>CM053769.1:171659172-171773745 GCA_028658325.1 Potorous gilbertii | reverse complement strand
TATGATACAAATATGGTTTTGATACCCAAACCAGGAAGAGACAAAACAGAGAAAGAAAATTATAGACCAATTTCTCTAATGAATATAGATGCAAAAATTTTAAACAAGATTTTAGCAAAACGAATACAGCATCTTATCATGAGAATAATACATTATGATCAGGTAGGTTTCATACCAGGAATGCAGGGCTGGTTCAATATTAGGAAAACTATTAGCATTATTGATCATATCAAGAAAGCTTTTGGGTTGGTTTGTTTGTTCTGTTTGTTTTGTTTTGGGTTGTGAGGGGTTTTTTAATTAGCACTATGACTCACTTTTTCCTACCTCCATCAATCTTTTGGTGAAAAAAATTGTTCAACTCTGGCAAGGTCAATCTCCTCACTATATACATATGACACTCATTCCTGGCATTGCATCTACACTCACAATTACTTTCATCTATAATAGATTCCCATTTCTCTTCTTCCTATCCAATCCCTACTCATCCTTCAAGTTCTTACTCCAGCTCTACCTACCCAATGAAGCCTTCTCTGCCTGCCAACCTCCACTGATCCTAGTGTCCTCTAGATTCTCACAAGACTTGAGTCCATACTATTTGAGCATTTTCTACTTAATTGGATCTTACTATGAATTGTTCTGTTTCCTATATGTCATATATATATATATATATACATATATATATATATATATGTATGTATGTATGTATGTGTGTGCACGCGTATGTGTGTGTGTGTGTGTGTGTGTGTGTGTGTGTGTGTGTGTGTGTGTGTATGGAGAGAGAGAGAGAGAGAGAGAGAGAGAGGAGAAGGAAATGGACTTTCCTCAATTCCCATAGCTTATATGTGGAAAAACTGAACCATGGAGACAAGACTCTCTGCCACCAATTCAAGTGCATTCTGGAGACAACTTAACTCTGAGATTTCACAACTGTTGGTCACAGGCCAAATCTTACTAATATCACACTTGGTAGAAACCATCACAACTTTTTTTTTTAACTTTTAATTTATGAAATAACACAAGCATTTCCATTATATAGGAGAATTTTTAAAAGATGATTACATGTGGAACTGCAAATCTATTATGTACACTTTACTATTCCTTTCAAATATATAATAAAGTTATCATTTAACATTTTTCCCTTTTATTTCTTCCCTTTCCCCTACCCCCAGATTTTAAAGGCAGTTATTTAGGAAGGGTTTTATCTTTATTTTCTCAAAACACTATCAATTAATCCATCAATAAAGATGATTGTTTGATACCTCTGCATAAGAGTTTCCATGAAGGACAATAGAACTGTGTTTTATCACAGTCATTAATATTTCTTAAAATGAGAAAATGCAGGTAAAATATTTTGTAAACTTTAAAGCACTAGATGTCAATTAATATTACTGTTGCTGTTTTTCAGTGTTCCAGTACCTCAATGCATGTAAGACATCCCACATCTGGGTATGCCTTTCAGCCATACAAACTATAACACATTCTCTTTCTCATCCTGTGCAACTCTTAACCATGTCCTCTGATCAATTCTCCAGTGGTCCAACTCTGACGCTGAAGTTCACCTCCTAGAATGTGACATTCCACCATGTGAACAAGAGATCACACATAGATTATTATGTTTGTTATTTGACAATTAGTTATTATTAACATCATAACTTAAATCACTTTAAAATTCCAGAGAAAGCACAAGTAGAAGCCATGTAGTCCCTTTCCCATTTAAATAATTTTCTTATATCATTCAACCAGATCAGTAAGGCAAAAACATGATACACTAATTCTTAACTTTCAGGCTATCTTATAATATACTTATATGTCTTGTACTTCTTTATATAACGCCTAACACGTTGCCAAGGCTTCTAGCTAGTACAGTTGTTAGAGTGATAGATTTGGAATCAGGAAGACCTGAATTAAAATTTGACCTTAGACATATGACCCTGGGTAAGTCACAACCTTTCTCAGCCTCATTTCTTCCTTTATAAAACAGAGTTAATATTAGTACCTATTTTATAATAGGTACTATATATATTATATAATAATATATAAAAGGATTATGCAAAACAATACATATAAAGTAAAACATTTTGCAAATCTCAGAATGCTATTTAAATGCTAGCTGGTAGTAATAGATATTCAATAAATATTCATTAATTAGCTAACTGGTAGAAAAACATACTCTTGCTGAACCTTTTTGTTTATGCTTTGCCAAGACCAGGACATAAAGGCTGGGCTTGAAGTCAGGAAAATCCGAGTTAGAATCCAACCTCAGAGATTAACTATGTGACCCTGGGGCAAATAAGTTAACTTCTGCCTCAGTTTCACCCACAGTAAAATGGGGGTGATAATATCAGCTAGATTGCTCTGAGAATCAAATGATATGATATTTATAAAAAGTACTCAGCACAGTTCCTAAAACATACCATAAATGCATATTCCCTTTATTTTCCCATTTGGCACCAAATGAAAACAATGAGAAACAATCCTAAGAATAAAACAATTAATGCTTTCCTGTCATTCAAAATATAATTTGCCCTCAAGCCGTTGTCCTCCAGTAATATCCTGCTCTGATGCTTTCCCCTGGCATGGAGATGATCTAAATTCTTTACCAGTGGAACATAAGCTCTGGAACATTCTACCTAGCTAGAAAAGAGCACAGTGACTGACTGTTATCCAAGGATCAGCCTAGAGAGAGATCAAAAAAGATTCTTCTCTAGGCTGGCTATAAGGAGGTGAATTTTTTCAGTCACAGCACTTTTGAAATGACTCTCAAACCAGAGTGGGGAGAGAACCTAGATGATGAAACGGTAGGCCTATGCTCACAAGAGAACGGATCTCCGAAGTACCGGTAACAGATGGGTAAAACTATACTTAAGACCAAAGAATTCTTCCAAAGGTTAATTTTGGGGCCACTCTCATCACCACAGTTTCAATGAATAGTATACTAATATACTAAGCCTCTTGAGGACAGTACACTTGTGTTACACTTAGGTCTTAATGGTCCCCGCAGCCAAATTGACTCTGACTCAGAAATACGAAAAGATATGCTTTCAGTTGAAAATTATAAAATCATAATGACAGACAACTGTGATCATTCTGGAATACTTTTAAAAGTAAAACTGCCCAGATTGACAGACAGAAAGATAAGTGACAGATAATTTATTAAGCACTGACACTGTAGTAAGTGCAAGTGATATAAATACAAGCAAAAAAAAAGATAGTTCCCAGTCTCAATTGACTTACATTCTAATTTCGAAAGGTAATCGATAAAGAGGAGCTGAAAAAGTGAAAGGTAGAAGAGGTAAGGTACACATAAGGGTCCAAGATTCATTGTGAAGAGACAGACAACTTCAGAGACTAAAAGTAGAACAGGGAGAGATGAGCATGGCCTGAGCACCTCCTAAAATGGTAGTGCAGGCCAGGGGTTCAGCAATCAGAAGAGAGGGCCACAGGCCGGAGATATTTCCTGGGTAAGACTGAAAGGAAATCTGGAGAGTGAAATTGAGAGTGTATTTGAAAGACAGCATCTAGCTAGCATAGCTGTAGTAAATAAGAACATAAAAAACATTTTGTCCAATATTTTACTTTTATAAAAATAACATTTCATTTTCTACACAGGTTTATCCAGCTCTAATCTCTTTCCTGACCTCCAATCTCATCTTCAAATGACTATTGGTCATCTTGAACTGGATGTGTCACAGACATCTTAAACTCAATATATATCCAAAAGTAAATTCATCGGGTTTCCTCAAAATTCCTCTTCCTAACTTTCCTGTTACCATCAAGGACACTACTATAAAGGATGCTACCATCTTCCCAGTCACTCAAATTCAAAAGCTAGTTATCTTCCTCAATTCCTCTCTCACATACCCCATATCCAATCAGTTGCTAAGTCTTGTCATTTCTACCTTTTTAATATCTCTTTTATATTCCAATTCCTCTCTTCTGACACTGCCACTGCCCTGGCAGAAGCCTTTATCATCTTATGCCTGGACTCTTGAAATATTCTACTCACTACTGGTCCATCTTCCAGCATCAAATCTCTCCCAGGCCTTTCTCCACTGAGTTGTCAAATCAATCTTCCTAAAATACATATCTGACCACATCAACCCCAAATTCAGTCAACTCCAGAGGCTCCCTATTACCTCCAGAATCAAATATCAAATCTTCCTACTTTTTCAGTCTTCCTACATCTTATTCATCTCCACATCCTCTGCCCTCAAGTGACACTGGCCTCGTTGCCATTTGCTCATGCGACACTTCATCTCCTGATTCCTACTGGCTGACCCCATCCCTCATGTCCACCTAGCCTCTCTAGCTTCTTTTAAGTTTCAGTTAAAGTATCATCTTATTAGAAGGAAAATTTTCAGAATGGCTTCTAAAAATTTCTCAAGCTTTGTTGGAGATGATGATGATGTTAGCAAAAATAATAACAGCTTCCACATAGATAGGGTTTCAAGGTTCACAAAGCACTTTACAAATATCTCATTTGATCCTCACAATAATTCTGGAACGTACGCATTATTATGGTCACTGTTTTACAGATGAGGAAACTGAGGCTGTGAGAGCCATTTTGGCATAGTGGATATGGGCTGACCATAAGGAGTTCAAGTTTCTGATTAAGATTTCAGTATTTCTGACACATAGTAGCTGTGTACCACTAAGTTAGTCATGTAGATTTTCAGTGTCCCATACAACTCTCTAGAAAGCTCCAGATTGTAGAGAACATCTCATTCTACAATTATAGATAGAGGGGGTTTATCAATATGAATTCTTTGCCAATGAAATCACAGGCAGATGTGGTCAATATATATATTTGTGTGTGTATAAAAATATATACACATACATAATACACATATGTATATACACATATATACATGTATTTACATAATATATAGATGTGTGTGTATTAGACTGTGTGACTTAAAACAAGGTCTACCTTCAGTTCAGCAGAAGGTAATGACTGCACCCATACTTGAGAAAAGCAGTCTTCCCAAATAGGATGTGGAATGAGAAAGAGAAGCTTCCCAGAGACTAGCTCAAAGAGGATGTTACCTAGAGATTGTGATCTGAACCCTAGCTGTCAACCTTGGCTTGCCTCCTAGGCTATTCTGACCTAGCCATACTTCTTAGACCTACAACTTGTACCAGGTCACTCACTACAGGTGTTTGGCAAGAGGTTCCCTGAGAATTCACATTTTTCCAATTTTGGTCTTAAGTGTCAAATTTTTTAATGTAGCTGTAAAAGTTGATGGAGAGTGGAGAAGATCAGCTGATTTTCAGTATGTCAGTGGCTATGTATGAGTCTGAGCTAATATTATACTGGATCTAATTTATTTAATTTTCTCCTACAATGGCCGAACTTTGATTTACTTAGCTTTGTGAATGCATATGGGCATTCATTGAATATAGCCTATCCCTGTTCTTTTATGATTATAGAAATGCTGAAAAATTTCCTCTAGTGATTTAGACCCAGAACATCAGACCAGACTAGCTTTCCAGCATTTAATTTCTAAAGCTCAACAGATGCACATCCCATGAGCAGTAAATGCCAAACTCCACTGGAAAAGTCAAGCCAAAAGGTCTGGATACAAAACAAAATTCCGCCTCTAACATACAAATCTATATTTTAAGTTTCTTCCAGGAACAAACATTAGAAAGGCTAATCAAGGCAGACATCAGCAGGGGGGCCCCTTACCAAGGATCATTGATAGCACTCTAAACTTAGAACAGGCATTCCTAATAAGCCAATATTCTCTGCTTTCATTAAAGATGCCCGAAACACAAACTGCCCAGGATTATTGCTACAATTATCGCAGTCCCCAGATTGGTATACTACATTTTAATAAGTGCAAGAAAGCAAGAATTGAGCATTTCCAACACATTCTTTATTTTTCTAAGATCTTAGGGCGTTCATAAAAGCACTAGGAGCTAAGGTCCCACAGAGAAATACAGGTGCTCTGAGCTTTCTTCATGCTGACAAATGTTAATATGTGCCCAATGTCTGGCTGGTAAGGTTTTTTGGAGGGATTTTTTCTACTCCTGGTCTCACTCTGCATCGGAACAGTAATTACACCAGCAGCATCAGCCGTCTCATCCTTGCTTTATCTTCCCTTGCTAACTCCATAGGCTTTATCCCCTAAATCACCTACTACCTCTAAAAAGGATGTTACAGGCTAATAAGACTATACGGTGTTTCAAAGGCCAGAGGAACAAAAAAGGACTGAAACATGTCTTCCTCCTGCCTCTCCAATGCTCCATTATGTGATTTCATCAATATGAGTATCCCCTCCAACAATACGGATTGCAACATAGGCATGTTTGCCTATCCTTTACAATTCCTGCCTGTGTACTCCCATCAGCATGCTGCGGGGGAAGAGGAGAGGAGGCCCACCAGTGTACTGGGAGTCTTCCTCAGGTTCACTCAACAGGTCAAGTTTGCTGGTTGAGAACACAAGCTATCCACCGGTTGTCCAAATTCACAATGTGACCAGTACATCTGCCTTTTTAAATCTATATTTCTAGGGTGACACTCTTCTCATTGCTTTTTCTATATAATTCCTTTTTTATACTATGCATGGCAACTTTGCTTCTCTCCACTATTCTTCCTGTGTTCTACTATGAGCACAGTTAACTAATCTCAAATGATTTCACTCCACCATACTCATCTGATTACTATTCAGATTGCTAGGGCTGCAGACTATGCTAAAAACACATTTCTGTGTAGGATTACTCTCTCCTAGGTATATAAATCAGCCAATGGGACATCATTTTTAGTACATCACCCAGACAACATTCACTGAGATAAAGATAGCTTTGAGTGATCTGGAGAGAAGTGACTTCTAAAGCCTCCTCTGGTGCTTCTGGAACCTTCCAAAGACTTTAAGAAAAATACATGATTGTACATGTCCAGGCTCTGAATATGCTCTTGAGAACAGGTTACAGTATTCCAACCATGGAGGAGCTGAGATGATGCTGCCATTTCACAGTGTTTTTCATATCACCCAACACTTAGCTGTGTGGCTTCTTGGGGCCAGCTCCCATCTAAACATCTGCCAGATGTTGCCTGGTATGAACAAGAAGCTGGAAGAAGAGAGAGGTTACAGAATCAAGGGAACTCAGAATTGAAAGGAACCTTGAAGGGTGTCTAGTCCAAGCTGTGCCTGAACAAGGGTTCCCTCTACAACACAGGGAGGTAGGTGGTGCAGTCCAGTGCTGGACCTGGAGTCAAGAAGACATGAGTTCAATTCCAGCCTCAGACACTTACTAGCTTGTGTGATACTAGAAGAGTCCTTTTGCCTGAGTTTGCCTCAGTTTTTTCATCTATAGAAGAGGGTAATAACGATAGTGCCTACTCTCAAAGTTGTTATGACCATAAAATAAGAATTGTAGAGTGCTTTGAAAATATTAAAGTTCTATATAAATGCTAGCTGTTATAGCCATCAAGTCTTTGTTGTAAAACCTCTAGGAAGGGAAAAACCCACTAGCTGCTAAAGCAATCAGTTATACTTTTAGACAATTCTACCAAGCCTCTACACAGGAAAGCTGTTACTAATATCAAACTAAGTCTGCCCCTCTGCAACTTCTGCCCATTGCTTGTTCTTTGTTTTTATTTCTCCCTACCCATTCTCTGGGACCAATAGAGTGAGGAACATGACAGTGAGAGGCAGCTGCCTCATGAAGTTGCTATAAGAAAAGGACTTTACAAAAGTTAAAGTACTGTATAAATAGTTACATGTTGGAGCCCTACAACACTCAGAGGCAGTTCTTATAGATGCATTTGTCTTTTTTTACCAGAACAAAATTCCTGTTAGGGTAATATACATAGTAGGTACTTAATAAGTATTTCTTGATTGATAAATTGGTTCAGAAGTGCACGTTAGGTTTAGCATCAGAAGGGCCAAGTCTTCAATTCCAGACTCTTCTGCTTCCTATGTATATGGAGAATTGACTTGCCCTTTCTTCATCTATAACATGAGGGGTGACCCAATAACCCCAAGTTTCCTTCCAACTCTAATTTTATCCTATGATCTTTATAAGGCAGGTCTCTTTTTCCTTCACTCACCGTGGTGATCTTACTCCTCTAAAACTCTATCCACCTCTACCAGGTGGCCAAATCCCCAGAGGCCCCAAACTCTCTTAATTTACTGAGCAAATATCATCCACAAAGCCCTGTGCTAAATATTCTTAAGACAAGAACATACATAACTCCTGCCCCTCCCCATAGACCTCTCACACTCTAGTAAAATGAAATGTCACTGAAAAACTTCACACTTCCCTGGTCTATAACTGCCCTTTAAATAGTCAATAAATCAACCAGCACTTATTTACTGTTTATAGACCCTCCATCTCAAAAGCTTTCATTCTTGTTGAATCTTTGATTATAGAGCAGTGGTTCTGGAAGCTGGTGGAATACTCTCAGAGGCTATGGAACTTCTGCTGGCAAACATGGCTATGTGCCAAATCTTCCAATGCTCCCAAATCTGCCATGGCATGCCAAAATTCTTCAAGGCACCATACTATGAACAGCAGAAACAAATTGAGAGCCGAGATGAGAGATAATATACATAGACATATTTTAGAAATCAAGACAGGTGGTAAGAGGAAAACAAAGGAGAACATCTGAGATAATTATTAAAAAAAACACAAAATCCTCTAAGTGTTCTGCTCCTAATAGAACTGACTTGCAGAGACCTACATATTTCTCTTTCTAAGTTCTTCGAGCCACCCCTCCTCCACTTAACATTCCAACACTAATTCATTTGATTAAAACAGTCTTATATTTATTGCTGCTCATGTCCCCTGATCATTTTAGTGCCGCTATGAGACGTATTCATTACAATTTTACAGCTGTGTGCCCCCACCTCACAACAAATAAGCATTTCCTCAGTAATTCCCACTGAGATACCACTCCAGAAAAAGCCGAGCTTGCAAAACATCCTGTGTTCATTATTCAGAATTCAGACCAAATTGCCTAACCCCTGATACGTGATAAAAATGATTAAATACAAACACTAGGCAGTTGGTACAATAAATATTTTATATATTAATATGTTTTCAATAGCCTTATTTCATATTGAGTGCATTCCTGTGTGGTGGTATCCTATCTTGGTGCCTGCAATGGATTCTCGATGAAAATGTAGCAGTTCTTGGCCCACTTTAAACAAGCAGATTGCATATCATTGTGTTACTAATTTTCTTGGGAAATTGTTTAAATTACAAACTCTTTTTATTATTATTAGTTGTGTTTTGCTTTTGCCTGAGGGAGAACAGAATCTTTTCTGCCAAGATAAATACTTACTGTTTCCTAACATTGGAGGTAAGATTCCCAGGTCATCAATTCCAATCATGGTCTACTAACAAAAATGGTCTGATGCCCACCATCCAAAAGAGTTTTGTACATGATTTGTATACTTCTAAATTAACAGCAAAGTATCCACAAATTTCTTTACCCCCTCCCCCTGCTCTCCTCTTACAATAACCCTAAGTCCCATTTCTGAAAGAAGAAGGAACTCCAATAACTAGAAAAATTATTGTTTGGTCTTGGCCTGAAACGGTAACCCCCAGTTTAAAGAGTATGCTATTACCTCTCTTTTTACAGGTATGAGGATCTTCCTAAAGTCTCTTCTGTCTTATATCACTTTGCTATATGTGTATAAAATAAATGAGTCCTGAGGGCCACACCTTTAACATGGGGAGAAGTCATAGATTCTTCTATATAGAACTGAAAGGAACCTCTGAAATCATCTTACTCAATTCCCTTATTTTACAGATAAGGAAACTTAGACCTAGAGTGGTCACTCACATAGCGGAGACCAACAGGAATTGAACGCACATGTTCTGTCTACAAAGTCATCACTCAGGTGACTCAGAAAATTCAATGAGATAGGAAACCTGAGGCCGAAATTGAATTCTAGACATGCTCTGTAGTGCAGTTATGCTTTGATTCAACTGGTTCACCAAGAATAGTCACAGGACACAAGTTCAAAAGAATTGGAAACACATAGATGCAGAGGGGAAAAAATCCATCTGGGTGGATCAGCAAGAGCATTGGAAGAACATAAAGTGTAAATTGATGGAGGAATGACTTAGGTCAACAAGACAAAGTCACATTCTTCCGTTAGGCTCTAGGCTCTTACCTGAGTGTCTGTCTCTTTCTGCCCTTCTTTCTTCCCACAAAAATACTTCAAACCAATAGGAATCTATGCCTCGAATCTAATAATACCAGCAAAACTCTTCTCTCCTTAGGTACACTAACTGAATGAAGCTTCTCATTGAGGGGACCAGGAGTAGAGAGGGGTAGCATGTCCCAAGCTGATTCTTTCCATAAAACAAATCATCTTTGTAATAGGGGTTTGAGAACTGACTGGCATCTAGAGATTTGTAGTTCAGAAGGACAAGTATTCCCCTCAGCCTTGAGGTAATTTGAACTAGAAATGAGAATTAAGCCAAGCCCCAGAGTTCTTAAAGAAACTCACACAGTCTATAAGAGTGGTTGCAAGAAAGGAAAAGGATATTAAGAACTGAGCCAGAAAAATGTTGGTGGTCCAAGCAAAAAGAGAGGGAAAAAAGGTAGGGCTGAACTGTGCTAGAGATGGGAGAAGATGAGAAGGGCCATTGGTTTCTACAGGCATCTCTTAGCATAAGACAGGTTCAAACTAGGGTGGATTGTATCCACCTCTTCAAGAAATGTGAGAAATTCCAACAAATGGTCTGCTCTTCTCTCAACTTGACCTCCCAGCACCTATCCATTAAAAGAAATAGGAAGTATATTCTATCCATTTCTTTACATCAGTATTTCTGCTAACTTGAATTTTTATTTCGATAATTAAGAGGCAAAGAGTTACAAAAGATATATGTATACATATACAGTATATATACATATATATATATACATACACACACATACGTATATATTATCCTTAAACTTAAAAAACAAATGAATTAGTTGTTGAAGTAGAGTGTGGCTGATGAAAAGTAAATGGAGTAGGGAGGAAAGGACAATGATGAGAACTGACAAGTCAACTGCATCATACACAATGACATCCACAGACACCAGCATTACATATATTTCTCTTCTCTCTTATTTTTCTAACCTTCCTCTGTGAGGACATCTCTTTTCCTAGTCTTGGATCTGTTGCTTTGGAATTCATTGGCCCTTATATTTGGGTTCTTGTGAATTTCTAGTTTTTAACTTTTGACTGTGGGATCCTTGTTTGTGCCAGTCCCATATTTGTTCCATGTCCACAAAGCCTCTCTAATCTGTTGTTAATCTACTAATCTCTCTCTCTCTTTCTCTTTCATTCTCTCTCATTCTCTCTCTCTCTCTCTCTCTCTCTCTCTCTCTCTCTCACACACACACACACACACACACACACACTACACACACTTCCCTGCCCCTGCTCCCTACTCCTGGACACAAAATACTGGTCCAATCACCAAATGACCTAGTTAATATACTTAATATTGCAATAGTCAATGTCTAACAAATCCTTTAAGCACATATTAAGAGAGTCTTCTGTGGGTGGAAAACCATTCAGGAGAAAAGTCAATCATTCTACAGCTATACCGCTGAGCTCCTGCTTACACACAACCTCCTGAAGTTATTTCTATACAAAGAAAGGAAAAACTTATGTCAGTACATTTGTTACTTTAAAAAAAACAATCCTGACCTTTAAAATAAAAATCCCAAACTTTTAGTAGAGTTAGAAAGATGGCAAATCTTTATAAACAACTAGAAATAGAAAGGAAAAATTTATGGAATAATAAGCTAACATTTATATAGTGCTCACCATGTGGATTCTCACAACAAACCTGGAGGTAAACTGAGTTAAACAGAGGTTAACTGCAATTGTTAGCAGTACAAGAACCCCCAGTTTAACGTAAGTCCTGGAGGCTGAATTAACAAGAGAAAGAAGGGGCTAGAATTGGAGGGCCCTGAGTCAGACCTTGTCCATGAGGTTTATTATTATGTGTGTGACCTTGGAAGATCACATTCTCCCTGGATCTAAGTGTTTTCACCTATAAAATGAATGGCCCAAGGTCCTTTCCAGCTATGGTTCAAAACTGATATGCTTTTAATGCATTCTCTCATTTGAGTTTCATAACAACTTTATGAGATAGGTATTGCACTCCTCTCATCCCTGTATAGATATATGGATAAGGAAGCAGTGGGCCAGACAGGTGAGATGAGTTGCCCATAGTCAAGCAGGTAACAAGCTCCACAGTGGAATTTGAACCTAAAACCCTTCTGACTCATAGCATCCTAAAATGATCAATTTAGAGTAGAGCTAAAAAGGATCTTAGAAGCCAGCCTGTCCCTCATTTTACTGGAAAAAACTTGAGGTTAAGAGAGCCTAAATGGTTAACCCCAGGTCATCTCCACCTCTTTGAATTCTGTTTCCTTCAAGATCACAAGACTTCTCGTGATCCCTTCAGTTTCCTTGCCCCCAAAAAATTACCTCATATTTATTCTGAATATATTTTACATACTTTTATGCATGTACATGCTGTCTCCCCTAAAACAATCTAAGAAGGGACTATTTTATTTTTATGACCCTATTTCCAGGTCTAGAAAATCATCTGGCACAGAGTAGACACAATAAATGCTAATTGATTTATTGATTGGTCATTTCTATCTCTGCCTTAAGTAGGATACAACGGCATGATTTCTGTGTTGCACTTACCCTGTTTCCTCTCTCAGTTGCTGAATATTCTCAGTTACGGTAAGAAAACCTTTAACAAAAGCTACTGCCCTCGAACAATACTATCTGATTTAGAAAAAAAAATATTTAGGATTGCTTTGGTGATAGGTTCTAAACTCACATTCCTGAAGAGACTGGAACTGAAAATCTCTGCTCTTTAGGGGCTTATCAATTTTGCTTTTTCTGAATGAAAGACACACTGTTCATGTTTATTACCAGTCATTTAAGTGACCTTTGGGGATCACAGAAAAAAAAACCTTTTATATAAAAGTGATCATCTGCATTAGTCATATTCAAATGGAGTTTATTTTATGCTAAACTTGGACATTATGTTTGCAAACAATTAAGATGTTATTTCATTGGGCTATATATGTTCCTTATGGCCCTTCCATAACAAATCAGACCATTTGTAATTTTCCAGGTTACATTTGACCAAATATAGACAAAAAGCTTTTTCAAGTTTTAGAGTGAGATAAGGTTAATTTAAAGACACCTTTTTTGGGTTGAGTTTGCGAGCAACATAATCATTTACAGCTTTGAGCAAAATAATAATCTTTATTGAGTTAGCATTCCCAATATTAAGTAAAACTACTTTGGAATTTTCATTGTTCTAAAAAAGTGAGATAATTAAACATTATTAACATAATTGGTTTTGAACACAAATGTTTTTGTACCTAATAAAAATGCTTTTAAAATTGGCTTCTTGCTGTTCAAGTCCTAAAATAAGCCTTTACCTGCACAGGCTGACTGCCGATCTATAGCTGTTTCAGTAAATGTCGGTGCTTGAATTCTGCAAAATGCCTCAAATGAGCAGTTACTGCAGTCAAAACAGCCCCAATGGTGCAGAGCTGAGACTGCACACTTCCCCTGCAACTTAGGCACCCCCAGTGTTCCAGTTCTGCATCTTGTTACCACTTGAGATAATGCACATAATTTTGATCCGAGTACATAAGTAACAAGTGGCTATAATCAATATCATCGTTATTGTTACCAGTAGTAACAATACAGACTAAAATCGTGATAATTCAGGAGCCTAATAATTAGAATAACTGGCCATGAGCTAATACAAAGAATTTAAACTAGATGACATAAAAGTTCCCTGACAAATCTAATGACTTGGGATTTATAATACTTCTCATTCTCTTGACAGCTAATATCCCTTTTCCGTGTCCTGACGGGTAGCTGGCTCACACTGTCAGAATCTGCACCTGGTCTACAAGAACTCTCCAGAACTCTAACCCTGAGGCCCTGCCGGCTTGCTTCACCTTGTCAGAGATCATACATATGTGGCTGACAAGGCCTCACCTCCAGAACTCCAAACCTGAGGCCCCACAGTCCCGACTGGTGACTTTCTCATCTTGTCCTCTACATCTAAGCTGATTCTCACCATGTTTCACTTTCCGCCCTTGTTATCATCCTGACGGTCAGTTTGCCATCCTGGATCCCTCTTGCCTTGTGTGCTTCTCCATTCCATAAACAAACAATACCATGGTTGCTATTAAAAATGACGTTTCATTGAATCTCTTCCCCCATAACTCTACTCATCATTCTTTCCAAACGGAAGCATCCATCCATTTTCTTCTCCCCCATTCCATCCCAATCAAATGCACAACTCAAGAGCACAAATCATCTTCACTTTTCTAATTGCACTTCTAGTTCAAATCTCTCATTTTACTGGACAAAAACATTGAGTCTAGGAAACTTGAAATGACCTGCCCAAGAAAGGTCTCATGTAGAAAGTGGTGCTTGAACAGAGCCTTAAAGAAAGTGACAGATTTTAAGGTAAGGAGAGAATACATTGAAAGCACAAAGGTCTGCCAGTGAACATACATGGAATTTCCATAACATTAGAGTTTCCACTAAAAGGTGAGTAGTAGGCTTGTCAATAAAGGAAATACCATATGGAACACTATATATGAAAAACAATAAAGAGGCCAGTTTGGTTTGGGTACAGCATGTGTGAAAGGCAGTAATGGGAAATAAAGCCAGAAAGATAAGGTGGAGACAGGTTGTGAAAAGAGTGATTTGTATTTGATCTTAGAACCAATAGGCAGCCATTGGGGTTCAATGAGTAAGGGAATGACATAAGCAGGCCTGCACTTAAGGAAAATAACTTTGGTTGCCATGTAAAGGATGTTTGTAATGGGTAGAGACAGAGAACTCAAATAGGAGACTTGTAACAGGCAAGGTGACAGCTAGGTAATGGAGTGGATAGAGGCCCAGACCTGAAGTCCAGAAGACTAATTTTTTCTGAGTTCAAATCTGGTCTCAGACCTGGGCAAGTCACTTAACCCTTTTTGTCTCAGTTTCCTCATCTGTAAAATTAAGGAAATGGCAATCACTCCAGTATCTTTGCCAAGAAAACCTCAAATGCAGTCAAGAAGAATCAGAAAACATGAGAAATAACTAAACAGCAAACAAAGCAATAGGCAAGTGTTGGAAAGGGCCTGAATGAAGGTGGCAACTACGAAACAGAGAAGAGAGCAAATGTGATATACACTAAGAAGGTAGAAGTGACAGTATTCAGCACATTATTTGGAATGGAGGATGACGGAGAAAGAATTGAGGCTGACTCTATGGCTGAAAACTTGGATGATGGTCTTATCCTAGAGAGTCATAAGTTGGGAATAAAGATAAACTCTGCTGTAGAACTGTTAAGTTTGAGATGCCAAAGATGGTGGTGTTGTGAGGTTTAAATGAGATAATGGATGTAAAATACTTCACACACTTTAGAGAGCTCTACAAATGCCAGTTACCATCACCACCACTGTCATTATCAGCCTAGAGTCTCTGGGCCTCCAATCTGGTAATGATTTCATTCTCTGACACTTCTACTGCACTCATACTGAGCTCAAGTAACATTTATACAGTGATATAGTTGTGCACTAGTAAATATTTCATAACCAACTAAGGTTATATAAATAAAATAATTTAAAATGTCTAAGTTCAAAGCAATTTATATTAAATGGTTTATTTCCTACAGGTTCATTAAGTCCAAAAAATATAGAAGATAGACTTTTAAAAAGCATCCAGTTATAGTATTATGATTAGTCATGACTACATTTATACCTTGGAAATATTTAAGCATCTGATTATATCCCTGCTAAAAGGATGTGAAAGGAAAAAAGAAAGAAATGAAGGAAGGATAGGTGGCGGGTGAGGATAAAGATGAGTGAGTCATGAGTTTGCTGCAAATAGAAGTGCTGAGATGAAGACCAGGTATATAAACTACTAATCACAGGTGTGTAAAGACCTTGTCTCCTTCTGTTCTTCCTACGTCCCTTGTAATGAATAATTTCCATAACATTAGAGTTCCCACTAAAAGGTGGGTAGTAAGCTTGTCAATCATTCCTAAAAGCACTGTGTTCAGATGCCTTCAAATTATCATTAGGGCAGGATATTTCTGAAAGAAAGCCATGGGAACCCAAAAATTCCTTTTACTGCTAGCTTCTGCCATGACCCAAAACAACCTTTGGTAGTTCACGAGGTTGGCAGCAAGACTAAAACAGATTAACAAGAAATGAGGAAGTACAGGAGGTTCAGAGGCCTCTGGGCTTGTTCCAAAGGAGAGAATCCCACATCCAAAAGCATTATGCATTCTCTGCAGAGGGTACTATAAGGTAGTCATTGTTAGGCAGGACCAAGTCTTGCCTTTTGGAATTTTGGAAGCAGCATAAATCCAACAGGAAGGGACAAGCTTGCAAAGCGCATTCTTGGAATCACCAATGAAACATACTATCAATACTATAAGTGAACTGCCTATTCACTGATATGGCAGACAAAGAAAAGAGGACAAGGAACAGGAAGGGAATAAGAATTTATTAAGCACCTACTGTGTTCCAGATACAGTGCTAAGCATAGCACAAATATGATCTCATTTGACCCTTACAGCTCCTCTAGGGGGTAGGTGCTGTTATTATATCCATTTTACATCACAGGAAACTGAGGAAAACAGAGGTTAAATGATTTGCAAAAGGACATACAGATAAGAATCTGAAGTCAGATTTGAACTCAGGTCTTCTTGACTACAGATCTAGCATTCTAACCTAGCTTCCTCTAAGGATCCTCAAAGAGTAAGTATGAGTCATTAGTTGTAGTGCCATTATGATACAGATAAACAGATATACATATAGAAAGAGAAAATGAGAGAAATGATAGAAAGACATAAAGTTGTCATGCTCTAAAGGAATATGAGTCTTGATAATTAACCTTCCAGGATTGTCTCTCTAAAATAGAGGTCGGGGGAATTCAGTATCTGCACCCCGGACACCACGACTCTTGGCAACCTTCATTAATCATGGAGAGGCTTGCTCTATCAACAATAAAGCCATCTTTTCCCTAAATGTCCTAACATTCCTCCATCCCTAGGTATCAGTCAAGTACAGCAAAAGGCAAGGTTGCTATTTGGAGTGAACAGGTCTTAAGTAAGAAATGATAATGATGTTCCACTGTGAGGATAGAAGTGTATATAATATCAACGTACTTTTGAAAGAGATCTAGAAAAGTAATACCCTTTTAATTGATCTTCCTGAATCCAGCCTTTTCTGGCTCAGATCCAACTTCTGCTCAGCTGCCAAATAATTACACTAAAGAACAGGTGTGATCATGTTACTTACATCCTCAACCATCATCATTGTCTGGTTCCCTATCAGCTCTAGGACAAAACACAAAGTCCTTAGCTTGGCATTTAAAAGCCATCACAAGCTTCACTCCAGTCTACCATTTCAGACTTCTTTTATATTACTCCCCTTCACACACAAACTACATTCTAGCCAAGCTGTACTTCCTCTTCCCCATATTTAGCATCCTATCTCCTGCCTCCTTGCCTTTTCCTTGCCTTATCCCTCATGTCTAGTACACACTCCTTCCTCACCTCTTCCTCTTAAAATCTTTAGCTTCCCCCCTTACCCATAAGTGTTGTTGCTCTCATACTATGCAATTTATCTGGCATTTGTTTATCTGTGGAAATGTCTTATCTCCCTAGGAGAATATAAACTCCTTGAGGGCAGGGTCTGTTTATTTTGTCCAGCACCTAGGAAGTGATTTGCATTTAATAAACCCTTAATAAGTGATTTTTGAATTAAAGTGATGAAAGGGAGATAGAGACAGACAGAGACAGAATGATTAAAGCAAGAAGACTGGATGGATGGTAATAGCTACCATTTATATAATGCTTTAAGGTTTGCAAAACAAACCTACCTTTTTTTTCTGAATTATCTCATTTGATGCTCAAAACAATTCCAAAAGATAATGTACTACTATTGTCCTCTTATACCAATGAGGAAATTGAGATCAAGAAAAGTTAATCGACTTGGCCAGGATCACAAAGCTAATAAGTGTCTGGTGCTAAATTCAAACTCAAGTCTTCCTGATTCTAAGTCCAACACTTTGAGTCCACTGCTCCACTGAAGTAGCAGGAAGAGGGATGAACTTTGGCATGAAAAGAATACCATGGTATGGTAGAGGTCACTGCACTGAGAGTCAGAAGGCCTAGAATCCAGGTCTGCCTATGGCAGAAACAAATTGCACGGCCTTGGACAAACCACTGAAAACTTTCTGGGTTAAGGGTCGTTGGCTAGATAGAATCTATTAGGTTGCAAAATTCTAGGGTTAGGGTGCAGTGTTCTGAAACAGAGGGAAGGAAATGATATTGAATTAAAATAGGAGAGAGTTCAGTGGTCACATGGAGGAAGATGGGTAATGTAGGTGGGTCTGGGCAATAGAATGCCATTCCCAGAACCCATTCAGGTGTGCAGTCTGATGTCCACCTTTGTGGAAGAGGATGAGAGCACCAGAAAGGCAGGATGACAGGTAACTGAAGGACATGAATAGACTTTCTGTAACTGGTTCTGGTAGGTTAACCATGTGGTGAAGAGAAACTATTGACTGACTGCAGAGGTGCAATTGAGTTCCATTCAAAAGGATTAACCAAAGCAAGGCTCTTAGTCTTTCTTTTTCCTTCCTGGCTGCTGTTCAGGTGATGCCAACATGCTATAAGTATCTATATGAGGAAAGGTCATAGGGTGAACATATGACCTATAAATAGAGGGCCCTGTTCTCTGATGTTGCTTCAGGTGAAGGAATAGTGGGGATGGCTATGATCTTATGAATTTCTATAGGCCAGAACAGCAAACACCAAAAGTTCAGAAGCTGAAATTCATGTTGGGATGTGCAAGAGACCAGATACAAGTGAGGTTACATAAGAATGACCAGCTTGACACAACCCAAAGGGGGCAAAATTTCAAACCCATCTATTCATTAGTTATGTCATATTTGGATATTAATTTGATGCTATGAATACTTTGTAGCACATGTTTTAAGTGTAAGCATCCCCTTTCTGAAGACTGGGGCCATAGATCTGGAGAGTATGATCTCTTGATTTGGTGTGGGGTGGGGAGAGAAAGCTTTGTAATTTTTATTCTTGCTGTATCTTCATAGTGAATTTCCTTTTGTAATGAATTGTTCATTGGTCAACGTCAACTGGAGTAATAATCACTGATGGTTCACACTGGGGGAGAGCACACTGGAATGGAAGCTCGAACCAATGACATCCCCACTCTTTCAAGAATACCTCTTGTATCCTGAAGGGAAGGCATAACCAGGTGTATTTTGGGACAATGAGTCCAGAGTTATACAAATGTGATGCACATCTATAGACACAATATTTATATTCCCAGAGGTTTAACCATCTATCCTAATCTGATGAGGAGAGACTTTCTACATCTGCTTTTGTATACCCAGAACACAATGCCTTGCACATAGCAAGAATTTATTAGTTATTTCTTGGGTTAGACTGGTTTATCTTAGAGCCTTGAAGCTAAAAAAATACCTGGGGAGCGACTGGGTACATCTACTTTAGACCTTGTTTTGAGCAAATTATATATGAACACTGAATGCCTCAGGACTCAAACACAATATTTCTACTAACAGAACACAAAGTACCATTTGCTAATCTGTCTCCCAGAATTCAACCTCTTCATTTAAGACAAAGCTCAATCTTGGTTTGTAGAAGACAAGGACGCTTACCACATTTGCCTTTGCTTTTCCTATAACTCATAACACAAATAGGCACTTAAATTTGAATTGAAAATTTTTAATTTAATTTTTAATGTTGAATTTTTTCAATTGAATAACCAGAAGCTGAATTTTGAGAAAATAATATACATAATCTTTGAAGAGAAGAATGGTTACCAACAAATACATTTAGAGATTTAGAAGTTACCAATGACTCAATTACTTCCTTTTATCATTGAACAGTAATATTTCTTGATAAGACCACTGACTCATTAGTTCCCATGTCCCTTGGCCATCACTTCCTGATGAAATAAAGTCAAGAATATTTGACATTAAATCAAAGTACACATGTGAATGAGTTATCAGGGCCAGTCAGTGCTAGCAGCTTCACCTCCTTGACCATCTTCTCCCTAACAACCTTGAGATCATGTATGTATCTTCTGCACCAACTTCCCTTCTAGTCCCAGACTCATAATCAAATCAATGCTCTAAATGCTACTAGAAAAGGTATGTCTTTCTATATCTGCCTTAGCAATACTCACCATTCTAGTTCCAAAGCGAAATATTCTTCCCAGATTACCACTCTCCCATACGTGCTATCTCCCCTACTAGAATAGAAAGCCCTTGATGACAAAGACTCTTTGGTTTTGTCTTTTTATCTTCAGTGTTTGGCGCATAATACTTAATAATGCTTTACTAATTCATTCACTCATTTATATATTTACATTTACTATATATCTTATATTTATAACATATATATTTATAAGATGTATCTTATATATTTATAATCCAAATATACTTTGTCTTCTGAATTAAAAAAATATTCACCAGGGTTTAAAACCACCCAGTTCCCCATATTCTCTCTTTAATAACTCACTGTGGTACCTCCTCCCACAAAGTACCATAATAAGAAGCCATTAAATCATCAGTAAGCAAATTGAAAAGTATTAAAGAAAAATGTTCCCATGTCCATAACCTTGTCAAGAAATTCTGACACATTGTGAAGAAGACCACAGTTATCTAAGCCACACTGGTTTCAGTAGGAAAAAAAAATAATGAGTTTCTAAATTTACCAAATAGGAGCTTTACAGACAGGGGAAGGAAGAACTGCCCTAAATTTGCTTCATACATGGTAAATCTCACTCATTACTATCAAATCAATTAAATATATTAAGTGAATATTTTTACAGTTTAAGATTTTTATCAGATCCAGCCCAAGGGCCTGATTTAAAGACACACTTGGTAATTTATCACCATTGATGGGCTGGAGGAAGGATGGGGCAGATCACATGACTGGCTCCCAAGTTCCTATGCAGGCAAGGACTCAAGCACTTAGTCTATATGAAAATGAATAACCAGTTTAAATTATTTCCTTATTCAAATGAATTTCCAGAAGATCTGCATGCTCTTTGAATGACCTATTGGCTATTTCCCATTACATTTCCCATAAGGATCATAAACATAATACTTCTAATACCTAAATATATTTGCTCCCCCAACCCCCACACCCAGGCCCTCCACAAGACCTTTCTTCTTCCTAACTTCCTTATTTCTGTCAAGGGCACCACCACCTCTGAATGCAAGGTGTAGCCTCCTAGAACCTCCATTTAAAGAGAATGAGAGCCAGTGATCCCATCCAGCTGCACTCCTCTGGACATCACCATCACGTGTAGGAATTTCACCATCCTGCAAGACCAGTTCAAGCCAGGAACTCACACCTCATCCGCCCTTGCTCCTGGAGCCTCTCCCTCTGATTGGGAGGGTGGAGTTGAAGAACTCCTCCCAGAACCTCCATTTAAGAAGGGCACTTAGACTATCCATTTCTTCATTTCCCACATGGTTGCCCTCTTCTAGACTTTGCCATCAATGTTGCCCCTCCCCCCACCCCACCCCCGCCACACACACCAGTTACCCCTTCCCCCTTCAGCTTCCTTTTGTGTGTCTTCCTTCATTAGCTTATAAATTCTTTGAGGGCACAGACATTCATTTTCAATTCTTTTTCATACTCTCAGCTTTTAGCACAATGCCTGGCACATGATAGGCATTTAATAAATTTATTGACTAATCACCCAGGTTACCAAATTCAGAGACAACTTCAACTATCTTCTCAGGTGCTCCCCACCCCAGTATCCAATCAGTTGCTAACTCTTGTCAATTCAACTTCCCCAACATCTCTCACCTTTATTCCCTACTCCTCACTCACAGAGGTACTACTTTATTTCAAGCAGAATTAACCCTCTCCTGGGATATTGCAATTGCTTTCGAATTGTTCTTCCTACCACAACTTTCCTTTCTTCAATCCATCATTCACAAGGCTAAGGGCAGCTAGGTGGTGCAGTGAATAGAGCACCATTGCAGGAGTCAGGAGGACCTGAGTTCAAATCTCACCTCAGACACTTGACACTCACTAGCTGGGTGACCTTGGGCAAGTCACTTAACCCCAATTGTCTCATCCTGGGTCATCTCCAGTCATCCTGATGAATCTCTGGTCACTGGATTCAGTTGACTCTGGAGGAGAAGTGAGGCTGGTGATCTGCACAGCCCTCCCTCACTCAAAACAAAGCTAAGTACAAGTCATGTCATCATTTCTCTGATGGCACGATCTTCTGCAGCAATGAAGATCGAACACATACATCCACAAGGTTAGTAAAGTGCTATTATATTAAAGTCCTTGCCTTGCCATTTCCTGAAAACTCCCTGTTACCTCTAGGATCAAATAAAAACTCTTCTATTGAAGCCTTTCACAGTATGACTCCATCCTACTTTTGCTCTCCTTCATGTGCACTTTCAATTTTAGCTAAACTGTCCTAGTGATGTTGCTCATTTATGACATTCCATCGCATGTCTCCATGACTTTGTACAGTCTGTTCTCAATGCCCCGAATACACTCCTTACAGACTCCTTAGCTACCTTTAAGGTTCAACTTATGTGACAATTCCTTCATTAAGCCTTTCTTAAAGTGTGTATGTGTATATGTTTGTGTGTGTTTGTGTGTGTGTGTGTGTGTGTGTGTGTGTGTGTGTGTGTGTATGTGTGTGTGTATTATAGGGCAGCTAAGTGGTGCAATGGATAGAGAACTGCTGGGACTGGAGATAGGAAGACTCCTCTTCCTGAGTTGAAATCTGGCCTCAGATACTTAATAGCTGTGTGACTCTGGGCAAGTCACTTAACCCAGTTTGCCTCAGTTTCCTCATCTATAACATAAGCTGGAGAGGGAGAAGGCAAATCATTTCAGTATCTTCGCCAAGAAAACCCCAAATGGGGTGACAAAGAGTCTGAAATGACTGAATAACAAAAATAAGACCTCATGTATATACACAAATATATATACCCATAAAAATAAAATTAATTACATATGTAAACATACATACAAATTTATTTATAAGTTTATTTATATGCATGTGTGTTGTTTCCTTGATAGAATAGCTTACTTGAGGGAAGGAACTGTTTGTGGTTTTTGTATCCTCATTGCCAATAGTGCCCGGCGTATTGAATACAGTTGGGTAACAAAGGCCTTATTTGTTAATCAATAACTGTCAGTCAAATGCATACTTTAGAATCCATGTGGCGTAATCCACAGAGACTCAAAACTATTGGTTGCTCATATTACACTTCAGTATGTATCACATTCAGGGTCATCCCACCTAGCCATAGCAGCAGGTCAATAGTTTGGGTCAGAAGGGATTAAATATACTGATTTGAAGTTGATGTTTGGTCATATGGAATAGTTTGATCATTGAGAAAGCAGTGACAAGAGTAAGGAGAAAATTATAGTAACAATAGCAATGTCGCATTTATATAACACTTAAGGATTTGCAAAGATATACACACATACATACATACATGTATATGTTAATATATATATATATATATATATATATGTATTAACTTACCTATGAACTTCAAGTCAAGAGTAAAGTCTAACATGTCTATAAGGTAGCTACAGTGGCTAAGGTCAAAGAGTTAATACAGCGGAATGCTGAAGATTGGGGAAATACTGTGAAAAAACTCAGAAACTGAAGACTGTAGACATGTAGGTCATGTCTTCATTATAACTGCTGATCAAAGGCAAAAGCTTAAGAGGAGAAAGGCAGACTTGGGAACTGAATAGTTGATCAGAAAGATGTGCCTGAGCGTGGGATTTGAAAATCTGGACCTCAGCTTAAAATAGAGGAATGACAGGCCTTTGCCAAAGATACAGTGCCCCTAACAGACTGGTAAAATGAATTTGCCTCTATTCCTAGAAATTTGATTAAATGAATTTTAAACTAAATAGGAAGGGAAAAGGAGAAAAATATTTGTATATATCTATCAATCTACATATCATAAAGTATCGCTATAATGTAGGAAGAATAACAGTAACAGAGATTTTAGGAAATTTTTCTCTTGGGTAAATAGATAGATACACACTATCTCTCAGTTAAGATATTATGCTCCCAGTGAGATAGCTCATTCACTCTGTATATTGCCTAGTACAGTCTAATCTATGTAAATTTCCTTATTTCTGTTTGTAATTTGCATGGACAAATGGTGTATTCATTATTCACTACCCTGGATGGTCTTTGTGTAAATAGCATTTATGGAAAGGGAGTCAAACCTTCCGATAAAGCTTGGGGCCCTCTTTTCTGATTAAGGGGGAACAATCAGGAAAATCAGCATGAGCCTAAAAATTGTTTTCCCTAGACTACTAATATTTAGGTAGTGAGGCAGAGTAGAATGATATGGTTCTGGACTGGTCTTCCCTCTCTGTGGAGAACAAAGGAGGCCTTAATCTCTTGTTTATCTCCTGGAAAGAATCAAAATCTCCCTTGGATGGAGTTGGGCAAGGTTGCACAGATATCTACTCATTCCTCTTTGTGCATACAATTAGACAAATCTACACGTACATACACACAACATACAAGAACAAAACACTCACATAGATACACTCTACATCTCTTTTCCACTTTTACCAGTATTCCTAATATAGCCCTTTTGGGCTGAGATGAACAAGTCTGATCCTTGTTCTGTCTAACAGTCACTTAAATACTTGAAGACAACCATCATGTAACTCCAAGCCTTTCCCTTCTCTAAGGTGGTCATCTCCTCTTTCAACTGGTTTTCATGTGGCATGAATTTGGCATCTTTCACCACCCCAGTTGCCATTCTCCCAGTTCTATTCCCTTAAGTCTTCAGCAGATCATAAAGGACTTCCCAATTTCTTCTGAAATTGTCCATTGTTTCTTATGGCACAACAGTATTCCATCACATTCATATATCACGATTCATTTAGCTATTCTCCAGTAGTAGTACAGTACCTTTTGTTTCCAATTTTTACTTATCCCCAAAAGAACTTCTATCAATATTTTTGCACATGTAGTTCCGTTTTCTCTTTCTTTTATTTCTTCAAGGTATAGACTTAATGGTGGTATAGCTTCACTATAGGGTATGTACAATTTGCTAAGTGTCTGGGTATAGATTCAAATTCCTTTCCAAATGGCTGAACCAATTCACAGCTTCATCAATAGTTTTCATTCTCCATTTTTGTCATTCTTGTCAGTCTGATAGATATAAGGTAGAACCTCAGAGTTACATTAATCTGCATTTCTCTACTACTGGTGATTTAGAACATTTTTTTTCCAGTTAGATTGTAGATAACAATTTCTCAAGAATCCACTGCACCCTCCTTTCCAAGACAACCAGGACTTTGGTGGACAAAGTATCACAATAATCTAGCATTCACATGATAAAAACCAAAGCTAACTCTTTATGGTTGGTCATTACACTTCAATATATAAAATCATAGAAAAGCAAAATTAGGCTATTAAATCAATTTACACTTTCATAAGTAACTATAGTTGATGGCCTTTTCTAGTTTTAAATCTATTTATACTTTCATAAGTGTATATCAACTATAGTTGATAGTCTTCTGTAGTTTTGATGGATGCTGACTTTAAAGGGCAAGCAACTGTCATGTCACAGTGCACAGCAATTAAAGGGTTATCACCAAATTCTAGATTTCACCTCCCATTTCCATCATTTTCCCTTGCTAGTCCTTCAAATGGAAAGCATTAGAACAATAATTCTCTTTGGAACTTATATTTGCTTTTCACAAATGTGTAATCTCCTTAACCACGCTCTTCAGAAATGGGAGGTTTTCTTCATTTCCCTCATGGGTTATATTATGGTAGTCCTATATCCAATTACATGAGGCTTTTTTTAATCAACTCTTATAATCATTCATGGGACCAACAGAGAACTATCTAGCTACTTTAATATGCTCTCTTAAGTACTCCATCTTTCTTAAGACATTGCAAAATCATATAGATGATGCTTAGAAATTGATATTTCTTTCAGAGTGCAAGCCTGCATCTGTCAGAACCCTTGAAACTTTGTCCTTTCTTCAGTTACCAAAACAAATCACTACCAAACAAGTAGCCCACTAATTACTATAAAAGAAAGGTGGCAATTATCTGTTACATGTTGACATAAACATGTGTACTCCCAAAGACATCTTAGCTGAGTCTTCTGTGGAATGAAGACAGGTGGTGGACTTGACAGGATGCCTTGGCACAATATGAATCTAACATTCACTTAGTCTGACAAAGTCACTACCGTGGGAAAGCATTTAGCAGAAATGACTCTTCAAGGCAGCCAAACTGACAAACATTTATGCCCCATACTGGGTGGGTAAAAAGCACAAACAATGCTAATGTAGGAGGGGAACTATGCTTGTTCTGCTAATAGACAATCCATGAGAACCTTCAAGGAAAAATGCATGAGTGTTGTCAGCTGGGTGACTCAAGCAAGCTAAATATTCCCACTTACTTACATGCTTCTTGAAAACTGCTTTCCTTTCACAGTGATCTCCCTCCAGGTTTGTTCTCATCCAGTGAACAAGGGCTGGAAGGAATCTGCTTGAATGCAAAGGACTTCACAATTTACTTATAGCCAGAGAGAGAAACAATGAATTGGACTCCCCTTCTTAATCAGATCACTTTTTCCTGTAATCCACTATTAAAAAGGTACCTGAAAAGTCATCAGTAGTTCAGCTAATTTATTTCTAGTGCAGCCATGAGCTAGCAGGCAAAGGATTCTGCAAAGGATCATTCTGGGAAAACCATACCACTAGGAATAAGTATTCAAGACCTGGAGTTCATGTGAATGTAACCAGGTATTTAGTCTGGTTTCTTCTCAGATAGGGAAAAAGACCCAAGATCTACCGGTGAATTCTGGGAATTGTAACCTCAAGAAAGACAGTGCTCTCTTCCTGCCCTAGGAAGGACTGAAACCACTGAAGCTCTGAGGAAAGGGAAGATTTCCCAATGGGTTGGGAATTTTTGAATGAGACTAAGGCAGGAGAAGGGAACAGATGGCAGCCAAGGGCAAAGCCATTGGGGGCAGCGGCAGGGAGGCAGAAGGCAATAGCAACCATGAAAAGAGAGAGAGAAATCCCTGCTGCCTTTGTGATGCATGTTCTAAGGCTAGAGAACACTCGTCTGAGTGAGACTAAACTCTCAGAATTCATAACTCAATTTCTGACCTTTTCCCTGCCCTCCCCATCTCTCCTTCCCAAATCAGTCCAAATACCTAGTCATGACCATGTAGGGATTCACTAAAAGCTTCACTAAAATTTAGGGAAAGCACCACTGTCTTCAACTATATGAGGGGCTATCATTCAGAAATTGCCTCTGGTTTGGCCTCACAGGACAGAATTAAGAGCAGTGGGTAGGAGATGCAAAGAGCCAAAGTTAGCCTTGATATAAGAAAAAAGCTTCCTAAGAACTACAATTAACCGAAAATAGAATGAGCTGATGAGATCAAGTTGGTACACCCTCACTGGAGGTCCTCAAGCAAGTATGTTATAGAGAGAATTCTTTCCAGGTATTAGTTTGACTAGATGACCTCTGAGGGAGGCAATACAGTATTGTTGTATGACCCTAGACAAGTCACTTAATCCCTCTGTGATTCAGTCTCCTCACCTGTAAATAATAATAGTCTCTACTTCATTGGGTTGTTGTGAAGACCAAATGAGATTATACATGTAAAGAAAGAGCTCTGTAAACTTTAAATTGATAGATAAATATAAACCATCATCACCATCCTCTTCATTCTTCCCAACTCTGAGATGCTTCAAAATGCCTCTTTAAAAGTGTGATAGCATTACCAGAACAGAAATCTCACAAAATAAATCCTATTTAATGAGAAAACCTTGGAAAGAGGGTATTTTGTTTAATTTAATTTTCTGTTTAGAATTCGGCCAGAAAAGCCTTTTTTAAAAAAAAAAAAATCAACCTTCCAAATTGAAAACCTTTTTTGAATAATAGATATCAACATGGTTCAGGGAAAAGAATAGTGGATTTGAAATCAAGAGGACCTGGTTCAAATCCTACCTCTGCCACTCACTAATTATGTAAACTTAGACAAGTCCCTTAACCATATGTGGGGTTGCAGTTTCCTCATCTATAAAATGAGGGGGCTAGACTAGATGACTTCTGGGGTCTCTTCCAGGTCTGAATCTGTATCACACTGCATATCTCCATTGGGCTGGAACCACTTACCACATTTTACATAATTATAACTTCAAATAGTGCAAATTGGAACACATGCAACCACTTCATAGAATTTATTTTTTTCACTAAACAAGACCTAGCTTTATGATGAAAGTTCCCCCTTCTCAGCTCTAGGAAATAGAGCGTATAAAACATAACGATACCACACAATTTGCTATCTTGCAATGCCTCAAGGTCATCCTTTGGATCCCTGATTGCTCCTTTCAGAAGAGAGCTTGCCTTCCACAGACAGCAAGCTATTTTTTTCTGTGGTTCTAAAGCACGTTTCATGCTCTACTTTGTACTGTATATGTGTCATGTGGGGGAAATGAAAAGTCAAACAAAACAAGGGAGCATCAAGAAAGATAATGAGTGCAAAGTGCTTGCTTTGGAAACCTTGGAGAGACATATAAATGGGGCAGCTAGGTGACTCCTTGGCTAGAGCTCTGGGCCCGGAATCAGGAAGACCTGAGTTTAATTCTGGTCTCAGACATTTACTATCTGAGTGACCTTGGGCAAGTCACTTAACCTGTCTGTCTCAATTTCCTTTTCTGTAAAATGGGAATAATCATAGTGGCTATCTCCCAGGGTAGTTGTGAGATTTAAATGAGATAACTGCAAAGTGTTTAGCACTATGCCTGGTACACAGAAAGTGCTATATAAATATTAGCTACTATTATTAAATGTGAGCTATTATTCCATATTCATAGAATCCCCTTCTCATAACAACTCCATAGGACAGGCAGTGTATGGATTATTTTCTTTATTTTACATATGACAAAAGCCAAACTTTGAAGCATTAAGTGACTCTCCTGGGCTCACACAGCAAGTCTATGTCTCAGGCAAGCCAGCAATCCCAGTTCTCTTGACTCTTACCTTCATCCACTACTGCACCAAGTTGAAATGATTCAGACAGCAAGGAGATCTAGTTTTCCACATATTTCTATCTATGCCCAGGATGAACTGAAAGGGCATGATCATTTAGTAAAATTTGCAAAAAGGCAAGTCCTTCTTAACCATGAGCCTGAGAGACAAGCAAATAAGCAAATGTTCAAGGGAGAAAAATAGTATCTTCCTTCCATAGAGCTAACTGGGATCAGGGAACATAGAAAATCAAGGAAAGGAATCA
Organism: Potorous gilbertii; assembly: GCA_028658325.1. NCBI lineage: Eukaryota > Metazoa > Chordata > Mammalia > Diprotodontia > Potoroidae > Potorous > Potorous gilbertii. Next base: position 171,744,376 of record CM053769.1, on the reverse strand, counting down.
TCAGCTTTTAAATTAAAGGAAACACCAATGAACAAAAGCCATTCAGCAGGAGAAAAATTAAAGAATGAAGTTAGAATGACTTAAAGAATTAAAGAATGATTCCTGTATTACCATATTTATGTATTCCCCTCTACTGAATTGTAACCGTATAGGATACCTCTTGCCTTCCCAGAATATACATATATGTATGTGTTCATCCTTCATTGCCAAAGAAGACCATACCATCAGAGAAATAATGACATGACTTGCACTTGACTTTGTTTTGAGTGAGGGAGGGCTGTGCAGGTCGCCAGCCTCACTTCTCCTCGAGCATCATCTGGAGCGTCATCTGAATCCAGCGACCAGATATTCATCAGAATGCATGGAGATGACCAGGATGAGACAATTGGGGTTAAGTGACTTGCCCAAGGTCACACAGCTAGTGAGGGTCAAGTGTCTGAGGTGAGATTTGAACTCAGGTCCTCCTGACTCCTGCACTGGTGTTCTATTCACTGCACCCACCTAGCTGCCCCCCAGAATATGCATAATGTTTGTTTAAAAGAATTTCCCATCATTTAATAAGTTTTAATCTTGGATCTAAAATTTAAACTATACATGACCTTGGGAAAGTCACTTTGCTTTAAAGAACCTTAATGTCCTCCTCTGCAAAATGAAGGCTGTGTCATAGATATTCTCTAAGCTCCTTCCAGATCTAGACATTTATGACCATGTATGTAGAAGGTATAAGAAATTGGGCAGAAGCAGTACTGACTGCAGATTTCACTCTAAAAAGTGCTTTTGTAGAATAAAACTTTAATACCAGTTAGGTGTGTGTGTGTGTGAGTGTGTAAAGTTTGTCATATGTTGACTTATAGTTCATATTAGAATGAATTAAGCAATGGTTTTCAAACTTTTTTTTTTGCTCTTGGTATAGTATACTTTGCCATAAGGAATCACAGCACACTGAACATTTAATTTGGCAATGCTATAGCAGAGTTGGAAGATCTGCACATGCACAGTATTCCTTCAATAAGAGCAATTGCTTTTTTCTTTGCAAGGTGAAGATCTGACATGGAATTGAGATTAGTACAAATATGTAATAGGTAAGTTTTGTTTATGTTGATAATATTATCAAATTAACTATTTATATTTTGTTTACTCCAGCAGAAAGTGAATTATTTGAGAGCAGGTATATTTTTTGCCTTTTTTTTAAATTCCCAGGGCTTAGCTGATAATAAGCACTTGATAAAAGGTTGTTGACTGACTTCTTTTATATTTATCATCCATAAGTCAAATAAGTAAACTTTATATTAAATATTATTATTTTAAAAAATTTTAGCTGAAATAAAATATCTATAAGGGAAAAATCAATAATCACTGCCTTAAATACTTTGCTTTGCATTACTTTGCTAACCGTCTACCAGCTGCAAGTATTTCAAAAGGGCAAGAAGTGACTGAGTGATTTATAGAAAGAATATAGTCCAAAGTGAAAACCTGTGTTAAAATGGACATTATTCCTCTCTGGGCCCCTAGGCTGAGAGATATCTGTTAGGTTACTGGGCAGAATAGCTTGCCTAGTAGCAGTTTCTTTCTGTTGTTAAGCCCCTGTCAAAATGTTATTCCCCTTTGGTTTAATACCTGATAAATTGCTAACAGTCATTTCTTGTTTAGTCCATTTGCATGGTGACTACCTGTGCCCCTCCCCCAATGTTAGACCCCCATTGCCAGGTAACCCCCCCTCCCCTTCCTGACAACTACTCTATGTTGAATAACAACCAGTTTTCATTGGATACCTCTCCTGGCACCTGTTTTCTGTTTGGGGGTTCTTGCCTAATAGCCAGACCCCCATCTTACTCTGTCAGAACCCTGTTTGTGTGGAAACTGCAAGGCTGTACGGAGTAGTGTCAAAACGCTTAAAATGCACTCCCCCACCTCAGTTTGGGGCTGTCTCCTCTGGGTCTCTACATGAGGCAGCCACCAGCCTGGCTAATAAATGATGTTCTCAAAATTCTCAATTAATTTTGCCTGTGATTTATTAATCTGATCCATTTCAGTGTAACCAAAACTACGTGGTCTCAGGCAAATACCTGGATTAATTAATCTTAGGAGTGTAACTATAATCATCTTTATATTAAAATACACTGGATAAAAGGTGAATCTCACCTATGATGTAAAAGATAGACCTGCAAATGTAAAATCTGAAATTGAGATATCATGACCTACTTGAGACATAGACTTATGAGCCAGCCTGCTTGAGTGAAAGGACTGATCGCTTCCTCCATAGATTGACCAGCTTGAGTCACACCTGAATCAAGAGAACTATAAATAACTGTGAATTCTGTAGCTCATGGTCTCAGACTATACTGGGTACACTGCAGATCACCACCTTTGTTTCTCTTAATAAAAGTTGGTTTCTTTGCCCACAAAGGTTTTCCAGTTTCTTTTCTACACATCTAATAGTTAAGTCAACAAGTACTGTTATGTGCCAGGTACTAGGAAACAAGGAAAGGCAAAAGACCATTCATGCTTTCAAGGGGCTCAGAGTCTAATGGGGGAGAAAACATGAACAATTTTGTACAAAAGATATATTACAGATGATCTAAGAGGGAAGACTCTAACATTAAGGGGGGATTAGGAAGGTTTTTTGCAGAAGGAAGGACTTCAGCTGGGAATTGAAGAAATTCAGGGTAACCAAAAGATGGAGATGAAGAGGGAGAGAATTCCAGATATGAGGGACAGCCAGAGAAGAGGGCTGGAGTTGGGAGAGGAGTGCAAGGAAAAGCAAAGAGGTCACTGGATCACAGTGTACATGGAGAGGAGTCAAGTATAAGAACAAGGTCCAGTACAACATTCAGTGCATCCTTTGAGGATCACTGTTGTCAAACATGTAGTGCTCTAGAATATGTCTGGCAACTTCATACACGCCCTTGCTATTTGTCCTACACTGGGGTCTCACTATCATGTCTTCCAGGCCGTTCTGTGGGAGTTGCCTCATGGTATTTTAGCAAATTTCTTGGATGGGATGCAACTTACTAAATTCCACACTGGAATGAAGTTATGGCATATTTCGTTCTCCCTCTGAGGTTAATATGCTAAATCATAAGCAATTTCACGGGGCTATGGAAATCTGAGAGAATCTTCTGCTTTTAAAGCCTTCCTGTGTTCAAACTGGCAACCAGCACGCTTCAGCCACAGTGGAGCCCCAAATTCCTTCCATCTGGTACCAGTCAGGATGCTAGCAGCAGGTATTTGGACCAAGTTTAACAAGCCAATTACTCATTGAGGAAATGAGACAAAAATACGTGTGTGTTGTGTGTATATATGTGTGTGTAATATGTGACTATACTACACATATATCAATATAATTAAAGTATGGCTTAGATATGGCTGAGACAGGGCAGGTGCAGAAAGCACCCAGCAAAGGATGAGCTATCATTCTTGACAGGTTTAATCAAAGCAGACTCAAATTCGGGTTCTTGTTTTTTAAAGAGTTAGAAATAGCAGAGCAGGTTGTTAAGAGTTCTGCCCAGTGAGCTGGCTTGCAACCCATTTCTGGCCTGGGCCAGGAACAGTTAGAATCAGAGAACTGGCAAGTTTTGAGGATTTTTGGTTGCTGCTATTTTTAGCAGAAGAGAAGAAATGCTCAATTTTAAAAGTACGACCTCTGAATATAAATTGGAAAAATCAGAAGTCAGGACAGAAGATACATCTCAATTCACTCTGTCCTTCATTATGTACTCTGTACATTTTCTCACCCTGTGCTTGGAAAAAGGTAGGTACTTAATAAATTCCTGTTGACTGGTCAATCAATTAAGTAAATAGAGCATAAATGTCTCTTGTATGAGTATGTATATATAATTCATATAATGTACAAAATAATTTTATATTATTTATGTATTATTATGTAATATTAATTGTAATACATTATATTACTATAGATATGGAATAGAAAGCATACTTATATAAATTAGCAATAATTTATAGTACAGGAAACACAGAGTTCCCTCCACACAGGCATTGCATAAAGTCAGAGAGAGAAATATGATCATATCTGTTCCCAAAAGAAAATGTAGGTTGTTAACTATTTTCTCCCTTTTTCTTTCTACACTCTCACCATTCTTTGGATACACCAAGAAGAATGCTTCAACAAGGTTGTAACACAGCTTTAACAGTTCATTAAAATCTTTGTTAATTTTTCTTTTGAGAAAGAGGAACAATTCTCTGATCAATCAATCAAAAAGCATTTATTAAGTGCCTACTATGTGCCAGGCTCTCTGTTGGATGCCCAGTGGCAACATTAGATTGGGGGTGAGGGGAAGAGGAAGAAAGGATAAATGGAGATAGAAGAGGATAGTAACAAAAGTTAGAAAGACAGCAGGAAGCTAAATTCATATAGTGAAAGTGTCCTATACTTATCATAAATCCCTGTTATCTTTAAAAAGACTGTTGTAATCCCCATAGAAGACATTACAACAATATCAAGATAAGCAACGTTAGCACAGATGGCTGTAAATGGCACCAGAACAATCTCCAATCATCTTTCTGCATTTTTTCTTTATTCCTCTTTCTCTTCCCCTTTTAAATCCCTTTCTCTCCTCCTTTTCTACAACTAATGCCTAATTAAGGTTTTTAGACCTGTAGGTAGCACTCACTGGCATTCAGGGGCATTGTTTAGTCCCACTGGGGACATTCAGGTTACTTACTCCAGCTATTTGAATAGGGATTCCTAACTTGGGATGTAAACATTTTTTAAAATATATTTTAACTTTATTTCAATAAAATCGGTTTATTTTGTAATCCGAGGTATTAAATTTTAACTATTTAAAAACATTATTGTGAGAAGGGGTTTATATGCTTCAGTAGACAGCCAAAGGGAGTCTATGCTGCCTTCTCTAAAATTTGGTAAGAAACATTAATATGAACATAATAATCTTGATTCTCTCTCGGCATAGGAGTATAGAAAGCAAACACACCTCCTTTACTGGGTCTCTGGAATTCTTCCATTCATCTGGATTCTTGGATCACCACCTGGCTATAAAGACCAGCTACATGAGACGTTCCCAACAACTGAGCTCCCAGCTCCTTTCTGACTATGCCTCCATACCTATTTATAGTTTCTAGCTTATTCCATCAGCATGGGAGCAGGCATTCAAGGGAAACAGACTCATCTCTTTCTCTAGAGTTTCTGATTATCTCTCTTAGGAGCCATTTGAAATAAGAGCTACAATTCTTTTGACAGGAATAATTTGTTTCCTCTTTTTCCTACCAGCTTTCTGAGTGAATGAAGTTGTTCTTGCACTGTGACCTTCTGAACTAAAGGAACCACAGGGTCTATGATTAAGTTGGTTCCAAACAATTGCTAATCATCCAGATGTGGCTTCTGACATTACAGCTGAAAGCCAAATAAAGATGCCATACATATCAACTCCCCCTTACCCACCTTCCAGACACACAACTCCACCCATGTTTTGCAGACACAGGGACTTCCAGATGCACAAGCCATGATACAACATGATCAAACGGATCCTGGGCAAGGACATTTCCAGTCATGCCCACCTGGGACTAGGAGAGGAAAGTTGCTATGCAACACTAATCTATTTTTTCAACAAAAGTCTATAAGGAGTGTGACAGAGCAGAGATTCTTGCTGTGTGAATAGAGAGTTGGAATTAGGATTCAGGATCCTTTCTGATTCAAGTAAACAGAAACTTCTCATGGAAGTGATTCTCTAGGCTCGTATCTTTACATAAGAATTTCTAGAAAATGCAAAAGAAATAATGGAAGTCATAAAAAAAAGTTTTTGCGTATATGGGAGGGTGGAGGGAAATTCAATAGATTGGCAAGAGTAGGTTGGCCAAAGAGAATGAGAAAGAGAAGAAATTCTGAAGCATTAAAAGTATGTCAGTAATTCAGGGGCTTTTTCTGTATCTGAGGAGCAACCTAGAACTCAAGAACTCAGCCCAGACAACAGTAAAACTATGTAATCCCCTTAACTAGAGTCATCCATACCCATTAGCAAACAACAAGATATCTAAGTCAATTGTAGCTGAGACTCATCTAAGAAGCAAGGAGACAAGCATCAGGCAGTCAAAAAACATTCCTACACATGGCCCAACTGACCCCATACTATTAGCCACTAGCCGCCACTCCCATCTGGAAACATTTAGTCTGTTTCCACCAACAACAAGGATAACTCTTGACACTGGTGATCTCACTTCCTTACTGCCATTTTTGGTTGCTAGAAAGATTGTTGGAGAAAGGCAGCTGTGGGAAATTCTGCAGCAGGAACACCACTACAGGACCTCATACCTGAAGTATTCTGGTCCCTCAGTAGATGGAACTCCTTCCCAAGCTGAACATTTTTGTAGATGAGTATCTTTCTCAGAGTGAATACCAGGTATTGGAACAAATGAGACATGTTAAGGCCTTATGTATGTAGGAGCAAAGATACTGATGAAATGAGAAAGAGAGGAAATCACTAATTTATGACTTTTAAGATATGGAGATAATGAACTGACCTGAGTTGGTCAGGTTGCCCGAGGCTGTGGCATTTGTTGAGAACTGGAACCAGATGAACCAAATCTGGCTTCTTGTCTGATATTTTGTGTCTAAGGATCTCTACTGCAAATGAGAAACACTAAGCAAGAAGAGAGTAGTCTGTCCCTCTTTAAGTATAACCATAATTACCCTGGTCTCTGCTGCCTGATGGCCAGATATATTACATTTCCAGCCCTTAAAGGTGCTGACGGGTGTCTAGTCTTTGCCACTGGCTCAAGCCCCCACCAACTGTTACCCTAATTTTAGTCAATCAAAGCACCTTGGTTCCATTTAACCATTATCAATGAGATTAGCTTTACAAAGGAATATTTACTTCAAATATATTAGCAAGATTAAATAAACAAAATCCCCTCACCAACACCTGACAGCATAATCCCTCTTTACCCAATTAGTTTCTGGGGAAGGGAAGTGGATTAGCTTCACAGTCTAATTCAATTGCTTTATGATTTCAAACCCACCAGCTTCCAAACCCAAAGTCCTCCCCCTGGGCTTGCATCCTAGGACTCTGGTTTTTCTGAGTTTCCTTGCTGGGCTTGTCACAAATTCATCCTGGGAATCTGGACTTCGATGTCCCCCTGACTTGAGTTCAAATCTCTATTTCCTGAACTTAGAGCTGTTGAGGACAAATTAAATAGACCAAAACCTTGAGCCTTTTTCTCAGGATACAAGGGGAAGGGAAAGTACTCCTTCTTCCAGTTAGCTTAGTGTTAATGTGTACACTATAGAAGAATGAGACCTTCATTCCTGGATGCCACCAGGAAAAGAGAGGCTGTCTTGGTCTGGTGGTTTTAAAGATGCAACCAATTCCAACTATGTAGCCAATGGAAAGAGGTTGTTCTAAGCCACACAGTAAGCTGTATTCTCCCAGAAGTTACCTGGTGTCTTCCACATAGGTATTTCCATCTTGCATGATCCAGGTATGTGTCAAAACCTCATTTCATGAGAAATACAAAGTTCCATAGAGGAAGGACATGGTCCTTCTAAAGAATTGGAAGTATCTTATGCTTCATGGAACAATGAGGAACACCCAGAGGTATCAACAATCAATTATTAAGCATTTGTTAAGCTCATATTCTACGCCACACACTCTCCAGAACACTGGGGATTCAAAGAAAAAGCAAAAATTGACCCTTCCTTCAACAAGCTTGCATTCTAAAGGAAGAGATAACATAAAAAATCAGAATATGCAAGAATACATATAGAATAGATGAAAGTAGATGAAAATTAACTTTAGAGGGAATGGCAGTAGCTTTATAAGGGGGCCCTGGAGAAAAGGGCATTTGAGTTGAATCATAAAGGAAGCAAGAGATTCTAAGAATCAGAGACTGGGAAGGAGAATATATTTATCATGGGGGAATGGTTAAAGACAAAGGTAGGAGGTAGGAAATGGAGTGCTTTGTATGGGGGAAAACCAGTATGACTGGATTGTAGATTGTGTGGAAGGGAGTAAAATGTATAAACACTGGGAAACTATCAAGGTGCCAGATCACCAGTTTTTGTGTCTAGCACAAGGTCTCTCAGAAGAGCCCCGCATGTAAGTGTTCCCTCCAATGAACAATAGCCACACTGTCTCACATCTTAGGGCATCCAAAGCCACATTGGAAAGTATCAATCAGTGGCAGCCTCCACCCATTTTATATGCAAAATGCCAAATGAAGGAGTTTATATTTGATCCTCAAGTTAATAGAAAAACTCAAGTTCTCTAGCAAGTATGCCACAACTGCCTCTCTTGTTTTGGCATAAGAAAACTGATTTCAAAAAGCTTCAAGAAAAGATATGAGACCATGGACAGAGACTTCCAGCTTTAGGTCAATGATCCTAAAGATAATTGAGGTGGTGAGCATGGATGATTGAAAGAGAAAGGGAAGCATCAGTAGAAATGGAAAACGTAGAGGAAAGACACAGTGTGTAGTCAACAAGCACCTACTACATGCCAAATGCGACAGCAAGAGCTTGGAATAAAAAGAAAGGAGAAATAAAAAGATAAATTAATGAAAATACCAAAGGGAAAGTGCTAAGAGGAAGGACTGGAAAGATTTCTTGCAGAAGTTGGGAATTTAGTTGAGACATAAAAGAAACTTAGCAAAGCCAAAAACCAAAGATAAGGAAGGAGAGAGATCCTGGCATGGGGGAGAGCAGGTTAAAGTCAAGAGATGGAGTGCTGAGGAACAGCAGAATTAGTGGAGGAAAGGAAAGTGTAAGGAGACTGGAAAGATAGGAACAGGCCAGTTTATGAAGCATTTTAAAAACCAAGCAGAAGACTTCAGATTTGATGCTAAGCATACTAGGGAGCTGTTGGAGTCTGTTTGTAGGAAAGATGTATGCAAATTGGGCTTATTTCGTTTGAAGAGCATAGTGGACATACCAGGAGAAATTTCCAAATGACAGTTGTCAAGGTCAAGGTTAAAAAAGAAAGATCCATGAGTCATCTGCAGAAAAGGGGTAATCAATATTGAAGTCATTCTTTCTAAGATGACTTTTATCAATAATACCCTACCTGGACCCTGTTTTCAACACAGGTATGAGTTTTTTCACAAGATCTTCCAATAATAATACAAGCAAGAGGCACTGAATATTCATCAGTGCCATCATTATATCTTAACACTGTTGGTATTGAGATTCACTCAGTAAAGTGTGAGAAACTCTCCACTATCTCTAGACAGATCACTAGTACTGTAGTTTGTCTAATTTTCACGTTTAATGCTGGCAACGAATCATCTGATTACAGATTTCTTTGTTGTCTGTATTGGCTCTAAATGAAGAGAAGTCCTCCAAAACCCAAACAATTAACCTACAAGAGAGAAATGTGAAACAAAGGAAACCCTGCCTCTAAAAGAAGAATTCTATTTCGAGCATTTAATGGGTTACAGAGAAGAGCTGAGCAAAGTATAAGATGAGGAAACTGGCTAATTTCCCAGGTCCTGCTAAGCTGAGTCTTTAAAATATGCCTTCATTATTTTGTTTGAAGTGAATTCCTAGATCATTAGACACACCCATATCCAAAGTCAAGCACAAAACACATTCCAAAGCCAAAAACAAGTTGTTTTTTAAGTTATCCATTGCTTGAGGGCAACTACAATTCTCTCACCTCTTGTGATGAAGGTTGGCTGCTCTGATGAATAGGAAGAATGAATGGTTGCCACAAAATATGAATTGAGAGGAAACAGGAAGGGTCCCCAGGTCCCCATATTTTTTCTTCCCCTTCTGCTTATCATAGGTGCTTGAAATTCCATTAGTGAGTCATTCCTTTGGAATATGACCTTATTTCCTCAAGTGCTGCTGGGAAGGATAACCCACTGATCTATTAATACTGGGCCAGCAAAGAAAACTTTGATTGAATTTATTAGATCTTAGCCAGATGACAACTAGCTAAGAACAAGTTTTCATAAAGGAAAAAAGCAAGGACAAGTCTAGAGCACAGCCAGTGACTGAGTCAAGCAATCAATCAAAAAATACATATGAAACACATACTGTTTGCCAGGTACTATGCTAAATGCTAGGGATATAAAGAAAGGCAAAATAGTTCCCTTCCCTCAAAGAACTCACATTCTAAATGATTGAGACATATCTATACACAATATAATGTGTGGGCATGTATGTACATATGTATGTATACATATATGAATGTATATACATATATTCATACAGAGATACACATACCTATATATGTATGCATATACAAATAAAAACATATAACATATCTATATGTACAACATAAGCGTATACAGTGTAATTACATATATAAAGTATATTATATGTAGATACATGTGTGTACATGTGATAGATGTGTAACCAAATGTAGTATCTTACCTACCCACACAAAGAAGATGATGAAAAGATATATCAGAGAAGATGGTACTATCAGCTGAGAGAGACCCAAAAATGCCTCCTACAGAAGGTGAAATTTGAACCAGTACCAGAGAAAGTTAGAGAAACTAAGAAGCAGAAGTGAAGGAGGACATTCCAAGTATGAGGAACAGCCATTGCAAAAGCATGGAGATGGGAGATGGAGCAGTAAGTCAGTGTAACTGAAGAATAGGATAGAGGGACTAGGGGGAGCAAAGCATAAGAAGACTACAACTCTAGTAAGAGACCAGGGTACAAAGTACTTCAAATGACATTTGATCCTGGAGGTAATAGGGAGCCAATGGAGTTTATGAAGTAGAATCATGATACGAGTAGAATTAAGGAAAATCATCTTGGCAGGTGAAGAAAAAACAGATTGGAAGAAGGGACTTCAGGCAGTGAATTCAATCAGAAGAAAACTCCCATTATACGGAAAGAGATGCTGGTGGTCTAAAGTTGGCTCTGAGAGTAGAGAAGAAGGGATGTGTGAGAGGTACTGTGAAGGTAGAAAAGATGAGATTTGCAAGAGGTGGGATACGTAGGGTGAGAGCAAAGAGCTGAGGACAGCAACCTCTATGGCATGAGGTCACTAGGAAACTGGGGGAATAGGGCACACTCATCAAAGGAAGAGAAGTACTGAAAGGGAGGAAGAAAAGTTCCAAAAACAAACTGCCTCTCAGTTTTGCTTAAGCACAGTCCTGGTAACTAGGATTGCTCCCATTTGACAAAAAAGAAACTAAACTAAGATGACAATGGTTAATGCCTGTTTGGTCATAACTAAAGCAGATTGTCAGGACTTAACCTGTTTATATAATTGATTTAAAATGCCAACCAGCTCTTGGGCAAAAGGTCGGTTTTGCTGTGCTACATCCAGATGGCCACACAGGTTACTCTTCATAGATGAAAAATCAAATCAGCGCATCAAGTCAACAAGCACTTACAAAGCAACTACTATGTACCGGCCATGGTAATAAGTCTGGGGATACAAAGGAAGGCAAAAGACAGTCCCTGATCTCAAGGAGCTCATAATCTAATGGGAGAGGTAACATGCAAAATACCATGGGCAAAATAAGGTATATGCAAGATAAAGAGGAAACATAGAAAAAATATGCAACAAATATAGGATAAATTGGAACATCCATTTAGAATTAAAACTCTTCAAGGTTAGGAACTGCTTTCATTTTTTTCTTTGTACCCCCAGAACTTAGCAGAGCATCTGATACAGTAAGTGTTTCAAAAATATTTGTTGATGTATTGATGTGGACAGCCTAAAACAACATAGGTACTGATTTATCAGTCTTAAGGCTTAAGGGCTTGTAAGCCCTAGAGGCTTCAACTTTCTGCATGGAAACCGTACAGAATTTTTTTTAATGACATATTTATTTAGTATTTGTGTTTCTTCAAAGTGCTTTTGAAGCATCCATTATCTAATGGAAACCTCAAAAAACCTCACATGGCAGGTATTATCTCAATCTGATAGATTTTTTTTAAAAGAAAGGCCTTACTCAATATCACAGAGAAAGTAAAGTGGGCCAAGAATCGAGCTTTCTTGACTTCTAGTCTTGGACTCTTTCTATTCCACAGCAAAATCTTCTTTTAAAAAGTATTTTCAAAAGAAGCCCATGTGGTACTTACTAGAGTTAGACTTCCCATGAGCTGATTTTTTTAAGACTAAGAGGAATTTTCAAAAGAACTACAGAAGAACAGTTATTCAAGGGCAAAGATACTGAGAAACAGAAACTTAATGATCAAAGGGCACTTACCCAAGTACAGTTCATGAGACAAACTAAACACTCACAGATTAAGCATCAAGCTAGTATCTTGACTCAGTGGAAAGAGTTAGAGATCAGCACTCCTTAGCTATTTGTTTCTTTCAGTGCAAGTACTTCTAGGGCAGAGGTCAATACCTTTGTACCTTCCACAATAAAAATGGCATTGGCCCTAAAGATGCCTGGATGAATAGGTGCTCAAAACATATTTGTTGATTGAAAAAATATATTTTTCAACTAGAGAAACAAAGTAGATCAAGGAGGTGCAGTTATCTCCCCCTCTTAGTCACAGATGGCAAGTGAATACCACACACCATTACCACTATCCCTCCCCCACTAAAAAGATGCTTATTAGCGTCAGCAACAAATGACCCAGTCGTCCAAATAATGAGATTACTCCAGAGTCCTTGCTCTTGATCATTAGGATGATAGATGAAGCCAAATCAAATCACCATTACCGCTGACAGGTAAGCCACCTTGAGGCCGATGAAGTTCAAGTTAATATGGGCAAATTTATCATTTGCAGGTAAGTAGAGTATAAATAAATTTGTTGTCTGAGCCATTTCAAAAAAAAAGGTCCCTTATGAACTAAAATATTCCTAGTACCATCTTTTGTGATAGTCACATAAAACAAAAAACTAGAAATAAAGTGGGTACCCATTAGTTGGATGGTGGCTGAATAAACTGTAGTTCATGAAAAGTGGTTGAGTTATAAGCGCTGGATTTTCAGCAAAACTATCTGGGATCCAATTTCAGAAGCGCTACTCAGTAAGTGTGTGAACTCGGGCAGAATATTTACTCTATCCATAAAATGGGAATGATAAAAATTATATTCTCTGCCTCTGAGTTTTTAAAAAAACACTAAAATTAATAAACTATAAATATTAGCAACTATTTCCTTAAGGTTCTATATGTCTTCTTTTTCATTCATCTTAGTATCTATTTCCAGTTGCAAATCAGAGACAGATTTGTTTTTAATGTGCCTTCAATTCAATTAAACATTTAGTAAGCATGTATGCAAGGGTGTTATTTTATTTTTTGAGGGAATAGAATAAATTCAGATTGAATTGGCTAATTCCATGTATCTCCACCATCTCCCACCCTTCATCCCCATGCCCTCCATATACATGCATGCAAACTCACATACATACATATATATATATATATATATATATATATATATACACATGTTTACCTTTAAAAAAATAATGTAAGATGGCTAAATGATTACAAAGTAATGTGAATGGAATATCAAAAGCATGGCAATCATCCAGAGGTTTTCTGACTTCAGACAATAATTATGTTCCCATGAGCACAATCCATCATGTACAAGATTGATGAAGTAACATTTGGAGACAGAAGAAGATATTCTCTTTTGTGACCACCAGGGAGCAGTATGTTCCAACTCTACAATTCCACAGGCCAAGCCAGGCCTCTGGAACTGTAGGAAAACATCTAGTTTGGGAGTTCGGATCCTATCCACTGGGGTTAGTTTTCCTTTTTTAATACTTTTAATTGCCTTACACTGGTTATTATTTCCAGACTCATAAACTTGCTTTCCCTTCCCTCCCTTCCCTTTCCCTTTTTTCAGGGGGAAACTCAGTTAAAATAGGATGGCTATAGGGAATTCGGGTGTAATTTTCCACTTTGGAATCTTAGAGTTACCTAGGATCACTGAGAGGTCCAGGGACTTGCTAAGGGTCATATATGTACTACAGGCCACTGGCAGAACTAAATGCACTAAGTCCTATGACAGTTTTTTATCCACTTTGCAGACACTCTCAATAGTCATCAACCCTAGAAAATGTATTAGAAGTCCAACATCAGGATGTCAAACTCAAACAGAAATGGAGGGGAACACTAAACTGTACATAAGGATCCTTGTAAGCCACATATTGACTCAGAAAACAACACATGTCTATATATTTCTTTTTTATTAATACATCAACATTAAAATCAGATAAGAAATATATTTTAATCTGGTATCTTCCTTAGCCTTGGAGTCCAGGGGAGATTGTTTTCAAAACATGTGAAGGGCTATCATGTGGAAGACAGATTGGATTTAAGTCAATCAGTCCTGTATGGGCAAACATTTATTAATCACCAACTTCCCAGACTCTCATCAGGCACTCAAACCTTCTTCCCAAAACTAAGCCAAAAAGTAAAATCTCAACTCAGAGTATTTTCACCTTTTTAGAGCCAGAGGGCATCACAACCCTTTGACCCAGTGCCTCAATAGAAAAAACAAAAGGTACTTGGGACCCTCCTACAAAACAACTCCCCTAATCAAGCTTCCCAGGCCCATCAATGGATGAGAGAGATCTTTAATCACATTAAAATAAGTAACAATATAAAACCATACACTGTTTCTAGTTAAAGAAACTCTTGTTTCTGTTCTTAACTCCTTGTAAAAACTCTTGATTGATAAAGGCAAGATTCAGAGGCACTTGATTATACTAAAACAAAAAAAGCAAGAGTCTATTTTGATTGCCATTACATGGATATGTCTTAAGACTTTTTCAGGGTTGAGCTGCCCATTAAGGTCCCTTTCAATCTCAAATTCTGCCACTCTGTACCTTTTCTCAGGACTTCACTTCAGAGTCAATCTCCTGGATTCTGATGCTTTATATCTGTTCTTCTGCATATATTTGCGCTAGTCTCTTCACATCCTACAAAAGTCCAAATCCTAAACTACCCAATCAACCTTTAATCCTTCTACTTCCCACTTGCCTATTTGGTTTCTGACTTTTAATATTTCTATTTAATCTGACATAGTCATTTGTGTTATTTCTGCTTTGCTACCAGTCCACAAGCTAACCAAAAACTTGGGCAATCTTGGCTGTTCGTTGGGCAAGGAGGAGTGCACTGCTCATTCATCCCTCAAACTGATAGAAGTAGGAGTGTGATTATGCTCCCCAAATCCTTTGCAAATCCAGAAAAAGGTGCTCTTCTCAGTCCCAGAATCATAGATGAGGGGAGTGAAGGGTGCTATGTCCAGAGAAGAAAATACAGCATTTTTCCAGATACTTATTTTTTTTTTTCAGAAAAGTTGAAAGGGAGAAGGAATAATCAATCATACCTCCCACCCATTCCCCATCAACAGTCATTCTCTAAGACTAACATCAGGCTCATCTCCCGCTCAGGTTCCTCTAAGGGATTTGTATTTTCTTGGCCTTGGAGTATTCATTGTAAAACACCCCATGGTTGGATAGTATTCCCTTTATCGTAGGATCAGTTAAAACTGATATTGTATTTGGATGTATGTATCTACTGACTGGTTTCTGATGATGTGCAGTATAGTTTGGGCCTCCGAATAGTTTGTATGAAAGTTAGGGCTCTACTAATGAAAGCCTGCATTTCTAATAAACAACTGACCTTTTGGATCTGTATGAGGAAGCAGTATCTATGTAAGTTTATTGGGATGTTTTTCCAATATACTTCCACCTTCCTCGCTCCTAGCTTCCTGCCTTTTCTTAAGGCTTTCCCATTTCTACTGTGTACAGTTCTGATTCCTGACATTTTTGTCTCAGGAAATATAGGCAGAGATAAAGTTTGGGGAAGAAAAGCAAATAGTTAGTTGATCACATTCCTTGAAAATTAAGTCAAATGACTTACTTTCCAAGTACTTGGGATATATGTTTCTTACTGAGCCATGGAGAAGAGAAAGCTGAATTAATCTATAATAGGAGCATCTGAAAGATGGTTTTACATGGACTTTATCGAACATGTGCATTCGCCCCATATTGTCACACTCTTCTGTTCATTTTTGATGAACTGACTCTTTCTTCATAGGTTACTACTAGTAATTTTTATAATTCTCCAGCACATAAGTCAAAATAAATGGCATTCAACCAGAAGTACTTGAAAATTGGCTCCTGATACTTCTTTTAATCCATTTGGATGATGCTACAATGCAACTCATTCCTTTCACAACTTCCAAAGTCACAAGAAGCTTACCAAATGGAAGTGGCAGTCACTTAGAAAGCCTCAGCATAAGGCTCAGAGCCCTGTATTTATCAAAACTCTCAACAGGCAAGATGCTTAAGTCAAGCTAAAAAAAGAATTAAACATGGTTAACTGGTATCTTTGGGGTCCCTAAAATAAGATATTGAGAATCTGTCCTATTTTGGATCCTTAAAATGAACACTGACAGAGTTAGCCTGCAAAATGCCCCTAAAACATGTCTTATATTGTCACTGATGGATGCTGAATGAATTCTGATTCATTATTCATCCCCATTGCACATACTAAAAGTTCCAGTCACCTACTTGATAATCAATTTTCTTCAGAAAAATGGCAAAGATGTGACTTATACAGATCACCAAGTACATATATACTATAATTATTATTTTGGGAACCAGATCTTTTTATTCCATCTCTATAATGAGGAAATTCCCTCTCCTGTTTCAGACTAGGACTGCTCTGCATATCCCATCCCTGAATAATTTTCTGGGATATTGAGAAGTTATTGATCAATTAATCAATCAATATTTATTAAGCATCACTATGCGCCAAGAATTGTGCTAATAAACTCTAGGGTTACAAAACAAAGCAAGAGCCCTCAAACAATCTTTCAATCTAAGTGACTTTTCTAGTTACTTAATCAATATTAGTCAGAGGTTGGACTGAACATTGTTCTTCCTGAGTCCAAGTCCAGCTCTCTATCAATTTTCATAGTCATTCTTAAAGCACTTTAACAACACAGCAATTTCTTCAACTCTTTGGGATGGTTTGTAGTTAGTTCAGCACAGCAAGCTGCTCTTTTAAAGAAAGATTCCTATGGAGACAGTAAACTAATAAATGCAAAATTTAGTGAGGTTTCTACTCACTCCTTTCTTTAATTTTTTTCAATAAGAGCCCTTATCTGAGGAATTCTAAATAATTCGGCATATAATCAAGTTACATTGGAATATTTACCTTCTTGAGTATAGGTTTGTATATGTCCCTTACAGATTTGAAAAAATGAATGAATTATTAACCTTTCCTGAGTCTTGATTTTTATAAAACAGTCTCCTTGTCCCTGCTTCCCAATACCTATCACTATACCTTTCCCTGTATCTTCACCAATGTTCTAATCATTTCTTCTTCCCTCAGAGGAAGTGGCTGTCTCCTTTGAAAGGTTATCTCCTCAAACTGTTTTTTTATATCCCCTTCTCTCCCAGTGCCTTAAGGGATTCATTCAATCAATTAACTGTTCTCTGCTATCTTAAAGTCCTCCCTGGCCAAGGACTCGTTGGCCCTTCTGATTTTCAACATGATTAAGCTCTCCTCTATCCAAAAATTGAAACAAATACAAATCTTTCTTTCATTCTCCTAAATTTTGGGGGCTATCATACCCACTCTCCTTTTATTCTTTGACAAACCACTTTAAAAAGTACTATACTTTTCATTAATTTCAAAACAGCTGGCAATAGGGCAGGTGAATCAGACCACTGCTCCATAAAAGGACTGTTAGAGGTTGCCAAAAAGCACTGACCTGGGGGTACTTCCAGCCTAGATGTGCCCCAGGCATTTAAACTGGCCGAAAATTCAGGATATCCTACAGTTGAACTTTCTTCTCCTCAGACCGAACCCCATATATAACATCCTATCTGTTCTATGTAAAAATCCTACTAGTTCTAACTCTGCTCTTTAACAAAATAATTCAGAGCTAAATGGGACCTTAGTGATCTATTTCAGCTGCTTTGTATATAATATAGGAGTTACATGAAACACAGAGAGTTCATCGTTACAATCATGTGACCTTGGACAAGTCAAGTAGTATCTCTGGGCCTCAGTTTCCTCCTCTGTAAAATGAGGTTGGACTACATGGCCTCTGAGGTCCTATTCAGCTCTAGAACCATGATCTTATAATAAATGACTTTCACAAGGTCACAAAGGCACAAAGCTAAAATCAATATACCCACGTGCTCTTGACCTATGTTCTTTCCAACATAACTACGGCTGTCTCCACCCAGGCAACTGGGTTTTTACCTCTCCCACTAGACTGAAACTGTGCTCTCAGAGGACCCTAATAAACTCTGAACTGCCAAATATCTAAACTATTTCTTTTCTCTCCCTGCTCATCTTCAACCTCTACAGCATGTGACACCATTGACCTCCTTTTTCTCCTTGAAACACTCTCCTTCTTTGGCACTATGACACTGAATTAATCTGATTTTTATTCTCTTACCAGCTACTTCTTTTTCTTTCTGTATTCTTCTAAGGATTTTTCCTCCCCCATTCCCTTTTCTGTCTATACTGTCTTCCTCATAAATATTATCTATTCCCACAGCTTTGATTGCTGCCTCTCAAATCTTTATCTTTCAGTTACGAACTTTCTCTTAAGGTCTAGGGCCCTATGTAAATTATCCAAATGCCTTTAGGTCCTAAAAACATTAAGTTAAATCTGAGTAACTTTTAGCATAGCTCTAAAAAACCCACAGTCATCCACACAGAAGAGAAATTACACCTGGCAGGACAAGGGAAAGAGGAGAAGGATTCCTCTTGAACTTCTTTAAAACTGGGATATTAGAAATGTGTGAGGAACAGAAGTTACCTGTGAATATAGTTTATTCACCTAAAATGTAACTGTGAGGAAAATTAAGTCAAAACACTCATCAGCTAACATTTCATAGAATCTCAGTATTAAGAGGGATCACAGATGCTATCCAGTTCAATCCATTCGTGACCAAGAATCCTGTCTATGACATAACAAATAAACAGTCATCCTATTTTTGCATGAAGACCTTGAATAATAGGAAAAACACAACCTATCCAATTCAAATAAGCACACAGTCAATTATACAATTATACAAGACTTCTTAAGTCTTTCCTGGACAAAAATCCACATTCCACAGATAATTGTTAGTTATTGTGGCAGACCCCTCTGTGAAAGCATCACAGAAGAAAACAGTTTCTTAAGGTGTTACCTCTCATCTTCCATCAGCAACTTGCTACAACACCACTACTCCTACTGATTGCAAAAGAGAAAGACCACTCCTTCCTTCCCCATCTCCTGCTTCAGTCTCCTCATAAAGTACTGCTCCTGACCCTAACTCACAAGTCAAAGATAGTAAGATGGTGGTGTTCTAAGAGAAATAAGGACAAAACATTTCTCATGAAGGTGAAAGAAAAATACGGTCTTAAGAAAGAAACCCCCAAAGAGAACTGGAAATAGGAAAGAGATGCCATAGAAATGACTGCCATAACTCATTTAGTCAGCAAGAGGAGAGGGAATTGGAATACATGGCCTCTGAGGAAGAAGAAAACACAGTGAAGATAGTAAACATGAATAAACAAAAGAAATAGAAATGAAGAGTTGCTAAAAATGAAGGGGAAAGCATTAAATTACACTAACAAAAATAAAACAATTGGAAATTGAAAAGAGAGAGATAAACAGATCAACCATTCTTGGTCCCCTTAAGTCCAGTGCCTTCCATCTGAGTTTATCACAACTTATCTTGTTATATATCCTATATGTGCATAATTGTTTTAATGTTGTTATTAAAACAACATTCAGCTGTAAGTTCCTAGAGGTCAGAGACTTCTTTACCTTTCTTTGAATCCCTAATATTTTATATTGCCTCACTGGCAGTAAGTGCTTAAAAAATGCTTGTTGACTGACAGAAACACAAAATGGAGGGGGAAAAAACAGCAGTTAAAATAGGAAAGACCAACTATAATAAATAAAGTAAAGAAAAGATTCAAATAAAAAAACAAAATTAGGCAAGAGCAGGCTTCAGGCTGCCCAAAAAAAGAAATAGGGGAATACCAAAAGCCAAGTGCAAACAGCCATCCACTGAAGGAGAGGAACTTGTCAAGGCTCATACCTCTCAATCTCCCCAACAACCTTCCACCATATATACCCTCCTATTTGCTTGCAAAAGTTTCAAAGAAGTACGGAGAAGGAAAGCAGAAGAAATCAGAAAGTGGTCTTATAAAAAGGTGGGGAGAAAAGTCCAGTAAGTCTGAAAGGAAACAGAACACCCTGAACCCAAACAGGGAAAATTAAGGGGCAAAAATAGAAGGCAAACAAGAAAGCCTATGAGAGAAGGAAGGGTAGAGGAAGAATTAAGGAAATTAAAAGCAGTAAGTTCAGAATACAACCCAAAAAATGCCACATTTAAATCCAGAGGTCCCTAACATCTGCCACTGCTACCTGGCAGAAACAATGAATAGCAATACAAAAACATATTTAGTATTTATTAAACCACAGTAACGGTTTAGCTCCACACCCAATTTCTGTTCCTAGGCTTGTCTGCAGTCTATAGGCCTATTTTTCTCCCAAGCTTCTCCTCTCTCCAGGTGTCCACTTCCTAGGACCCATCAAGTCACCAATTTGCCATATCAACCTTCTACCTAACCCCTCTGGGTACATGGACAATCTTTGAGCATCCTTCTAAAGTCCTTGTCATCTTTGATTCAACAGATCATCTCTTTCACTGGCACAAACAACTGGCTGCCTCAAAGAACACAGTCTTAGTCTACTGGATACCTCAATCTTTCAAAGTATCTATAATTTATTTCATATTTCAGGAAGCTAATAATGGTAACACCACCTGAACTATATGTTATGGTGATATATTCTACTCTTTAGCATCTTCACACTGCACTGTTCAAAGCCAGCAGGAGACACAATTATATGCTCGTGCTTAAGAAATGTGGTTGCTGATTTTCTCTCCATTGACAGCTACTTCTGCATATCGATTTCTTCTCCATCCCTATCCAAGCCTCCATTCATTTTCATTTCCTCTTATTTTCTTTCAGTACTGTTTCTCCCCTTATGCTAGTAATTGTAGGGTCCCAATCCCTAAGCCTGAATGTTTCCATAGTGCCCTCACTGTCTCATCCAGTTTTGCCTGATGTCATTGCATCTATCAGCTGTATTTCAGATTTCTTAGCAACATACAAAAAAGCACAGCAGTGCATGAAGTCCTCTACTTAGGGGTGGAGAATTTGCAGTCTGTGAGGGGAACAGGAAGCAGTATCTCACTCCTATGAAAATCATGGATCTCTGAACTATTGAAGCATTTAGAGCACCAGTATCTTTATTCTCACTGCTATTTATTTCTGATTTCAACCCTAGGAAGTTTTCAAGAGTGATTGTAAAGGTTATAAATGCAGCATTCTGTACACAAGCAAGCACAGCCCTGATTGTATAACAATGACTGCTAAACCCTTGGGATTTGTGTAAATTTCAGCCCCATTGGAGGGATAATAGGAAAATATGGAGAGAAGAGGAAAGTTGGAAACAAATAATCATTGTGACTGATTGAATTTGAATTTTAATGTCATTTTTAAGGTCTAGGCCAGTAATGTCTTTTAGGAATTTGTGAAGTTAAATAAATGGCTGTATTATACTCGTAAGGTCAAACAGAGCACTGATTGGTAGAGTGAGAAAAGAACTAGACCTAGAATCAGAGAAAATTAGATCTCTCTAGACACTGATATTGACCAGCTGGGACAAGTCACAACCTTGCTAGGCCTCCATTTAACCATCTTTAAGTTGAAAAGGGAGACCAGATGGCTTCTGAGATCCCTTAGCTCTGAATGCCATGTGACATTGATGAAAAAAATAAAAAAAGGTAACCTGATTTTCAGTGTTCCTTTAAATTCAGCAATGAATGTATGTAAATACATTTTACATAACCAATAATTAATTCTATTGCCCTTGCAATCTTTTTTAGAAGCAGCAAAACCTAGAAAAGCAACCATCTCAATTTCAAACTCCCTAGCATGCCTGTCATAACTTGGCAAATGGAAGCCTTTTAATGTTTCAGGAGCCTAAAGAACAGGGAAGCTACAAAGGATGAGGCAACTAAACCATAGAAACATAGTTATGCCTGCACCTGACAATACTGCGGTAAATTATGTAATGAGGTACACAGAAATGCTCAGCATTGTAAAATGCTGAGCCAGAGCAGAAGCCAACGAGTATTAATGCAAACCCAGGTGGGATCCCAAAGGGATAGTGACAGATCAGGGAGGGCTATTACAGTTCAAGAATGTACAAGGTGCACCGTGTGGCCAGATGTTGGAGAGACAAGCCTGCTGCAAATATATTGGTATTGAATCTGAGGGCTGACTTAGACTCTCCAATGCAGCCTAAAAACAAAAAAATGCTACTTTTAAAGGTCAAGATCATGTGATTCAAGGACCTTACGGTCTTTCAAGGTTCATCCCAAGTGTCACCTCCTAAAAAGGGTCTTCTTCATTATCTGGCTATGAACACCTGGCTGTTAGCATTCTTCCTATCCCCCCTTGAATTTACTGTGTGTGTGTGTGTGTGTGTGTGTGTGTGTGTGTGTGTGTGTGTGTGTATCTTTTGCATTTAGAGAAAGTGTGATATAATGGATAGGAGGTATTGGATTCAGAAGTCTTCAATTCAAATCTAGCCTCTGACAAACCCTGGGCAGTGTGCCTACAGGCAAGTCCCTCACGTGCTTAGTGTCCCAAGCAGCTCTCTAGACTATAAACTGCAGAACAGCTGCCTCTCTACTTTAGGATAAGGAGTTTCCTTACCACCTCTTATTCCTTATACTGAAGAAGTAACAGGTCCAGACTCCTCAACCCCACATCAAAAAAAAAAAAAAAAAAAAGGAAGGAAGGAAGGAAGGCAGGAAGGAAGGAAGGAAAAAGAAAAGAAAGAAAGGACTGAACTGGATACAGATTTTTTTTTTTACTTTGTAGCCCTTGGGTCTAGGAAGAGTCACAGGCAAAACCACATCATCCTGATTCCAAGTTCCACCTTCTATCCACTTCTAAATAGCACAAAGTACTACATTAGGCAATCTCACTTGTATCTGATCAAATGAAGCATACTCAAATACAATTTTCTTTCTCTCTCTTTTTGTTTTGACAGTGGAAGCAATCAATCATCAGTGCAACATCTATAGTAGGCTTATTTCTATCACTGCAAATGACTAGGAATCTAAAAACAACACGTACAAAATGGATGATTCTCTACTAAAAACAATGTAGTGGGAACTGTGACCTTTGACACACAAAAGGCATGTGAATTTTGCTTGAGTGGGAATTGTCATGAGTCAGCATGACACAGTGGATAGATGTCTGAACCTAGAGATAGGTTAACCCCAAGATCTAAGGTAAAAATCCTACCTCAGAAACTTACTATTCTTATGACTGTGGGTAAGTCATTTAAACTCTTTGTGTCTCAATTGCTTCATCTGTAGTATGAGGGAATTGGATCTGATGGTCCCTCAAATCTCTTCTAGCTCTAACTCTATAGTCCTATAACTATGAATCAATGGAAGAACCATAACTGTAGGAATATCAGGACTGCCTCATGGATAGCCCCAGGTACTTCTATGAGCAAAAAGGAAAGTGTTTGCATTGCAAGCTTCAAGTCTCTAATAGAACATAGCCACAAGAAAAATTGGAGGTGAAAAGCTAAAAGTGAGCACACTTTCAACAGAATGTTGAGCTGAAATCTGAAGGGACCATAAACTGAAAGAAAACACCCAGCTCAGAAGCAGGAAGGGGAAAACCTTGCAGCTTCCTCACCAAAGCCCTCACATCTAGAAGCCCTGAGTGTGGCCTGTGAGATGGTGATGATGTTGTCTGGATGTCACAGGGTGCACAGAACATGCAAGGTGCACCATGCAAGCCAGATGTTAGAAAGACAAACCCTCTGTAAATATCCTGGCATTCATTCTGAGGGCAAGGCAAGTTAACTAGGACTCTCCATTGCAGCCTCAAAATTTAAAAAATGTTATTTTTAAAAGTCAAGGTCACATGCCTCTTGGAATCCTTAGTGCCCATCAGAGTTCAATTCATTGAGCAAGGAAGGAGGATAACTTGGAGGTCAGAAGATAATAGTTTAATTGATTGGAGGACAGACTTGAAAGATGCTGTGGACATCTACTTCTCATCTGCAGCTCTACCCTGTTTCATTTCCTAGGAACAAGATGCCCCTCCCAGGATAAGTTCATCTCTGAATTTCATCACTGTGTTTCTGACTGAAGCCTGGATGCCACCAGCCTATCTCTTCCTTCTGATTAAAGGGCTACAGGGTAGAGTACCAAACTCCTCTTAAAGTCTTCTTTTATAGATGGCAGAAATTGGACTTTTAGCCCACTCCACTTTGTATCAACGATTCTGCCTGGTTTTAATTCCACAGAACAGGATGCCCCAACGCTGGGTACCCCTGATTTCCTCCTTTCTTTCCTGCCTCCTCTTGTGTATTATCTTCTCCCATTAGATAGTAAACTTCTTGAGGGCAAGAACTATCTTTCCTTTTCTTATTTGTATGCCCAGCACTTAGCACAGTGCCTAGCACATAGTGGATGCTTAATAAATGTTTATTGAATTGAATTGATGAGTTTCCTCATTTATAAAATGAGGTTAAGAATTATACCTACCTCTCAGGGTTGTTATGAGAACAAAATGATGAAATATTTGTAAAGAGGTGCACAAATTGTGATGCACTGTAAAAAATACAAACTGCCACCATCATCATCATAACAATTACTTATACTTGAGATGCACTCCCCACTTTGCCACTTAAGAGTCCCTAGTCTCCAATGAGATTCAGTTCTACAGTTTGCATGTAGAATTTGCAGATCTCCACAGTTGCCAGTGTCTTCAACCCCTAATCTCTCCCCGTCAAAAATAAATATACATATTTATAATATTTATAAATTTGTACATATACATATATATTCTTTGCATATACCCATATATGTACATGTTGTCATTCCCAATAGAACAGAAGGTCCTTGAAGGCAAAAGGAGTTTTGCTCTTACTTAGTGTGTCCAACATCTAAAATAATGCCTAAAACACTGTAGGTGTTTATTGAATGCTTGTTGATTATGTTATTAGGGACTCCAACAGATGATTGGAAGGTAAGGAAGGATTGAATTCCAGGTAAGGGGGGACAGACCATGAATAGGCACAGAGGCAAGAGATAGAATGCTATGGATGGAGAAGAAGAAGTCAGACAGTTTGATCTGAGAGTTGAGTTGGTAATGGGGAAGTAATAAGTAAGACAACCTGAAGCCAGATTGTAAAGGACTTTAAATGCCAAACACAGGAATTTGCATTTTATCCTAGAATCAACAGGGAACCACTGAAACTTCTTGAAGAGAAGCTAATGTGGCCAGATCTGCACTTCAGGAATATCAGTGTACATGATATAAAACAGTAAATATTTCAATTGTATGGTCTAGACTAATGGTGTCAAACTCAGATTAAAAACAAGGGTCTCCAAACCATATATAAGGATCTCTGCAGATCACAAACTGACTTAGAAAACGACATATTATCTGTGCTTGATTGTATTTTTATTTACCTTGTTAAATATTTCTAATCATATTTTAATCTGATTCAGGCCCACTTTGGAGTACTCAAGGCCACATGTTTGATATCTCTGATATAGACTATAAGTACTAGAGAGGAAAGCAAAGTCAGTTTCGGCTGAGGTAATCAGGTGAGATTTCGTAGAGAATATAGGTGGGGCTGAGGCCAGATCTTTAAAGATCTATAGAATCATGTGTAGAATCATAGAGACTAGTTAACAGAGAAATAAGAATTTTGTTCTTGTTAGTGACATATTTGAGAATTTTTTTTAGTAGCTACTCTCAAAACATGCTGACCTCAAGAGAAAAAGAATCATCAAAAGAAAAAATATTTCTTAAGGTGACAAGGAAAAGAGACTCTTTAATGCCCAGACTGATTTTGCCATACCTCAGAGCATCTACAATGGAGGGAGGGATGTTGAAAGTTTCAAAATCTCAGACAAAATTAATCTTAATTCATGTGAACATCTAAAATAGAAAGTATCATAAAAGAAAGTACCATAAATCAGACGATAAGATATTCCAGTTTCTAAAATATTAGGGATCTCTTTTTTACTTTTGTAGTCAAATCAGTGACACATCCCTACTTGGCACTCCTGATGTGAAAACTCCTTCCTTAAAAAAAGTAGATCAGTACAATGTCTGTAATGTTTATTCTTTTAAGTGATGGCAGAGGACTGAGAGGTTCGTTCCATGACTTAACCAGGGCATAGAACGTGAGTACTTGACTCTATTATCAGTTCTCTATCATCATTTTGCAGAATACCTTTAACTTTTTAAAAGTACATTCCTTTATATTATCTCACTTGGTTCTACCCAACATACTAAGTAAACATAATTTGAGTATCTCCTTCTTTATCACTTTCTGTAATTGTGAAGATTTCCTTAAAATGGCTACCTGAGACAGGACCAAAAGCATGGCTGGCATCCCAAGTGAGAAGGGCCCATTTTGGGCCTGGAATACATAGAATCCTAAACCCCAAGCCTAATAATTCTCCTATCACCTGGCACAACTTTCTCTTTTTTTCTTCCAGGGTTTATTGTTTCCATGGTATGTTAGAAAAGAGAAACATTCGTCAAAATGACATATCCTGGCTTCCAGAAATTGAGACATCTAGAAACAGTCATCTGAGTAATATCACTTATATCCCCTGTCACTTTCTGAAATGATCCAGGGAGAGGTAAAGATAAAGTTGTTGTAACTTTCTGCATTTCAGGGAAAGTATGACTATTACCAATGATACCTCCTTGCTCCCCAGAGAATAACTTAAATTCTACTGAGCCATTCCATCTTTTCTTCATAAAAACCCCATCTGAATATATGTGGCTTCCAGAATCAAGACACAAGCATCCTTTAATATCTGTCCTGTGTGCAATCCTTCCTAACCTTCTACTTGTTTATAGTGTATTCCCCTTCTCTCCATCCCAAGGGGTATTTAAAGGGGTCAGTTGAACAGGATAGCTTTTAAGATGGTAGAAAGAGGATGAATACATTTTCTGCCTTTTCTTTCTATTCTATATTTCCCTCCTCTCAAAATTGCTATTATTAAAAAGAAAAGGAGCTGCTCTCCCAAAGCCAAATAATAAATGGCTGCTACAAAAATCCCTTGGTCTAGTATTGTTATTTGTCTTATTTTTATCCAGGCACCGAAGAGGCCACTGTTATCATCCAGTAATAAAATACTCAATCACCTCCCTCCTTTGGGGGAATAACCAGACCAAGTGGCTGGCTGGCTTCTAAGACCTGTGTCTCATTTTGCTCTGTGGGAAAAGATAGTAGGAGAAAACAGGCCAGTGCTCCCCCATTTTAACACATAAAGTAAGTTTTGTAAGTTGTAATTCTTATTTCCAAGAGAAAGGCATCCGTAGGCAAGATTAAGAAGGTGCAATTTATCTTTGTTGTCCCCTACACTGCCACCCTCCTTAGTATCTCTTGCTTCATACTTCATTCTGATACCCAAGACCTTCACCCTTCCCTCTGGTTACTGACAATCTCCTATATTGCACATGAAATCTGATAAACTAATCCACTTCTAGGTGAGATCATTGCATTAACAAGAGTTCAAAGTAGTGACCACAATAGGAGACGTTCCCGTCACTATGGTCAAGATGATGACAAAATATAAACACAAGTGGGCATTTTATAACTCAGGAAAATTTATTAAATTAGCAATCGTCTCTTCTACTTGCATACAAGGTGCTCCCTCCAGGTTGCTGAGCAGGATCTGGACTATAAGGCAGTCAAGACATAACTATTATAATAATATGTAGCTCTTATATTTTGTGAGATGTGTGTGTGTGTGTGTGTGTGTGTGTGTGTGTGTGTGTGAGATTTAACCTCAAACATAAAGGAATCCATGTAGTAATGAATAGTGCCGTAATAGGGACTCTTCTGAATTTACATGATAAAGTGATTGAAAATAGGTCTTTACAAATGCCTCTTCTTAATATAGTGTTCTCATAAAGTGATTGGGCACTTCTAGACTTCAACAATTTTGAAAAATGATCTTTAATTACTTATTTTAAAAGCAAATTTGTTACACTTTAAGACAACCACATTGCATTGTGATTGCTTCTTCTCAATATCCACATATGGTGAAATGCATTATAGCACAATGCAATGTTTCCTGCATTTGGACCCAGCTTTCACTTTTACTTCATTACATCACCTTAAGCAGCTCACTCTACCTCTCCTACCTTCATTTTTCTCCTCTGTAAGCGCGAATGATAATTCTAACACTTATTTATAAATTTTAAAGAACTAAGAAAGTGATATACCATTATTACCACCTACCTCACGGGTCTTTTGTGAGGAAAATGGTTTGTAAACCTCAGATATATGTAGTCTATGAATGAGTTATTAAACAATAGGAGAGGACCTTTTTTCATAAAACCAGCTCCTTTCCCATTTCCTGGGTTGGAGAGAGCTCTTAAGCCATCTTAAGTAGCAGGATTGCCATCACAGACATTGGTTGGTTAGAGGGCTTTTGTTTTTAAACCTCTGAGGAAGGTTTCATCAGCTCCCTTAATAGCCTGCTCCAATGACAGCCATATTTTACATGCTACAAAACTGTGTATGTCTCAAAGTGGGCTATTTTGTGGAGTTTTTTTAACCTCTAGTTAATCCTCTAGTTCTTTTCTTTCTATGCTTCCTCATTTTCATCTTTCTATATTACTGCCACCAATATATCATCTTTTCAAGCTCTCAGGAGGTCATTCTTAACTTCTTTCTTTTCCAAGCCAAACTAAATGTCACTCTTGGGTTCCTTGACTTATAGGTTGTCTGACTGGGAGCTGGAGGAGAGATATGAACAGGAAGTAAAAGAAGGAATTTCCTTCTAAGAAAAGTGTGGTCTTTATACCAATGTATCAGAAAAGTCTGTGAGAGAAATAAAATCATGCTTGGTGATAAATTTGATTAATGTTTCTCTCAATGATAGCCTTCATTTGACAGAATCACAAAACTCCATCAACTCCATCCATTGACTAAGTTTCACTAAAATCTGTCCAAAATCTCAAACTGTACCTCCATTTGGAAATTGTTCCTACATGATATTTACTTTTAAGATGACCAACAGAATGACAAATTGTACTTCTTAAAGGCTATCTTTTAGTAATTACATGTCAACAGTAGGTGTAATGTAGTAAAAAAAAATCACTGTATAAAGAACTATAAAAGGACAAAAGGAGAGAGTCCACTTAAACTAGAAGGCTTGCTCTATTAGATGTTATGTATAAGTATGACCCTACAATCATTCCGATGAGGGTTCTCCTGTTTGTCAGCCCAGATTTCCCATATATGCTCACTTAATGATGACTGACCATGCCATCCATATCCTGAGCACAAATGTGCTCATCATCCCAGTCACAGAAATCAAACTCGAATATCTAATAGATGTGGTCTTCCCTTCCTAATTGAATTTCATCCATAAATAGACCATTCATCTAAGTTTTAATTATTTTTCATGAAATTTATTTTATAGAGACCACATATGCTCTGCTTATGGCTATTTTGAGAATATATTATTACCTACCCAATATTAACCCAAAAGATACTTGAAGATATTACAGTAACTCCATATTGTCACTAGCTTTCCTACACTACCACATGAAGAAGTATTTATATACTTAATTCAACCAACCAAGATGTAATTTGTTAGAAAATACAAAGTATTTGTCAAGAAAACTTGGAAAGCATCATATCTTTGTCATATTTCTTTTATACTTCACTATCTTAAATGATTTCCTACTCACTATCTATATCTTTAAACAAATGGCCCAGTAAGATATGTACCTTCACTCCCAGGTGAATATAATTATCTCTTGGCCAAAGAATTCTAGTTGTGTTGAGGTTGTGCAGTCACTCAGCAACCTTGACCTTTAGACCAATAAAATGGATGTAGAAATGTGTCCTAATGGAGGCAAAAGAGTGACTCTCCTTAACTCAACAATTTCCATTTCCCTGCACTTGTGCAAAGGAAATCTCTTTCTTTTAATGTTTTCCTGGTACTTATTTTCAGCTGCCTAGGAAAGCCTTAATTACAAGGAGTGATTGATGATTTTTTTAAGTACTAGGCAAAACAGCATGTGGTTCTATGGAGAAAATGCAAAAAAAAAAAGGAAATTAAGGTATGTGTTAAAATAAGCTTTAACAGGCTGCCAATTATAGACCAATGGGACTAAGGTTTGATCTGTATATAATGTCTTCTAGTTTAACAAATGAGCCAAACGCTTCTGTTTTTGTTGTGTGGACATAGTCCATATTTTAAAAACAAAATGAAACTACACATGCATTCCACAGATTTTTAATGGATACTTAATACAACTTGCAAAATACTGAGGATGACTGATGACTAAAAAGATGTGGGCCCTGACATCAGGGAACTCAAAGGCTATTGGGAACAGGAAGTTGAGTTTGGGGAAAGATAAGACAAATACACAAATGATACTAATTTAGGGCAGAATACTATGAGTGTCTTGAGAAAGATTTAACAGAATACTACAGGAATTTAAAAGACAAAATATATCCAGTTGGAGGAATCAGGGAATCTCAGAAGACTTCATGAAGAGGTAGTATTTGAGTTTTACTCTAAATGATGAAACTGGTTTTTATAGGGAGAGATGGATAGAAAAGGAAATTCAAGTGGAGGATGCAGTATGATCAAAGTTGATGTTTAATGACCTTAACTGTCAGGGATAATTATGAAAAATTCCTTTTGTTCTACATCTGATTTTGTTGATATAGAAAATTCCTGATATGGAAAATCCCTCCCTTGGTGTAGATTAGCAATTTGCAGTAACCTTCAGAGTCATAGAAAGTTGCCTGGGAGAGTGAGACATTTAAGGAATTTGCCCATGAGGCATACAGATAGTACTTGAGGACTTGAACCCTGGTTTTTAAGATAGTAGAAGCAACCCTTTATCTATTATGCCATACTGGGAAATGTTATGGGATGATTTATGGGAAAAATTCTCCCTTAAAAACTGCCAAGGAAAACTATCAGTTCAAAACTTTATGTCAGGGGTGGCTAGAGGGAAGAAAGTAGACAGAATGTTAGATGTGGATTTAGGAAGACTTGAGTACAAATCTAGCCCCAGATACTTATGGGCTCTGTGACCATGAACAAGTCACTTAACCTGTTTGCCTCAGTTTCTCCAGCTGTAAGAAGAGAATTATAATAGTACCTACCTTCCCAGTGTTCCTGTGAGAATAGATGAAATATTATCTGTAAAACACTTATCCAACACAAAGTAGATGTTTAGCAAATTCATATTTCCTTCCTTCCACAAACAATGATTAAGCACCTATGGTATACAAGGCACTGCTAAAGATTATGACTAAGGAGAACATTGTACATAGTATTAGCAATATTGCATGATAACCAACTGTAAATGACTTAGCTCAGCAGTACAATGATCCAAGACAATTACAAAGGATCCATAATGACAGATTCTTTCTACCTCCAAAGAGAGAACTAATGAAGTCTGAATGCAGATTGAAGCATACTAGTCTTCACTTTACTTTTTTGTGGGCTTTTTTTGGTCTCTTTTTTCACAACATGACTAATATGGAAATGTTTTGCACGATTGTTTATGTATGATCTATATCAAATTGCTTACCATCTCAGAGAGGGGCAATGAGAGGGAAGAGAATTTTGATCTCAAATTTTTAAAAAACAAATGTAAAAATATTTTTAAATGTAATTTGGAAAAAAATAAAATATTCCTAAAAAAATAAAAGCTATAGCTACAAAGACAAAAACAAAGAGGTTCTTATACTCAAGAAGTTTATATTCAGCATTTGACCTTGAGCTGGTCAAGATTTTCCCCTGGAACTCAGTTTCCTAATCTGTAAAATGAGGCGGTTTAAACTAGATGAATTCTTAAGATCCTCTCCAGCTCTAACGCTCCATGTCACATTGCATCAACTGCAAGTTTGAAATGGTGTTCTGTTAAGGTCAACTTTGTTGTAGTTTTTGTTCAAGTGGCTGGCTATTTTTTTTCAATGAATTCTTCCATCCCAAAATATGTTGTCCCTCAGGTTGATAAAAAAAAAAAACAGTTTCTAAACAGTGCCTAAAATATCTCCTATCCCCTTCAGCTGTCAATAGCCTCCTTTGCCCCTCATCCAATTGAATTAGTGTTTATCCCTTTCCTGGTTTCAACCAAATGAGTTTGACTAACCTTATCAGTTCCTTGGAAAAGAAAGGCACAAGGTGTATATTTTCTAAACAGTGGCAGGAAATACAAAGAAAATCTTGTTTTCTCTGGGTCTAGATAGAGGTTAGGTATTGAGTTTTTCCATCTTGGTTGATCTGCTTGGCAGAGTTACTGGATTCCACCTGTTTCAAACCCTATCCCTGGTGATGATGTAAGCATACTACAAATGCTAGTATCAGCATAATATGGAAATGCCACATTGCCTCAGATCAGCATTTTGAACAGCTGAGGAGCAAATTAAAATACATTTTGATGAGACATGTAAGTCAGAACTGTAAAAGTGCATATAAATGCACAGAACTGGGCTCCTGGAGGGTTGGGATCATCCGCTCTCTAGAGTCACATCCATTACTCAAGATGCACACTTGGATAGGATGATGTTAGGGAAAGGATATGTACTATGGTGAGGAAGAGGGGGAGGACTCTGATGGTACTTATTAATAAATTTACTACCATTATGAAGCTGAAATTGAGCCCCTTGCCATTGTAAGAAGCCCTCGTCCCTCAGAAATAGGTTTGAATTGTTTTTTCTTAGGCTTTCATTATAAAAAATGGATAAAAGAGGTATAGACCATCTTTTCCCTAGTAAATCAGTAATCATCATACCTCTTCCTATGCCCTGCACATATATTAAGAATCTGAATTGAAAATTTTAAAACAATTCTATTAACATTAAAAAATGTGAATATTTCTCACAAAAAGTGTCAATACGATCAAAGTTAGAAATGAACAATATCTCAATATTTCAATATCTTCTTTTCTTTTTTGGGATCCCCTAAATAGAGACTATGATACCCCCCAAACCTAGTATGCCTTTGCCACTCTTTTCTTCTTCCCATATAGATTTCTTAATCCCACAGTTCTAAATGAACACTGTTATTTATCCTTCCTTTTCAAAGAGAATTAATGACATCATAATCTGGGGAGTGTTGACTTGAGCTATTAGTGAACTGGATGTAAGTGGGGCAGAGTTGTACAAAATCATCAGCTTCACTCTCTTCCAAAGTCATTAAGGGTAGATCATTCTTGATTATAAGTATATTGCTCTTTCTCATTTTCCACATCGACCATGACTTCTCTCCCAAATTCTAGTGCCATGTTCAAATTTCCATTGAAAATCTCCATGTGGAAGCCAATATCTCAAACTCACCATTTCTAAACCAAACTCATCTTCTCTACCCCAAAATCAGTTCTTCACTATGACTTCCTTATTTTTCCCAACATCAAAATATAGTACTGTTCTTTCAGTCACACAAGATCAAAACGTCAATCATATTTAACTCCTTCTTTACCTTCATTTGCCTCATTCACTTAGTTTCCAAGTCATGTGTAGTCTTCTTTAGAAATATTTCCACAATCTATTTCTTCATGTCTTCTTGTCTTCTATTGTTTCCATATCCCTACTGATCCCACCATAATTCAGGCCCTTATTACAGTAATTCTAGACTCTATCAGTAGCCTTCAGATGAGATTGCTGACTTTAGTTTATTCTCCTTCCAAAGGAGAATCTCAATCTACCCCAAAATATCATGTCTGACCACTGGGCCTATTGTTATAAAGAAGACATATTCAGTAATTTAGGTATTAGAAAGGTTGGGTTATATCTGGCTGTCCTCAGGAAAAGTACAGGTTGAGTTCTGGGAAATAAGACAATATTTCAAAGGAAAATCTAAAGAAGGGCAAAAAGAAGAGCATTCATGGAATATAAGAATCAAGGTGGGGACAGGAAAGTGAAAACAGAAGGCAATGTGTAAGACCAAAAATGAAGATGAATTTGGGGGAAATAACAGTGGGGAGAGGATACCTGAGGATAAGAACAACTTTAGATTTAATGATATGAAATGAGGAGCCAGTGGGAAACTGATAGAAGGAGTGAAAAGCTAGGACAATTATTGTAGCGGTACCATTTTGAAATGGTTACAGAAGTTGGAAGTGAGGACCAGTGAGAGGCTTGGTGGAAGACCTTGGACAGATGGCAACATCAAAATAGGAGATAAGCAAACCAGGAACAATTCTTATGAGTGAAAATAATGTATGTGTTGTTCAGAACATTTTGGAATAAAGTATAGAATTTAAGAAATATGATTCCTCTGATGAGTGGGGAAAGAATGAGTGAATAAATGAATTTCAAAATAAGATGTCACACTTGATCTTCACCATATAGCTCACAGTAGAGAGGAACCACAGAGGCTATTCATACCTGAACAGGAATCCCCTCTGCAACATATCCAAGAAATCAATTTTCAGTCTTGTCTTGAAGTCTGCTAGTGAAAGGGAACCCACTACCCATTGAATTAATGGGAAAATCTTCCTTCAATTAAGACTAAATTATCTTCTCCACATTCCCCTCTCATTGATCCAAGGTCTGTTTTTTGGAGCCAAACAGAACAAATATATTACCTTGTTCACGTGACAATCCTTAAAATACTTGAAGAAAGTTGTCTGCCCTCTAAGTATTCCGTTCTCCAAGCTAAACACCCTCAGTTCCATCACCAAGTCCTCTGTGGCATGAGCACAAGGCTCTTCAATACCTAGTATTCTGCACTGGGTCTCTCCAGTCTAGCATTGTTCTTCCTAAAACCCATAATTAAATATGAGACAGCTAGGTGGTGCAGTGAACAGAGAACCCAACTTGGAGTCAAGAAGGCTCCTCTTCTGGAGTTCAAATCTGGCCTCAGATATTCACTAGCTGTGTGACCCTGAGCAAGTCACTTAGCCCTGTTTACTTTGGCTTCTTCAGCTGTAAAATGAGCTGGAGAAGGAAATGGCCAACCACTCCAGTGTCTTTGCCCAGAAAATTCCAAATGGGGTCAGGAAGCATTGGGAATGATTGAAATAACTGAAAAACAGCAACAACAGTAACCAATAAAAAACTCAACATTAAGCTCTAGAGAGTGGCTGGGCAGGACAGAATACAAATGGAATATCTTAAACCTAGATGAGCTATCTCTCAGTACAACTAAAATTGAATTAGCTTTCCTGGATGGCTGCCGTATCAGAACGTTGACTCATGTTGAACTTACAATCCACTAAAACACTCAGATCAATTTCAGATAAAGTGATATCATGACCACACACACACACACACACACACACACACACACACACACACACACATACCTATACTTTTTAAAATTTTCAGTCATCTAAAATATAATTCATTTCAACCAGAAAGCTGTCCTTCATTAAGGACTACTAAATACTCTCTTCCTATCTTCTGTCGTAGGGATTCCCTCCCTATCAACCGTTTTTGCTCCCTCCTTTTTTGTTCAAAGATCATTCTGCTTGGCAGAGAAATCAGAGGCAAAAAAATAGAATTGAGCATCTCTACCTTCTCTTGGTCATCTCTTCACACTGTTTCATCTATTCATAATAGTTCTACATCTTCTTTCCCTTTCTTCCTATCTGACTCAAATTCAGTTTAATTTTTTTTTGTTTTTCCTCACTTTTTCCTTCCAAGCTCAGCTCTTTCTGAGTGTTAGGACTCCTGATAGTTCTTATAGAACTGTGCCATACTTTTGTTTTTAGAAAAGGAAAGTGGAGCTGGCTACTGAAAGCCCAATTCTTATGACACAGTGCCTAAGGGACTTTTTGAGTGGATGCTGAGCCAGGGTGTAGGATGCAAAATACCCTAATCAGACAATGTGGCCTCTCTGTTTCTTTTCTGCAGTCAAGTGTGGAGGCCAGAAATACTCTGAGCCTCCAGGTGAGGAGAGAGGTCTCTGGCCTTTATCTTCCCACCAGGGATTCTGCCAAGTCACCTGCCTGTCCCTGCTGTGGCTACATTCTATCTTGTGTCTCTTCTTAGTAGGCCACCATCTTGTCCTCTTTGAAAGGTAGACTGCTGACTGCTAGAGGTCTGGGCACTGGTATCCATGCCAGGTTTTGTGGACAGCTGAGCCTGGGGGAGTTCTGGAAATACCTTTGGACTCTTCATAGCAACAGACCCAAAGCAACCAAAGAGAAACAAAAAGGACAACCCCCATGCCTAGAATGCCCTCCCTTTTACTCCTTCCCCATAGAGTCCCTCTCTTCCTTCTGGAGGGCAACTTGAGGGACCTCCTTCCCTAACTGCCTTGTATTTAAGACTTATATATGCACAAGGTTGTCTCCCATCACAAGAGGGGATTGTTTTATTTTTAATATATGTATCCTCAGTACCTAATGCAGTTCATGGCACATTACAAGTGCTTAATAAATACTCATTATTTGATATCAGATCATAGTGAGGATTAAATGAAATTAATGTATGTGAAATATATTTTAACCATAAAGTACTATATAAATATAACCTATAAATAAAAAAATCTGGTTAAAACTTCCATAAATGCTAATTTCTCTAGTTTTCAAGAGAAAAAACAAAGAAGCTGTGTTTGAACAAAGACGTGGATATACTACAAAAGTATATACAAACACTATTGCCCAGAGATAGATGGACTGTGAAAATGGATGAGACTTTTTAACTTATCACAAACGTTTTCTGAAACACATTTCTAAGACTCTTTTTTTCACAGCATAAGTAAAGGATTTTTTTTTCTTCACATGGCTAACTTTTGGCTAACTTTTTTTCATCTAACTGGCTTATTTTTCCTTTGATGTTGAAGGGAAACAGGCAAATCCTTAGGCTTCCATCCTTGCAAGTGAAGAGCTTTCCTTCATGTGGCTGTTCCCCACAGAGTGAAGCCAACTGATATCACTGTCAAAGTGTGGAAATTTATTGTGGCAAGTAAGGGCAGATAAAGTTCAAATGTCATGAAGATTTCTGTAATAAAGATGTATTAGAGTCTATGTAGGATAAGCAAAAGCTGTTTAAAATACATATATACACATGCATACATATATATATATATATATATATATATATATATATATATATATATACACATACACACACATATATATATATGGTCAAAGGTCTCAAACAACTTACTCTGTTATCAGCACCACCATATCTCCATTTAATTATGTTGAGATTATGATTACTTAAGGTATTTCACAAAAAACACAGTTAATATGAGGTAGCTACTTGGTGCAGTGGATAGAGTACCACCAGGCCAGGAATCAGGCAGACTCATCTTTCTGAGTTCAAATCCAACCTCATATAATAGGATACTAGCTATGTAACCCTGGGTAACTCACTTAACCCTGTTTGCCTCAGTTCATCTATGAAATGAGCTAGAGAAGGAAACAGCAAATCTCCCCAGTATCTTTGCCAAGAAAATCCCAAACGGAATCGCAAAAAGTCAAACATGACTGAAAAATGGCTGAACAAGATAGTTAAGAAGGACTTCCCAGAATCATAATCACACAGTTTCAAAGTGGAAGGAATGACAGCAGCCATCTAGTTCAATCCATAACTGCAAAACAATTCCATCGACAATATACCCTTGAATATTTGTCAAGTGAAAGAAGCCACAACTTCTCAAGGCAACCCATACCACTTTGCACCAGCTCTGATTGTTAGGAAGTATTATTTTTTTCATATACCAAACCCAATTTGCTCTTATGTAACCTCTATCCGTTGCTCCTAGTTCTGCTCTACAGAGCCAAAAAGAACAAATTCAATCTTTCATCCACAATCTGCTACTTCAAATACTTGAATACAGTTATCATGCCCATCCTAAGACTTTTCTGCTCCAGGCCAACCATACCTGCTGTTTTAACATACCTCTACACAGTCAAATTTTACGCAAGAATTCTAGTTCCCTCCCCCTCAAAAATAACTACTTATTTAACTTCCTATTGGAAATCTCAAAATGCTCCTAGGCATCTTGCTTTCAACATGTACAAAACTAAACTTATTACCCCCATGCCACCTCCTCTATTCCTCCCTTCTTCCTGTCTTCCTCAATCCTGTCCAGGATATAACCACCTTCCCAGTCACCCAAACTCTGGGTTCTATCCTCAACTACTCATTCTTTCTCACACCCCATATTCAATCACTTATCATGTTGTATTGTTCCTCTCTTGTTAACGTCTCTCATACATGTCCCATCTGTCTTGTGACACTGACACTGACCTTGGTTCAGGCCCTCCTCACCTGGTGCTTGGACCTGCAATGGTCTACTGGTTGGTCTCCCTCCCTGAACTCTCTCCCCTCTCTAGTTAATCCTCCATTTAGCTGTCAAAGCAACTTTCCTAAACTGTAGGTTGGATCATATCACCCTCTATTCAATAAACTCCACTGGCACCCTTCACATACAAGACCAAATATAAAACTTTCTTTTTGGCTTTTAAGATCCTTTACAACTGGGCCTCTTCCTATTTTTTGAGTCTTCTTATACCTTACACTCCCCCCACACAAACTCTGTGATCCAAACTTCCAGTTGATTGGATCAGCAAACAAAGCTGTTCTTGTGTTATTAAAAATTAAAAGAGCCAGAACTGAACAAGAACTCCATAAGTGTCCAAAGAAAGAGAAAAAGCAAGGAGGCATCATGGAAAGAGTGGCGAGTCATAGGAGAGCTGGATTTACATCTCAGCTCTGATGCTTCCTCTCTGGACGACCTTTGACAAGTCACTTAGTCACTCCGGGTCTCAGTTTCTTCAACCTTCAAATGGGGTCAGTAACACTTGAACTACTTAATTTGCAGGGCTGGTATAAGAAGAGCATTTTGCAAACCTTAAAGAACTATGTAAATGTGAGATATAATTATATTTTCAACTTGCTATTAAATCCAATATTCAGTTGGCATTTACCCTTCAGTGCAAGGCAAAGATAGCAGACATTGTGCATGGTAGACTTAATGCATTTTTTAAGTGATTGTAATATATTAAAAATGAGAATAATGGATCTTATGAGTTATTTTTGACTTGAAAGATGCACACTGTCACTACCTTGATGTATCACTTGGATGTTTCAAGTAACACAAGGGTCCCATTAGTAAGAAGGGAAAAAAAAGGGATGCATCATATGACCTCACCAAATCTCCATTATTTTCTTCATCCTTATTCAATCTATAATGTTGCAAAGTCATTTCCCATATTGAATTCTCATTTCACATAAATCCATTGGAAAATCACCACATACTCTAGGGTCCAACAGGGTTATTTCTTATGCCACAAATACAGGAAAATGAATATGAACTTCTGAGACCATCAATAAAAAGGAATGAGTCATTTACTATTTTTATACTGTTTCCAAGATCTAATTATTAGAAGAGTAAGACCATAAAAATATAACTTGTTCCCTTTCTTCCAGAGTTTAATAAACATATTATAAATTGATTACTGGACTAAGACAATGTATTTCAGCTTTGGGATCCGTTTCCTAATTATGAATCATTGTTTTCAAGCAGGAAAGAATCAATTCCATCAATTTCATTAGGAAAACACCATCCATCCAACTGAAAGTATTCAACTAGTAGTAAAGACATGAAACTTAAAGTCAAATATTGAGAAAAGAGAAGGATGATCATATTTGAATGACTAGAAGACTAATATTGCCCAAAGTCATTCAATTCCATTGGCTGATTCTTATGACTGGGCCATCTACTATGAAAAGAATTTCTGCACTATTATCCACTCCAGCACTTTTTCACTATCAATCAAGTATTTATTTGGTTGCTCCTGGGTACCAGGCACTGCAAATAGAAGGACAAAGAACTAAATAAATACCTATTCATAAGGAACATACATTCTAAGAATCACTAGAACCACCCAGCAGTTCTAAAGATAAAATATGATAAAGTATGAGTAATGCTTTACGAGCTTTAAAGGGCTATGTAAATATCAGTACTGGTCTCAATAGGCAAGGATCAAGGATGATGAATTCCCATAGTGAAAGTCATGAGAAAAATGTAGATCTATCACTACACACACACACACACACACACACACACACACACACACACACACGCATACACACACACACATCCTCCCCCATTAATAAAATTTTAAGGTGATGGTCAGATTCTCTGGTAAAAGTCAAGCTTACTAGGACTGATTCACCTTTTCTTCAAAAATAAATGATGGTAAGTTCTTAGACTTTCTACTATATATATTCAGTTGGTGGGAATGAATGTTTCATATCTAGACTTTTAGGTTTCCTGGGGATGTTTCACTTTGTCACCTATTTAAGGGGAAAAGACATATAGCAAACACCAGAGCAGACACAAAAAATGCAAGAGGTGCACCTGAAATACAGTCAGATAGCCCAATGAGTTACATGGTAGTCAGGCAAAAATCCTTTATATGTTTTGATCTGCAGATGATCTCATCTTCCTTCAGATAGAAAGCTTTTTCCAAAGGGCTTTTAATGATAAAATGAGATGATCAGATTAAGAAAGTTATATTTTATCCTAATTCTAATAGCAATTTACTAGAATTTATTGATTATTGACATAATCAGACACATGCTTTAGAAATCCCTTTGACAGCTATGGGAAATGGATTGGAGTGG
Source organism: Potorous gilbertii (assembly GCA_028658325.1). Taxonomy (NCBI): domain Eukaryota; kingdom Metazoa; phylum Chordata; class Mammalia; order Diprotodontia; family Potoroidae; genus Potorous; species Potorous gilbertii. The sequence continues at coordinate 171,703,806 of CM053769.1, read as the reverse complement.
GCAGAGACTTGAGACAGGGAGCTGTATTAGGACACTACTGCAATAGACATTGTGAGAAATGATGAGGTCTGAGCAAATGTAGTGGGTGTGTGAATGAAAGGGATGTTGTGCTAAATATGTAAGATTTGGCATGTGATATCTAAGCTGGGTAAGGGTGAGGAAATGAGAACAAAAACAAGCACTGAGAACCTGAATAACTGTAATGATGGTAGTACACTTGACAGAAATAAAAATGTTTAAAAGAAGGGTGAGTTTGGGTGAAAGACATGGGTTCTATTTTAGGCATTTTGAGTTTGAAGTATTTTTAGGGCATTCATTTTGAAATGTCAAGTAGACAATGATATAGGATTAGAGTTCAGGAAAGAGACTACAGGTGGATATATAAATCTGGGAGTTAGCATCATAAAGATGATAATTAAATCTATGCAAGCTGATGACATCAACAGAACATAAAATCTGGTAGGCCACCAAAAAAGTGTGCAAAGGAGTAATGGATATTCCTAGACCATATGACTTCAGATGTATTTTTTAATTAATTTTTTTGTTTTCATTTTTCAACAATCACCTCCATATGTTTTAAATTTCTCCCTTTCCCCAAGATAGCATGCAGTCTTATATGAGTTTTATACATACATGCTTATTAAACACATGTTCACATTAGTTATGTTGTACAGAATAATTAAAATGAATGAGAGAAACCATGAGAAAAACCAAAACACAACAAAATATAATAAAATAGAAAATAGTCTGCTTCATTTTGCATTCCAATTCTATAGTTCTTTCTCTGGATGTGGATGGCATTTTGCATTGAGTCCTTTGGAAATGTTTTAGGTCCTTGCATTGCTCTGAAGGGCTAAATCTATCAGAAACAGTCCTTATACACTGTGGTTGTTACTGTGTATATAATGTTCTCCTGGTTCTGCACATTTCATACAGCATCAGTTCATATAAGTCTTTCCAGGTTTTTCTGATGTCTGACTGTTCACATTTCTTACAGCACAATAGTATTCCATTACATTCATATACCACAACTTGTTTAGCCATTGTCTTTTTGATGAACATTCCCTTGATTTCCAGTTCTTGGCCATCACAAAAAGAGCTGCTATAAATATTTTTGTACATGTAGGACCTTTTTCTATTTTTATGATGTCTTTAGAATATAATACTAGAAGCAATATTACTGGTGAAAAGGATATGCACATTTTATAGCCCTTTGGGCATAGTTCCAAATTGCTCTCCAGAAAGGCTGGATTGACTTGCTACTCCATCAGCAATGAATTAGTATTCCAACTCTCCTACATCTTCTGCAGCATTTATCATCTTCCTGTTTTGTCATATTAGCCAATCTGATAGGTGTCATGTGCTACCTCAGAGTTGTTTTGATTTGCATCTCTCTAATGACTAGTGACAGAGCATTTTTTCATATGACTATAGATAGCTTTAGTTTCTTTGTGCAAACACTTTTCAATTTAATGTAATCAAAATTATCCATTTTGCATTTCATAATGTTCTCTTTCTCTTGTTTGTTGATAAATTTCTTCATTTTCCATAAATCTGACAAATTAAACTATTCCTTGATCCACTAACTTACTTATAGCATCAGCCTTTATACCTAGATTGTGTACTCATTTGGACTTTATTCTGGTGTACAGTGTCAGGCATTGGTCTATGCCCAGTTTCTGCCACATGATTACTGTTTTCCCAGCAGTTTTTGTCAAACAGTGAGTTCTTATCCCAGAAGCTGGGGTCCTTGGGATCATCAAATAGTAGACTCCTATAATTATTGACTGCTGTGTCTTATGTACCTAAGCTATTCCACTGATTTACCCCTCTATTTCTTAGCCAATACCAAGTGGTTTTGATAATTACTGCTGTATATTATAATTTGAGATCTGGTACAGCTAGACCACCTTCCCTAGCATTTCTTTTCATTAATTCCCTTGATATTCTGGACATTTTGTTTTTCTAGATGAATTCTAATATTATTTTTTCTAGCTCAAGAAAATAATTTTCTGATAGTCTGTTTGGTATGGCAATGAATAAGTAAATTAATGTGGGCAGAATTGTCATTTTTATTATGCTAGCTCAGCCTACCCAGGAGCAACTGATGCTTTTCCAGTGCCTTAGATTTGATTTTATTAGTTCGGAAAGTGCTTTGTAATTGTGTACATACAGTTCCTGGGTTTGTTTTGGCAGGTAGATTCCAAAATATTTTCTATTGTCTATAGTAACTTTAAATACAACTTCTCTTTCTATCTCTTGCTGTTGGGCTTTGTTCATAAGACATAGAAATGCAGATGATTTATGTGGGTTTATCCTACAACTTTGCCAAAGTTGCTTATTATTTCAAGTAGTTTTTTACTTGATTCTCTAGGATTCTCTAAGTATATCATCATACTACCTGCAAAGTGTGACAACTTAGTTTCTTCTTTGCCTATTCTAATTCCTTCAATTTCTTTTTCTTCTCTTATTGCTAAAGCTAGTGTTTTTAGTACCATATTCAATAGCAGTGGTGATCATGAACATGCTTGTTTCATCCCTGATCTTACTGGAAATGCATTTAGCTTATCCCCATTACATATAATGCTTGCTGATGGTTTTAGGTAGACAATACTTATTATTTTAAGGAAGGCTCCCTTTATTCCTATGCTCATCAGTGTTTTCAATAGGAATGGGTGTTGTATTTTGCTGAAAAGTTTTTTCTGCATCTATTGAGATAATCATATGGTTGCTGTTAGTTTTGTTGTTGATATGATCAATAATACTGATAGTTTTCCTAATATTGAGCCAGCCCTGCATTCCTGGTATAAATCCTGCCTCATCATAGTGTATTATTTTTTAAATAAGTTGCTATAATCTTTTTTCTAATATCTTATTTAAAATTTTGGCATCAATATTCATTGGGGAAAATGGTCTATAATTTTCTTTCTCTGTTTTGGTTCTTCCTGGTTTAGGTAGCAGAACCATATTTGTACCATAAAAAGAATTTGGGAGAACTCTTTCTTTGCCAGTTTTCCTAAATAGTATATATAGTATAAATATAGTACTGGAATTAACTGATCTTTACATGTTTGATAGAATTCACTTCTAAATCCATCTGGCCCCGAAGAGTTTTTCCTAGGAAGTTCATTTATGGTTTGTTCAATTTCTTTTTCTGAGATGGGGTTATTTAAAAATTTTGCTTCCTCTTCTGTTAATCTCTGCAATTTATATATTTTAAAATATTCATCTATTTCACTTAGGCGTTAAATTTATAGGCACACAGTTGGGTAAAGAAATTTCTAATTATTGTTTTAATTTCTTCTTCACTGGAGATGAATTCATCTTTTTCATTTTTGATATTAGTAATTTTGTGTTCCTCTTTCTTTTTTTTAATCAAATTGACCAAAGGTTTATATTTTTATTGCTTTTTTCATAAAACTTGCTCTTAGTTTTATTTATTAGTTCAATTGTTTTCCTAATTTGAATTTTATTAATTTCTCCTTTGGTTTTCAGTATTTCTAATTTGGTATTTAACTGAGGCTTTTCAAATCCTCAATTAAATTTGTTAAGTTTGTTCTTTTTCTAGTTGTGTGTGTGTGTGTGTGTGTGTGTGTGTGTGTGTGTGTTGCATGCCCAATTCATTGATCTCTTTCTCTATTTTATTCGTGTAACTATTAATGACCTAAAACTTCCCCTAAGAATTGCTTTTGCTGCATCCCATAAGTTTTGGTAGGTTGTCTCATTATTGTCATTCCCTTGAATGAAATTATTGTTTCTATGATTTGTTGTTTGACCCACTCATTCTTTAGGATCAGATTATTTAGTTTCCAATCAGTTTTTGGTCTATCTTTTCACAGTCCTTTATTACATATAATTTTTATTATATCATGAGGTGAAAAAGATGCATTGACTATCTCTGCCTTTTTGCACTAAATTGTAAGGCTTTTATGCCCTAGTATATGGTCCATTTTGTGCATGTTTCATGTACCACTGAGAAAAAGGTATATTCCTTTCTATCCTCATTCAATATCCAGAATTCTATTCACTTCCTTAACTTCTTTCCTGTTTATTTTAAGGTTAGATTTATCAAGTTCAGAGAGGGGGAAGTTGAGTTTCCCCACTAGTATAGTTTTGCTGTCTATTTCTTCCTGTAACTCCCTTAACTTCTCCTGTAAGAATTTGGATGCCACTTGGTGCATATATACATCAGCTGAAGAATAATGTATTCTGCCCCAACCTTTTACCTTTATGCTGTGTGTATCACCCTGCTTCAAATGTGTTTCTTCTAAACAACATATTGTAGGATTACGGTTTTTAATCCATTCTGCTATCTACCTCTGTTTTATGGGAGCGTTCATTCCATTCACATTCACAGTTATGATTAACCTATCTGTGTTTTTCTCTTCATCCTATTTCCACCCCTATTTATGCTTTTATTTCTCCTTCCCCTTCTCAAAAGTTTTACTTTTGACCACTGCCTCCTTCAATCTTCCCTCCATTTTATCAGCCCAACTCCCTTTTATTGCCCTTTTCCCTTAATTACTTCTTCCCTCCCTTTTAGCCCCACCCTTTTCTTGCCCCTTTCCCCTCCCCTGTTGGGGAAGTTAGATTTTTATACTTAACTGAGTATGTTGTTCCCTCCTTGAACCAAATCTGATCAGAGTAAAGCTCAAACAATGCTCATCTTCCTCCCTCCTTTCCCTCTATTATAGTATGTTTTTGTACCTCTTCCTGTGATGTAATTTACTTTTCTGCCTCCTCCTTTTCTTTTCTCCCTTATAACCCCTTTGCACCCTTTACTTATTTTTTTTAATCATCACATCAGTTGATTTATACCTACACCCTCTATCTATGTATATCCCTTTTAAATGTCATAATAAATATGGGATTCTCAAGATTAACAAATATTATCCTCCCATATAGGGATGTAAACAATGTGCCCATATTGAATAACAAGTTGTTTTTTCTTTTTTCCCCTGTTTACCTTTTTGTACCTCTCATGAGTCTTGTATTTGAAGATCAAATTTTCTGCTGAGCTCTGACCTTTTCATCAGGAAGTTCTAGAAATCCCTTATTTCATTGAATACTCCTCAACTGAAAGATTATGCTCAAAATTATGCCTTGGTTGTAGTCCAAGCTCCTTTGCCTTATGGAATGTCATATTCCAATCCCTCCATTCTTTTAATGTAGAAGCTGCAAGGTCCTGTGTGATCCTGACTGTAGTTCCTCGATATTTGATTGGTTTTTTTTTTCCCTCTGCTTGCAGTATTTTCTCCTTGACATGAGAATTCTGGAATTTGGCAATTCCTTGGCTTTTTCAATTTGGGATCTTGTACAGGAAGTGATCAGTGGATTCTTTTGGTGACTTTTGTCTTCTGGATCTAGGACCTCAGACCAGTTTTCCTTGATGATTTCTTGGAAGATGTTGTCCAAGCTCCTTTTTTCATCATGGTTTCCTGGTAGACCAATAATTCTTAAATTTTTCTCTTCTGGATCTATTTTCTAGGTCAGTTGTTTTTCCAATGAGATATTTTATATTTTCTTCTATTTTTTCATTCTTTAGATTTTGTTTGACTGCTTCTTGATATCTCATAGAGTCATTAGCTTCTAATTGCCAAATTTTAATTGTTAATAAATTGTTTTCTCCACTTAGCTTTTGTACTTCCTTTTCCATTTGTCTAATTTTTCAAGTTAGGTTTTGTGCTTCCTTATCCATTTGGCCAATTTTACTTTTAAAGAAGCTGTTCTCTTCAGTGACTTATTTTTTCATTTTATCAACTGTATTTTTAAAATCTTTGGCCAATTTTTCTTTCACCTCCCTAATTTGGCTTTTAAAATTCATCTTGAGCTCTTCCAAGAATGCTTTTTGGGTTTGAGACCAATTCATATTCCCTTTTGAGGTTTCAGGTGTGGGTATATTGTCAGTGCTGTCCTCTTCTGAATTCATATTTTGATCTTCCCTGTCCCCATAGTATGATTCTATGGTCTTTGCTTTTCTGATTTGCTTCTTGCTCATGGCAATTGCCTTTTTTTCTTGGCTTTTAAAGGGCATATCTGCTTCTGGGGCACAGGGGGCTCTGTTCCACATTTCTTGTGCTGAGAACTTGAGGCCTGGTTACTGACTGTGTGTTGTAGCCTCTGGCTCCTTCAATTAGAAGCTATATAATGCTGTAGCTTACCTGGCGCTGAGCTGACTGGTGTGTGCCAAGGCCAAGGCCAGGTAAAGTCTTTCTGAGTTTCCCCAGAGTTACAATGAAGCTCACTGTGAGGTGTGGGGGAAGGGTGGTCTATCCTCAGGAGTTCTCCTCCTACCCTAGGGCTGAGCTAGAGCATAGACAGGAGCAGCAGATGGTGAACCACTTCTCTGCTAGTATTTACTCAATCCCCCAGGCTGTGCCTCAGCAGCACATGGGGTCCTGGCATTGGCGCTTATGTAATCCACTCCCTGGATTTAGGATCTCCTCCTGGTCTGCTGAGGTGAGGCTTGCTGAATGCCTCTGGTCTTGCACCGGTCCCCTTCAGCCATAACAAGAGATACTTTTCTCATCAATCTCCCTAGCCTCCAAACTTAAGACACTGCTGTGCCCCTCTGCTGATACCACTATTTCAGGATTTTTCCTGGGGAAATATTCTACAGATTTTTCAAGGTCAACAAGGGGAGAGTGAGAGCACTTATTCCACCAGCTTGGCTCCCAGAAGTTCAAGTAGGTGACTTTCAAACATTTAGTCTGTGGGCTGATAGCCTCAGGAGTGACTGCTGCTGTTACCATGGGCACCGTGTTTCTCACTCAATTCCATTGGACTCCTGTCCTTTGTTGATATGTTTGAGAATTCACACTGCTTCTGCTGATGCAATCCACCCAGGGCCATTCCAACTCTGCTCCACTGTGGTGGAGTCTGTGTCGGTGCAGCTCAACTTCAAATGTTTTGTTGGCCCCAATGAATTAGGTTCCCTCCTACTTTTGTTGTAATTAACATAGCTGAATTCTGTTAAACATTTAAATTAATACCTGTTATTCATATTCTTCATAACTGAGAATGAAAGCACTTTCAGATTCCTTTTAAAAGTCATTATGATACCATCAGGGAAGGACAAAGAAAAAGAAACTATAGATAAATATTACTAGCAAAGATTACTAATGAAGATGGAATTTTAAATAAAATTCTTACAAAGAGACCATAGAAAGATATGACAAAAATTCATCAATATGAACAAGTTGAATTTGATCCAGGATGGTTCAGTTACAAAAACATCATAATTCATCATGTTCAAAAAATGAACAATCAATGCCATATGATTATATTAATAGACACAGAAAAGGCCTTTAGAAAAATGCAATACCATTTATACTTAATTTTTTAAAGTAAGCATTGATTAAAGTTTTCCCTTTAATTTTTTTTACTCATACTTTCAATCTCAAAAGATGGAAATACTTCCATATAAAAAGTAAAACAGAACAAAAGATTCTGTTTAAAACTACAAATCCCTTATCACATACAACTCGTCATACACATACTCGTCTCTCAGAGCAAAAGACCAAAAAAAGCATAATTCTCATAACACATAAGTTAGATCCATAGATATACCACTTTCAAAACTGCATGATCCATTCTGTAACTTGCCTATCATCCTTTTCTCAGGCGGTAGATAACATTTCTCATCATTAAGCCTTTAGAGTCATGATTGGTTGGTCATTGCATTGATCTGAGTTCTGAAATCTTTCAAACTTGTCTTTCTTTACAATGCTATTGTATAAATTTATTGTATCAATTCTTCTCCTGGTTCTCACTTCATTCTGTATTGGTTCATACAAATCTTACCAATTTTCTCTGAAACCGCCTCTCTTATCTTTCCTTATGGTACAATAATATTCTATTACATTCATATACCACAATTTGTTCAGCCATTGCTCATTTTACTGAGACTTTGTTTCCAGTTATTTGCTTTAATTGAAAGAGTATTAGTATTTTTTGGACATATGGGATCTCTTTTCTCCTCCTTTGATCTCTTTAGGGTATAGGCCTAGTACTGGTATTGCTGGGTAAAGGGGCATTTTTAATGCAATAATATGTTTAAAAAATCAGTATTATTTATAATGGTGAAACACTAGAGAATTTCCTAATAAGCATAGTGGAAAAACTAAAGATGCTCTTTCCTCCTGCTATTATTTCTTTATCACCTGTTACTGACTGATGATTAAAGTAGCCTCCTAATTGGACTCTAGATATATATATATATATATATATATATATATATATATATATATATATATATATATATATATATATATATATATATATATATGTATGCATGTATGTATGTGTATATGTACACACATGTATGTATATATGCACATATATATACACACAAATATATATGTAAAGCCACTATAGACATACTTCTATTTATCAGTTCATGCTGTCTCTCTTAAAAAAGCAAACTCCTTGGGAACTGGGACTCTTTATCTTTTCCTTCCTTACTTCTTTCTTTTCTTCCTTCCTTTCTTTCTTTGTATTCCCAGCATCAAACTTGGTGCCTGACACATGTCGGTGCTTAATAAATGCTTTTTAAATAGTTCCAGAAATGCTAACAATTGCAATCAGACAAAAAAAAAATCAGTTAACAGAATAAATATCCTCAGTTAGGGTTCTAATCCCTATTTATGGATGACTTGATCATTTACAAAGCTCCAGAACATTAGCCAAGGAACTAATCAAAATAATTAATAGCTTCAGTAAAGAAACCATATACCAAAAAAAAAAAAATGACAAAAATCATCAATATTTATAAATGCATGTATATATAAATGTTTATTTTATGAATACTATATCTATATAAAGATATATACACATGTAAGTTTTTGTGTGTATATGTATATATACATATATATGAGACAGAATATATATATATATATATATATATATATGAGAGAGAGAAGATTCCTTCTAACAGAAAATAATAAAGTCCATTCAAAATAACTAAAGAATGAATAAAATATTTGAGCCAGCATATCACTACATACTCAAGAAAATACAATTATGAAATATTATCTACATAAATAAAGGAAGACAAATAGTTGGAGGGATCTTCACTGCTCATCATTGAACTGTAACAAGTTATTAAAAATGAACAAGTCAAAGGTCTAGAATCTCAAAAGAAATAATGAAAAGAAATAGTCATGAAGCGAGTGAGGAAGAAGAAAGTCAGTGGTCACAATGATTATTTTACAGATTCAATTTCCGTTTTCTTCATAGTGAGTATTGACTGTATGCTCTCTTAAGTCCTGGAGAGGGAAATGTCCCATTGGACTTCTTCATCTGTTTGGTAGGGAACAAGTAGACTGACCTAAAAGGGAAATTTCCTGTTGATATAATAGTTCATTTGTTACCACTATCTCTGACTTAGTATGTGGCCGAAATGAACTTCTTGATATATGCTGATGTGGTAGCCATATAGTCACTTCAATACCCTCCTTTAACAAATATTACTCCTGTCCTCCCAATACTTCCTCCTAAGTCTCCTCCCCCATACAACCCTCCTCCATACATCCACTCTCATTTGGTAAATTTATCCCATTTTCTTTTCTCTCTAGGGTGGTATACTGGGAAAAGTTCTGATTTTGGAATAAGGAAAGATTTGGTCCAAAGGGCATAAGTTTGAAATGAGTGGAAGATACAAACTTAGTCTTAATGTGAAGAAAACAGTCCAAAGAAACAAAACTATCCCAAGGTGGAAGAGAATGCCTCTGGAGGTCAAGCTTGTAGCCAAGTCAACAAGCATTTATTAATCATCTACTGTATGCCAGGAACTAAGCTAAGTGCTAGGGATACAAAGAATGGCAGAAGATAGCCCTAATCTCAAGGAGGTCCTAGAGGTCTTCAAGTCAGAGCTGAGCAGCACTTGTCAGGGACAGTGGAGAAAGGATTCTTGTTTAGGAATGGGTTAGACTAGCTCAGGAGGCCCCTTCTAATTCTACAATTCCAAGTCTTGCATCTGACACTTGTTCTGCTTGTGACCATGGGCGAGTCACTTAACCTCTGACTCTTTCCTCATCTAAAAAATAGGGGCGAAGGGAGGGAATAAGTAATTACCACAATACTCACCTTGAACAGTTATTGTAAGGATGAAATAAGATACACTTTGGACGATGCTTGCAAGCACTGAAGTTGGATATAAATTTTAGCTATAATTATTGTTATGGTTCATATTTTTATGACATAATCTTTCCTGTGGCATTCAGAACATCCTGGAAATGATGGGATTCAGTGGGAACTTCCTTGAATTTTCTTTGAATCTCCCCACTTAACCTGGCTTTTCATACTCAAATTGAGCTCTCCTGGTTTCTCTCCACAGAACCTGGCTTTTCCTACTCAAACCTGTGGCCACTGTCTGTTATCTCTTCATTGCCCCACCTGCTTCCCACCTAGGCACTCCCTAGTCAGACGTCTCCTAATTGCCTCCAGCTGTTTCCAGCCTTTGATCCTCCTAGGATTCCCTCTTTGAACTTCTTCTCAGGACCCTCCCTAGACACCTTCTCCTGTCACTCTAGACTACCAGACCCCAGCACCCATCCCTCCTATAGTCGTTTTCTATATTTAAGTTCCATCTCACCTCCTTGAAGGCGCTCAGATACAATCCAGCTCAGACTCTGTCTAGCTGGGATTCTATCTGGCCCGCTTGTGAATACACGCGTCACAAATGCTTAGGCTCCTTAAGAGTCAACCCAATTTGGCAAATCTTTAATAAACTTTGTTTTCTTTGGCTTTAAGAAGGCTTGAGTCGAAGTCATTGGAGCACGACCCGGACTGTTGGTATTTTGGGGTCCCCAATCACTCCCAAACCTCATCAGAAATACTTTGCACAAAATGAATGCTGACCCTGACTTGTAGCTTTTTTCAGTGAATCTTATTCAGTGAATCTAATTTAAAGTCCTCTAACACTTAAGGGCATTAACACAATGGACAACAATGATTCCAAAGAATCCATGATGAAAAGTGCTACCCATCTCCTAACAAGACAAACAATGGTCTCAGGATGCAGGTTGAGATATAGATTTGTTTTTTTATATGGCCATTGCAGGAATTAGTTTTGCTTGACTATGCATACTTTGTTTTGTTTTCTAATAAGAACAGAGTTGGAGGAAGAGAACTTGGTTTTTTTGCTCATTGAAAAATACATTTTTAATTTGAGTTTTTTAAGTTCCCTAAAGCAATTTGGGGAAAATATTTCACATGTCCAGTGAATTCATCCAACCAGGAAAAGGAAATAAAGTGGGAGGAAATGGCATACACATACAATTTAATCTGTTGTATGCATAGAATACTACTTTTCACCACTACTTAATGAACCTTTATTCCAAGGATGATGGTCAGAAACAGAAAAGGGAAAGAGTGAGACAACTGGTAGGGAAGACATAATCACGAAATGTCTGAAGCTGTAGAAGACTTGAAGGACAAAAATTCTGGAATCCAGACATTAAGTCTTGTAGTAATTGTGGGCAATAGTCTAAAAATTGTTAGGATGATTTCCCAAGGAGTAACATGAGTATCTGGAGGGCTCTCGTGACAAAATCTTGGCAGATAGGAGATTTCTCACTGGCTCAGTTCTGAGTTCCTAACATTTTCTGCACAGGAAAAGAGAGTACTCAGGAGAAGCCAATGGAGCAGAGCTCAGGTGTGAACATAATTAATGGCAAGTGGAGAAGTGGGTCCCCGTCAAGGAAAGACCCTGATGAAGTGCTTTAAGAAAATTGGAAGATAGAAAAAGCATTTTCAGGTTATCACTTCAATATTGTGAAGAGGGTATCACAAAGAGAATTTAACAAACAAATATCAATTAAGCACCTACTCAAAGCCTAAGTTGCAGAATAGTTGCCAATCTATTAACATGAAGAGGATTTTTCTTGTGAGAAGCTCCCTTATACCAATCACTGATTGGTATAAGTACAGTGCACTTTTAGACCGAAAATTCTCTGGCACATTTTGTAGGAGGAAAACGCTTCACCTGAGTTAAATTCTTGAGATTCAGTGTGGTCTAATGGAGACTTAAATATCAGACCTGCTGCAGAGGTTTATTGCAAAGAATACCAAAGACAACTATTTGCCTTTTCTTCAGTCCTACTGGCAGGTAGAATGAGGAAGGGGAGGGAAGGGGAAGGGAGAGAAGGGAAGGAAGGAAGGGAAGGATGAAGGTAAGAAGGGAAGGAAGGAAGAAAGGGAGGAAGGAAGGAAGGAAATGCAGACTTCTTAAATTCTTAAATGATTTGGCAAGTTTAACAAGTTATTCCATGATGCTCTCTGGAGATTCTAAATGCCCAGCCTGACTCTCTTTAGGGAAAACAGTACCTAGTTTGCTTTGTAACTCAATCTCTCCTTATTTTTCAAATGCTTTCTAAAATTAAAATATGGGTGTCAGCTTATACTGGTATTGTGAAGGACCACTGTGGAGGAATCAGGGAAATACCAGATTTTGCATAATTTCTGACTAGCACAGAGCAGACAGTTGAATACAAACCGCTGTGGCTGTCCATATTCTGGAATGCCTTGTAATCACTGACATGTAAGAAGACACCTGATAGATCAAGAAGTTTCCAAAGAGTACTAAATAGGCACATCGTGCTGAACCAGGCACTTGAGAAGACACCACAAAACCAACATGGTCCCAACTTCAAAATCTAACTCTCCAACATGAAAGCCAATGTAGAAACATCCTTCAATACTTTCCATGAGTATGTGATCTCATCAATGTGGGCATTACTTCCAATTTACTTAACACCTCTCAGCCTCATTGAAATGGAGATAAGAATCGATATGGTGTGCTTCATATGAGGGAGACCACTGGGTCAAGAAAAGCTCTTAAAAGTTTACAAATTACTTAGCCTACAAGATCTCATTTATTCCTCACAGTATACTTGTATGGTAGGTACTTATTACTATGTCCATTTTACAAATGAGGAGGGTAAGGCTGAGAGCTTTTAAGTGATATACATAGCTAATAAGCACCTGAGGAAAGATTCGGACCTTTTGGATTCACTGACATTCTCCCACCCTCCACTCCCCAGGCAATTCTGAGACTATTAATTACAGAGTAATTGTTGATCTGCCTCTAGGAGAATACTCAACTAGGAGTAGCCCTCATCCATGGCATTGTATGTCCTGACCAGAAAAAGGAGGCTCAAAACTGTTGTGAGCATCAAATGAATTGTCCTTGTAAAGTACTATAAACCTTCAAATGTCATGTGGATGTTCAAAATACCTCTTAAAAGAGATGAGGGATTCAATATAAGAGAAAGATTTCTTCTCCCCCCAACCCACCAATGAATACCACACTAGATGGTTAGAGCAAAGCCTGAAGGTCATCAGAGTGAGGCACGGGTATAGGGTGACAAGTATCTATCTATATAATTCAAATGCAATCAATCTAGTGATTTATGTCAATAACAAATCCCCCAAAGTAATAGTGTTATTTGAATTCACACTGCATATTTCCATTGAGCTAGAACCAATACCATGTTTTACATAATTATAACTTCAAATGGTGCTAATTCAATCATATGCAACCACATCAGGGGATTCATCATTGGCAATAATCAAAATTTACCTAAAAGCAAAGATCTCTTCACTTTTTTCTCTCACATACCTTAAGTGATAAATATGGAATGGATTGTAATTCCACTGCCCAGTTTTTTCTCCCTCCAGGGCTATTCTTTCACAAATACCAAATTCACTTTAATAAAGCAAATGAATAGTAAAACCTTGAATTATTAAAAATCTAAAAACCTTAAAGCTTTTCCTTGGGTTGCCAGGCAACACACACTCAGCTTGTGCTACAGTCTTTGGGTGGGCTTACCAATCCTGTATAGCCTGGAGAAAATATAGAGACAAGGTATCCTGATTGTGGAGGTGGGGGCAGGGAGTGGAAGGAGGGAAAGGGAAAGAATAGAAATAGGGCTTAAAACCAATCATATGAGATTCCCATAACGAAAATGGCAAGCCATGCTTGCAGAATTTCTCACAACTCACTGCACATGGTGGGGGGGGCGAGGGGAAGGGAGGAGTTATAATTCCATGGAATTGCCAAAATGCCTGTGGATGTTTATATTATGGTATGTGCATTCTTATAGTATCCACTCCACATAACATTTTAAATAACTACACCATCTTCTTTAGCCTATGTGTCCTTTAGACTACACAGATTATAGGATTTGAGCTGGAATAGACCTTAGAAATCATCTGGTTCAATATCCATGTTTTACTACTGAGGAAATTAAGACCTCAGTATTTCAAATCTGAGTCTTATGACTCTGAATGCAGTGGTCTTTTTAATAATCTGCACTAACCCTCACTACCAAAGATTTTCCTACTGAAGTTGACCAGAAGTCATCCAAGTATTTCCAAATTCAAGAAAAAGTTAAAACAAGGTAGTGTGGAACATTTACTCTGAATTAAAGGACTCAGGTTGCTATCTCACCTGGGATGCTTGACATCTATGTGATCTTACACAAATTACTTCACTTCCATGAACCTCAATTTACTTATCTGTAGAATGAGGGAAGTGGACCAGATGTCCTCTCAAGTCCCCTCCAGCTCTACATCTCTGATCTTCGGTGATCTCTTAGCAAAAGTATCAGAATAAATGTGTCATAGGTCACTATATAGCACTTAAAAGGTGCCAGAGTACATAGTCCTTCCATCAAAGTCTAGGTAAGAAAATTGGATCCAGGATACCATCTCACTCCTGAGCAATGAATTCTAGAAATTCCTCCATACCCCCCAAAGAAAGGGCAAATAGAGAAAGTATGCTTCTCAAGTCTATACATGATACAAAGATGACATAGACAGCTAACAGATAGAATGACAAAATTAAGATCTTAAAATATCTAGACAGATCAAAGCTGTCCTGACCCCACTGCCTGGACAGGAGTCCCAGGGTTGCAAAGAGGCACCATAATGGAAGACTCAAGCTCACACCCACAGGTTACAGCAAAGAGAGTGAGGAAATTGAGCTGTTGGCAGGGTTGAGGCCAACCTCCTGATTGCTGCGGTGACTGACTCTTCAATGGGAATTCCCTAGCTTCCTGGATTTCACTATCTCCTCTCTGTCCCCCCATACCCCAACCCTGTACAAATGAATTTGAGGTTGGTTTTCATGATGTTCATCCTGGGCATTTCATGGGACTCAGCTCAGGTGCCAGAATGATTCTTTACAGCCCTGCTTCAATTTGAGGCTAATCTGTTTCTAACAGCTCTCTAACCCTGGCTAATCTCCTATTTAACAAGGATGTCAGGTGGCAGCAGCCATAGAGGCATCAGAGGCAGACTGAATGGAAGTTGAAACAAATTCATACAAAGTTTTTAAATATTTATGTTCAAGGAAATAACATTATCTAATTAATCCTATATACATCACTCCACTATTATAAAAACACTTTCTCCCTTTAAATGGATAGCAAGTTACGTCCTCTTTCCCCACACCCATCAAAATGTTCTCTATATTTGTTGATGTTTTAGCTATTCTGAAGGCCAAAAGAAATAGCACGTCTCCCTGAAGGACTTTCAAATACTCAAATGGATTTGTGATATCATTCCTTGATGATATAAATCATTATCCATCCCTGTCTACCCATCCTGAACAACTCTTGACCAAGTCCTGTTTACATGGGATTCCCTCTACTCAGACCTTCTTTGATCTCTTAATTTTCTGCAGTCTTCTCATCAAAGCCACATTCTCTACTGTTTTTACCTCAGTTGGAAACTAGGTCTCTTCTCCCTGATATCCCCAAGCCTAAGACTTCCTGCCACTTCCTGTAATCTTCTCACAATTCTCCTGGGTGGGTACTCTTCCCACTTTCTAGAACCTTTTTTATTATTTATTACAGTACCTGGCACATAGTAAGCACTTGATAGGTACTTCTTTTCTTTCTTCCTTCATTAGAACATAAGCTCCTTGGGGTTGGCACTATCTTGTTTGCTTTTATGTGTTTCCCTAGAACATAACATGGTGCCCAGGCATTTCCTCAAATGGAAAAAGAATCTATCAATCTGAGGAAGAGGCTATAGTAAGGATGGAGATAGAACTGCATGCCTGCTCATGCTCACTTCTAACTTGGTTCAGTTCCTAACTCTCCAGATTTTTCTCTGTCTTCTACTACCTTCTTTCTTTCTTATCTTCTGCTCTCCTCCCCCTTTGAATGTAAGCAAGGACTGTTTTTTCAGGTATTCGCAGCGTGTGGCACATTATTGCTGTTTAGTCATGTCCAACTCTCCATGACCCTGTGGTCATACCATGCCAATACTGCCCATGGGGTTTTCTTGGCAAACCATTTCCTTTGCCAGTGCATTAAAGCAAAAGGACATTAAGCAATTTGCCCAGTCACACAACTAGAAAAGGGTCTGAGGACAAATTTGAATTCAGGTCTTCCTGATTCCAGTCCTAGCACTCTATCCATGAAACTGTCTATCTGCCTCCATGTGGCATATAGCAAGAGCTTAACAAATGTGTTATCTGATATCAATCTATATCTAATCATCTATCTACCGCATGACATTGTGAGGTTAGAAGTGAAACATTCAGGCCATCCTCTTTTTATACCTTGACTATACAATATAACCATCCCATTTCTTTGTATCAGAAATTTCCCTGATGAGACTATTTACTCCTGTTTTTCTTAAGTCCATCTTTGGTCACCCACAAAAAGATTTTTTTCAAAGTAAATTTGGGTGAAATATCAAAGAACATTTAGATGAGTGGAAAATACTGATAATAAATCAACACTTTTAGTGCATAAAGAGACCAGATGCAATGTGTAAGGCTCAACCCACACAAAAGAGAACAATAGTCAACTGGAGCCTTCTTCAGAGAAAGGTTGGCTGTCAATTATTTACAGGAACTCAATAAGCCATCAACAAATATTTGAAATTACAATCTACTCTTGTAGGGTTGAATATGAAGGAAAGCAAAATCCGTCTCAAAGAATAGCCCAGAGCAGCATAGAGAGTATGCAGCTCACCATTTTCAAGAAACTTCGCCTCTTAATATTCCTTCTATTGCAGGCAGTTTCACAGGTCAGGCAGTTCGAGGAAGGCAGGTAGCACTCCATCATTTCATAGTAGCTAAGCATCATTCCGGAAAACAAGGCTGCAGAAGTGTCAGCGTGTCTAATGCTGCTACCGAGCCACAAATGGATTGCGCTAAAAGCCAAGGAAGGCCAAACTCACTAAGCAAAATAGCAACAGAGGTTAATCCCTTCTTCAGAAGCAGGGCTATTCAAGGCTGATATTAACCTCTTCTTCACTGCCTCCTGGCTATTGAGAACAGCACAATGCAGAGCGTGCTATGCTTCTGTATTTGGAGGGAGAAGGTGGGGGGTTGACCCCTACCCTTGTTACCTGTGATGTGAGTGATCATGTTTTCTTGTTTCTATTTGTCATCTGTAAAATGAAGCAGTCAGACTAGTTTAGGTATTTTTCATCCGGGGTCCATTAACTTTTTTTTAATAGTTCTATTTCAATATAATTAGTTTCCTTAGTAATCCTATGCATCTTATTTAATGAATTTTAAAGCATTATTTTGAGTAGGGGTCCCTAGACTTTACCAGTCTAGCAAGATACAAAAACAGTTAAGAATCCCTGGACTAGATAATCTCCAGAGTCTCTTCCAGCTCTAAATCTTGTTAACTTATAACTGAGGGAAAGAAATCCTCTAACTTTGCTTTTATGTCCCTTCTCTCTAGTTTGTAAGGCCCAGTGTGCTGGGACCTATTCTTTGCACCAATCCTCAACTAATGAACTTCTTTTTGTAGCCTTGATTCTCCTCCAGTAAACATCACTAAAATTGGCACTTTATGCGGTTCTTTGCTTAGCAATAATAGATAATGGTTTATGAAAAGAAAGTAAGGCCTAGGTCACTTTAGAACAGTATCATAAATGAGATAATCCTCATGGCTGGCCACTAAAAACACAGAATTCATCTATTATGAAGGACTCCCCCAGCAAGGCAACAGCTTTTAGCTAAGTTATAGCTGCAAACTGGAATGCTTACATCATGGGCCAAGTAGAAAGAACATTGGATTTCAAATTGGAAGGTCTGGCTTCTCATCCTGGCTCTACCACTTACACTATTTGTGTGCTCTTGGGGAAGTCATTCCAGATTTAGAGCTGGGAAGACCTCTGTGGACATGTAATGCAAACCTTTTGGAAGATAAATGATAGGAAGTGATATTAGAGGGAGGATATTGGATATAGGATAGTGATATTGGAGAAAGCTAAGGCCTTGAAGGTTAAGTGAATCAAGGTCACACCAGTTTTAAGTAACAGTCAATACTTGAACACGGGTCCACAAACTCCAAGGTCAGCATCCTTTCCATTATCATACTGTCTGTCATGTTTTTGTTCTTCCACTTTTTCACATGTAAAATGAGAGGATTGAATTAAATAAGCCTTGAAGTCTCTTCTACATTAAGATGTACAGATCCTATAACCTTAAGAATCTCCAGGGGGGCAATAGCTCTTAGAGGCCTTGTCTCTATATCTTGACATTTTAAAATCAAGGTTTTGTGATGCAGTGGGAAAATGTGCTGTATTGGTAGTGAGTGGACAGGCACAGATCTTGGCACTTACTATGTGACATCAGGCAAGTCACTCCATCTCTTTGGGACTCACATTTCCTCTTCTATAAAATGAGAGGGCTGGACCAGATAACTTGTAAATCTGATTAAATGAGACTATGGTCTTGAGTCTAAACACCTTGGTTGGTCATGAAACTGATATGTTACACATGCATTCATGCACAAAAACATTCTCATTAGACAGTATTTTTGTCAACCCAATCTACATAAAAAGACTCTTTTCTCACAACTGGTCATTCAAGGAGTAAGTATGTCTAAGGCTAGGATACATCTCTAATAGAAAAGATGGTTCCAGATATACTGAAATGAGGAAATAGATAGTTTGGCTATTGAGACCACATGACTGATAACTGAACAATTCAGCATTAACCATGTTTTCAGGCCTCATTTCTGGAAATATAATTTTCAACAGCACTATATGAGAACCTTTGCCTATTTGCAATATATATTCAACATGATCAGTGCCCTGATGTGATATAAAGTCACAGGTT
Organism: Potorous gilbertii; assembly: GCA_028658325.1. Classification (NCBI taxonomy): domain Eukaryota; kingdom Metazoa; phylum Chordata; class Mammalia; order Diprotodontia; family Potoroidae; genus Potorous; species Potorous gilbertii. The sequence goes on along the minus strand of CM053769.1, from coordinate 171,684,707 downwards.
AAGAGGACAGATTTAACAAACATAACAAACATAACTCATCTACCAAATAAGTGCTGTCCTTCAAAGTGTTCACTGTGGAAATCTGCAAATTGCTATATGTTCCTGCAATAGTTAAAAAAAAACAAAACAACTTTTTCAACCCCTCTTTTGCAAATGGCCTCAAAGCTGGTGAATGAGCCACAGAAATAAACTCATAATTTTGTAGTCATATTTTTTTTAATTTTAAATTTTTTTCAGTTTTTTTAAAAAAAATTTTCACCAAATTTCCCAACTTGATCACTTACCTTATTTATTCAATAAAGGGGAAGCAGGGAATGACATCATCACATGGGCATCAAATTTAATAGCCTCCCTCAACATTAGCATTTTAAATAAATAAGTAGATTCTATCACAGTTTGCATTTATTCTCGTTTATTAAGAAAAAGAGATATGATTTGGAAGGTATATCCCCAAGATTGAATCCAGTGTGTGTAAGCCCAGAGTACTAGGTCATAGGATACAACAGGTTCATAAATTCTGAGCTGGGTAGGACTTCAGATGTCAAAGTCAAATCTTCTCATTTTGCAGATAAAATCAAAGTCTTAGAAAGTTTAAGTGACTTGCCCAAGTCACAAAGGTGGACGCTATCAAATCCAGAAGTCTGTCTCTGTCAGAAAAGATTCTCTGACTCCAGAGTCAGTGCTCTTTTCAGGAAACTATGCCCATTCAAATAAAACAAAACAAAGAAGCAAACAAAAAATGTTTTTTCTAGGAAAGAAATTTTGATTACTACCCACCAAATCACTTAAATATATCCCTCTGCAGCCATTTATTTTTCCCCCATGTATGAAGGTGAACTCCAGTCCTTTGAGATTTCCCCCTGGAAATTGACATGGAAACATGTTTCTTTTTTTCCTTTTTAAATGATTTGCTCATGTTCATCTATCTACTAAGGATTGGGAACAGGTTTCAAATCCAGATCTCCTGTAACTCCAAGTCCAAAGTTCATTTCACTACCCAGCAGCAACCTCTCTCACCCAACACCCCAACTTTACATTTCTTCACACTCCTCAACTCTAATTACCTCCAGCTCTGCTCCACCTCTGCCATTTGATTCCAAGACATGGCTATATCTTAAAGCTCATTATCACCTGGAATTGGGCCATCTCTAGTGGAATTAATATTACAGGAGAATAAATGGAAAGGGGTCAAGAAAAGAAAAAGAAATCACAGGTTAGGAAAAAGTTTTAATACAGATAAAGCACTGAGAGGGGGAGAAGAATAAGGCAGTTAGGTGGCCAATTTATCCTGCATACAGCCTGTTCTTAAATAGTTATTTGCATGCTGTCTCCTCTATTAGATCATGACCTTCTCAAGAGCAAGGGCTTTTACTTTGTATCACCAATGCTTAGCATAGTACCTAGCATATAGTAGATGCTTAATAAATGTTTACTTACTACCTGACATAGAAAAAGTTGCACAGTTAGTAGTCCTTTCCTGTTCATACCAGTATTTTCAATTCAATTGTACATTCCATCACAGTGACATTAACATTCACATATTCAGATTTTTCTTTTATCTATCTGCTCTGTTTTTAAGAAATCAATGTGTGCAAGCAAAAATACTTCAAATAAAATTAATATAATCTCCATTTCCCCCAAATTCCCAACTAACACCATGTTCCTGGGCCCTTCAGGGTCAATAATGGGTATCAGATTCATCATTATTGTAAGTGAGCTGGTGGTCTCCATAACTGAATGTTGATACTGACAATAAACCTGGGCAGTTAGAAAAGCCTAGTGATTGAGAGCCCTGAGTCTGGACTATATCCTAAAGTGGCAGCAAGGAATCCAGTGATGATGCAAGCTTTGACTTACCTGAGGTGAGTAAGAACAATTTTGAATTCTCAATAAAGGCAAACGAGAAAAAACAAAAACAAAAACAAAGGAGAAACCATGTCTACAGGATCTGGACATGAGAGAATGAGTCTGTAGACTGTCCTAACAATGAAGCATTCCTCTAGAATAAAATAAAGACTCTTTTGTTTGGCATTTAAAGTTCTTCAGAACCTGCCTCTCACTCATACTTCTAGGCTGATTATTCGTGACTCCACTTCATACACTATATTCCAGCCAAAGTGGCTTACTTGGGGCTCCCCATAACGTCTGCTGGCCTTATTCCTATACAAAAAGTGCTCACCATAACTGGAATGCTTTCCCTTCTCATTGCCTCTTCTCAGAACTCCTAGCTCACCTCAAATGAAATCAAATGAGATGACATCTATAAAGCCCTTTTGCAAATTGTAAAGCAGTATATAAATCAATTCTATTATTTTTGTTAAGATTCTTATTGTTATTCAAGGTTCAATTCAAGTGCCTCCTTCTCCAGGAGGCCTTTCCTGAGTCACCAGGTTTTTATTTTCTTTTTATTTTTACTGCTTCTCAACCTCCAAGTCACATGGCATTATTTTGTAACTACTGTGTTTAATTATCTATGCACCCCTTGTTTCCTCCCAGTAGAGTATAAGCTTCTTGTGGATAAGAGCTGTTTCATTTTTCTCAGTTTTTAGCAGTACCAAGCACACAGTAAACTTAATACACTTAATAAATGTGTTGAATTCAATTAAATTCAATTTCTCAGCTTCTGGCTTCTCTAGAAGGCCTTTCTGAGTTCCCTGGAATGTCCAGCAGCAGCCAGGCTCCCCTAATCTCCACACTTAGCTTGGGGTATATCAGCCATAGTTACTTCCTTTTTGTCAGCCTCTGTTCTTACCAGACCCAAATACAAGGAAAGTCAATTTCAAATTATGCAGGAATGCACATGCTGCCCTAGAAAAAAAAATTAATTCAAAAAATCCATGAGGAATCACTAATCAAAATTATTTTAAGTTACTTCTTTTACAAGTATGTTTATGCTCAAAAATAATGCTAATTTTACTGGGTTGTCTGTCATTCTCATTTTCAAGCTATTATTTTTAAACTCTCCTTTTTCATAGTGAAAGAAGCAAAAATTTGGCAGTTGATCTTCAATCACATTCTTAAATTTTAAAAGCTAATTTTTACCCAGGGATATTTCATATTATTGCTAGGTTGTTTTTTTTTTTTTTTTTACACAAGATGTTATATCAGAAGTGATACCATATGTCCCCACACTTCAGCATGCACAACACAGGGCCTGTAAAACCAAATTTAATGAAGCTTTTCCAAAAATTGACTCCTCTGTGATCCTTAAAATATGCACATATTTTAAGAAACCAATAATCAGACAAAACTAATTAAGAAAAAGATAATTATGACTAACAAAAGGGTTGGCAAACCACTCTAAGAGGCACAGTCTGATGCTTTCTGTAATTTTCATATACGATTAATATAACAGCACCACATCTACTTTTAATCCTCGGATAATTTTGACATACAATATTAAACTGAATTTGAGTACATTTTTACTTTAAATGAGACATGTCCATTTTGAGCACTATTAAAACATTTGTTTAGATCAGTTTTTTCCCTCGTAGCCTAGATTTTGTGATACTAGAAATAATTCCCCTCTTTCAAAGATTGTGTCTACCTGACATAAAAGACTTACATTCCATTTTCATCCATGATACTACCTATGGGCCTGCTTGGTCAAATAACTTAACCATCATAGGCCTAAGTCTCATCATGATTAAAAATGAGGGGAGTTGGACTGTATGGCCTCTGTGGTTCCCACCAGCTCTAAATCTAAACACTATTGTCATACAAATGAGAATCACAGAATTTCAAAGTTGGAGGCTACTCCAGAAACCACCTAGTCCAATCCCTAACTGAAAAAGTTCTCCCTCTACACACATGCCACAAGGGTGCATTCAGCCACAGCTTAAAATAACACAGAGAAGGAGAACTCATTACATCCTTAGATGACCCAGTGTATCTTGGAAGAGCTCTAGTTGTTAGGAAATTGTCCCAGGAATCAACCTGGTATTTATCTCTTTATAATTTCCACTCACTGCTTCCAGTTTTGTCCTCTTGAAAACAAATCATATTCTTCTTGTATTTGGGTTGTCCTTCAAATACTTCAAAGACAGCTATAATATTCCTTTTAAGCAATCTCATTTTCAGCAAATCATCTACATATACATATATTCTGGGCCCTTCACCACACTGGCTACCCCTTCCTCTGTAGTCTCTCCAGCTTGTCAAAGTCCTTCCCACAATGTGTCATCAAAAGCAGAATGTAGTCTTACTATAACTGAGAACAGCAATAATAGCAGGCATTTATATAATGTTTTAAAATGTATATAAAATGACACCACAATCCTATGAGGAAAAAATACCAATATCTAGATATATATATATGTTAATATTTCCAAAGTGCTTTTATCTTATTTGATTATCACAACAACTCTGGGAGGTAGTTGCAGATGAGGAAACTGAGATAATCAGAGACTAAGTGACCAGCCCAAGGTCACGTAATTAGTGAGGATAAGGCCAAATTTGAACTCAGACATTCCTGTCCATAACTTTATCCATTATACCACTTAGCACCCATTTTACAAATGAGAAAACAAATCTCACCAAGGTTTCTACAGGTCTTCTCTCTAATTGGCAGGGCTCCATTTTCGTTTTGGACTTCACTGTAAGACTAGGAAGAAGAGGTATTTGTATGAATTAAACTGAAATTTTACTTATAATAGAGATCTAGGTCTTAATTTTTGCTTACAGAATGTCCAGTCATAACCATGGTGATATTCTTTCTATATAGAGCTAGTGCAGGAACAGATGGGGTGTTCAGGAAGTAGACTAGCATCTCTGGTGTAACAGCTTGCCTAGCACGCACAGTGACCACACCCCAGTAAACCATTTTGGCAGATGGTCTAAACCAGCTTGAGAGTAACTGAGAGGTCTCAAACCCATAGGTGGGTTACGGGGATGTCTACCCCCAAAAGGTGAAGACTTCCCTCAGCAGAATAGGCAGATGAGAACACTTTGTTCCAATGTCCATGAAGGCTGTTGAAGCACGTGCTATGGAACACTTAGAGTTTGGTCAAACATTAAAGACACCAAGGTGATCCACTGCATCCTGGGCCATCACCAGTCATCTTAACTTTTGTCCTGCCACTGGACTTAGAAAACTCTGGAAAAGAGTCAGGCTGACAACTTTGCACAATGCTGCCTCACTTACTTCCAATCCACACAAGACATCACTCTGTAATGTCCCTGGTCCTCTTGGAAAGTGAAGGGCAAGCGATAACAGTGCTAATGCAGACATGACAGAGGTCAAGAACCAAGGCGAATCACAAAACCAACATGAGCCAGAAAGTGAACTGGATCTTTCTGCTTGCTCTTAGAGGTACTGAATTAAGAAACCAGGAGGAAAGAAGAAGGAAATGAAGGAAGGAGCGCCTGGACAATGAGTCCTTCAGTAATTGCTGAGTGAACTACAGTTGGCTTGACCACTAATTCCAACCCAAACGCTTTCTCATCTAGAACACCATTTCACCTGAACTGCTAAAGCTATCTTTTAGTCCTTGTGCTATAGTGACCAACTATTGGACTGTAAGATTTTAATCACGACAACTGGCCTTTTTGCCATTGCTGCTAATTTTTTTCCTTCTCAGTTATTCAAAGAACTCCTTTTAGAACTGATTTAAAAAAGGGGAGGGGGAGAGGAATAACTTCAAGGCACATCTTGCTCTTTGAAATAACTGTTCTTTAATATTACTTCATTAAAAGTATATTGGTCTCTCTTAAGGGAGTTCCATAAGTATGTGAAATTATAAATCTTCTAAAAGATAGCACCATCCCTCTTTGGCCTGGATCCTGTAGCCCAGTCTTCAAACAACAATCACCTACCCTCTCTTCCTCCCACAATCTAGTGACAAGCCTAATAATAAACAACAGCTAACGCTTACATCAGGCTTACTATGTGTCAGGCATTGTGCTAGGTGCCATTATCATCTACTTTTTACAGATGAGGAAACTGAGGCAAACAAAACTTAAGTGACTTGCCCAGGGTCAACTCTTAACCTAGAGTGTGTAGCTAGATTTCAGAGAGTGCATGAACTTGAACAGAGAAACAAATTACCTCTTTAGTTCGATATAATTATTTCCCTGTTTAATAATCTGTATTTTATTTTATTTGGGGGCAGCTAGGTGGCACAGTGGATACAGCGCTGGGCCTGGAGTCAAGAAGATTCATCTTTCTGAGTCCAAATCTATCCCCAGATACTTGCTAGCTGTGTGACCCTGGGCAAGCCACTTAACCCTGTTTCCCTCAGTTTCCTCATCTGTAAAATGAGCTGAAGAAGAAAATGGCAAGTCATTTCAGTATCATGCCAAGAAAATCTCAGATGGGGTCACAAAGAGTTGTACACTACTGGAACATCTGAACAACTAAGAGACCTAAACAGAAGCAATATTCTGAGGTTCTCAGAAAAAAATTTTTTAAAAATTTTACTCACCCCTGGAGACCAAGGTAAAACATATTTGGAGGTTCTTGGGGGAAAAAAAAGAAGTAGAGAGGGTGGGATAGCCAAAGAAATAGATTTGAAGGAGCCACCCCAACATTGTCATTCTGGTCCATAAAACCCAGATTTGGTGACATGTATATTCCAGATTCCTGATTCCCCCAGTCATCAGTGATTTCCCCCCACCATTAACTTTGTATTTATTTGACAGTAATCAGGGGCAAGTTATTTCCATCATAAATTTCTTGAGGGCAAGGAATGTTTATTTTTTTATCTCTCTCTCTGGTAGCTAGCACAGCATCAGACACATCAGAGGGATTCAATAAATGCTTTATAAAGGGAATATGTAGTTTAATGCCAATTAAAGAATAGATAAAAGATCCCTCTGTTATTCAACTGGCAAATTCTGAAATGAAATTTACCAAACTCTAAATCCTGTGATATTACTGACTAATCCTTGTGCAACAGATTCTCATGACACAATGAATGGCCAGAATACACTTTAAGGAATTTTTTTCTTGGCTCATCACAGCCAACCAAGAAACCTGGGGAAATGCCTGCCTGACTCTGCCAGAATACTGAGACTAATCCCTTACTTGCTCATAGTTAGCTCATACTATTACAGAAGAAAATTTTATTAAAAGGAGAAAAACAAATCAGAAATCCTCAGACCATTATTCCTAAAGGCATATGTAAATTCCTCGAGTCATATTGTGGAGAGTCTGATAGCTTCTCTGGCAAAGACTCCCTCCCCAACAAATCCTATCTTGGCCAGGCTTCCTGCCCCTTTCCATTCCCAGTGGAGTTGCAGCTTCAAAGTCTTGCCAACCAATTCATCAATTTCTGACTATAAGGCAAATTTCATCTTTCTGTCCCATCTCTACCATACAAGAGAAAACAAAACCCCCAGAATTCTCTTAAACCAGCTTGCTGCTCTTTACCTTCCTTCCTCTTTTCTATATTCTGCAGTGCTTTCCAGTTACTAACCCCATCTATAACAATACTCTTATCTTTGGATAAACACTTTTCATTTCCCCTTTGCTACACAAACAGGAGAGGGAAATATCCTCACATTGCCTATGAATGCTTTCCTAGGTATTGAGATGAGATGAACAAAGAAGATTCAAGCATCAGTTTCAAGCATGAAAACAATACAAAGAAGTGAATACTTTTTCCTACTTCACTCCTAGAACTCTCTCTCTGGGCTGCTCCATCTCCCCACCAGCTGCCTGGCCTCCTTCACCCCTTCATAACAAAACTCCTTTATGTTTTATCTGCCCCTATTTGAATATAAGCTCCTTGAGAGTAAGGACCATCTTGTTTTCTTGTTTCTGTATCCCTGGCACTTAGCAGAGTACTTCATACATGATAATTGCTTAATAAATGCCTTATCTATCTCTGCATGCATGTAACTATCTTCTCTTTTCTCTCCACTACTAATGCAGTTTGTATCAAACAAGCCATAAATGATCCTATATAGTAGGTATTCTCTCATTGATCTAAAAAGTAATCCATGAATAAAAGGGAAACTGACATGACAACTGACATGGAGTATAAGAATTTGATCATTTTCTCTTCCACCTGTTCCATCCATGTATACTCTCTGTTGTTGTCATCCACTTCTCGTCAGTTCTACAACTGGAATGAGATGATCAAACCCATCATGTGCACGTTGAACATTAGAATCCAGAATAACAGAGTCAGGGAGAGTATGTTTGTGAAAAGCACAATAGATTATTCATGAGAGAACGGGGGACAAATTTTCCTACAAAATGTCCAGAGCTGAGTTTATTTCAATTCCTGCTTTTTGGTCACCACTAAAGGGGCCATGTCACATGAAGGTAAGTTGAAGGAACTGGGGATTTTAGCTTAGAGAACAGATGACTTGAAGGCAATATAAAGGCTCTCTTCAAGTGTTTGAAGGACTGTCACCTGGAAGAAAGATTACATTTGTTCAGCTTAGCCTTAAGGAGTCCAATAGGGAGCGGGTTAATGTCAAATAGTATAAGATTCTAACTTGGTGGTGTATGAAAAGATTTCCCAATGATTAGCTTTCCATAGATGGTTTGCTTCAGGAAGTAGATGTGGGAAAGTGAGTCATTCATGTGCATTCCAGCCCTCACCAAGTTGTGCTCATAACCGGACTAATTTCTCTACCTGTCCAAGTACCTTCGCTTGCCACATACACCTCTTCAGCTTCCTTTTCTTTGGTATTTCTACACATTCTATTACAACCTCCTTAAGGTCTGAGGTACTCTCTATCCATACTCCTAAAATTATATGAGCCTCCATTAATGGGTTTATTTTTTAAAATCCAGAGAACACAGTTAGCTTAGAACAAAGGCATTTACTGGCAATGCATAAAAGCATTGGTATTAAAGCACTCCCTTCCATAACCTAGAGCACATTCTCCAGCAAGTTTAAATCATCCATGGAGAGAGTGAGCAAATAAAAAGAAATTTCATGAGAACTCCCCCTCCCAGATATACATGGAAATATATGTAGAGAAGCAGCTTAGATCTACATCAAGGTAGGCCTCTTATGCCTTCTGATGTCTGATGATCTCCCACATACATGTGTGTATACATATATGCATAACCCAAGGAACCCTGTGGATGTGTATTTGTAGATATATCATATATATACATATATATATCATATGTACATATATATATATATATATATATACATATATATACAGGTGGAAAAGAAAATGATCAAATTCTCATACTCCATGTCAGTTGTCATGTCAGTTTCCCTTTTATTCATGGATTACTTTTTAGATCAATGGGAGAGTACCTACATATATACATATATGTATATATATATATACATATATGTATATATATATACACACAGATATTCAGTTCAGTTGTTTCTCAGTCATGTCCAACTCTTTGTGGCCCCATTTGGAGTTTTCTTGGCAAAGATACTAGAGTTTGCCATTTCCTTCTCCAACTGATTTTATAGATGAGGAAACCAAGGCAAAACAGGTTAAATGAGTTGCCCATGGTCATAGAGATATTAAGTGTCTGAGGCCAGATTTGAACTCAGGAAGATGAATCTTCTTGCTCTAAGCTAGGTGATCTATTTACTGTAGCATCCAGCTGTTCTAATACACACACTCTGTCTCATACACACACACACACACACACACACACACACACACACACACACACACGGCTCCCCGTGATTACTCTGCTGAGGGGGGTTTGTGACTACAATGCTTGACTATAGTCCCCATTGCCTCCATCTTGGCTCTGATATTTGGCCATAGTCCCCAATGCCTCCATCTTGGCTCTGATGCTTGGCCTTAGTTCCCCTTGACTCCAATATCTGACTCAGCTGAAGCCTTTGGCTACAGGCAATGCCAGATTCTTCCTAGGAAAATCAGAACCTTAGCCTACAACCAATGGGAAACTTCCCCATTTCCAGGCCCTTAGAACAAAGGTCCCAAGCACCAAGCAGCCACAAGGCCCTCAACACTCCAATCTGGCATGAGCTGTTAGAAATACTTGATAAAATAAATTAAAATGCAATAAAATATAGATAACATTACATTTTAAAACTAAGCCAATATATGGCCCATAGTGATCCTTATGTATGGATTAGTGTTCCCTCTGTCTTTTATATTTTCTTTTGATACCAGTGCCTTTGAGACTCAGCAGTGTTCCTATTTCAGATACCAAGCTCCATCTTTCCCAGAAATAAACACCATAAACAAATAAAACCTCTTCAGGGTTCTTTATCCCTCTAGGCTATCTACCCCCAGGACTAAGTCCACTGTAGAAACAATCTCCGACTGAAAACCCAAGTCCCTGGTCTCTTTCAACCTTCAATTGTTTCTCAACTTTTCCACACGCAAAAGGAACAAAATCTAAAAATCCTACAAATAGTAAATAGGCTGCCCAACATCTCTGCTCTTAATCCATATGCCCTTATAGATGGTTGGAACCATATTCCAGCCAAGACATTTCAACAAATCACTGACTTGGACTTGTGACAAACCAGAGTCCATTGTAGTATACACTTTTCCTGATAAGGATCTTTGCCCCTCCACAAATCGAAAGTATGTGAACTAATTAATTCCCTTTGGATTGAATATTCTTCTAAAAGTTCTAACCCCAAAGTAACAAATATACCCCAAATCTCACCATCAAATGAAGCCTGAAGTAACACTTCCATTTCCCTATGATTTAATACTTCCATTTCCCTGTGATTCACCCAAACTGAACTTTCTTTTCCCCCAAATCTAATAATAGAGAACAAGAAACCAGTGAGGCAAAGGTTTACCTCTTACGAATTGCTCAGCAGGGAACATCCTGTACACCCAAACATTTAGATCTGGAGGGGAAAAATAGACTTCCTATATGTATCCCTGTGGATTTTTCCAAACACCATTCAGTTCTAAATCAATACCCTCACAAACAACTGATTTTTTTTTTCCAGTTTCTTTTTGGGAGGAAGGGAATGTAAGTTACTTGAGACTCAAGCAATGCAGTCATGGGATAAATAGTTTACAGCCAGTAAATTATATCCAGTAAATTAACTTTCTGCTTCCAAGAGGAGGGTCAGTAAACTTCCAACTTGGAGCATATCTGTACCCTCTCTTCCTGAACTATTCCAAGCACAACTTTCAGTGGGACCAATCAGCCACACTTCATCCACTATTCCCTAAGCAGTGCACTGGGGAACTTTTGTTGCCCTGGAAAGTGATTATTTTAATAATAGCACTTTAGAATTTATAATGTGCTTCCCTCATAGCAATTCTGTGAGATAGGGAGTATATCTTTGTATAGTTATTTTTAATGGGTTCATATGTTCTGGATTTTGTTTCTTAACTCTCCTTTGCAGAAAGAGCACTGGACTGGGAAACAGGAGAAACTTAGTGTGAACCACTTTGAGTTCCCAAGACCTGAAAAAGACCTAAAACCTGGATTGACCAATCAAGAGAAAGACATTTCGGCCTACTCTGAGCTTAACCTAACACAATGCCTTGCATACTCTGGCATAGCATGATTTGCTTTGCTCTGTGAGTGAACCCAAAATGCCCCTTCCTATATCAGCAACTACAAGGCCAGAGGAAGCTGATCAAGAGAATTCTTCTGTTTGTGACTGTCAAGGGCAGGATGCCTTGAACCAGACACTCTCTTAAACAACAACACTATTTCTTATCTTGGTATTTTATGGACACATGATAGATAGATAGATGATAGATAGATAGATAGATAGATTAGATAGATAGATGATAGACAGACATAGATAGATAGATAATTTCACATCATTTGAACCTCAATAAGGGCCAGAGCCTGAATTAATCAACTAGAAGAAGCACCTCAACCATAACAGCTTCTTTGTTCTCAGAATAAAAGCAGAGATTACTACCTCTTCCTATATCAACAAGGCCAAATAGGACTAACTTAAGTACATATTTTCCTCTCTTTATGGCCATTAAAGAAGAGACTCTTAACCCAAGATACTATCTTAAATAATATGACTTTTTCTTATCTTAATATTTTATGGATATATACTATGTTATGGCACGTTAATGGTAAAGAAAACACAGATATCCTGGGTTGTAATTTCAATTGACACTTTGTCAACTCTCTTATAGTATTTACCACCATTCAATTAAGAAATTCCTATCTCATAATATGGTTAAACATATATGGAGATCATAAACTTGAGTGACTGAGTTGAGATTTAATTAAATGTAAATTTGACTGATGCTGAGTTGGGATTGTTCTAAAACATATTTAAGTCTGGTCATTCTTCTATCAGACAGTCAGAATTCACATCCTGACTCCTTATACATGCAAGTTCACTAGCTTCCACTAGCTTTAAGAGAATAAACAATACGAATTTACATATTGCCTAGCCTATTTGCTTTCTTTAACCAAACTTTCAGGTGGACAATATATGTGTGTGTTTGTGTGTGTGTGTGTGTGTGTGTACATACATATATATAGTCATATATATATATATTCATATATATTCATGCTAATGATAAAAGAAACACAGACATCATGGACATATAATTTCAATTGTCACCTTGTCATTTTCTCATCTCACTGTATTTACAATCTATCCAATTAATAAACTGATTTATTATATTATGGTTAACATATATGAAGGCTATAATTTTGGTTGACACAGGCATCCTGAACAAGGAGGGCAGGAGGGAATTACTCAGAAGATATAAGGTCCCCTTTGTCTATCCATCCTTGGGCTCATTTTTCACAATGAACTCCCATGCACATCTCTATATGTATGTTCTACCAGCTTTGAGAGAAATATACAAGCACATGAAGGCTAATCGTGTTTGTCTTTCTTAAAATGAACTCCGTAATGGTTGACACTAGTCACACTTATTGTGTGACAATGGGCAAGTCACTTAACCTCTCTGAAACTCAGTTTCCCTATCCATAAAATGGGAATAACAATACTGGTAGTCCCTCAGACAGGGTTGTAGTATGGAACACATGAGATAATACATGTAAAATGCTTTGCAAACTTAAAATACTATATACATAGTTATTATCATTGGACCGATTTTGATGGGGTAAAGGGTCATGAGAATGGTTACTATTGTTGTATATGATTATCTTTTCTGATGCTACTTTACCGATAAAAGAAAACTGGGACCTAGAAAGGTTCAGTAACTTGCCCAGCTATTTAACTGCAACCAGGAGATAAGTCAGATTTCTTAACTCCCAATAAAATGCTTTTCCTACTATGCCATATTCATCTCCCGTGTTGAAAAGTTGGTACTGAAGGTGTGAATAAAAAGACAGATCATCCAATAGATGCCTAAATAAGGAAAAAATAATTTTGAAGGGCTGGCTCTCTACTTGCATCCTTGCAAGTTCTTAGAAATGATACCAACTAAGAAGAAATTAATCTATAGAAACCCAAAGGGTCATTAGTTCAAATTAAAAACATCCTCTAGATGAATCAGAGCTAGCGGACTCAAACAAAAAATAATAAGGACGAGGGTTTAGGAATCTTTTGCTACCAAATACCGAGTGTCTTACCCTGAATAAGCATAATGAAAACTCTCCCAACTGTTGTCTACATTTGGTGATAGAATTGTTTAGTCTTAAGGAATCTACTGTGGTCATTTAAGGACCAAATTTCTCTATATAAGCTGCCTTATCTAGAAATGCAAACATCATCTTCATCAGATACGCTGTGTCAGCCACTTTGCCAATGAGCACAAATCCCTCATTGTATTAAAATTCTGAATCTTTGATGAATAGGCAATTTAGCTCATTGTCTGTATTGCTCCTAACAAATCCACTGTCCTCATAACCCCACCCTCCCATCCCAAGAATTCACAGCAAGATCTAAAGAGAGGAAATGATTTTAATTACCCACAGTAATTCAGAAGAGAAGATATCCAGGAAAGAAAAGAGCCCTAAGACATTCAAATTAACTTCTTTGGTGATTCACCTAACTCTACAAATATTTCTATTATGTTTAAAAACTGATCAAAGAATGTCATAGAACGAAAGTAGAGACAAGCCAGTTAAGGAAGAGAAAGAGCAGCAAAGGGACTGCCATAAAAAGTCCAAATGAGGCAAATTATATAGTTTAATGGGAATACACTCCAAGTCATTTTAAGTCAGTCCTTTTTCAAGTCGTGTCATCCCCTCTTCGTGACCCCATTTTGGGGTTTTTTTTGGAAAAGATACTGGAGTAGTTTGCTATTTCCTTTGCCAGCTCATTTTGCAAATGAGTAACTAAGGTGAACAGGATAAGTGACTAGGCCAGGATCACACACCTAATAAGTGTCTGGCTAGATTTGAACTCATGAAGATGAGTCTTTCTGATTCCAAACTCCAAATCACTTAACTTAGTTGTGAATTTTTACAAAACATCAGACACCATCAGTCCCTTGGTACCACAACAAGCATAGTATCACAGATTTAGAATTTAAACAGTACTTCAAATGTTATCTAGTCCAACTTTTCAATTTGAAGATGAGGAAACTGAAGCCCAGAAACATTAAACAATTTTCCCAAGAATGCAAAGGTGGCAAGTAAGAGGTGGAATTCAAAGCCAGGTGCCTGGACTCCAATCCAGCACAATGCAAAGTGGAGCTGTTTTCTTTAAACCATTAATCTTTTGGATCTTTGTCATCCCCAAATCCAACCATGAAATGAGGGACCAAAATATGAGTATAGAAGAGAATAAACTTCAGAGGAAGATTTCCAAACACTTGCTTAGGATATGGTACTGAAAATATTCTTGACAGAAGAATTAACCAGATTCCAGTGATCCTTGGATTCCAATTTTTCCCTTGATACCTCAAAAATGACAAATAATAAGTACAATGGTATGGTAGAAGAATAACCTAAATCTTTCCTCCATGTAAGCTGAGCTAGTTTTTGCTCAAAAAGTAATGAGACATTCCTTGAGAATTGGTTGTTTCATGGAACTAAGGGCTTAGACAATTGATGTCAATTTCTTACTACCTGAATTCAAAGCAATCAATCCAGCTTTGATGAAGGACTCTCAGATGCTTGACTGGTCAATCACAAAGGAAGCTTTGCTCACCTGAGTCACCTTAAGGAGTTCTCAATGACTATCTTTACTTAACAACCTTCTCCTGATACAGCTAAGTAAATTTCCTTTTCTTAACTGTTAATAACCTATAAATGTCTCATTTTGACCTACATTATAAAGAAATTGACCCAAATCATGACCAGGCCAGAACAATTGAGAAGTATAATTCAAGGATCTTGTGCAGTTTATCTGAGTCAACAGATAATGGATTTGGTGAAAAGGGATTGGGTTAGTCTCTCTGAAATACAGCTATACGTTTCTGTTTGCTTCAACTGACACTGACGAGTAAAATCTTTTCTAATGTTTCATTTAATTGATCACATCATTAATATGAAAGATGCTGATCTTGGGCTATTTATACTTTCTCATCCAATAGAAGGCTTACCTAATCATTTAAAGTGTTTTGCAACTCTTAAAGTAATGCAAAATGTTATTTGTTGTTGTTATCAATGCCCCTCCCCAAAACACATGGAAGATCTATGAAGCATGCTGAAGGTCTTCCCCTGGGTCTCTTGATAGGTAACAGTGTAGTACTTTGATTGCTTGTTTTTACTACATGACCAGCATACCTCCTTTTTTAAATCTTAAATCTTCCACATATGTTTAATACCACTTGTTGCACCCGTCATTTTTGATCATGCTAAAGCCTTCTTATGACTCTCATGACTGTATCCATTTCATTTCAGGACACCTATAATTGTGACTCCACACAAATCATGGTATCCTATGATTTGTGGCCATACAGCATTCCCAAAATACAGGGAACAGCTTGAGATGGTTGAAAGCATTATTCAGTGTCCCTAAAGCTACCAATCCTTCTCCTTTCCTCTAATTCAATTCTGGACCTATTCATTATCCATGGGCTGTGCCTGCCCATGCAAATACAGACAGAAAATCCCAATGGACTGTTCTTCTAATTGCATTTCATAGTTTGGACAGTAAGATTCTTTTACACATTTGGTTCTTCTTTTATAGATCATTAGGTCTTCTCTTTTCAGTGGTACTAGATTTCATGGAAAGGAATCTATAGCTTGATACAATCAACATCACCTATGACCAGCATCTGGAGAACCTCACCAACTTAAGAAAATTTCTCTTCCATTTGGCCTGGGTGTGGGATCCTCTAAGTCAGTGGTCAATACCTTTGTTAAGTATTAACCTCCTGTTTTACACCTCAGTTGACACTGACAATCAAAATATCATTGAACAAATCTATTTCTGTGGTCACATCTATTAAGTAATCTTTGTATGATTCTAATATATATAGAAGGTATGTAATTGGAGAAAAAGTCTTAAGGCTGAATTTTGCTCTAAGTCAAAAACTTAAAAAAAAAAATCAACAAACCATACACACTGTGGGATGTATTTTCTATATCTTTAGTGCAGTTAAAAAAAAAAACTAAAGCTAAAAAACTGCCAAGAGAAAAACACTTCAGTGAATCAAACTAATAGCTAAATTAGGTTAACTTGACTACATTGGACCAACAGAAGGGTCAGCCTGTTCCAAGGCTATTTTTTTGCCTTTATTGTTTGAATAGAATTAGTTTTATTGATTTTCACTTAGTGATATTTTTCTGCCTTGCGGGCAATAAATGGTCCTGCTCTGAAAACCTCATTACTGATAAAGAACCACACTTGTCAGAAGATGAATTCTTCCAAATGATGATTCCTTCACTGTAAAACTTCCCACTAAAGGAAACTATTAAATCAGCATAACCTTTGCTTTAAAAAAAAAACTAAGAAAGAGAATTAAATGAGATGTAAGTCTATATTTATAAAAATTGAACACACTGATCACAGAAAACCCTCCCATTTCAGGGACCCATGAGAGGGAAGATTAGAAGATGACTAATAAAAATCAGAAGACTGAGAAATTGAAATTGCCACAAGAGGGGAAGGAGAACCATGAAGTAGGTCATTCTAAGCAAAAGCAGGACAAAGGCAATGTATGACAGCAGCTGCCCAAGAAGAAACACATATAAGGAAACAAAATTGGACACATTTTAATATTGCTATTCTTAGCACAGCTTAGAACTTAGCACAATGCCTGGCACATAGAAGGTGTTTAATAAATGCCAGATAATTGACTGATTAATAACTACAAAGCAAATCCAACAAACAATACTCTCTATCTCCCAAGATCACCAGCCCACCGAAAGTGTCTCATCAGATCCTCTTTCCTTGTTATCCTCATTTGTATTTGTTTTGCTGTGCTCTTTATTTCGGGTTTCACTCTGATTAGCCTTTAATTTGTTATAATAAATCTCTATTATCCCTGACATTACTTTGAGAGTGTGTCTGTTTGATTAGCCCAAATAATGATGCCCAATGAAACTGCTTTGATACAGTAAATGCTCCTTTCATTTATGAGCCTCAATCAAGGATTCTGTAGGTTCTACCTGTACAACTACCAGTTTGAAATAGTAGGATATCAAGAAAAAGAGAGGATGTATACATACATACACACATACATGTGTGTGAATATATATGTGTTTATACATATACATACAAGTAAGTGTATGTATATATGTGTGTGTGTGTGTGTGTGTGCGTGTGTGTGTGTGTACCCTATTTTAAGAAGGAGCACAAAATATGCTTTTCCAGATAGGGGTAGGGAACCTGTGACTTCAAGGCCACATGTGACCCTCTAGGTCCTCAAGTACAGCCCTTTGAATCCAAACTTCACAGAACAAATTTTGTAACTGTTCTTCAACTTCTCCAAAATTTTGCATTTTGGGTGGGGGAAGGAGCATCCAACATGCTTTTCCACACAGGAAAGACCAAGAGGCTATCTTCTGACAAGTGTGCTTCTTTATCAGTAATGAAGATGCTACAAGGTTTTCAGGGCAGGACTGTTTATTGCCCGTGAGGCACATTGAGGCTTATAAATTTGGATGAATTCCTGAGAGAATTTGTACAACAATGTGCATATCTGGAACAAACAATGCAGTTAATCTCTTTCCACCTACCTACACACACACACACACACACACACACACACACACACACACACTTTCTTCTCCCTTTTATGTATTGTCTTCCCCAGTTAGAAGATGTTTCTCAAGGAAAGGATATGTCTTTCTGCATGTATTTGTATTTTCAGCACTTTGAACAGTGCTGGGCACAAAGTAAGTACCTAAGAAATGCTTGTTGATTTGACTTGGCCTATGAGCTAAACCCAGGGCTGAGAAAAAAAGAGGAGAGCTGAATTGCTTTTGGGAAACTGCAAAGCTCTTTTGCTGACCTCATTTCCATGAAAGCAAAGATCTATATTTTTCAATATTAACATTTTCTCAGTGTTGCTATGTGGCAGTGAGCCATGCAACACTACTATCTTCAAAGAACCAAAGATCAGTGTCACATAGAAGACAATGTAAAGGTACATGGAAGATATGAGCAACATGCAACACAAAACCAATGAAGAATTCTGAAGAATACAAATGAAGGGCATCATCAAGCAAGTGTATGATAGGAGAAAAGTCCAGATGCTCATAGAGTAAGAGAGAGGAATCAGAGATAGACAATTAAAATTTTCTGCTACCACCCTGACAATATTTGGAGTAAACAAACCAATAAATACATTCAGAAAACCAGAGGAATGAAATGCAAATGATTAATACAGTTATTTCTCCAAAATACTACTTTACTATATGGAAGATTTGCTAAGAAAATAGGAATATACTCTATTAATTCAAATAGAGACAACATTAAAATGCTGGCTATACCCCTGAAATGAGATTATTTTTTCATTAGAAAAAAGTTGGGCATACACCAAAGACTAACAAAAAATTGTATGTTAAAATGTTTTAATGTAAAATCTTTTTATGTTGATTTCTATTTAGATAAAGGTACTTTATTCATTTTTATCAACACCACTTTCTTCCATCTTTCCATTTTCATTTTTGTTCAGTATATTTGTTTCAGCTTTGTGCAAAAATATATATTCAGAGCACACTTATGAAAAACATTAATATATTATATAAATCAGATTTAAGATGAAAAATGAAGCTTATGTTCTAATCAACACAGTTATGTTAAAGCCCATATGTAGAAGCAAATAGGCCATCCCATCTTCCAAACAGCATTTAAGACTGGCCAACATGCACAGAAAACAGATTCATAGACTTTTGAAGGTGAAAATAACTTTTGAAATCATCTTAACCAACCCTTTCATTTTACAAGTAATCTTACCTAATTCCCCTCATTTATAAGGAAATTGAAACCCAAGAAAGTGAAATGACTTACTAAAAGTCATGCAGCTAGTTAATAATAGATCTAGGACTAGATACCATGTGCTATTTTCAAGACACTATTTTAAGGGAAAATTTTTATGATGAATTTGATAGGGCAACCTCATTAATTTTAACTCCACACAATGTTAAGAAGTTAATTATTTTAAATAACAACATAACACATTTCTGAATTGTTGGTGTTTTATTAAATTGATAAAATTTTAGTTGAAAGGAGAGTTAAGTTTTTTTAAGTTCATTGTTTTTAAACTATAATGAAAACTTTCCTTTGAATTTTTCCATATCCCAAAAGGCAAATCAATAGGGATTCACTCACTAGCAAAAAAAGATTAAGATGTGCATGTGGGCTTACAGGAATATCTTGTCAGTCAGCCCTCACAGATTCAAAATTTTAAGGTATGCCTTTCCATACAATCATAAATTACTGAGTATATTTTTGAGAGAGAAAAAAACCAGATGAAGAAAAAGACAGAGAAACACAGAGAAAAGGAAAGAGACATAGCTAGCAACAAGTGAAAGAGACATTATGGCACACATGACTGTGTAGACACTGTGAACACTGGTTAATTAGAACACTTCAGATGTCAATCAATCAACAGGTATTGAATTAAGTACTAGGAACACAAAGAAAAAGCTAAATCAGTTCCTGCCTTCAAAAATCTTATTTTTAATGAGAAAGACAGAATAAAATAATCAGAATATACAGGATAAATACAAATCAGATGAAAGATCATGTGATGTCAATGGGGAGGAGGAGTAGGGTGAATAGTTCCACTATCTAGTAGACATATAACTGAAAATTTTGAAAAAAGTCTCAGATTCCTACAACAGGATAAAGCCAAGAAAATTAAAAGCAAAAGGAAATTGTCCACATTCAAAGTTTTAGTCAATAGTCAATAGCCAAAAAAAATTTATAAACATCTACCAAGTGCCAGACATTGTGCTAAACATTCAAGTTTTCTGTGCAAGTAAATTTAAGGTCATAGAGATTGAAAAAACATCTACACATAATGTGTTGTGAAATACAGATTATGAAAATATGCTCTTTCCAAAATGTCTGCTATTCCAAAGCAAATCAAGCTGCGAACTTCAGCTATTAGAAAGCTTAATTCTGAGGGGTTTCTCATGATTGTCACCACGCTGCAATGCTATTCATAAGGCACCACCTGGATAATGTTTATTCCTAGCTCACTAATTGATCATAATAGCAAATGTTGTATCTTCCAAAGTGTCTTCCCCTGGAAAATAAGGAACTAAATTCATCCAAGCTCCTCACTGGCTCTTGAAATAATGGACAATCTCATCCTACTAATCAAAAGCACACAGGTATACAACACACCCTTACCATATGTATCATCCTTTGGAATTCTCCAGGCCACTACACCACAGAAATAGGTACCTGCATATTGTCTTTGTTTGAAAAGAGTCAACATTCCATTTTTTTCATTCTTTTAGCAACGTGATTCTCTCTTTTTAGGCCCAAATACTTCAGCACCTGCAGATTCGATTAATGACATATGGCCATTCTTTTTTGCTTTGTAAGATGTATACATCAGCAAGTGCTACTTAAGGAAATCAAAATGAGCACCGTAAATCCTAATAGCCCAGAATGTTTGCACAAAACAAAGCAAAACAAAATGCTTGTGGGAAAGTCTTTAAATATAAGCAAATAGTAGTTAATGCTGAGAATCTCTTAAATCAGACATTCCAACCTTTTTAAACACCATCATGATTGTAATGAAGGCACTCTCTACTTCTGCCTATAGTAGCATAAATCACCGTAACAGGCTTAATTAGTAAAGCTTCCAGTAAGCTGAGTTATTAAAAAATACAACTCCTTGGTAGCAGTTGGTAGAGCCATCTGCCTGGTCCCCTGGTTACTAGTCTCTACCCCTTCTGCTTCTTGGAGCACACAGACTGCTCAAACTCCACTCCATTTCAGTTTAGAGGATTATACGGGTGGGTGAAGTATGAAGATTGGACATATTGTGATCAACCTTGTCATAAGAACACCTAAATGGAATACTAGGGGCTGTGGTGCAGGAAATGTTGCTCCTAGTTCAATATTATGGAGTCAAAGAGAACAAGGTTCCCAAATGGCAGCCCTTCAAATACTGGAAGACAGTTATCTTGCCCTTCCTTTATCTTATCTTCTCCTAACTATACAGCTCCTATTCCTTCAACCAATGACAACATGGCATTATTACCAGACCTTCAGTCATCCTGACTTAATCCTGACTCTATCCACTGTGCTATCTAGCTGCCCACTCTATTCCACCTATCCTTTTTCTGAAGCTTTTGACATTTGATTTCCATGATTCTAAACTGAAAGTCAGATTACGTATAGTTCACATCTCCTTTTACTACCATGAATTCCTTGATGGAGTGGCCACTTGCCACCAAGGCATTGGCCATTTCTACTTTCACCAACTAGTTCTTCCATGTTGGACAGAGTCAGGTTCACTTCGTTGTCTTCTTCATATTTTGAAGGATGAAATTGTCATTAAGGCAAGTCTAAATTAATCAAGTATTCTTTTTTTGGCAGAGAACATGCACTAGCAAATACCCAGATAGTTGAAATCCCTCATTACCACAATGACACTCTTCCATGATAGACTTGTGAAAAAAACTTTCATCTGATATCTCTCCAAATTGGTTGCTATGCTCCTGTCTACTGAAAAGATCAAAATTAACGTTACCTCGAGTTTCTACTGTATTAAGTTATACTGTATTGATTCTATAATGTCACTGATTTTATGTTTTATTAATTTTTTAATTGAGTCTGCATCTGCCTAAAGCCATCTAAGTCCTTGGGTTGATCTCAAGAATTTAGCTTTCCCTCTGAGTTAAAATTATAATTAAAAGTAACTTGTTATCTCTCATATATGTCAGTTCCCTGGTATACTTATAGGACATATTTGTTACCTTTAAGTTCCACAAGTTAACTTGGTACCATCCCCAAAAGATATATTTTCTGTTCTTGCCTGTCCTTGTATAATTAGGTGAGTTTTGGTCTTGTCCAAGGAGATAGCAAGCCTGGTAGTTTCGATCCCCTAGCAAAGATTACAAGATGAAGACGGTTCCTATGAAAGAGTTAACATTCTTTAATTGTCTGAAGAGGTGGTTACTAGCCCAATGTGCATTCTAGCCCTCTTTCCTTGATGTAACCAAACCTATTATCCCCACCCCACCTTTGTGATGCTATCTATCCTGTAATCAATCACATTATCTACACCCACACATTCAACTCTGTATTTCCTAAAATTATATGAAAGTTGGTGAGCCCTACCTCAGGGTCTTTGGTTATTGAGAGGCTACAGACCCAATTTCTTGGTTACCACTAGTCTAATAAACTGATCATGTTCAGTCTATTATCTCTCATTTTACCTTAACTTTCAAATGCACCACCATATTCCCTTCTCTACCTTAATGTTACCTTAGGTAATTAACAGGGAGAAGAGAAGACATCTTTCAATATCTTTAGTGTCAACACCTCCTTCTGATTTCCTCCTAATTTCATGGAAAAGAAAACTGGCTGCTCCTTACAAAGAGGTGGGAGACTACCAAGAAGCAAGAGTCCTGGATTCTTGTCCTGATTGCTTCTAACTAGATATATGACTTTGGGCAGTTAATAAGCTATATATGTCTCTGTAATTGTAATTTGGACTTGATAATCTCCAAAGTTCCCTCCACCTCTACAAAATTCAGCTATTTTATCATCTCCAGGCTGTTTATGGTATCTCAATTTTTTCTAATTTTTATTGAAAGACAGAAAATATATTCAATGAACTTCACCATAACCAAAACAAAATCTTCTATATGAATTTAGTGCTGCTTTATACCTCTTTAGAAGGTACTTATCTTGTATTGTCCTGTATTGAAATAGCCAGGGATATGACAAATTCCCTACCAGACTTAACATTCCATGACTTTCTTTAATCTGCAAAATGAGAGGATTCAACCCAGAAATCTTTAAGGCCATATTTACTTTGAAGTCCTATCATCTATATTTTGTAGCTCTCCTAGCATCTAGCACAATGTTCTAAAAATAATAAGCCTTTGATAAATGCAAGCTAAACTGTTGAGTATAGAGGCGTACTTTGGAGATATTGTAAGTTTGGTTCCAGACCACAGTAATAAAACTAACATCCCAATAAAGCAAGCCACACAAATTTTTTGGTTTCCTGGTGTATATAAAAGTTATGTTTACACTATACTTTAGTCTATTAAGTATAAAATAGCATTATATCTAAAAATAAAAAGATGGGCATACCTTCATTTAAAAATACTTTATTGCTAATAAATGCTAAACATCATCTGATTCAATCTCTTCACTGATGGTGGGTGTTGCCTCCGAGTTAATGGCTGCTAACTGATCGGGGTGGTAGTTAATGAAGTTTGTGGTGGCTGGGACAATTTCTTAAGATAACAACATAGTTTCTCACATCGATTGACTCTTTCACTTGAACATTTAGCAGCTATTGTAGAGTTATTAATTGGTCTATTTTCAATTGTCTTGTTTCTCAGGGAAAAGGGAGGCCCAAGAAGAGAGAGGGAGATGGGAAAATGACCAATCAGTGGAGAAGTCAGAACACACACCTTTATCGATTAAGTTCACCATCTTATACGGACTTGGTTTGTGATACTCTAAAACAATCGCAAAAGTAACATCAAAGACCACTGGTGACAGGTCACCAGAACAGATATTATGACAGTAATTATAATAAACTTTGAAATATTAATTAAAGAATTACCAAAATGTGACACAGAGACACAAGATGAGCCACAAACTTTCAACTTGTAAAAAATGCAGTATTTACAAGACACAATAAAATGAGGTATATCTTAGGGGACCTATAGTACATCCCCAAAACATGATATTACTAAAATAGAGGTCCGACCATGTGATGCTCCTGCCAAATAAACTCTACAAATTCCCATGGCAGTGACTGTGATGCAGAGGATGGAGCCCTGGGCCAAAGGTCAATAAGATCTAAAGTCAAACTCAGCCTTCTTCACCTAAAGGTTCTTCAGTTGCCTCAACTGTAAGCTAGGGATATCTATATCTCCCAGAGTAGTTGTGAAGATAAAAAATATTTTAAAAGCACTTTGTAATTCTTAAGGCACTACGTGAACGCTGCCTTAAGAGCAGTAACAACGACATGATTGCAGTTTAGAACCTTCAGAACCAGGTTCCAAGAGACCTTTCTGGTCTTCTATCATCCTCTGCCATCCTCCATGTTCTCTGCCTTGCTGCAGTTCCTCACACGTGACAGTGCCATCTCTCACATCTGTGCTCTCTCTCCCAAGCTTAGCATTCTCCTTCCATTCTATTGTCTCTTGGACTCCCTCCCTTCCTTTAAAGTTCAGCTCACCTACCACCTCCTGCATGAGGTCTTTCATGCTAATGTCTCATACACACCTATAGAATATCTCACTCATGAAATTACCTTGCATTTACTTCTTATATAATTTGTATATAATTTTATGTGGGTGTGCTGTTTCTCCTAATTGAATATAAATTCCTTGAAGGCAGGGACAGCTCTGCTTTTTGCTTTTGCATCCCCAGAGTGTATTGAAATCTCAGTACACAGAAGGTGCTTAATAAATTCTCATTATCTGAACCAGAGATGGGGGAACCTGTGACCTCAAGGTCACATGAGGCTCCCTAGGTCCTCAGGTGTGGCCCTTTGATGGAATCTAGACTTCACAGAACAAATCCCCTTAATAAAAGGATTTGTTCTGTAAAACTTGGATTCTGTCAAAAGACTATACCCAAGGATCTAGAAGGCCATATGTGGTTTCCCACCCCTGATTTGAACTGACTGATCAAGAAATACACATCTTATAAATTCAAAATCCACCTACAATTCATGTAGAATATTTTGAACCATCCCCTAATCCTAACTTCAAACACACATATGGTATTAATATCAGCAAGGATTTGTTCACCTTAAGCAATATTTTATCAATTGTACTCTCACTGCTTCTGAAAGCTGTTTCCTCTGGGTCTTTACTTTCTGTTAGAGGCTTTTTATCATAATAAACTTATCACAAAAAAATACTTATACTTGCCATGAGAGCAGGATTTTTCTGGTGTTAAAAATATGTAAACTTATAGGAAGTCAAGTAGAAAATGTCCTTACACTTTGAGCAATTGTCATTTTGACTATTATAAAAATACCCAAATTAACTACAAAGGCCCTATAAAAGAAAAACACTATTTGTATCCAGAGAAAGAACTGATAAATAGAAGTCTACATAGAATGATTTTACCTGTATATACACA
>CM053769.1:171584209-171658672 GCA_028658325.1 Potorous gilbertii | reverse complement strand
GTAGCTTTCTTTAGGGAATGGAGAAAGTGGGGAAAAGAAAGTTACACGACAACTTTATTATATAGTTAAGAGGAATAGTAAGTTGTACATAATAGATTTGCAGCTTCATGTGCAATCATCGTTTTTGTCTATTCTACTATATTATAGAAATGGGTCTTTTATTTCTTAAGTTCATAATAAAATAAATAACTTTTTAAATGTCTTTATACTCCTTCTTCCTTTGTTTATTATAACCTAGGTAAAGTCACAGTGCCTTATAAGCAGGGGGTCTTTGATAAATGTGGAAGGAAGGAAGGGAGAGAGGGAGGAAGAGGGAGGGAGGGAGGAAGGAAGGAAGGGAGGGAAGGAGGGAGGGAGGAAGGAAGGGAGGGAGGAAGGGAGGAAGGGAGGAAGGGAGGAAAAAAGGAAGGAAGGAAGGAAGGAAGGAAGGCCTACCACTACTCTTGGCTCTATTCAACAATGACAGGAAAAACATTTTCTGTTATAAAACTAGAAGGAACATCAAAATACAGAGAAGTAAACTCATCCATCTAGACTTCTTTCAGTTAGTTATTATGGTAAAATTCTAGAAGATAAATAAGTGTTTAGGCCAAAGGTGAGAATTCATGACTAGTGAAGTCTAATGAGGAAGTACACCCCCAAAGTAACCTTAATAAGCCAAATCATATCAGAATAACTGGAAAATCTTATCCAACATAGGATCAAAAGAAAATTAACTATAACTGTTCTTCATGTAGAATTTTAAAATAGAGGAATTTTACTTTCTATATATGGTTAAAAGGAAAGATTAAATTTGCTGAGACCAAAAATCATTTTGCATCTTTAAATTCATTTTATCTGATATATTTATAAAAATGCATAGAGACTCCTCCCATTCACAAGCCTTGCATTACCTTTGGGAATGGAAGCAAATCATGGTATCAGCCCTGGGGGAGATTCAGAAAGAACTAGAAAAGTTGCTGGAAAGGCCACTAGGAAAAAAGATCATAACACTCAGATGGCAGAAAAGCACAAGTTAGAGACAGAAACCAAGCACAAGATCCAGCGGAAGGGTCAGGAAAAGGGAGAAACTGTGGACAATGAGCAGCCAGCTGCTCAGGACAGCTGGCCATTTCAGTTGGGTTCATGGTACAAATCAACAGTTACTGAGGGGATCAATCAGCTAGACTAGTGAAGATCTATTTCACCTTTACTTGTGCTCACCAATCCCCCACTGAGAAAGTGCAGGTAAAGTCATTTGAGTTTCTCATAAAGCCTCTAAATGGGCAGAACTACTCCATGACCATCAATAACTCCTTGAAGTTCATCTCCTTGGAAGGTGGTTTGAGAAAGACAAAGATGGATGCAGTTAATGTATTATGCAAAAAAGAAGCTGCAAGAGAAGTAGAAGCTTGTCTGATTCAGGTATAAAAAGAATGCTAAGAAAAGGGAAAACCCTCCTTTGACAATAACACAAGTGATCAAGGAATCGAGTGGTATTTATTAAGTTCCTACTATGTGCCAGGCACTATACTAACCATAGGAGATACAAAGAAAGGTTTCAAAAAAAAGTCCCTGCTTTCAAAGAACTTGCAGTGAAATGGGGAGACAGCAAGTCAACAACTATGCATAAACACACTATAAACATGACAAACTGAAGGTATTCTCAGAGGGAAGGCAGCAAGGATGCGAAAGGAAGGAAAAGAAGCAAGAATCTGATGAGCACCAGACATCACACTAGGCACTTTACAAATCTCATCTGATCCTCAGAATAACCCCAGGGAATAGAAGCTATTATGATTCCCATTATACAGTTGAAGAAATTGAGGTAGACAGAGGCTACCTTGCTTGCTCAGGATCACATAGTGAGTGTCTGAGGCTAAATTTAAACTCAGATGTTCCTGTCTCCAGGCCTCTGCCACCTAGCTGCCTCCTCCTAAGAAAGGCTTCTCGAAGCCAGAAGCTGGGAAGTGTTCCGATGAGAAAATAAAGATAATCATTAATAAACTTGGGTGGAGTCAAAGGAGGAACAACCCTAGGGACAGACTGAAATTGGAGACAAAAGGTCCTTTCAGTCATCAATGTGGAAATGTTGCTTCCAGTAAGAGGCTGTTGCTGGACTGCACAGATGCATCTGACGAGAATGTTGTTTACACCGCCTTCTCTTCCAAGCAAAGACCCTGAATTTTTTTTTTCTATTTCATGCTGGAAGAGTTATTTAAAATTAAACACAAAAACAAAAAATACATGCAGATTCAACAAATGGAAAAATGAACTTGAATGAAAAACTGGACTTAATTTTGTTCTTGGGTTCCTTAGCTACCCTCATCAACCTCCCATCCCCCATATCACCCCCAAAAAACTAGAGAAGACTCAAAAGCACTGGTTTAAGGAGAAAACACAATGTCCAGAGTGTATATTTTATTTTGAAATGTTTCATTTAAGAGGTAACAAGTTGTCATGTAAAAGTAAGTGCTGGATTTGGAGTCAGAGACCCAGGGTTCAAATCTTGACTGTTTTTTATTTGCTGTGTGACCTTGGGCAGGACACTTTCCTCCTCTGTGTCTCAGTTTCCAAAGCCATAAAATGAGAGGATTTGACTAGACATTCCCCAAGATTTTTTCCAGATTTATACCTTATGACCCTATAATCCTAAAATCTAGACTTTGTTTCAACCAATGACAAAACTTACAAAATTATATTTAAGTATGTATTCATTTATAACATATTTATTATATCATACTATATTATGGTTATATCAAACATATGTATTTGTAATGTTATATATAAATATATTGATAGTTATTATGTCTCCCCCATGGTATCAAGCAGTCTCAATAAATATTTGTTGCCTTCTGATTAATGATCATTTTCTTGTGTGTCTATATTCAGTCTCTCCTAGTAAAGACAAACCATTGCCTCTGCAAATACTGTATTATAAACTGTACATTCTTTCTCTGCTATTATCTCTTCTCTACCTCTTCCATTATTCTTTGTTGGGTAAGTATTAAATGTACCGGAAAGAGCAAGCTATTATTTCTGCCAGAAGCACTTGAATGGCACTCTAAAGAGAAGATGATTTATTTCTTTTTTTTTTTGAAGTAGTAACTCGACCAAAGTCCTTTTTAAAATTATATTAGAGTTTCCATGTCCTCTCCTCATCTTCAAGTGTCATAAGGTCTATTCGTAACAATGAAATCAGATGTATAAAATGCTTAAAATCAGCCTATTTTAAAATATACAAATATGACAGTGAAGGTTCCAATATAGAAGGCCAAGACTTCTCAATGAAATCATTCACCCTCATCCTCAATTAACATGATTAATAATATTCTCTATTTCTTAATATTTTTATCAGATGAAATTAACTCTTTGAGTTACAGAATCAATCAATAGGAGATACAAAATAGGTGTGAATTTCTAGATACCTCTATTGACTCAATTGAATCAGTCAATCAAAAGTATAAAATAAGTAAGGAAAATGTATTAATTGGCCTGGAAGAAGTTAAATACTCACAGCCATTGGAGGGAATAAAATTGCATTATATAGGAAATTCCTTGAGAGCAGGGAATGCATTTTTTTCTTTCTCTGTATATTCAGTGGCCCACAGTAGGCACTTAATAAATGTTTATTGACTGAGGTTGAAGAGAAGCTGTCATGCCCTGCAGGGTTTAGATAAAATAGCAAAGCAGTGTAGAATCTAGTATTCCAATATCAGGCCAAGTCTAGAGACTTCACCCAAGCCCCTTGAGAGGAAATTACTTGGGCTGGGAAAGAAAGGGGAGAGAAGTCTTGCCCCTTCGCCACATGTGCACATTAAGCTTGAGTTCACTCAGATTTACTTATCAGTGTCACCATGACTTACGGAGGGATATTGTGTATATCAATCCTTGTTATACTTTCTCAGTGAATATCCCTTTGTAAAAACTAATTGCTATTCATTAGATAATTGATATTGGGTAGATATTAATTGGCTAAATGATATTAGGAAACACACCGTATAGATACTTGTAAGTGATAGTCTTAGCCACCTCCAGCTTGTTAGTGTTACTCCCTAGAAGCTTGAGAAAAGAGAAAGTAGCCATCATGTGACGATCCAGCTAGTGTAACGCTGGGATAGTGAGTACAGAACCTGAGCTACACAAGGATATCTGAAATGAAGTTAGAAACAACACATCTGGAAACGTTAGCTCAACATCTAATACAAACTGTAACATTCAAAGCAATTCAACACATCAATTTCATCATGGTCTTTATATACTCAGTGCCTAGCCCAGTGTCTGACACATTAAAACATACTTGTTGACTGACTGGTTGATAGAAAAAAGTGACATGAGTAAAGCCCTTTACAAACCTTAAAGCAATATATAAATGCTAGCTATCATCAACATCATCTGCTATGTCGAGAGCACTAAGCTAAGCAGAATCATAATTGTTTAAAATGTTTTTGGCCCTTAGAATATTACTTATAAAAATAATACCAAAATCAATCTGTCTATAAAGAACCAAGTATAGTAAAAGTTAATGTTTTCGTGTCCTGCCATGTTTCCTGGAAGTTCTTAAACCCAGATTTGTCCTGGCCTTTGGGGAAGCCAGTACCTACCGACCTGAATGCTTTGTGACTCAGTCTCTTTTTCTCTGAAATATGCTGGGGGGTTTTTAATTAGATATGGGTGCCCAGATTTACATGATATTATGAAGGACTATTCTAGAGACCATCAAGGAAATGATATATGCTGCATGGTTTCTGAATAGAAAAAGAACAGGCAGTTGAGTACTGTATACACAAACCATGGGGCTGTCCACATTCTGGAATTACTGACTTTTAAGAGGACAGACCTATAAATTCCAACTGGCAGATCAAGAAGTTTGTACAGAATATTAAAAGGGCACATGGCATTAGACAAGGGTGCTTGAGAGTATACAATGAAACAGAAGAAGGGAGGAAAACAAAGAGGAAGGAAGGAAGGAAAAGGGGAAGGAGGGAGGAAAGAGCATTTATTATGTGTTCACCAGGTACTTTAAAATATTATGCTAAATGCTCAGGATACAGATACAAAAGCAAGAATGTATGTAGTCTCAAGGAGATTACATTCTAATAGGGAAAAACACTACAAAAAAAGAGTAGTGCCCAAGGAGGGAGATTTTGGTCTGAAACCTCACAAGGATGGTGAGTCGGTGTGAAGAAGAAGACTGACATGCTTAGATCTCTGAATAAAGAAGGTAAATCTAATAACACAAAGAAAACAGGCTGGAGGGAGGAAAGATTAGAGAAAGATCAGTTAGGAGGCGCTTGAAAAAACACAGATGTGGTAATGATAACTTGTAATCGTATGATGACAATGGAAAGAAGACTATAGGATTTAGAGCTGAAGGGATTTGTAGAGATTATCTGGTCCGAATTCTTCATTTTACAGATGGAGAAACTGAGGCTCAGGGAGAGTGAGTGAACTTTCCTGCACTAATATTGATAGTAAATAGCAGAGTTGTTCAAAATTCAAACCCAGAGTCTCTAAGTATAAAACGAATGCAATTCTAGTTTTTTTTATTATAGCAGCTCCTAAAAACGCAGGGGGGCAAATGAAAGCTATTTCAAGGTCGACTTCCCAGAACTTGTCAACTGATGAGATTTGTACAGTATGAGGAAGAGAGAAGAATCAAAATTAACGCAAAGTTCTTGAGCGTGGGTGAATGGCAATGCCATGGAAAGATAATATTTGGTCTTGAAAAACCTAGCAAAAGACGGACCCAGACATACAGGTAGAAATAAATGTCCAGCAGACAGTTGGAAACACAGGTCTGAACTAAATTAAATTCAACAAATGTCTACTAAATGCCTATGTGCAAGCTCTGGTGCTAAGCGGTGGGAACTTAAAGACAAAAACAAGATGTCTGTGTAAATGCACAAGAGGTGATAGCTGAGAGTTCAGGGAGTTAACTGATAGGCCAGTTTGGAAGAAATGTAAAGAAATATAAAATGAAATCAAGCTGAAAAGGTAGCTAGGTTGATGATTCACAGACAACAGAGATCCACCGAAGGTTGTTGAACAGGACAGTGAGATGATAAGGCCTGTGCTTTAGAAACATTATTTTGGGCAACACATGGGAAGAGATGCTTGAAATAAAGAGATGAATTATAAGGCTATTGCAATAGTCTAGGCGACAAGATCTGAACAAGGATGGTGAAGGGAAAGGAAGTACAGATGTGAATAATGTTGATATAGAATCATGGAATGCTACAACTAATCGGATTTGGGGGGAAAGAATTGATGGAGAAATCCCACTTTTGATGATTCTTACCTCTGGGTCTTTCATCAAGCTACTTAAATGCCCTGGGCTATATTTTCCTCATTTATATATGAGAGGATTTGGATTTTATGACATCTCAAATTTCCTGCAGCTCTAACTCTATGATGCTGTGTTGCCATCATGGGGAATGCTGTATGTGGAAACTCCTTCCACCAAGACAATACGCAAACCTTCAATGATTCTTATGTAAGTCTTAGGGCAATGCATACGGCACATGAAGGTTATGTGACTTGCCCAGAGTCAGACAAAATCTTAGTTTACACACAGAGATATGGAAAAAGATGGTGATCCATCAAGGCAGATTATAAAGGAACAGTTGGGCAAGTAGGAAAAGAATCAGGAGACGTGTTATAAAAAACAAGACCTGAGAAGGTTTGCATGAGGAAAGGGCAGTTAACAGTGATACATGCTGCAGAAGGATCAAGATGGCTGAAAACTAAGAAACAGATAGGGAGTTGTTGATTAAGAGATCATTGGTAACTTTGGAGAAAGGAATTTCAAATTGAGTGAAGAAGTTAGAGCAGCTAGGTAGTGCAGTGGATAGAGAGCTGAGCCTGGAGACAAGAAGACTCATCTTCCTGAATTCAAATCTAACCACTGACAATAGCTATGTAACCCTCTGCAAGTCACTTAACCCTGTTTACCTCAGTTTCCTCATCTGTAAAATGAGCTGGAGAAGGAAATGGCAAACTACTCCAATATCTTTGCCAAGAAAACCCCAAATTGGGTCAATAAGAGTTGGACACAACTGAAAAATGAATGAACTACAATAAAAAAAAGTCAGAAATGAAACAGTAAGGGACAGTGAAGTCTAAAAGAAGAAATTAAATGGTCAGATATAGGAAAACTAGGATGGTTTAGAAATATGAGCCATAGGAGGAAAAGTGGTCAATAGTTTCAAATGCTGAAGAGATGAGACCAAGGAAAATGGGGGCATTAGATATAACTTATAGTCATTGTGTCTTAATAGTGCTGGGATTGAATGTCAGATTGCAAAAGCTGTGGTAAGAGAAGGAAGGGAAGATGGTCTTGCTCTTACTCACATGAAACGCCCTATTTCCCAAATTGGCCTTTTTCACTGACTGTCCTGAATGCTAGGAATTCCCTCCCTCCTCATCTCAGCCTCTTGGCTTCCCTGGTTCCTTAGCTCACCTTCTGCAAGATGCCTTTCCTATATTCCTTAATCTCAGTGCTTTCTCTGTAGGATTTCCTCCAATTTATCCTGTACATATTTTCTTTGTTCATAGTTTTTTTATATTATCCCCTGTTAGACTATGAGCTTCTTTACATCAGGAACTATTTTTTGCCCTTCTTTGTAGCACAGTGGGTGCTTGCTTAATAAATGCTTATTGGCTTAATTAAAAAAAATCAGGAATATATTTACTCATATGAAAGTCACTAATGTGCTCAGCTCAATGCCTGTTCACTCTTAAGATACATTCCTAACAAACAGGCTTATTTGGCTTTCCTTCCCACAACACAATAGAATCAGTAAATTTCAAGTGTGATAGAGAGTACTTCTGGACTTCGATACATTGATGGTTGAAACTTGAGAGTGAAAGAAGATGAGGAAAAAACATTAAAAAGCATACACAAGAATACAAAAAGGAGAACAGGAACTTTTTAAGCAAGAAAAAAAAATAGTCCTACACACATCAATAGTCCCTGTAAGCATTTTGTTATATAAAATAGTAGATTTTCATAATGATAAGCCTGTCATCAAGAAAAAGTTAAATTGCCTTCTTCATTGAAAACTAGCGTAGGAGTCCAAAGCACCTAAGTCCCTCCTTTTCTATTGCTGAGTCCTTTCAGTAGCATCCAACTTTGAGTGAGCCCATTTAGGGTTTTCTTGGAGAAGATACTGCCATTTCCTTCTCCAGCCCATTTTAAGGTAAGAAACAGACAGGATCAAGTGGCTTTCCCAGGGTCATATAACCAGTAAGTGTCTGAGGCCTAATTTGAACTCAGATCCTCCTGACTCCAAAGCCTGTGTGCTATCCACTGCACCACCCAGGAAACTCTCTATAAACTATAAATTACCAAATGATTGCAGCCCTACCTTGATAGAGGGTGACTCCTTACAAGTAGTTCCCTGAACCAATAAAATTATAGGTCTCCTTCTTTGGTTTAAGAATGCACAGAAGAGCCCAATACAGTTTAGAAAGAAAATAATCCAAGAAAGACTTAATCAAAATTGTTTTTAAAAAAATTTTTAAGTTTTGCTCTAGGAAATTTACTAACATGAAAATTTTATCACCTAAAGATTCCAGATAAATGAAAACTTGCTATCAGTGTTTTTATAATAACTGGACAAAACTGTTCACATACCTGTTTGGATGCTACCTTGTTTTAGAATAAAATGCTGTTGTCATGTGAAAATGTTCAGTATAAAGTTAATTATCATATTGCTGGATGTAAGTACCACATCTGTATGCATATTTATTATGCAGTGGATAGAGCCCTGGACCCATATTTCAGAGGCTCCAAGTTCAGATCTGTATTAAGACATTTAGTTCTCTGGCCCTGTGTTGTCACGTAACCTGTTTTGGCCTCAGTTACCTCATCTGTAAAAGGGTGCTAAATACACCTACCTGTAAGGGTTGTTATAAAGTACTCAGATAACATAGGCAATGATGGTGATAACAGTTACATTAATAGAGCACTTATTATATGCCAGGCACTGAGCTAAGCACTTTACAAGTATTCTCTCATTCGGCACGCACAACAACCCAGGAAGGCAAGTGCTATTAGTATCTCAGTTTTACAGATGAGGAAACAGATAAAAATAGAGGGTAAGTGATTTGTCCAGAGACACACAGCTACTAAGCATCTGAGGAATTCACATCTTCCTGAATCCCAGCCTAGTGCTCTATCCACTGCACCAACTACCTGTAAAACGCTTTGTAAAGCTTAAAGTGCTCTCCAAATGCCAACCGTTACTAATATTGTAACTAACACTGATAAAAGGATGTTATTTGATTATTTTGATTAAATGACAATTTAATTAAAAAACAAATGGTTATTTGATTAAACGGCACTTCTATATGCTCTGTTCTAAATTATTTCTGTTTGAAAGCTCAAGGCATTTCTAATTCAATTATCTTATTTTATCTTATGAAAATGCATAGTAATTAGAGATGAGTCAAAAAATATAACCATGTAAACTGATTTAAATTGGGTTAATATGGCAACAACACAATCCATTGAGGAAAGAAAAGATCATCAAATAGGTGTTTATAATCTACGAAATGCTTTTATTTTAAATGTAAAGCATTTTTCCTGATTAACTGAACTAAGCAGCTGTTTGATTACACTCAACCAATCAACTGGTTTTTTTTTTTTAGCTTTGTAGACACAACCACTTTCAAATAAACATGAAAATTTTTCCATTAAATAAAAAGGCTTTTATGGAAAGAAGTGGTCCTCCAGATACAAAAATACTTAAAGTCAGTAGTATTTTTTTGTTAATGCTGTTAATAACCCTCCTGATTTCACTAGAAATTTTCTTCCCAGAAGCAACATCACAGATATCATTCAATGTTCTCACAATGAACTCTACTCCCATCATTTATCTAATCCATCATTATCTTTTTATGAACTATTTATCACAGACTACATAAACAACAGAAATCAACAATTGATTTCATTTTTCCAAATGTCTTAAACTGAGGTTATATAAATCTGAACAAGCTACTTATAAATGTACTTCAGCTAAGCTTGGAGAACATAAACCATTACCTACTTTCTCAAACATCAAACAAACTGGTGCACCAAACAAAAAACATGCTCAAGAGACCTAATCTAAAATCAGCTACAATATTCTATAATTGTAACTGTTGGCAGATTTCCCCAAGAGAAAAGTGATTTCTACTGTTCGTATTCACACACCAGTAAGATAATGACACCACATTTTTCTAGAAAAGTGACAGATGTGTAAGAGTAATTGTTCATTAAGCACTGCATCTTTGTTTATTTCCCAGGCACCTTTGCAGCAGAAAACTGTCACTGAGCATTTTTCTCCCTATGAGTTGTCAAATCTCCAGTCAACTGGACCTTTCCATTTTAGTCAGAAATTTTGCTTTTTGCTCATTAGTAACTCAAACATAGAGAGCAAATAGAAGACCAGATAGCTCAGGGTAATCCAAAAAAAGACCTATAAAATGGGGAATTACCATATAGCACATTTCAATACACAATGGATCTGCAATCTCATCAATATGCACCCTTCCCTCCAGTGGTACAGAATGTAATTCAACCCTTTCTTATTTCTATAGCTCTCCTCTATATCCTCCCATAAATGTTCCATAAGGGATCTACCCTCATATGATATGGGTGTTCCTCTAGGTCTCCTAACACTACTTGGGTACTAATGCAATGTATAATATAGCATAGCACTTAGGAAAACATAACTTGAGGGAAGAAATCAGAAAGCATTCATCTTCACAGGAAAATTTGCACATTCTGCTTTCATCTACATAACATCTATATTGTCATTCCCGATGCAAAATTTACAAATGTACATTAATTATTTTATGGGAGTTACAGCTGAAAGGGAACTAGTTAGATATCAAACTTGGTATGCAACATGGTGCATTAGAAAGAGGCCTAAATTTGGAGTTAGAAAAACTATGTTCAAAATCTTTGTGATTTGTTGCCTGTGAGACATGGGACAAGTCATTTAGTTTCTCTGGGACTTGGTTTTTTTCGTCATAAAATAAGGAGGTTAGACTAGAAGACTACACATTATCCTATGACCTAGCTGACCTCTCAGTTTTCAAATGAGGAAAATGAAGCCCCCCAAGAGGCAAGGTGATTAGCCTCAGGTAGTCAGTCACACAGGTGGGTGAGAGCTGAGAGTCAGA
The DNA here is from genome assembly GCA_028658325.1 of Potorous gilbertii. Taxonomy (NCBI): domain Eukaryota; kingdom Metazoa; phylum Chordata; class Mammalia; order Diprotodontia; family Potoroidae; genus Potorous; species Potorous gilbertii. The sequence goes on along the minus strand of CM053769.1, from coordinate 171,647,521 downwards.
TTCAGTCCTTTCACTCCAAGGCTTTCTCCGCCACAACAGGTTCCTCACACCCAGGGCTGTGCTGGGAAATCTTTAACAACCAGCTCTTGGAGGAAAACATTTAACATTTTCTCCATCACTTTTCTAAGTCTAGACAATGAAAGAACAATAAACCAAGCTCCAAACAGTAGTATTTGCTGATTTCCAAGGTGTAAATGTTCATGCTGAAAATTAAAAACTGGTTAAGGTTCCCAAACTGATTTGACCTACAGCCTCCTTTAAAAAAAATTACTCAGCCCTGCCCTGGAAATACACTTTCTTTAACCCTTATTGTTATTTTTTTTAATTTGTGTTATTTTAAACTACTACTACCCCCTTGGATCATTCTGGGGGTTGGGGGTTTGTATCACCCACTTTGGGAACCTATGGTAGCCACTAAGAGCTGGCCCCAACACACCCCTGTCACACCTTTGTAGATGGCTCCGAAATCGAAGCACAGTTTTCCTTCCACAGAGTAAAGTCTTAACTCTGCATGAAGGTTTTCCAGATAGAACTTAAAACAACTTCAACAATCTATATCTTTAACCAAATCTCTAATAGTGTGTCTTATCAGGCAGACATCTCAGAAGCTATCATCCTAACTAAAGGTCATTCCCCTCTGAAAGATGAATTGGGGAGTTGGGGAACTTCATCCTAAACTTATCTTCCCAGAAGGAAAACTGATTGTTGTTCATTGAAACATTCAACAAACATTTGCTGAACACCTACTGTATGCAGAGGACTATGCTTGGCACTGGGGGGAGGGGGGAATATAAAGCTTAAATGAGATAGGGTTGCTATCCCTATGGAACTGTCCAAGAGAGATCCAAGGCAGGCATATAGCCAACTAACAATAAAACCTAACAGCTGAGCACATTAGAAAGGTGTAAAACAAACTACCATGTGAGGTTAGAGGTGAAAGGTCATTGTCAACCAAAAGTGATTAGGGAAGGCTTCATTAAAGAGTTGGCATTTTAATTGGGCTCTAAAGGATGAGTAGAATGTTAACACAGGTTGAATATTTTAAGTACAAGGAGCAGTGTAGGTAGGCAAAGGTATGGAAGCAGAAAAGGGCACATCAGCAGGCAGAATTCTGATTTAACTGGGGAGCAGTATGCAAGAATAATATTCAGTAAGTCTTGAGCAACAAAATGGTACCAGATTGCATGAGATCTTGACTGCCTGGCAAAGGAATATGAAATTTACTTGGTATGCAATAGTGAGCCACTAGAGATTTGTAAGCAGGGGCATGACAAATGAAACTGTTGCTGGCATCGTGGGATCAGCACCTGTTCACCCACACTTCCTCTTTCTTGGAATGGCTCACTCAGGAATAGGAAGGACAGAAGGATAGACATAGAGACTTGTGCCTTCTCATCTCTTTTCTCAAACAGCCCTTGCTCCCCCTTAATTAGTGCCACTCACTTAGCAAACCAAACTGAATGTGATAAGTGGTAGGGGATCAGCCCGAATCATTAAGGAACCCTGACAGTGCATTTGCTAGAAGGCAAAATCTTTGATAGATTCTAAATTCAACAGGAAAGCTCTAGCAAATGAAATCAAAATGGAAGCAATTTTTCATCCTACATGTTATAAGAAAGTGAATTAAAACGAAGAGAATTCGATTCAATAAACGTTTATTAAGCACTTTGCTATGTGTAAGGTAATGTGTCAGGTGCTGGTGATACACAAGTGGTAAAAAAAAAAAACTCCATAGTCCCTGCCCTCAAAGAGCTTACAATCTACTACCAGGAATATGACATGTATACAGGTAAGCATAATACAAGTTAAGGGGTGATAGGGGCAAAGGAGAGATCCAGAGTATTCTGAGAAACTTCGAGGGAGGTAAAGAACACTTTCAGCTATGGTGGGGATTAGGGAAGGCTTAAAAAGCTAAGCCTTGGTGGGGGAAAGAGGAATTTTATCAGGAAGAGCTAAGAAGGGAATATGTTTCAGACATGGGAGACAGCCTACCTGAATGCAGGGTGGCAGAGGATGGCAGACTGAATTTAGGCAATAGCTAGCCATTCAATTTGGCTAGAACATAGAGGGTGTGAAGGAGAGTAATAAAAAAAATTAGAGTAGAAAATGAGGCTAGGGGCAGACAGTGGAGAGCTTTAACTCAAAGCCTAAGCAGTTTGGACTATATTTAATTCTATTGGCTAAGTGGATTCAAATAATCACTATCAGAAGATGGAAGAGAAAAATGAAGACACGTCCTGGGCTTCTGCATTCATCCCAGTTTATTTGCCTAAAATCAGTTAATTTGCCATCTTTTGCACCTAGTAAATATAAACTGGGTATTCAAAATCTCCCAGTGAGAAACTCCTTTTTGAGACAGTCTGATCAGCAAAATGATCCCTACCTGGAAGACTGGTACCTCCCAGACCAAGCAGCTGCTAGAAAACCTGAGTCATCTGCACTGTAAGCATGATGACCAACCTCTAACAAAAAGAACTACAGAGCTTACCCCTATGAAGGAAAGTTCCTGGTTAAAGGCGCTTGGGTCTACCAGCTGGCCTCCTGAGTTCACTGGCTTTAGGAGGATGAGCACTTAAACCTTAAGAGGCCTAAACCTAATCCCCAGCTCCCCAAGAAGACAGGTGAATGAAAATTCTACTAGGAGGGACTAAGTCTGCCTAGCTCATGCTAACAGTGCACAGCCCATGCAGGGATAATAGCTTTGTTTTCAAAAGTAAAATGCAGTAAACCACAGCCAAAATGCTTTCATGTACAAACACCAAAAGTAGATGCATCAACTTCCTATTTGCAAAATGGCCCTTTCCTAAATTGCAGTTTTGCCTAAAGATGGCAGAGTAAAATATCTAAAAAATAAAATGTTTTCATGGTGTGTTTTGAATGTTTGTTTTTTACAAGGACCAAATAAGTCACTGCCAGATAGACTTGGATAGGGAGGAAAGAGAAGAACCCTAGCATGCACTTTGCATTTCACTTGGAGTCTAGACCTGCTGCTTTAACAAAAGGAAAGTCTTAAAGGGCATACATATAAGCTGCTTTGCCCCCTTATTTTCCAACTGAAAGCTCAATGTGGTTTGAAGATGTTCAAACCTAAACATAATTGTGTAAAATCCCAACATAACCTTCCCACCAATGTTCATTTATTTCTTGTATAAGATTCCAGAAAAAAAATGACATCTTGTTCATTCCCCACCTGATGAATTGTCTTGGACAAGTGTCTCATCTCAGTTTCCTTTCTCCCTGCCTACCACAAAACAAGGCCACTTCTCCTGAGTTATCAGTTAATCATCATAAGAAAGATATATCTGTCCACAATTACGTATTTCAAATAACCATGTTTGGTATTCCAGAGGATACCCTGGAATATCATAACACTCCTGAGTGCTGACTGAAAACAGATTAAACTGTAATAGGGAAATAGTTAACAAAATAAACAAAAACACAGCAGAACACAGATAATGTTAATGCGGTTTTCTAAGTCAATATGTGGCCTCAAGGGATCATTATGTATGATTTAGTGGCCCTGTTTCTATTTGAATTGGATGTCACTTTTCTACAGTCAACCTCTGTACACAGCATTCTCTTCCATTCTCCAGCGTGTAGTCAGTGCAATCAACACACTGTGGAATTGCAACAGAAAGTACAGATTGCCAAGTTAAACATTGTCCACCTCTCCCCAACATTTACATGTCAAATATAATGAGAGCCCAGAAACTAAATTCTAAATATTCTCTGAGAAGGGCAACTCAATGATGAGCAATAACTGAATTACAAACATGAAATAGACCTGTAATATCTGCAAACAGGGCAAGATATGGGATACTGTATTACAGATCACAACTCACACACATTATAGGCTAATTATGTTGTATCATATTTTTGCCGTATAGAATGTGATATTTCAAAGAATTATTTTGTGAAATGATAGTGGTTCTAAATGTATCCTTGCTATACTGGGGGAGAGGGTGTGCATATGATCTGAACTGCCAAATAAATGTGAATCCACATAATCATGAGTCCTGAGTCTTTTTCTAATGGTTCTCTCCTAAACAAATGTACCTCACTTTATGCACTAGATTTGTTCTTAAAGGAATGGCCATAAAATAGTTTTTTATGGCTGTCATAAAATCATCATTTAATTAGAATAAGGGAGCTCGATATTTATTACAACACTGTTGTGAAATGAACCAACAGCTCTAAATGTCTCCATTTTAACATATCTTTTTTGGAGGCTATTGTTCAAGCAAAGCTCACTCACTTAAATTTCACACTAAGTAGGGCAAGACAAGGAAAAGTATAGTACTACTAATTTTTCATCCAGTTCATTCATTTCTCCTTAAAGTCAAACTTCCTAGTCAACTTTTCCCATCAAAATAACATTAAAATTAAAATTATTTGACCTGTTGTGGAAAAAAAAAAAGGAACTCAAAGTTCCCCCATGAAAACCAGGAGAAACAAGGAGTAATTGAAATTTCAATCAATCTGCTGTCGGGACAGGTTTGAAGGCACAGCCTGACAAATGACTTGGCCTCAACCTTAGCCTCCATCTCCAAACATAAACTGCCCAATGAATGTCTTCCTGTGACTCCGCTGCTCTTTCTCCTTCCATTTATTTATGCTTTTAAAAGAACACTGGATGCATTAGAAGCTACCAGCTTTAGGAGTCAATTTTCAGCACCACGAGCAGAGGATTAAGATGAAATGGAATCCACTGGATAAATACTCAAGTACAATATTGAAAATTCACCCTTTCGTGTCACCACTAAAATTGGCAGTCTCTTTCCACATTGATCAGAGCCTCTATCATGCAGTCTCTGAAGCAGCGTTTAAATGAAGTGAATAAGCACTAATATTTTGGAGGCAGATTGGGAGTAGAGGAGCTGAATCTCCCACTTGTAGCCTCCTTACTGATCATTTTCATTCAAACTCGACCATAGGTAGCATAAAAGGAGATATATCTATCTATCTATATATAGATAGATAGATATACACACATAAATATATGCATATATGTGTGCATATTGACATATATATATACACACACATAGATATACACACTCAACTAGTTTCTCTTTCAAATTCAAAGTAATTCTAAAACCAAAATGCAGAAAATGAAGTTCCTTTATTGAGGGAAATAGCAGTGAGCTCTAGTTTGTTGCTTCTGAAAATTCAAGGTGTATCATGGCCTAGAAACCAGAGTTTGTACCTGTTCACTTTAAAGGATCATGGATCATAGATACAGAACCTGAAGGATAGCCTAAAGGGTATCTAGTCTAATCTCCTCATTTTAAAGATGAGAATTGAGGTTCAGGCAGGTACAATGACTTTCTTAAGGTTACACAGGTGGTAAGCAGCACAGATAGGATCTGAATCCAGGTCCGATAACTCCAAACCAATTGATTTTCCACTGCATCATGCTGCATTTCAAGGGATAAAGTTAAACCCCTCCCCTTTGGGGGAAAGAAAAGTCTTTTTGCATCTAATAATTAAATGAGATTGCACTCCTTTAAAACCTTCTGAAAACCTTTAAATAGAGAAAGATTTATTGATTGAATGTGGTGGGGGTGGGGAAGATTTAAAATGTATTCTAGAAGCAACTTAATCTATTGAAAAGCCCAGATTTATGCTATAACCTCCAGTGTAATGGGAACACACTGGCTTTTCAGGCAAATAAGTATCAGACTAGCTGTTAGTAAAATTATCCCTTTTTTCATTCTTTTTTCATGTTCATGCTTAATAGTAGTATTAAAATAATAAGCTTTGGCAACCATTCAGCAACAAGAGAAAACAGGTAAATAAGAACATGGCCAGGTTTGACAGATTTCTTAGGCTTTTCAGCTTTTACCTTAAATTTCCAGACTACCTCATACTCATACATGGTCCATGCTGGACACCCCAAGCCACAGTGAGATCTCTCATCTCCCTTCTCTGGCCCTAATCAACTACTCAGAGCTGTATGCAATGAAAAAAAGAAATAACCTCAATAAGGTCATAACTAGATAAATCCTTCATCCTTCCCCCCTCCCAGAGTGATTACTCATTTCAAAAGTGTAGCTGGCATGCTATTTATTGGTCCTAGTTTGTAGTTCCAGCCAAAGAGGTGCCCATAGCGCGTACTGACCCACCATTCATTCCACTGTATACACTCCTGTGATGAGGTGACATGTCGTCGGGAGTCTGCCTCCGAAGTGTGCCTTCCCTGCTTCCTCCTCCACCCATGTGCTTGTGATGATCTGGACTTCCCCCATAATGCTGTTTGAGATGCTCAGGGCTGGTCCCCCTCACCCTCGGAAGGTGTTCCATGCTCCCACTCAAGATGTGCTTCTGCAGGTGCTCAGGGCTACCACTGCTGTGCTTTTGGTGTTCTGGGCTCCCACCAGGCCTGTGCTTCTGAAAATGTTCAGGGCTACTGCTGATCACATGCTTTGGCAGGGTCTCTGGGCTACCACCTGTGTGCTTCTGCTGTTCGGGGCTGCCCTTGACTATGGTTTTGTGATGCTCGGGACTGGGTCCTTTGAGCTGTTTCTGGTGATCTGGGCTCCCAGAAACCCTTGGTTTAGGGAGGTGTTCTGGACTCCCACTCCTGTGCTTGGAGTGCTCTGGACTCCCCTCAGCCCTGGGTTTCTGGAGATGTTCAGGGCTGCCACTTGCGTGATGTTTGTGGTGGTCAGGGCTGTCGGTGCTCCCCGTGCTTGAGGTGCTGCTGCCATCCCCCACATCCCGCACGTAGGGGGCGTTTGAGGCAGTGAGCTGGCACAGGCTGATCTGGCTGTCGATGGAGCTCCGGCTGCCGGCGCAGCCGCCCTTCTCTTCATCCAGCATCACGCAGAGCTCTTTGAGCTCGATGTTCTCCTTGACCACCTCGTCCTGCTTCGCTTCGAGTTCCTTCAGCTTCTGCAGATATAAGGCCACTTCCTTGTGCATCACCCCTGCTGTATATCTGCCCAGTCTCTGCCACTCGCGGGACACCTTTTTCCCCTTCTGCCTGTCATCATCCAGGAAACAACAAAGGTCTCTCAACTCTTGGTTGTCCTCTTGAAGCTTCTGGTTAATGTCCTGCAAAGAGACAGGGAGAGTCATTCATGAAATCAGGTTTCAGAGGTTTGCTTATTCTCATGTTCATGGGGTCAGGCTACTCCCCATCCTGGTATGCCTGGCAAACCTCTTGGGATCAATACACTGGGAGCCACCTTCCACCACGACAAGAGTTTCAGGATTGGGATAAGCAAGATGATTATGATGACTGGACAGCAATTAGGGGTAAGGGAAATGGAAACTTGATAAATATCAAGAATAGCTCAGTCAGTTTTGAACACACACACATACACACACACACACACACACACATACCAAACCAAGGGGTATTACTAATAAGTAAGTGATGCAGTATGTACATGCCCAAAGACAGGTTAACAGGGATGATGGGTCCAACAATGGCTGTCTCTAGGTGAATTCACTTTAGAACAGTTGATCAGAGATAGTATGTTGAGAGCATGGACTATTTCACTTTTGTCTTTCTATCTCCTGCACCAACACAGTCCCTGGTATACAGTAGGCTATTAATAAATGGTTGTTGATTGACTAATAGAGTGATCAGAGGATTTCGTATGCAACTCACTCATTTTTCAGAAGAGAAGACACAGGAATGGTAAATGAAATCATGGAGCTAATGATTGACACATCCTTTCCTGGAATAAAATTGTTGATTTGATTATTGTTCCCAGAGGAGACAAAAAGGGGAAAAGTGGGTTGCGAAGATGATCATCAGACAGCAGGCAGGTCAGTCTGGGTGAGACTGAAAGACCTAGAGAAATTAAGTGGCCAGCCTACCATCCCAACCCTTTATTCCTTTCATACACATAAAATAAGAGTTGCCAGCAGACCCAACTCCTCACACATGCCACACCCACTACAGAAAAGGCCAAATACCCTCCAGAAGAGGTTCAATTCTTTACATAATCCCTCTGAGTCCTCTTTGCCCTTCAATAGCATCTCCTTCCTAAACAGGAGGTAAATGGGTCAAGAACAAAGCAGATAAAATATATGGTATAGCACCATCCAATAATCCAGTTGAGGACCCAAAGGGAGTAAACTTTCATTCATGTAAACCCAAGATGATTTAGTTATGGACCCTCACACAACCTGGAAAGTTAGTTCAAAACCTTCTATCCAACTGCAGCCTTTATTTCACCATGGGATGAATAGCAGCAGTGTATTTTCAAGGCCTAAAGAATAAGACATAACATGGTACAGTGAATAAAAGGTCTTAGAATCAGAAAGCCTTGAGATCAGGTCCTGCCTTTCACCAGGCACCTAGGTGGCATAATGGAGAAAGCACTGGGTACTGGAATCTGGAAGATCTGAGTTCATATCTAGCCTCAGACACTTATTAGCTGTATGACCCTGGGAAAGTCACTTAATCCTATTTGCCTCAGTTTCCTCATCTATAAAATGAACTGGAGAAGGAGATGGTGAACCAAGTCACTTTATCTCTTAGTGACCACGCAACTCTCTAATATTGTAAGTTATAGATAGTATAGAAAGTTTCTATCCTGAGAGTGTCCTATTCTGAGGAAATCATGGGTTCAGATCAAAGTCATCAGGCTTAGTTTTCCAAAAGTAACGGGAACATGGTTTAGTAGAAAGAATGTCAAGTTACAGCATGAGTTTAAATACTGGTTCCGACACTTCCTAAGTACATAATCTTAGACAAACTGTTTAACTCTGAATTCAATTTTCTTATTGGTAAAATGGTCATTATAATACTTATACTATCTGTTTTGAAGCATTTTTGGAAGGAAAGTACTTAGTAAACCTTAGAGCTCTACAGAAATATTGATGGGCTTCTGATCAGCTGGTTTCTGGTCTCATTCAGACTGACCATGCTACTGTTCTCTGACCATCTTCACAATCCACACTCTCCCTCTTCATGACACTTTTCATTTACTTACTTAAATTTTTAGTTATCTTTTCATCCCAACATGGGTCATTTCTTTGGGTAGACTGCAAACTCCACATTCCCCACCTCCAAGAATTCTTTATATTCCCCTGAAGGTTCTTAATGCACATCAGGCATTCCTTAAATACTTAACTGTTATGGGGACTACTCTAATATTTTCAAGCCTGTAGGCTGAAGCAAAATCTAGCCACTGATAGGTGGTTCAAACACTGAAATGGTCAAACTAAAAAATAGCTCATCAGACCATTTTCAAAGTCATTTTTAAAATTTCTCTTCTATATCAGTCATCAATACATAGAGAATAGAATATCTAATGTTATGGATAATCTATGGAAAAGTAGCAATTATAGATATTGTGAAAAAATTATTTGGAACAAAATTAAGCATTTTTAATGAGAAAACCCCTCGAGATTGTCTTCAACTCCAGGATTTTAGTATAACTTTCAATCATATTCTCATCCAAATCAATCAATTTGAAAACCACACCATTTGTGGTAGGAGGGATATCTTAACCTACCCCACTCCAATTCCCCTATGTAACTTAAGCTGATTTTTCCTTGAAAATTATTAAGACCATACTCAAGACTTGGTTGGCTCCGAGGACTAAAGGGCTTTGCTGTTGACATCATTTCCTCATGGCCTGGGTACAAAATAGCTCAATATCCCAATGAGTAACTCAGGCAAGAGAATTTTGATCTGTTGAATCAACCCAAGGGATCCTTGATGCCTTTCCTTCTCAATTATTCTTTTCCTTGTGATAACTTAAGTAAATCTCCTCTTTTTAAATCCAGAATGATCATTTTGTTCCAGTATCAAACCTGAACTACCAGCAAACAGTCCTGAGTCAGGGTTGGTATTATGTAATTACCATGTAGCCTCCAGGATTAAATAGTTAATGCAGTTGACACTATGGTTGAGAAAAAAAAAATCAGTCACTTTTTTGGAAGGTGACATATACTTGAGAACATATAACACTAAGATTATCTAAGAAGCCACAGTGCCTAGAACAGAACAGGAACTTAATAAGTGCTCACTGATTGCTTTATTGATCTAGCATCTAAGCAAGCTTCTTTATGCCCTACTTTAATAGCATTTTCTTTTTAAAAGGCTCTAGTTGCCTCTTCAGTATTGCTACCAGACAATAGATGCTATCCAAATGTCCAAGCAGACAGAAAAAGTTTAACCTCTACCTCCTATGATAATTGGCATTTAAGATTCACAAAGAAATTAAGATTCACATTATGCCTTTTCAGCCTCCTCAAAACCCTCTGCAATAATTATAATACCATTGTTATCCCCATCTTACAGATGAAGAAACTGAGAAGATGAGTGACTGACTCAGCAAGACACTGACAACGAGTCTAAGTCAGGATCCATACTCAGCTCCTCCTGACACCAGATTCATTTTTCTCTTCACCAACTGCCTTTCCTATCACCTAACACCAAAAAACCCTTACTTATTTCAGCAGAAGTCCATGTAGCATATTTATGTTTTTAAAGATCAATTTTAATTCCCAAGCCATTTGGTTCCTTTTCTGAGATATTTTTGGCTATTTACAGCAACAGAAGATACAGAATTCATTCACAATAATGGACACTGAGGCTCCACTTGAGCCAAGTCTAGACAACAAGGGAAGATCTGGGCAGTTTCCCAAAGGAAGGAAGTGAAGAAGAGAAGGACGTTTTCTAGGAGCTGGGACTAGAATCATCAAAGCAGTAGATATGGGGGAAAGGAAACTGACATGTTCCAAGAAGAATCAATAGGGGATAAGAACTGAAGAGGATGATTCCAGAGAAACCTGGGAAAACTTTTAAGAATGGATGCAAAGAGAAGTGAGCAGAACCAGGAAAACAATATATACAATAACAATTTTAGAAAGTAAACTATGTTAATATCAGTAGTGGGAGAAGAAGCCAGAAAGGTGATCTTAAACTGTATTTGCATGGCCTTGAAGCCCAGACTGAGGAGTCTGAACTTTAATTAGCTAACAAAGATTCTTAAATGAGAGAAGACTTGATTTAGGAAGATTCATCTGGTAGTAGTGTGTAGGAAAGGCCAATAGTGTGATGGGAAACAAAGAAAGGAGATGGAGAAGCCAATTAGAAAAGATAATGAGACCCTTAATTAATCTGAGTGATGAGAATAGAAATGAAAAGAAACAGATTTGGGAGAATGTACTATTTCTGTGCCCTTACCCCTCATATTGAGATTATTAGTGATTATAGCCTCAGAATTAGAAAAGAACAATCATCATTTTAGCAGCAAAAGACATTATTCTCCGATTATTCAATTACAGCATTAGTGAGTACTTTAGTTGTAATGATGCTATACCACCCCATTTTTAAGATGCACATAATAAACTGAGACCATTTCCCAGGAGTCACTGTCCACTCTGGATTTGGTTTAATTAGAGATTTCTAACAAAAAGTACATGTACATATCAATAACAGAAGGGATCAAATTCAGGAGAAAAATCTTTGATCCTCATCCTAGATGATTGAGAAACAAGGACATGGAGCCAAGTCCCATCTAACTATAGACCTCTTCTATCTGTATAGCTATGCCCCACTAGATGCTACCTTAGGGAAAGGTGGGGATAGTGTAAATCTGTCCCAATGTGTAACTAACTACCTATTACAATGATAGGTTCATAGATTCAGAGATAGAAGAAACCTCAGAAGCTATCTAGCTCCATTTCCTTATTTAAAGATGAGAATCAAAAAATAAAGAGAGGTTTAATGATTTGCCCACAGTCATAAAGGTAGGTAGTAAGTAGTAGAACTGGGATTAGAACCAAGGTCCTCCAACAGCACACTTTCCACTGTACCAGTCTGTCTCTACTTATCTGAACTGTGATCTACGAAGGCACAGCATTAAGAGGTAGCACTTCTATTCTAGTGAGATTTCCTAGGCTATGAATTTGGACTTCACTGGGCTAATCTTACCTTGCTTCCAGCAAAACTCTCTATCTTTAACCACTTCCCTAAGTAAGTATATTAGAAATAATTCTGACTTTAATCATTGTTTCCCTAAGGAAGAATGCTGGAATTATTCAGGATCACTGTAGGTTTAACAATGTATACTAATATTTCAAAACTAGTCTGAAAGCACATTTTGAAAGTTATTCAACTTCAATGTCAATTCTTAGTTTAAAGGAAAGGAGGGCATGCATCATTTAAAGGACAAATTCTTTGTTACAATATGGTTAAAGTATAAAAGATAATTAATGAAGGAAGATGGTCATTAACCAATTTATCCCTTAGCTAGGTCTCCCTAACAAATCAGACTTCTTTGATTGTCTTGTGTCTTTTTGTATCCCAAACACTTACATACAGCAGGTACTCAATAAATGCATGTCTATTTGAATGAATGGACCAAACAGAAGGACACACTCCAGAATTTTCTCAGAATACCTCCTTTTGAGATCACATGACAACATTGACATACCTCAAGTCTCCCTCCCCATTAGGACTGCCACATCACTGCAGTTCTAACATGACACACCATTCATGTCAAGAGAATGTCTAATGTGCCTTCTCTGTCCTGCCTACTCTTTTTCACCTAGAATTTTTTTCTTCAACTGAGCAATTGTAAGTCAGAAGGTATAATAAGGGAAAGGAGAAGAAAACAATATCTGTGTGTACGATTTTACTGCAAGTTACTCCTGAAATCATTTCATCTGTTATTTGGCTTCCTATAAACAAAGCCAGAACAATTAGAGGAAGGAATAAATGGAGGCACCTTTCACAAATTGATGCAGAAAGGAAGTTTGTTAGCTAAATCAGGAGCCTTCCCAGCAGTTGGGAAGTTAGATGTCAGTTAGACATGTAAGGAGGTTTTTATATTCACTCGGACTTTTTATTTAAAAGGGGGGGGAACATTACTCCCTCATGTCACTCCCCTCCCAAGTCAAAAAGCCCAAAATGGAAGCATCAGAATTTGAGGTTTGGGCAAGCAGTCATAACCTTGTGCACCTGGGGACTGGATTAAACTACAGGTAGATTAGGGAAATTAACACCAGTTTGATCCTGAAAGTATTTATTTCCAAATTCTGCAAGAAATAAAACATTTGAGTAGAAAGGGAAGGTGGTGATAACTCCTAAAATCCATTTGTAATCTGATCAAGTATCTCAGGAGGAAGAGATATGAAAGTAGCAGGGGTGGTTGGGAAACTCTGTTCTATTAATGGGGCATTCAGATGAGCGGATTAACTCCTTCCCAGTCTCATCCTACAATCTCAGGCTATTTTTGCAAGTTATCTGCTGTTAAGTCTGGTTTCCTGAGTTTTCCAATCAGTTCAGCTTCACTGTCCAACCAAGTACATACAATGTCCTTGCTGCTAGTTTACTTTCTCAAGTGCAAATATTATCCTGCAGGAACACATCCTTATTACTCTAAGAGAGAGACCCGAGATCTCCTTTCAGCCCAAGTAAAAATTTAGGGAGAGGGAGAGCCTCGACACAGCTTCAGGCTCAGTCACCCATACCATCTTCTCACTACCCCTGTCGTGATAGGAAAGCTAGATTGGGCCAAGACTCCAAAGGCCTGCTAGTTTAGAAGTTGATAGAAAACCAAATGCTATCAAAGTTTGGAAAAGTTACCAAAAGAAAGTGGTCAGAGGTGAGGGGAAAGGTCACTTGTTTTAACCACTTTCAAACTTTCGCTAGTATCTTCCTCATCATCTCATCTAAGGGAACAAAGTTAGAGAGACTGAGAAAGAGCAGAAGAGAGAAAGGGGGGAGGGGAACGGAGAAACAGAGAGAAAAGAGGGAGATGGAGAAGAGAAATTGAGAAAGAGTAGTGGTAGAGGAGGGGAAAGATAAGGGTTTCTTCTCAAAGAAAGGGGTTAGGGAAGGGGCGGAGAAAGGAAGATGGAGACGAGAAGAGAAAGAGCAAAGGTGTAGTGCCTCAGTGCCCTCCCCGCAGCGGACCCTCCCCAGAGCGGACCCTCCCCGGAGCGGGGCCTCCCCGCAGCGGACCCTCCCCGCAGCGGTCCCTCCGGGCGCGCTCTAGGCGGTTACCTTGAGGCCGCGTATCTCGCCCAGGTGCAGCTGGAGGCGGCGGTTCACCTCCCGGATGAGATTGCTGTGGTCCAGCATCGCGCTCACCTTCTCCGCCTCGGCGCGGCGGAGGCTGCGGATCAGCTCTTCCTTGCTCCACTGTAACAGCTCCTCGTCTGACACTTTGGACAGGTCCTCGACCGCGGCGGGGGCGGCCGGACTGGAGCAACTTTCCGCCCCTGCTGCTGCCGCCGCCGCCGCCGCCGCGCCCCCCGTAGCCTTGGACATGACGTTCTCCTTGTGAGAAGTGGGGACGGGTGGAAAGTGGAGAAGGGGCGACCCAAGAAGGTGCAGAAAAGCAGGAAGGCCGCTGGGCCACGTACACCCAGCACCCCCACCAGCCCACCCCACTCCGCGGCTTCCGCAAGTCACCGGGGCCGCGTGGGCGTCGCTGGGCTTGGGCTGCGGGGGTCGAGCTGTGCGCCCATCCTATCTCTCCATCTCCATCCCTGGACACGCGCTTTCGCACCCCCCAGCCGGGGCAACAGCCCGCGTGCTCCCGCGGGGACCGGTCCCAACTCTGCGCAAGTACATGTTTGGAGGAGTCCGGGAGTGCGCCCAGGCAGGTTCAAAAGCAACGGCCTTTCCCTTCCCCTCTCCCACGCCCTAGTCCAAGTATGCCCCCCAGTCTCCTGCAGACAACACGCCACGCACTTTCCTTCGCGCCCCCTCCTTTTTGACGGACTGCTCCCGCGCCCCTGCCCCCTTTTTTCCCTCTGCTCTTAGGCGTGCAAGGGGCCGAGCGAGCCCAGCTGGGGCTGGAGCCGGCGGCAGCTCCCGACTGCTGGGCTGCTGGTGTCCCTCCCCGCTGCCGCCGCCGGCGCGCTCCGCATCCAGCCGGCCCGGCGCTGCTGCTCAACTCCGCTGCTGCAATGGGGATGGATGCCTCAGGCTTGGAGCGTGGAGGAGGGGGGAGGAGGAGGAGGAGGTGGAGTCGAATTTAGGGAACCGCCCGCGGCAAGCAGCAACCCTCTGACACAGGGACCAGGCGTGGTTGCTGTCCAGGGCAGCCTCTAGAGTGACAGAGCTGTTCAGTTCACCGTCCCTCCTGGGCTGGATTGGGAAGGGCGATGGGGACTTCTCTGCGGGGGGTCGCGAGGAGGGAGAGAAGAGGAGCCAAGGAGCTCAGAAGCAGCTGTGGCCAGTCTGGACCTAGGAAATTCTCGCGCGCCACCCTGTGGCTAAAGTGCCCGCTCCACGCCCTAGTTCATCCAGCCCTCTTTCAAGGAATCCAAGTCAAGGGTAGAAAGTCAGGGGACACTCCTATATCGGGGGTGCAGTAGCTGAGAGGTAGATGCTCCTTGTATTTGAGGGAGAAAGGGAGGAGGGGGGAAAGGAAGGGTTTTCAGATAAAACTTAAAACTGAGAAAAGAGGGAAAAGGCTTAGAGCATAACCCTCTGGGGCAGACCCTTAAGCCTTTGTCTTTAAAAAGAAATTTGCTACATTTGTGAGGTTGATGCAGGGGAAGGGAATAACCCGAGAAAGGGGCTCAGCTCTTTTCAAATTTTATTCTTAAAACATCATGGCCTAAGTAAGGCGGGGGAAGATATTCATTCCTTACTTCCCAATACCTAGGTCTTTAATTAAGGTCAACACATCCCCCTCCAGAAAAGCAGACCTTCTTGCCAGAACATCCTTAGACACAGGAATGATGTTTTCTCTTTTACTATGTGCTCCAGGTAACCCAAAATTAATGTTTTTTTCCTAATATTAATTTTCTCCTAGTGAAAACTAAGCCCTTGGATTTTGCCCTGGGATATGTTAGCGTCAACTTAATCTCTCTGTAAAGTCAGGAAAATAAATAAGTTTATGATCCCAAGTAGGTCTCCTCTAGTTTGAGATAAGATTGTCTAGATCTGAAACATTATTCTTTCCCCTGCCAAAAATAAATAAATAAAATTTCCCCTGGTAGGCCATTTGGTTGAATGTCTTATCCACCTAGGAGAGCAGCATCTCCTACTGCCTAGAAAGTTGGAGTTAATCTTCTGGTAGAACTTGAATAAAAATTGCAAAGCACCCCCTTTCTTTAATATTTCAGTGTTCAGTTTAATTATTCAACAAGCATTTATTAAACACCTGCTATGTGGAAGGCGTTGTTCCAAACTTCAAGTATACAAAAGACAAAAAAAAATTTAAATTATCTTTAACCTCAAGAATTTTGCATTTCAACAAGTAAACAGAAGAGGGGAAACCCCATCGAATTTGAGGAAAGAAAGAGTATTGCCAGCGATGGAGATCAAGAAAGGTTACAAGTTATAGGGCACCTGAGCTGAACTGAAATATTCTATGAGGTGGGGTGAGGGAGGGAAGCATTCCAGGCATAGCATAGAGACTAGGAGAGGACATGGAGACAGGAAATAGAAAGTGAATCTGGGGAGCAGCAAGTAGACCAATTTTTCTGTGAAAACAGGTAATGGGAAGGAAATACCTGAAAAGTTAGATCAAAGCTAGATTGTTACAGACAAAAAAAAAACTTAGAATTTTTTCTAAATCCTAGAGTCGACCAGGAAATAAAAGAATATTGAATATTATGGGGACATTAATCAGACCTTTGCTTTAGGAAAATTATTTTAGCAGGCTTGTGAGAAATAGGAGAGATTGGAAATCAGGAGATCAGTTAAGTGAGTAAGTAAGGTTGTAGCTCTGACTGGAGAGCTGGGTGGAAATGTCAAAACTGTTGTAGAGGCAGAATCCACAAGATTTGACAACTAGTTACATATAGAAAGTGAGAGAGATGGAAGACACAAAGGTAAACCAATCTGGGTAACTTAATGGAAGATGGTACCCCCCTCAAGAGGAGGGGAGTTTGAAAGGAGTAAATTTAAGGGAGGCAATGATGAGTTCTGTCATAGACTTAATAAGTTTGGACTGTATATGGCACAACCAGTTAGAATTGTATATCAGGCACTTGCACATACTCCATGACTCTTGGGTCATTTGTTTTCAAGTTTTGACAGAAGCTAAGAGAAAGGCTAGGACTGGATACATATACATATGTGTGTTTATATGTGTGTAATGGAATTTATATACATGTATATTTCCTTCCTTAGTCTTATTCTGTTATTTATTTTTTCAGAACTTAAACATCAATTGCAATTACTTTTCTATATACATGATAGAACAAAAGAGGATTATACATGAAACTGCAAATCTCTATTATGTAAAGCTTGCTTTTCAAGTATATGATAAATTCAACACATAACTTTCAAAGCTGTCCTGCTTGTCTTTACCTTTCTCTTATTTTCCTATATATTCTTGGATGAGTTGCTTAACTATGTTACCTTATCTGTAAAATAAGAGTGTTGGACAAGCTGGCCTCTGAGGTCCCTTCCAGTTCTGGATGCCATACATCATGGTGTTATCACAATATAACATACAATTGTATTTATAGTGATGACACTGAGTCATCAAGAAAAGATTCAGTTATGATCAGTATGCTCTATTTAAGGAGGCAGATACATCAGTCAGTATCCAAAGAAACATTTACCTACTGTACATACCTACTATACACTAGGCACAGTGCTAGGCACCTGGGATACAAAGACAAAATGAAACAGTCCTTGATCAGTAGGAGCTTATTATCTGGACAGACAAATGTTAAATATCTTCCCCCCCCATTAATAGGCCTCAGGTGAAGTCTGTTAAGGGAAGCTTGGGTAGGGGAGGCTTGTGGAAAGGCCCACATGTTTTCGTTAATTAATGAGACACTATATACTCTGAGGTGAGGTTTTGCTTTGGAGGCTTACTCTTAGGAAGAAGGTTTGTGTGCCAGATGAGACTAGGGGTAGCTGTTAAGGACTTCTTTCCCCACTTACTTTGAAA
This sequence comes from Potorous gilbertii, assembly GCA_028658325.1. Classification (NCBI taxonomy): domain Eukaryota; kingdom Metazoa; phylum Chordata; class Mammalia; order Diprotodontia; family Potoroidae; genus Potorous; species Potorous gilbertii. The sequence goes on along the minus strand of CM053769.1, from coordinate 171,629,681 downwards.
ACCCAGATGTTGGTGCTTCTCTCTCTGGTAACTACGTATATATGTAAAGGTAAGACAATTGGATCTGTTTGCTGATCTATAATGTATGTATTGGTTATGGTCAGACAGTTGGAAGCCCTGTCTATGGTCTCTATTTCTCTGCTTGTATTTTCTCTGTTGATACATGTGATTATAGAAGATGGTTGACCCCTCAAAAGTTGCTTTCCTTTCATAAAAGCAGATCCAAGAACCTGTGCTAGCAGGCCACCCTAGATGTGTCAGGGTGCTTGCTGCTACAAGATATACAAATACAAATGTAGCAAGCTCCCCGCCTCAACTGTATCTCTTCCCAACTCATCACTAACAGTTTTGCAGGTGTCCCCAAGGGATGAAGGCTATCATGTGGCATGTACCCTGTGGCACAGCCCTCTTAAATGAACTTACAATAGTAAACTAACTTTTAATAGTCCAGAAAATGCCATTAGCTCAAAGCAAAGGCATCTGCCAAGATAATAGTAAGAATAGTAGTTTTACAACATTTCCCCCATTAACCTTAGTCATCTTCTCCCACAATTACACACACCATGAGTAGCAAGAGTGAGCCCAAATTTAGTATGCTCAGATAGTGAGGCACACATGTAGGAAGTACATGTGGCCAAGGCAAGTATTGCAAGGTTCCAATGTGCTTTTTCTTTTCTGTGTATCCTTCCCTATGTATCCTATGTAGCATCTCTTTTGGGAAGGTAGCTCAACTGGTCTCCTTGCATCTATGACTCTGCTGGACAGCTCCCAAAGGCCAAAGCTAGTTTTTCCTTTCATCCTTGGTTGGTTCTTTATTTTCTTTCCTGGGGTTATGTTCCCTGAATCTAGTACTGCCTTGAAAATACTATCTCTCAGTATCTGTGTCTCCCTAAGCAAGATATACCTCTGTTTTCTGGTGGATACCTTTCTCCTAGTGGGCAAACAGTAAGATCAGTGGGGAGTGGTAGTGGGGAAAAATGAATCATTTTCTGTTAGCCCCCTGTAAAAAGCACACATGACGCTCCACAAAGCTGTTTCATGCCTTAAAAATGCTCTTTTGTGTCCAGGGTTTAGTAAACTTAGCAAAGGTTTGGCCAATCTTCAGATAACCAATGCCAAGCTTCCCTTCCAATTCCAGGAAACTTTTTCTTTCTTTATAAGGTAATAAGGTAGATACTTCATTAACACATTTATACCTCATTACCTCTGTTCTGCTTCTTGTTTTCTGGGATTACATCAGCTGAGTTGGGGGCTGAAGATTGGGACCAAATCCCACCATTGCATAAATGAATATAAAAATCTATTCCGTGTAAACATAATGTACTTCTGAAGGATGCAGCACCAGCATCTGGAATTGGAGAGGGGAAATAATTATAGTTAATATTTATATATAGATACATCTATGTAGTTCTTTCCATGTGTCAGGCACTGGACTAAGCCTTTTACGAATATTATTTGATCCTTTCCCTGGCAGGTAGGTTCTGGTATTATCTGCATTTTACAATTCAAGAAACTAAGACAAAGTGACTTGCCTGAGGTCTGAAGCCAAATTTGAATTCAGATCCAGTGCTCCATCTTCCTTACCACCTAGCAGCTTAGCATAAAAGGCTTCATTTAGAAGGTGGTGCTTGAGCCAAGCTTTGAAGGAAGGCAGAGATTCTGCCATGAAAAGGTGAAAAGAGAGTACATTCCAGGCACAGGGACCAAAGAGCCTGCCAAAGGCACAGAGTAGGAAAGTCCTTATACATAAAATGACAAACAAGTCCAGTCTGTCTGGAATGTAGATTGTGTAAAGAAGTGTAATGTGTAATAAATCTGGAAAAGTAGAATGTAGCCAGGACTTTATATGGCAAAGAAATGAATATGTTTTTCTCCTGGAAGAAAGGAGAGTAATGGGAGGTTTTTTTGAGTAGGAAAGTCATGTGGTCAGGCAGCTGTGAGGAACACAGCAGGATTTCTATTAAAAATGGTTTAAAAATTGGTAAGTTTTGGTGTTTGAAGTGGTAAGCTTTGGTTATCAGGAAAATTAGCTAATGGGAAACATCTCATTTTTTTTAGCAAAAATACGTTGTGCTACCAGTAAGTAAAATGGATGTCCTATAGCTATGACCATTTCATTTTGGTTACACCATTCTGCATCCATTCAATTCAATAACAAATACTTTATCATCATCATCATAACCAATATTTGTATAGTATTCACTATGTGCCAGGCACTGTGCTAAGCATTTTACATGTATCATCTCATTTTATCCTCACAACAGTCCTGGGAGGTAAATGCTATTCTCATCCCCATTTTGCAAATGAGGGAACTAAGGTAAACAGATTAAGTAACTCATACAAGTTCACATAGCTATTCATTGTCTGAGGTTGTATTTGAGCTCAGATATCCCTGACTCTAGACACAGTGCCACCTAGCCATCCCTACCATATGCCAGACATAGAGAAAAAAATGAAAGCCCTTGACCTGGAGAATCATGTCATGTATATGCAGATGAAGACATGCAACACATAGTAAATACAAAGAAACAGAATACCCTCTTACCTGGGGACTCAGAGATCAGGAAAGTCATCATGGTGGAGAAGGCTCCTGGGCTGATCTTTGAAGAAAGTTAAGAATTCTACTAGGTGTCAGTAAGAAAAGGGGGAATCCCATAGATGAGGCTCTTATATAAAGACTATAGATAGAATGTAATATGTAGGGACCCTGTAGCAGGCCAGTTTAACTGGGACAAAGACTATGCATGAAAGAGAATAATGTGAAATGTGACTGTAAAGGGAGCCATGTTGCCAAAGGCTTTAAACGTCAGATTCAAAATTTGGGATTCTATTCTAGAGGCAATGGGAAACAAGCAAATGATCAGGGGAATGATCAGTCTTGATCTGTGTTTTAGGAATATCAATTTAGCCACTGTGTTTCTCCACTTACACATCTAGTTCTCAACTTCCAACTTCCAACCATTATTGCTGAAGGGAAGCCTACTATTGCAAAGCAACTGTATTTTACCATCATCTCACCTAACAGTGATAGAAGAAGCACATTCCATTTGAAGAAGAGGGCCCAGGGGAAACAGACTCTTAAAAACCATGTATATCTGCCACAGATTTAAAAATTGTCATCTGGCAAGGTTTCTTAATTGGCAGGTCATTCAAATAATTTGTTGTTTCAGAGTTCAGAAACATAGCAGTTTAGATTCAAATGGAAAGTTTCCTGGTAAAGCACAGAATACACTTGCTGAAGCTTTCTCTGTTAACTTGTCAAGATGCTGATTTCAGATCCTTAAACTAATCTTGAGCTCCCTTTCCAAGTGTATAATAACTTTATTGGACCAGTTTATCAAATGATAGTTCTTGTAAACTTGACCATTACTTGTGTCTAGTTTCTGCCTATTACCACAACTTAAAAAATTATGTCTCCATACCCCATGAAACTTATGCCACCAAAGTCAGGGCATTTTGTTTGACCTACAAGATAAGATGGAGAGACCTAACATGGCTATAAAGATTCTTCAGGCTCAGGATCTCCCTTTGGCATAGGCCAATGTCATCCTGTCTTCAGACACTATCTGTCTTCAGGAAATGCCAACCCATTGGTATAGCCACAGGAATGACAAGTAACTCTTTGAGACTTACTGCCTCACTGAGAACCAAGCATCCAGTCAGCGCCAACAAGAAAATTAATGGAATCTCTGTATGGGCATCTAATTTCTTTGGCCAGACTCAGCCACACATGAATCTGTGTTCAATGAACTTCCTAAAATATCATGCCCAGGTACGCTTTGTCATAAGCCTAATGAAGGATCTAGTTGCCAGTAAGTTATTTCCTACTTGATTGACCATGATTCCATACTGGATTTCCATGCAGACTTTCTGGAGGAAATCAAAGAAGCTTTCAGAGCCCTCAAAATAAAAAGGATACCAACCACCAGATTCAGTACTTAAAACAAGGCTTCAGGTTCTTGATTGGCTATACCAATGCCTTTTGTTGACATATGTTTGGAAAGTCACCTCTCTCTATACCTATAACCTAAACCTAGGTTGGAATGAACTGGTGCTAAGCAACCAGTTTAAGAAGGGGCTCTTCAATCTAATCTGGAGGGCCCTTAAACACAATATAAAGAGGCCCTTTAGACCCTGATCAACTAATTTAGTCAAAACATAATTTATGAAAAATTAGTCCTTGGCATGAAGCCCTCGCTTTCAGTCAGTAACACTGGCCCTGCATTCCAAGGTTTCAGGTGCCCTCTTGAATAGGTCAAAAACAATAGCTAAGATTAATCCATCCTCATCTTACCTAGGTGGAAAAGAAGTAGTCATGGTAGCTCATGCTATACTTTCAACTCAATTTCATGAATATTTATTGAGCAATTGCTAAATAAATGGATACTCTGTCAGTCATTTTGCTTACTAAGGAAAAGATCAAGGTCTCAGAAGTCATGAGAAATTTGGTAATTGTTAAAAGGCTCTTATCAGGCCAGGCTGGACTATGCACCATACATATATACTAGTAATGAAGAGAATGCTGAATTTAGAGTTAGAATGAAAAGTTTATGAAGGCAGAGACTGCTTCATGTTTATCTTTACATCTCCAGTGACTAGCACAATGCTTTAAGCATTAGTAGATAATTAACAGATGCTTGTGGCTTAATTGATTGATTAACTTAAAGTCAATCACTAAAACTTTTTGGTCCTTAGTTTTCTCAAAACTAAGATTAGGGGGCTGGACTAAATTACTTCTAAAGTCCCTTCCACTTCTAGACCCCATGAGTTTAATGGTCTATGAACTTCAAGGCCTAAAGTCTCGAAGAGTCACTAGGGAACTTGGTGACATCTGGGAACTTCCAGCTAGCTTACAAGTCAATCTCAATCATTTCGAAATTGAGATCATTCCATATAAGGAGTTGGTAGTGAAGGTGAAAATACCAGTAAAAACAAGATCCCACTAAAAGAATTAATCATATCACAGATAATAATATTTTTGAACTAGAAGAGATTGCATCTAGTGGTAGAGGAGGCTATTAATGGTTACTTATCAATTTCAGAGTTCATTCTTGAAGGCTCTTTAGATGTAGCCCTGTCTCTTTCTTTTCCAGGTGGTCTATGGCATTTATAGAGGCCGAACTATTCAATCATATGTCAACAACTATTTATTAATCATATACTGTGCTCAAAGCACTATTATAGGGACAGGGGAAGATACAAAAGTAATCAAATCATGGTCCTTCTCCTTAAGAAACAAAAATACACAAATATGAAATGCTACATATTTAATGTATTATTATTATATACATTATATAATTAAATTATTATATACATTATATAATTAAATATTGAGTCACTCAATATAGTAAAATAGACTATAATAAGAACATAAAAAAGGCATAAAGTTGTATTTGAGGTCAGAGCATGTAAGATAATTTATGACTGGCTTCTTGGAGAAGGTGAAAGTTATACAATCATAAGATTTGCAGCTTGCATGAACCATGAAGAGCATTTCATTCAAACTCTTCATTTTAACAATAAGGAAATTGAAGCTCAGAGAGAGGTGACTTTCCAAGGTTCCACAGAAGTTAAGTTGCTGAATCAAGATTCAAATCTAGGACCTTTGACTCCAACCCCAGGGATTTCTTATGCCTGTACCACAACACATTGACCTTAGCTTCAAAGAATGCATATAGATTGATGCAGTAACCAAAAGAGCCAACACAACTTTAGGCTTTGCTATTTAAGACCTACTGTTATGTTCGGTTGTTTCAATCATGTCCAGCCCTTTTTGACTTCATCTGGGGTTTTCCTGGCAAAGATACTAGAGTGGTTTGTCATTTCCTCTTCCAGCTCATTTTACAGATAAGAAAACTGAGGCAAACAGGTTAAGTGACTTGCCCAGGATCAAACAGCTAGTGAGTGTCTGAGGCTGGATTTGAATTCAGGTCTTCCTGACCCCGGGTCTGACACTCCAATCCAATGGACCACATAGCTTCCCTCAGTATCCAAGAGTAGGGAAGTCATAATTCCATTATATTTTGCCCTAGTTAAATACATGAGAAATATTGTATTAAGTTCTGGATATCACATTTTAGGAAAGACATTAATAAACTGTATAATGTACAGAGGACAAATGACTGGAAAGGTAAAAGACATTGAAAATATACAATATGAGCAGCAGTTAAAGGAATTGGACACACTTAGCTAAAAGAGGAGACAATTCAGGGGAGCTGTGGTGGGAGGACTGTGATACATAAAAGGAAGTAGATTTTTTTTCTGTTTGGCCTTAGAAGACAGAACTAAGGGCAGTGGATGGAAGTTACAAAGAAGCAGATGTAGGTTAAATATAAGAAAAAACTCACTATTTAGAGAGTGCCCTCAAAGTGGAAATGAACTGCCTTGGAAAGGAGTAGTTAGCCACTCTCTACAGGTCATCAATAAAGGCCAGATGACCACTTTGCCAGAACACTATGGAGAGAATTCTCCATGTGGGTTATACTTGCCGGCCTTTTAGGTCCCTTCCAATTTAGTTTCCGTGATCCCTTGGAAGGCTGATTCAAGACCTAAGTAGGCCAAGGGCATTGAAAGATGAAACTGGGAGGACACCAAAGAGACAAAAGCAGAATGTCATTCACCTGTTGTATCATGATTGATTTTCCTTAGCCTACCAGTCAAAGCAACACATTTTAACTCTAACACATCAGTCTCCAATGTGCTATAGGGCAAGGTAGAACTGGAACAATTGAAAGCCTTAGAGTGAACATAAACAGACTGCAGCATTTCACTAGGGATAACTTATGTGTAAGAAATAGCATAGATGACAGTCAGGAAATATGATTGGAAAATTGGGTGGACTCATCAGGTAAACAGAACAAGGGATGAAAACTGAACAGTGGAGACTGCTCTGAGAACCATAAAATACAACCATAAAATATAAGAACGCTTCCAGTACTTTGAGTAAACTATCTTTGAAGGATACATGGAGAGATACGGGCAAGAATTACACAGGAGGAGACAGCTACAGTCTGTGTGGTTAAAAAAGTACCTCCATGGCTGAGATCACAGACCCACTGATGTATTAAGTTATAGGGTTGACCCATCATTCTAAGTCACTGACACTATTTTTGGATCCTGATCCTCTCATCCAAAGTGTTTGCAGTCTCTACCAGCTTGGAATAATCTAGAAGAGGTAGCACGATGAGCTTGTGGCAAGTGTTAGAGCTGGAAACAGGAGACACCTAGGCTTATACCCAGTCTCAGATGCTAACTAACCTTGTAACCATAGATAAGTCACTTCTCTGAACTTGTTTCCTCATCTGTATAAATTGGAATAATAGTCTGTAGGACCTATCTCACAGAGTTGTTGTAGGGATTTGAATAAGGTAATATATTCAGACCAACATAAAGACAGCTAGGTGGCACAGTAAACAGAACGCTGGCCTCAACTCAAGATCCGAGTTCAAATTTGCCCTCAGATACAAGTGTGACCTTGGGCAAGTCATTTAACTGCAGTTTGCCTCAGTTTCCTCTGCTATAACATGTTCATAACAATAGCACCTCTCTCCAAGATTGTTGCAAGGATGGAATGAGATTACATTTGTGAAGCACTTAACACAGTCCCTGACACACAGTCAGAGCTATATAAATCTTAGCTCTATAAAACTTTTGAAAACCTTAAAGCATTATATAAACATCAAGTATTGTTCTTAAACTAGATAATCATGCCATAGGTATATACCTTATTCTGTGAGGTTGTTGTCCATGTTTTTCCATAAACCTTCTATAGGAAATCTACCCCAAATTATGAAAACTCTTCTCTTGTTCTCTTAGTACTTCAGGTTTACTAGTGTGCCACTTGGATGCACCTTGATGTGACATGTATCTCATCTTCAATCATGTGAGTGGCCCAGCTCACTTTTTAACATAATACATAAAGTTTTTTCTGCCATTTTTCATGTTGAATTATCATTGGTAGTAAGCAGCCTTTTTATATACAGTATGCATCTTTTCATTGCCCTTTGAGTGCCTTTCCATATATTTCTTCTAAGATAAAGAAAAAAAAAACCATATAGTAATACAAGGGAAAATATTAGTGTCAAACCAATAAGTTTTTGAGACAGTAGGCAGCTTGGGATCATTGAAAACTCTGGGCAGTTTCCCAAACTCTATCTAGCCCAATTTTCTTCTAATAATAGCTGACACATATCACATGTTAAGGCAGAGGTTCTTAAACCTGAATTCCACACATTAGAACCATAGATATATTTCAGTGGGTTCATGAACTTGGATAGGAAAAAAATCTTTATTTTCACTAACTTCTAATTAAACAATAGATTTTCATTCAATGATGAATTTTTTAAAAATATATATCAAGAATGGATTTATTGAGTTTCTGACATAAAAAGGTTAAGAACCCCTGTTCTGAGGTTCAGAAAACACTTTATGAACATTTCATATGAGCTTCACCATGATCTCTGAGATAGACACTGTAGGTATTATCTCTCTATTATAGATGAGGAAAGCAAGAGTCAGAGAAGCTAAACATGGCATATAGTTTATGTGTGAAGCATGATTCTTAACTCAGGCCTCTCCTGATCCAAGGGCTTGGATTTACTCCATTGGGCCATGTGCTATCCCTCACTTTCTAATTCTGGATACAAGACATTGTGTATCTACAAAGCTACAAAATGTCACTCAGAATATTTGTAATTTTAACAGACTTTAGCTAGGAACAAATTTTAAGAGGAGTTAGCCCAAAGTAATGAATTTCTGATGTAGGACTTTAGTTATCAGTAAGTAACTGATGGAAGAAATTATTGGGTCAAAGAAAACCTTCTGGATTTCCTTAAATCACATAGCAATAACATCATTTGGTTGTTGTTCATTTGTTTCTGTCACGTCCAACTCTTCATGACCCCATTTGGGGTTTTCTTGGCAAAGATAGTGGAGTTGTTTGCCATTTCCTTCTCCAATTTATTTTACATAGGAAGAAACTGAGGAAAGCGGATTTTAGTGACTTGCCCAGGGTCACACAGCTAGTCTGAAACCAGATTTGAACTCAGGAAGATGAGTCTTTCTGACTCCAGCCCCAGCACTCTATCCATTGCATGACCTAGGTGCCCTTAAGAATATCATAATTATTAATATCTTCCCTGTATGATCCAGACCCATGGACCTTACCTCTACCTTTCAAATATGCCACAGCATCATATATAGTTTGTTTCTCACTATTAGAAAGAGATCTCCATGAAAGCAAAGACTGTCTAAATTTTAAATTTCTCTCCCCAATGTTTATCAATAAGCATATAAAATGACTTTTCATTTATTTATCCATACTATTACTTCTATATGATACTTTAATATTTACAAAGCACTTTATATACATTATCTCATTTGATCATCCAACAACTTCATGAGCTACTTACCTATGCCCATTTTATAGTTGAGGCTTAAAGAGGTCAAGGGATAGACACAGGTTCATGTAGCTGCTTGGTGAGATAAGACTCAGACTCAGGTCTTTCTGACTCCAAATCCCACATGCTATCCACTATATTATACTATCTCTCCACATCTTGATGCAGCCTGGCCACAACATTAACCAAATGAAAGTCACACACGCTCACTCTGACATCCCATAAATATAACCAGCAACTACAAAAACTCAGAGAAATGAAAGCTATTGGTGTCAGTGATGGAAGGGGGTGAGAATGAAAAAGAAAAATGCTCCTAGGCAACATCAGAAACCATCCAGCATAGTAAAAAATAATTTAACTATGGTGATAAATGCCAGTTATCTAAACAGCCTTGGTTTAGGATGACAAGAATTAGAGGGCTCATGATGGGTTCTCCATACAAAACAGAAAAAACAAGGATGAGGGACATTCTTGAACATGAACTGGAGGACATTCCATAGAACAGTAACACAGCTCCTTATGAAACTAGAATGGCATTAACCAAACTCAGAGAGAGCAAAAGCACAGGTGGCCCTGAGACAGAAGTCAAGGTAACCACTGGGGTTGAATTGAATACACTATGACTTCGAAAGATGATAATTGAGCAAAGGACAAAAAAAACATCTAGGACTTCATCAGATCAAGTGTGTTCCTGGACAAAGAAAGTCATCATGCACACAGCGGGTGATTTGCCAATTCTGAATGTTTGAAAGAAGCACTCAAGACTGGTTGACATGGCAAAATTAGCACAGAAGAAAATGGAAGTAAAGAGTGAACAGGTATTAGGAAATAAAAGAAATTCTAGCTGCCAAGAAAAAAAAGTATAAGCAAAATGTTCTAGTAAATGGCACTTTCTGCTATTTGAAGTTACTTAAAGCCTCCAGTGGGGGGACAGCTAGGTGGCTCAAGTGGATAGAGTGCAGAGATGACATCAGAAAATTCATCTTCCTGAATTCAAATCTGGCATCAGATACTTATTAGCTGGGTAACTCATTCAACCCTGTTTGCCTCAGTTTCCCCATCTGTAAAATGAGCTGGTGAAGAAAATGGCAAACCATCCCAGTATCTTTGCCAAGAAAACCCATAAAGGGGTCATGAAGAACTGGACACGACTAAACAACAAAAAAATCTGCAAAGCTTATGATACACTAGCTCTCATCCCCTATTTTATCCCAGCAAGAAGCTTTGTTCTCATGGTTTGTTAGTAGCCACATGACAACATCCAGCCTCTTACTCCCATGTAAGGATCTAAACTGGTATCTACAATGGCCTCTCCTCCTATTCTCTCTCCTATACTTTTCCTGTGACCCTTTCCTCTTCTTTAAGTTGTAATTCAAGACACGTCTTTAGCTAGAATCTTACCCTTTCTGACTACTACTTGTCAAACTTACAAGGTTAACTTTTCTTAAAGACATCTTTGTAACTCTTGTATATCTAATCATAAAAGCAGCCATCTATAGAGAACTTTAAGGTTTTTAAAATGTTCTATGTATATTATCTTTTGATTTTTTGTTGTTCGGTCTTTTCAGTCATATACAACTCTTCATCAGCTTATCTGGGGTTTTCTTGGCAATGACACCAGAATGGTTTGCCATTTCCTTCTCCAGTTCATTTTGCAGATGGGGAAACTGAGGCAAACAGGGTTAAGCTACTTGCTCAGGGTCACAAAACTAATAAGTGTCTGAGGCCAGATTTGAACTCAGGAAGATGAATTTTCATGATCTCAGAACAAGGACTCTGTCTACTGAACCATCTATCTGCCCCCAATAAAATAGATATCACTGGTATTTTCTCCCCCATTACAATAAAAGTTCATTGAGAGCAGGGACTGTTTCATTCTTTATATGTTTATCTGCAACACCTAAGAACAGTTACTGGAATATAGCAGGTACTTAATAAATGCTTGTAGATTGTCAACTCAAATCGTGGAGCAGAATTTGAAACTAGGCCTTCCTGACTCCAGGTTTGGCACTCAATTCCACTAAGACATGCTTCCTCATTTATCTGTGTACATTCCTGTGATTATTATATCACAGATTAGTTTATCATGCTTTTTAAGAAAAACAGCTTATTTATTTATTTATTTTTGAAATATGTGCCCCAAGAATATCATATACTGGTAGCCTGTGGAAGTTCAAAGAATTCTTATTGACTGATTGAACAACAGACTGTCCAGTGAGCAAAACTAGAATGCTGAACCCACCTGCCCAAACCTATCCTCCCATGTAGAACCTTTCCATCCTTCCAAAGCTAACTTAAGTTCAACCTCTTCCAAAAAAAAAAAATCTTTCCATGTTACTCTAGACAACATTGATCACTCCCTTTCTAGTGCCCCAAGGAATGCTCCAGCAGCAGAGAGGCTCATTTACCCCCAGGGCGCCTTAGTTGGCAGCAGATGCCACTCTAGGAATTAGAACTAAGTCATCTCATTCCTAAGAGAACAGCATATAAATACCCCTGAGCAATTAGTGGGGTAGTAATTCACTGGTCTTCTCAAAACTAGTTTATGCATAGGGGAGCAAGGAATAGTTTATCTGCCAGATTTATGGAGAATGGAGGAATTTATGACAAAACAAGAGATGAAATGCAAAATGGATAATTTTGATTATATTAAATTGAAAAGTTTCTGCACAAATAATGCAACCACAATTAGGAGGGAAGCAGAAAACTGAAAAAGATTTTTTACAACTTGTGTCTGTGATATAGGCCTCATTTCTAAAATATAGAGAACTGAGACAAATTTGCAAGAATACGAATTATTTCCCAATTGATAAATGGTCAAAGGATATGAGTAGGCAGTTTTCAGAGGAAGAAATTAGAGCTATCTATATTCATACGAAAAAATGCTCTAAATCACTATTGATTAGAGAGATGCAAATCAAAACAACTCTGAGTTACCATATCACACCTATTAGATTGGCTAACATTACAAAACAGGAAGATGATAAATGGAACACTAATTCATTGTTGGATCAGCTGTGAGCTGTACCCAGCAGTACCACTTCTAGGGCTGTATCCCAAAGAGATCATAAAAATGGGGAAAAGACCTACATGCACAAAAATATTTATAGTTTCTCTTTTTGTGGTGGCCAAGAACTGGAAACTGAGGGGATGCCCATCAATTGGGGAATGACTGAACAAGTTGTGGTATATGAATGTAATGGAATACTACTGTGCTATAAGAAATGATGAGCAGGCGGATTTCAGAAAACCCTAGAAAGACTTATATGAACTGATGCTGAGTGAAGTGAACAGAACAGGAGAACATTGTTCATAGCTACAATGCACAGTGACTGATTTTGATAGACTTCTCAGCAATGCAAGGAACAAAAACAATTCCAAAGGACTCATGATTGAAAATGCCATCCACATCCAGAGAAAGAACTATGAAGGAATGTAGAGTGAAGCAGACTGCTTTCTTTTTTGTTTTATTTTTTTCTTTCTCATGGTTTCTCCCATTCATTAGAATTCTTCTATGCAGCATGACTAATGTGAAAATATGTTTAATAGGAATATAGTATGTGTAGAGCCTGTATCAGATTGCATACTGTCTTGGGGAAAGAAAGGGAAGAGAGGGGGAGAAAACTTTAAATCTATGGAAATGAATGTTAAAAACTAAAACTAAATAAATAAACAAATGAATGAATGAATGGATAAATATAAGATATACATATATAAATATAAAAATAAATAAATAAAACCTAGCTTATGCAGTTTGTTAGTAGGAAACGGAAAAGTAGTTACAGAGTAAGGCCTCCAGCAAAGTGTATATACGTGTGTGTGTGTGTGTGTGTGTGTGTGTGTGTGTGTGTGTGTGTGTGTGTATCCTTGTACTTACCTCCTTGAAGATTGTTGGGGTATAAGGATGTTCAAGGAGGACGAGTAGATCTGATGCGAGGGATTGACGGGCCCTTTTCTGGGCTGCTCATCCATCTTCAATGGCCACCTTTCACCTTGTGGCTTCAAGAAGTTATAGCATGTACAGCGTCATACTCTAGTAAACCTTCTCATCGGATGGTTAACCCAGGTTGAGGGTAACCAATAGCCCTCAACCCTGTTAGTGATTTAGGAGGCTGTCTTCCCCAAACATGTGAAAATTTCCCCCAGAAGAATAGGTAGATGAGGACAATTTGTTTCAACAGCCATGAAACAGGTGAAACAGGTGCTATGGAGCACTTAGAGCTTGGTCAGATAGTAAAGATGCCAAGGCCATCCACCGCATTCTGGCCCATTATCAGTTGTCCTGACTTCACTCTTGCTGCTGAATTTTGACGATACTAGAAGAAAGAATGAGACTTATAACTTTGTGCAACTCTGCCTCACTTAAATCCAGTCCACAAGAGTCAAGATATCACCTCTTGGTGTCGCTGGCCCTCTTTGAAAACAGAGACAGAAGCAATAGATTCTTATTTTAACCCAGGTAAGTAAGAATCTCACTACCCCTTTAGCAGAGGAGGCAAGTGAGGCTTAAAATTAAATGACTTGCTCACTGGCACAAAACTAGCAAAATTTGTGTCACTTTCAGAAAGTTATTAAATTTTTCTGGACCTCAGTTTCCATAACTATGAAATGAGAGAGTTAGACTAGATGATTCCTAAGGTTTTTGTAGCTCCAAGTCTTATTAAATGGCTTGTATTTCCAATAAGACAATAGACTCTTAAAAGAAAAAGACAGCATATTTTCCCTGTTCCTAACCCAGGCCTGGGCACATAAAATGGAATTGAATTTTTGATGAATAAGAAAAAAGAAAGTTAAAGAAAAGTCTAAAAAAAAATCTGTATGTGACCTATTTTAGGTAATTGCTTTCTTTAATTAAATATAATTTTTCGACTCCTTTATAGTTTGTATTCTTGACATCATCATATTGCTGGTGATGTATCACCACCATGGTGGTAGTGGATAAAGGGATAGATTTGCTGTCAAGAACAGCTAAATCTCAATCCTACCTCAGACACTTGCTAGCTGAATGATCCTGGGCAAGTCATTTCACATCTGAGCCTCTTTGTCAACTAAGATGTAAGAGTGAACTCAGTGAGCTTTCTACTCTAAATCTATGATCATAGGATCTGTCACTACCAAGCACCACTGCTGTTCTATTATTATTTCTGATTTTTGAGAGCAGCATATCTGGTAACTCTAATAGGAGATTTTAGACCCTGTTGAACTCCTATTTCCTAGTCTTTATGTACTCTGCTCATGTGGACAGTCCATTTGTCTCCATTTACCAAGATATGTATTACCAAGTATTGGAAACCAATTGTAAAAATCTGTTATTTAACATTCAGTCCACAGAAATGATGTTTCTCAAGTTGGAAATGTGATGAACAGATTGCATGTGGGATGCCTGCCTGGGAAGCCAACGACACATGCACCATGCTAAACAGCTATATAAAATAGGTTTAATAATGCTATCCTAACCTAGTGGCCCAGATGGGGATCTGTTTATATAAACTGTTTTAAAGAGCTCTAAGGAAGGGGCATGGATTTGTGTGGCATGTCAAACCCTTCTGAGGGGGAAGCTGGACTGTCCTGACTGAGCACAAGTTATAGCACTGATTTTCAGTTTCCTTCGAGACCAACAAAACTCTTAAAGGCATGACTATATTGCTGCTACCTTATTGTATCATTTATCCCCACTACCAATAATTTGAGACATTGAAATAAGTAGGTAACAACTGCGATCAGCCTCAAGTGATCTTGCCCAAGTCACAACCCCTCAAGACTTTAATATTTTTTTTCTATAAAATGGACATAGTAGTGCCTGTCCTACCTACCTACCCCACTCAAGGGATGTTGAGCGGATGGCATGAGATAATGAATGTGAAAGGGGATAAGTCAAGATGGTGCAGTAAGAGGAAGCTTTAAAGTCTAGATTACCCACTTTGCTTCCTTGACAAAGATGTAGAAAATACACCAGACAGAATCCTAATTAGGAAAGTCAAGAAAAAGTCACAGTGAGGCATTTTTTCAGCCCAGGGTAACTTAGAGACACAGAGAGGTTGCAGACACAGGAAGCACCAGGACAGAAGGAGACTACAGGTGATCCTTTAACAAGTACTGGGTACAGGAATAGGTACTATCTGAAAGTCTGTCAGCTGCTTCCCAGTGCCAGGTCACAGATCCAGGGAAGAGAGGAGAGGTTCTGAATACTGGCCTTAGCTGTGTACTAAGCAGGAGATACTTTCTGGAAGCTGAATGCTACCTTTTCGGTTTTTCTCCCAAGCTAAGCACAGTATCCCAGGGCAATGAGGAGCCAGTAGTCCAGTTTCTCTGAAGCCAACAAAGCCTCCAGCAGGCTCTTCAGTTGCGGAGACCAACATTAGTCTACTGAAATTCTCAACCAGGATCAAACTGACAGACTCAAGTCTATGTCAGGAGTTTGTCAGAAGCTATGTCAGGAATTTGCAAAGTACAGCTCAGGAAGGCAGTGCACAGACCTCACCTGGGATCACACCTCTTTGGGAGCACTGAAAGCTCCCAGTCTGATCTGTAAAAGCAGCAAAGGTTGTACAGAAACAGAGGCTCTAGCACAACATGGAGTACAGAATGAGCAGAGCCAAGCACTAACATAAAATCCAAAGTCAAGGAGGCCTGGAAGAATGAGCAAGCCAAAGGAAAAAGAATCCCCCAAAAGACTTACCATAGTCACAGAGAAGCTCAAAATTTAAACAAAAAAGATAATACTTGAAAACATCTACAAGCAAAGCCTCAGAGAAAAATGTAGATAATGAATATAAAAGTGTCTTGAAAACTATGAAGTCTTAGAACAAGGCAAATTCTTATTATCTTAAAGAGATTCTCCATTCTTCCCTCAGGATTTTACTACCACCACCCTCCACCTCTTCCCTAGCCCCCACATATCTGCTGGCACAGGGGCAAAGGTATTCCAAAAATCTTTCCTCAATTTAGCAGAGGAACTAGAGGGAGAGGAGTTATAGCCTCCCACTTGGAGCCCTAAGGTCTCACCACTGCCTCTATCAGGTCAGACCCATAGACCTTTTTTGTAGTTGGTCAGTCATTTTAGTTGTGTTGGACTCTTCTTGACCCCATTTGGGTTTTCTTAGCAGAGATCCCAGAGTGGTTTGCCATTTCCTTTTCCAGCTTATTTTACAGATGAGGAAACTGAAGCAAACAGGGTTAAGTGACTTGCCAAAGGTCACACAGCTAGTTAGTGTCTGATACCGAATTTGAACTTAGGAAGATGAGTCTTCCTGACTCCAGGTCCTGCACTCTATCCACTGTACCATCTAGATGCCCCAATAATCATTGTTGTCCCCATTAAATACATACTGTTTCAGTGGTTTTCTTTGCCTGTGTCCATCACAGTTAATGAGATAATCTTCTTGGAAAAGGTAGGTGTGAGTAAATTTCAAAAGTTCCCAGGAAAGGGATTGAGTCATGTGATACAAGATAGTGTAAGTTAGTTCTTACAGTTCATCCTGAGTCCATGCTGATTCAAGGTTGGAAGGGAAAGAAGGATGGATGAGCAATTGTTGAATCCTTTACTTCAACAAGCAGAGTAGCTCTGTCCTGGTCTGGCAGGTCTGTGGCAATTAATTGAATTTGTCATCACTGTGGGACAAAGAAGGAAAAGGGCAGGACAGAAATCAAATAGCAGCACAATAGCAGAAAACAAGCCGTACTCAGAGCGAGGGGGCAGATACACAGATGGGGAGAACAACACAGTGATAACAACAGACAAAACATCGAATGAGCAACAAGTCTTAGAAATGACATTTCACGAAAACGTACAGCCCAAGAAACAGATCACTGCTCAGTAACAGCCGACAGAACGCTGTCAAAATCAGGAGATTTGTAACAATTAGGAATGGGAGATATGTCACCTGGAGAGTATTGATATGGGGGTGGAATCAGAGGAAGAAAGAGGCAGTGTGCCTTTGTCCTCCTGCTGAAAAGCAGTCACAACTCCCACATTTCAAATGAAATGTTCGCAGAAGGCTCACAATTTAGAATGGTTTTCTAAAAGAAAAGATTGTAATAAGTGCCTACTAGCATAAAAAAGATCACTTTCATTGGGTGGACAATCAATGAAACCTAAAAAGGAAAGGGAATTGAGCCTTTGCCATAGTAATAAGTATTCCCTCTACTAGATCTGAATGCCATCCCTCCACTCCTCATCCTCTGGGTCTTTTTTCCCATACTTCTTTCCCTGTACAGCTTCAGGGTAATAGAAAGTAAGCACGTTGTCATTGGGGGTTGTGAAGGAAACAAGCACTTATTAAATACCTACTGTGTGCCAGGCACTGCGCTAATTGTGTTACAAATATTATCCCATTTAATGCTCACAACAACCCTGGGAGGTAAAACGATTCTAGTCCTCATTTTAGAGTTGAGGAAAGCAAGGCAAACAGAAGTTGTCGCTTGCTCAAGGTCATGCAGTTAGCGAATGTCTGAGGTCAGTTTTGAACTCAAGTCTTCCTATCTCTAGGCCCAGCTCTATCTTCACCATGCCACTGAGAGTACCATCAACTGCGGGGATTGGTGCCCCTGTAAAGGAGCTAGAGATTTAGTTTATATAAATTTTGTTGTTCAGCTGTTTTTAGTTGCATCTGATTCTGTGACCCCATTTAGGGTTTTCTTGGCAAAGATTCTAGACAAAAAAACTGAGACAAACAGGGTCAAGTGACTTGCCCAGGGTCACACAACTAGTGTCTAAAGCCAGATTTGAATTCAGGAAGATGAGTCTTCCTGACTCCAGGCCCTGCACTTTCTCCACTGTGCCATCTAGCTGCCCAGTTGATTTGCGTATCAATGATAATTATGTTTAGAATAAAAAAAATTAAATGATGCATATTGGCAACTCTACTTACAGTGTTGATGGAGGCATTGAGAGGCTAAATGGCTTTCCCACAGTAATAGAGCCACTGTCTATTGGAGGCAGAACTTGAACTTGTATTTTCATAAATAATTAATATTGGTATTCAATTTTAAAAGTTTTGTGGAGATATATTTTGAGTTATAAGTTGGGCATACAACATTTAAACAAATAAGGCTATCTTATCTACTTAACTGTTATGAATCTCATGGAGAGGGAAAGAGTATTGACTACTTAGGAGATCAAGAAACACTGGCACTTAAACCTTGAGAAAACCTATGGATGCAATTATTGAAGGAGAAATAAATATTGGGTATACAGTAATGCCTCAACCTATGAAGACTTGTATGCCCTGATACAAGGGCATACAAGAGAAGAACCAGGAAAATAATGTATAGCATTACAACAATATCGTAAAGCCAATCAATTCTGAACCAGCCCAATGACCCACTGGATTCCAGAGGATTTTTAATTAAACATACTACCCAGAATTCGGACTAAGACTTTTTTTTGACATGGTCAATGTAGGAATTTATTTCACTTGACTACACAATTGTAAAGGAGGTTGTTTTTCTTTTCATTAGGAGAAGGGAGAGAAAGAAGGCAGATTTGTTTTTTGCTTGAAAAAAATTTAACTTAAAGAAAATAATGCCTCTAGATGTACTCAACTACGAGAAACAGTTTTACATGACGTGATTTGAGAGAGTAACAAGTAGGGTCCAGGAGCAACAATTCCACAACTTGTCCTTCCTCACTGTACTTTCATTCTTTGATTCGTAGCCTTATTTAAATATATATGCCCCTCTGAGAGGGTCATAATTTAGTCTAACATTTTAGTTTTCATTTAATAATAATTTTTATTATTACATAATACATAATTCATTTAATAATAGTAATAAATGCAGCATGTAGTAGGGGATAGAGTTCTGGATTTGGAATCAAAATGAATTGTGTTCAATCCCACCACTTCTGACACCATTAGATTCCTGTCCATGGGAAGTCACTAAATCACTCTGAACCTCTGTTTTCTTACTTGTAAAGTGGAGCTAAGAATATCTATAACACTTTCTTGGATTGTTCTGAGGCTCTAATGATATAATGCGTCATTACAAATTCACTTTAAAGTTAATTTTAAGATGTTAGTTATTATAAATATTTTAGTACAGATTAGTATCTATCCCATCTGTGTGGCCTTAGGCAAGTCACTTCTCCCCTCTCTTTATTTCCCTGCTTTGTGAAATGAACGGAGTTAAACTAGATTAGGAGCTGTCTCCCTAAGGTCTTTTTTATATAGCCTTCAAGCTAAGAATGTTTTACACATTTTTAAACAGTTGAAAAAAATCAAAAGAAGATTAATAATCCACGATGTATGAAAATTACATGAATTTCAAATATGTGTCCACAAAATAAAGTTTAATCAAAACACAGTCGTGCTCCTCTTTTTACATATTGTCCCTGGCAGCTTTCTCTCTACAAAGCCTGAACTGACTAGTTGCTAGAGAGACCACAGGGGGCCCTCTCTCATCACTTCATTGCTGCTAAGAGTATTATAAATTGTCAAGATATAGTTATAACTTGACAGTGTTTTGAGTGCCATGGGCATTGCTGTACTGCAATATCTTTTTTATTTTTATTAATAGTGTATATCTACTATATCAAAACAAGAAAAGAAAAAATGCTATTATAATTTTTTTAGCTCAAGATCAAAATTGAAATTTTTTTGAATGAGAACTACTATTAACCACTACAACTGAGCACCGAATGGCTTTGGAAATTAACTTTTCATACTATTATTTTACTTTTTTGTGGGTTTTTATATCTATAGTTTCTTTTAATATGGAAATATGCTTTGCGTGACTGCAAATGCATTAGCCTATATAAAAGTGTTTGCTTTCTCAATGGCAGGAGGGAAAGGAGAGAATTTGGCACCCAAAATTTTAGAAAACAAATGTTAAAAATTGTTTTTTTAAACATAGTTGGAAAAAATATTTAATTTTTTTTAAAAAAGGAAAACTGTTTTTGCTGCAGTTTTGATATATCTTAATGAATCCAACCTAAATTGCAAGGCAAAACAGTGCTTACCTGTGGAACTTTTACTGCAGTAAAGTTAATTCAATTATGACAACTCACATTGTTTTAATAACTAGCAATGTCAAGATGCTTAATATACTTTCCATGCTGTCAACAGTTAAAAGAAGCAAGCTCTCCATTCCCACACAAATTTGGAACTCAAACTACAATCCCAGAACCATTTTTTTTGGATCCTGAGGCAAATGCAAAAGAAATGCCCATATTTCAAAATCCATTTAACCATGTAATTGAGGAGTTTCCCTATAACCTTCAATTGGAAATAATAAATCTACTACGTAATGGCATACTAAAAGGCATAAGAATATGTTAAAAAAAGCATCAAGAGTATCTAATAGATTTTTATAAATACTTTCCAAATGATGAATATGCTCAATTAAAATCATATGCTTGTGGATTGATATCAGTATTTGGTAGTACTTATCTCTGTGAAAAGATATTTTCAAAGCTGAAACTCAATATCTCATTACAGATAAACATTAACAGATGAACAATGTGGTCCATTTTAGAGATAGGGAACACTAACTTTGAGCCCCAAATAAGGAAACTGTTATTCTCCCCCACCAAAAATATAAATAAATAATCCCATAGGAGGCCTATACAACAAAATATTGTATTCAATTATTATTTATTATTGTTGCTATATTCTGAATTGTACAAATAGAAATCCGTGGAAATTTGTTTACTCTTTCTATAAAAGTATCTACACAAAATCTTCACTTTTGCCTCTTGACTAGCAAAACCCAAAATATTTACTATCTGGTGCTTTATAGAAAAAGTTTGGCACCTCCTAATCTAGATAATCCTTAAAGTTTATTTCCACTGAAAATACCTGGAAGGATCTAGGTAATACCCAGAGGAAAGATGGAAAATCAGAGTATGAGAAGGAGGCACTGCAGCTGAGGAGGTAGGAAAACTTTGCAGTTTTTTCCTGGAGCCAACCTTGCCTTAGGCAAGACTATAGTTTCAAAGAATCAGTTAAAAAGTGAAACATTCGACTGAGCACTAAGCTGTTCAAAAATAAACTGTTTTCTTCCTCCACTGAATTTACTAAATGGACCGCTTTGGCGAGCAACATGGCAACAGCATTTGGCAGCTTAAAATGGGCCCAGATCTCATTTGTTATATATGCCAGCAGAAAAAGTCCCTCTGAGCACCATTTCCACATACCCCCTAAATAGCTATTATATCTAAAAGCTCTAGAAGTTCTAGATATGAGGCCCTGAGGTCCATCTGACTGAAAGTTTAACTATCAATGTACAAGACTCATAAACCCAGATATTGCCCTAAACATTGGGCCAGGGACCTAGGAAGGGTGGCCTTCATGATGACCCATAAAATCATAGCCTCTCTTACAAAGGTCTTAAATTTATAAAATTCCCATAATATGATCATTTCTCCATGCTGCTTTACTGTATCCCCTTAAACCACTGTGCCATTCCCAAGTTAATTATTAAATGTAAAGTCATTTAGGGGTGGAAACATGGATAAGCAAATAAATTCTTTATAATTGCCAGAGATGGGTGGGCCTTAATTAAGGGGGTTTATTCGATTTTCTAAGAAGATCTAGTTCCTGATGAAAAAGCAAGCAAGCTATTTCATTGTTAACTGGGGACCACTGAAGTTCAGTGGAGTCAGAGAAAGGAAAAAAAAGGAGGCATTATGATCCAGAAGTGGCTAACAAAAAAAAATTGCATTAAATCAAGACCCTTGCCAAATTTAAACCTCCTTAGATCCAGAAAACTTGGCCTCTGGGCCAAGTGATTTCAATAAGCAGTTACTGAACTGAAGTCTTCTTGACCTGTCAAGTTAAACAAGCCACACTATGTAGAATGCTTGCCTGAACCCATGAGAAACCTGCCATCCCACCACAGGGAGAAAGTCAAAGCTGTATTACAAAGTTGTTTTGGGTGACTTTAAAAAAAAAATCATAACGCCTTCTAAATCTACAGCCCAGGCAACTAATGTATCCCTTTTTTCATACACTAATGCTTTAATTTTGCGTATTTTCAACGTGTCCCTTCTGTACATCTTGGGTCCTTTGTCACTACTGTTGTCTGCTATACACAGTACATTTCTCAAAAAGCAGAAACCATATCTGTTTTAAAATTTGGTCCGGGCAATGTTTAACAGAAAGCTAAATAAATGCCTTTTTTTTCCACTTGACTGGTTGGTTGGTTGATTGACTAATTAATTGAATTGTATTTTGAGTGTAATCCCCCCTAGGAATATCTCCAGAGGAAAAGCCATTTTGTAGTTGAAGTAAAACATTTTACTTGTCTCATTTTTGGTTATCTGCAAAGCAAACATTTACTCCCTTCTCATTTTGACTGTGAAATTTTGCCAAGCATGACTATAAATCCACAAGTATTTGACCATAATGACTGACATTTACATGGTGCTTTGTAGAGGGAATTTTCTCATTAGGCGTTCCCTATCTTAATGAAATCACAGCCCTGACCCCCACTCCCCACCCAAAGCACTTTACATATATTATCTCATTTCAGCTTCATAACAACCCTGTGAGGTATCTCCAACACTTGTCCAAAAAAGAACTTATCTTTCCCCTAAAACACAGCCCACTTTCAAACTTCCATATTTTATCAAGCGCACCACCAGCCTTCCAGGCAGGCCCCCAAGTTCAGCATCTCGGTGTTAACTTCAGCTGCGTATGTTCCCTCAGCTCACATTTCTGACATATCTTATTTCTGTCTTATAGCACCTCTGCCCTATGACCCCTTCACTCACATTGCCTCTACCTTCGTTCAGGCCCTCATCACTTACTTACCACATCACATGACTTATTCCTTGATAACTACTCAGAGGCCCCTAGGTGCAACAGAGACTATGGACTTGGACTCAAAAGGACCAGCATTCAGTTCCTGCCTTGACTGTCTGTTCTTGGGCAAATCACTTATCCTCTCTGAGCCTTGGTTTTCTCTTCTATAAAATGGGCATAATAACACCTACCTAACAGGAAGAATCAAATGAGATAGTACCTGTAACAAACCTGAAAGTTCTACATAAACACTGGTTATTGTTGTTACCTGAGCTCTCATTGGCCTCCTAAAATGGTCTCCGTCTCTATTTTCTCTTTATGCCAAGTCAAGCCATCATCTGCATAGCTTAAAAGTGAATTACCTAAAGACCACCTTTCTCCCCCACCTCAGTTAACTCCAATGGCTCCCCGTTAGCTACAGGAACAAATATAAATTCTGTTTGTCATTTATAAAGCTCTCCATAACTTGGTCCCATCCCACCCTTCCAGACCTGATACATATCACTCCCCTCTATGGACTCTACTTTCCAGCCATACGGACCTATTTGCATTTTCTCTCACATAACACTCCAGAACAAAGAGTTAGACCTGGAATCGATAAGACCTGATTTCAGACCCTGCCTCGGTCCCTTACTAGTTGGGTAATCCTTATCTGTAAGATGGGGCCAATAAGAGCAGCTACCTCAAAGGTTATGGTGAGAATAAAACATATATAGAGCACTTTGCACACCTTAAAGGGCTATGTGAACATGAGCTATTGTTTTTATTAGCTCTGATTTCTGTGTCTTTATACCTTCATCTACTGAAGTTCCTAGCTTCCTTCAAGATTCACTTTAAATGGGGGGTGGTGGCACAGGCCAGTAACCCCTGCTCCAGGGAGGCTGACGCTGGTGGATCTTGGGAATTCTCTCAGCACCGACATGGGGAGCCACAGATGAGGGAGCCACCAGGTTATCCAAGGAGGGACAAACTGCCCCAGGTCAGAAAGGGACTGGGTCAAGGCTTCTGTGCTGATCAGCAAAGGAGTCAAATCCAAGAGTGGCCCCTGCCCTTCCAGCCTGGGCAAGATGGGGAAACCCAAGCTCAGATCTTAAAGGGGGAAAGGATTCAGCTGAATCACTTCTCTCTACATGAGGCTATCCTCAGTTATTGTTAAGTGCTAAGGCCTATATATTCAAGGCTACTTTGTATCTGCTTTGTAGGTTTTCTAAGTGTTTTATCTTTCAGTTTTGTCTTCCTATCCTCAGCATCTCACCTGCTGCACATAAATGCTTGCTTGATTAATTAAGACAGTGGCTAAAGGCATTGTTATCCTCCTTTTATAGATGAGGAAAATAAATATCATAGAAGTTAGGTGACTTGACCATGGTCACAAAGCTATTAAGTG
Source organism: Potorous gilbertii (assembly GCA_028658325.1). Taxonomy (NCBI): domain Eukaryota; kingdom Metazoa; phylum Chordata; class Mammalia; order Diprotodontia; family Potoroidae; genus Potorous; species Potorous gilbertii. Next base: position 171,605,154 of record CM053769.1, on the reverse strand, counting down.
TTAGAGACAGGATTTGAACACAAGACTTCCTCACTCCAAGTCTAGCCTGCTTTTCATTACAACAAATGGGGCCTCTCACTTTAATGAAGAACTACTCTATGCAAGACAGTGTTCAGTGCTGATTTGAAGAGGGAGAGAAAGATGAATGACATAAGGCTAATTTTCCAGTAACACATGAAAAGATAACACATAATATAAGGGCCTAATGAACAATATCTACAGTAAGTGCTTGTAGGAATTCAGTGGAGGGAAAGATTATCTCCAATAGCTAAAAGGAAAATTTAACATATGCTCCAGAAATCTTCTCTGCCAATTCTGTCAGTTTCTCCTGGGTTTTTATTTAACAGCTTTCCTGGGAGTCCTTTGCCTTAATTATCCATATTGGCCAAAAGGGTAGACCAGTCTCCTTGAGTAAGCTACACACCCTCCCTACACATGGTCAATAAATCTGATCTAATAGAGAGAGATCCCCTGGGTCTGCAAGAAGCATGGAAAGATTTAATACCACAACTTCCATTCAGACTATTCAGAGTGGAGGATTAAAGACCTTGGTGTTGCTTTAGGAAGTCCCCTTTGGTATGTTTTATTCTAGCACCAGCCCAAAGAACCAGAAAGAATTTACAGCTCCAAGGTTACCTTTCTATCCAAAGTCCAAAACTCAAACTGCGTCCTAAGTAAGTCGTATCAGACAGTGAATAAAGTACTGTATTTGCAGTTGGAAAAACTAGATTTAAGACCCATTCTGTTGCTCATTATCTGTGGGACCATGTACAAATCACTCATCACGTCCTGTTTTCTAATCTGTAAAATGAGGGGGTTGGACAATATTATACTAAGGTCTCTTCAGGTTCTAAATCTGTTCTTCTAATGGAGGGTTCCATGTACTAACCATATGACTTTGGGGAAGTCATTTATTTCTGAAAAAAAGAGTTTTGTAAACTTCAAAGCATATTCATCCAGAGCTGGCACAGTTCGGAGTGTTAGACTTGGAATGGGGGCAACCTGGGTTGTTATGCAGCCTCAGATATTTACTGGTAGTGAATATTAATGTTGTTGTAATAATTATGGTTGCTGTTCTAGGGTGCCCTGTGAGAAGAACTAGGAACAGTATATGGAAATTGCAGAGGAATCAGGTTTAGCTTTGATTTAAGGGAAAACTGTCTGACAGTTAAAGTTAATAAAAAGTTATCAAATGGCACTCAATAACTGTGACTCTAGGCAAGTCACTTAACATCTGTCTGCCTCAGTTTTATCCTCAGCAAAATGAGATTAGCAATATCACCTACCTCCCAGAGTTGTGAGAATTAAATGAGATAACCTGGGTAAAGAATTTTGTAAACTTTTAAGCACTACATAAATGCTAGATATGTAAATGTGAGTTAGCGTTGAGTTCAACTGGCATGAATTGATGATTTCTTCTATTTACATTCACAGCTATTGGAGTTCTTGGGTCTCTGTTTCCCTCATTAACTTAAACTAAGATGTCATGTTTAATGTTACTATTTCTAAAATATCTGGAGTCTGCACTAAAATGAATGCACCACTGTCGTCATCATCACCATTTACAGAAGGATTAAGAAATAATGACATCTTTTGGGATATACAAGATATTTTCAAGGTACCTAAAGAAACTTTTACTCTCTTAAAGCCTTTAGCCACAGTCCTAATTCTCCTGATGAGTGAATAGTCAATTACCTGAAACAGTGAACTTAAGTTTAAAAGTACCTTTCAGATCACATTTCTCACCTTTGAATATCTGTTGACTTGGACTAGAGACTTCAGTGAAAAAGAAGGGTTAGGCTCTCTGTTGAGATATATGCTAAATCTTAGATAATTCCATCTTTCTCAGTGAATCAGGGGAAGTCATTTATTTCTTGACTGTTTCTTCAAAGTGTTCTTTCACTTCCAGAAAGTAAACAGTTATGATAACCCTTATTCATATTGTGCTTTCCATTCCAAGCCTCTCTATATACATTATATGGTTTATCATTATAATAACACTATATAGTAGAAAAGGCTGTTAGCTCCATTTTACAGATAGGAAAATGAGTCTCAGAGAGGCTAAGTGATTTCTTCAAAGTCACACAGCAGGAAAGCAAGGACTCAAGCCTAGGCCTATGAAGTCTACCAACTAGTTTTAGGATAATGTTGTTTATGCTGTTATTTAGTTATTTCAGTAGTGTTGAACTCTTCATGACCCCATTGGAAAGATATTGGATTAATTTGCTATTTCCCTTTCCATTTCATTTTACAGATGAGGAAACTGAGGCAAACAGGATTTGCATGGTCACACAGCTAGTGAGTATCTGAGGCCAGATTTGAACTTGAGAAGATGAGTCTTCCTTACTCTAGACCCAGTAGTCTGTCCACTGTACCACTTAACTGCCCCAATGCTTAGGATACATCACATTGCAATTCATAGATCTTTCATAACCCGGCAACTTTATTATTATTATTTAAAAATTCAAATTCTTATTTTTATAGAATACATTTTTTTTCCTAGAATAAGCCCCGTAGTAATAGTAATAGCCTGAGTTAATGGCTAACTTCTTGGGCCAAAAGAGATAATTATACTGCCATTAACATACAAATTTCAACCAGATTATCCAGTTTTGCTATGGAAGCAAAAATCACACTTTGTGCTCCAAATAGCATGAAAAATCAATGCCCAAAGACAATCTTAATAAAGATTATCAAATATTAGTTCCTCCTTTTGATCTTTTCATTTAAGAAATAATCCGTTCTTCCCCTATTTGCTGTGTATTTGAAGATGAACTGCAGATGATGAATGCCTGAATTTACAAGGTTAAAACCAGTGATATTTAAAAGATCAATTTTTATATTGCACATTGAATATTCAGTGAGAAGTACAGTGCCTTGCAGCTCATATTTTATTAATATAATGCATAACCAAACAGACCATAAATATTTTGCGTCCAGTTCAAATTAGGTTTGGGGTTAAATCTAAAGCCAAAAAAGCATTCTACTTTAGGTCTCAAGAAATAGTAAGAGGCAAACTTGCCACAAATGAAACTAAGGAGCCAAATCATCTTACTGAAGCAGCCATGATTAAGGTCACTTTCAGGAAGACATCTAGTCACCACAGTCTTCCCCAGGGGTTAGTAAGATTTAGAGCAAGGAGAGACCCTAGGAATTACAAGATGGGAATGAGGCCCAGAGAAAGGTTAAGTGATTTGGCCAACTTCATACAAGAGGTAAGAAGCTAAGCCATGGACTCAGATCTACATCTTCAAATCCCCTACTTTTTCAGCTGCACCATCCAATCCAAATCATTTAAAAAAGACTCACTATCTGTTGAAAGCAGCTTCATATTGTCTGATCTATCCACTGACCATTTAAAAATATTCCTTATCATTGAGGTTGAGGAGAGGAGACTTTTTAAAATTTTGTGCAGTAAATTTCTGCATTTTAAAAGAACTTCTCTAACTTATAATTCCCATTCCTTTAGAAATCCTTCAAAATGACCATTTGCTTCACTTGTAGAACAAGCTATTTCTAAGGATTTAGGGGGTTTAGTAGAATTCCCTCTGTGCTTGTCAGATGGAAGAATTTTTTTGAAAGGTGTTTAATAGCTAGGTGAGCAGACTTCGATGATAGAATAGTCAAGTAAAATCTTCAAGTACAAACAATATCACAGAACTGTGAAGCCTAAAGGGACTTGGAGGTTATCCATGCTAACTCCTTCCTTTAACAAATGAGGCAATTAAGCCCAGAGCCATTAAATGATTTGCCCAAGATAATAAAGCAAGCTAATGGCAAAGTCAAGACCAAAACTGAGACTCTTGATTCTAGGCCTTGTCCTCTTTCCACTATATCAAGTCTCTTCTATGTTTAATGAGAAGATCCAAAACTATTTTAAGATTTACAGGATCCACAGGGTGTGTCTATACTCAACAATCAAACTGGACCCCACTTAAGGGAGCTCATCTGATCTTTGCAGTCAACTTGATTAATAATGGCATTAATTAAATTCACAGAACCATGGTATGTCAGAAATAGAAAAGATCTCAGAAATCACCTCATTTAACCCATACCTAATCATGATGTCTACAACATCGCCCTACATTGATCATTTAAGATACTATTGAGAGGTAGGTGGCATGATAGGTAGTATACCAGGAGTGGAGTCAGGAAGATCTGAGTTCAAATCTAGCCTCCGACACTTACTGACTAGCTATATAACCCTGAGTAAGTCACTTCCCCTCTTCTGCCTTAGTTTCCTCAATTATAAAATAAGGATAAATACTGGTACCTACCTAACATGTTGTTGCAAGAATCCAATGAGATGATATTTGTAAAGCACTTAGCACAGTGTCCAGCATATAGTAGGTGCTTAATAAAAACTTGTTCTCCTGTTAAAAACCTCTAGTGTGGAAGACCTTATTACTTTTCTGGTGCAGCCCATCCATTTTCAAATAGCTCTAAATCTTACAAACACCTTTGGTGAGCATACATCTGACATTAACAATCAGAAAGTGATTGAATAAAGTTATCCTTATTGGATCTATTAAGGAATCTTTTATGAACCCCTTGAAATAGCAAAAATTGTGGAAGCAAAACCAAATCAATGTAATGCTTAGTGGAAGACTGAATGAACTGCATGATCCTGAGAGCATTACAACTGAAACTAGCATGAGGACAACAAATAGATATAAAATGAATTTAATGTATCAATAATTTGATAATTATTTGTTTTCATTTTCAGCAATGGAGAAACTCCTATCCTAACACTTTAGTTCCCCACATACCACTTGATGAAGGAGAAAGGGGAATTAGGAAAATGAAACTAAGCAAAATGGCCAGGCCAGACCAAGTACACATTGAGGAGATCCATGAACAAGTCAACATGATCTCGAAATCCAGGAGGGGTCACTTGACAAGACATCTCAGGGTAGGGAGGATGAATGGGGAAAATATTACTATCTCTAAAATACAACTGAGAGAATATTTATAACTACTAACCTATGTGCTTACCTCATCTTTATAAAGTTTTTATGAGAACAATCCCAATGTGTATTAAAGGTGTCTTCAACATAAGAAGAAAACACGTAGGTAGCCTTTTACAGAAATAGGTAGCAGGGTACATCTTTAGAGTTAATATGATTAATTGAAAGGTGCAGAATATATAAGAATTGTTTTTATTGTTTGTCAACTTTTAAAAAGCAATAGACTAGAACAAAATATGACCATGCATATGTTAAGATCATTTAAATGAAGCTTAGCCATTTTTGCTCCATCCTTCCCAGTCTAAAGATATTTCTCCTTGGCAGAGAAAACAGAATCAAAATAGAGGATTAGAAGTCCCGAATTCTTTATTTTGTGTTGTCATCTAAGTCAAGCATTAACTATATCCTTTCTTTGATTTTCTTCTTGCTTCCAAAATAGCTTAAAAAAAATTCTCCCTTTGCCCAATGATGATGTTATCAATCACTACCTTCTACGGGCAAAGTATCATGCAGCAATCTGCATCAAGCACTATAATAGGCAAAAAATTGTCCTTTGGATCATTTTGCATTAGGCAAATTAGGATGTGACTTAGGAAAAGAACTTCCAGCAAAAGGCTCATAGTCAGATCTCATTTAGTCTTTATGTAACCATAAAAGAGTTTCTAATTTCCTTACTATCATTACAGTATTTCATTCTCACCGAATCTTATTGATCACAGCCTTCATTTTCCTAGAGTGCCAATAGCCTTAGAATGTTATGCCGATATGAGTCATAATCAATATCGTTTAGCAACTTACTTGGTTAAATGGGCCACAAAACCCAGACCTCCCTATGGGATAGCATGACAGTAATAGACAAAGTCTACTTTGGAGATGGTCTTATCCTTTACTTTTATCTTCATCCTAGTTCATTTATTAATTCAACAAATGTTTATTGAATACCAACAATGTTCATGCAATTATGATAGGCATTGTAGGAGATACAAAATGAGTACAAAATTATCCCTGCTATGATGGAGTTTGTAATTTTGGGAGATGTAGGAGTTGAACATACCAATAATCAAAAAACATAAGGCAGTAAATGCCTAAAGAAGTATGGTTAGAATTTAACACTCAAGGATGCAGGAAGCAATATCCATGACAAGAGGGGAAAACATAAGCCAAGACATGGACAAAGGAAAGTCAAGATTATTTTGGAGAATGGCCCAATTCAGTTCACCTGGCTCATGGAGTATACATAAAGGAACACTACCTTGCTCATAACTGGAAAAGTAGGTTAGAACCCTCTCACAGCATCATAGATTTTCAGTGTTGCAAGACATGTTAAAAATCATATGATCCAACATGTACCTGAACAAGAGTCACCTCTGCAAAATCCTTTGTAATTGATTATCCAGCCTCTGCTTATTCAGCAATAAGAAACTCACCTTTTTACTGAGAAAATCAATTCCACTTTGGGATTTCTCTATTTGTTAGGAAGTTGTTTTTCCCCTTACCTAAAACCTAAATTTTTTCCCTTCTGAAACTTCCACTCACTATTTCTAGTTCTGTTGTAATGTTTCAACAAGAATGAGCCTATTTCTTTCTTCCTGTTGTTCAATTGTTCCATTGGATCCACTTCTTTGTGACTCCATATGGGGTATGGTTGGCTATTTCCTTCTCCAGTGAACTATGTCAACAGAAGTTGAGTGACTCACTCAGGATTACATAGAGAATAAGTGTCTGAGGCCAGGTCTTCCTAACTCCAGGCCCAGAAGTCCATGACAGATCTTCAAGTAATGGGTGACAGCTTTATGTTCTTTGGGCTAAACATCCTTACTTCCTTCTTTAATTAGCTCACCATCCTAGACATCTTTCTCTGGACCTATTCCAGTTTGCTAATGTAGTTTCTGAAATGTGACTCCCAGAATTGAGCATAATAGCCTAGCTATGATGGGACCAACTCAAGTACAGTGGGACTATCACCTATCTCATTCCAAACATTATGCTTTATTGATATATAGCTGAAGATCATACTGTTTGTGAGGGTTAGGCTGTCATGATACACTATTTATTTATATTGAAGTCCACTAAAGTCCCAATTTTATCATTAAAGCTGTTAACTATATATATTTGATATTTTTAATCAAAGTATAGGGCTTTAACCTATCTCTATTAAATGGCATTATGAAAGGCCTCCAAATATGCCCATTTCCCTACCTCTGATGCATAGCTGGATGGAAAATGAGTTAATTCATCAGACTACACCTTGAATAGACATAGCAGATGGGTCCTAGGAAAAATAAAATAGGCTAGATTTCATTTGTGAAACTGTACAGTGCTTTCATTAATTACAAACTGCTCCTTGATAAAAAAAAAATCCTAACTTTCTAATTCTTCCTGGGATGCTATGTGACCACAAAAAAATGGAATATCATCTCTAAAGAATCAAAATTATGAGTGACCTAAGAGGTAATAGAAAAAGCAAGGTGAAGACACTTAGTCTGTAGCCCGTTAGCAAAGATGACTTACATACAAGGACTTTTGACTGGATGAGAAAGCAAGAGTTAATGAAACCAACATAGGTTCATAGACATGGAGCTAGAAGGGACATTGAGGTCATCTTTTCCAACTCCTTCATTTTATAGATGAAGAAAGTGAAACCTAGAAGAGCTAGATTCTCCAAAGTAAGAGAGGTAGATAATAAGTAGCTGATGCAGCAAATATGCTCAGGAATCTTCAGAAGCCAAAGCTAACGGGGAAAGGAAGCGGGGTGGAGCAATAAGCATTTATGAAGCCCCTACTAAAGAATGAGGCACTTTACAAGTATTATCTCATTTGATCCCTACAATTTTGCTGAGGTAGGTGCTGTTACCATCCCCATTTTAGCATTAAAGAAACTGAGATAGACATTAAGTGTCTTGCCTGTGTGCCATCTACCTAGCAACATTCAATTACATCATATTGTCAAGTAAATACATTGGAGGGTGACAGAGGGGGATTGGAGAGAGAGAGAGAGACAGAGAGAGGGAGACAGAGAGTCAGAGAGAACTGTAAGTCTAGCATAAGGGAAAAAGATCAAAGATCAAGTCCAATAATCTTTGGCATAGTTAACCAATCTAATACTAAAGACAATTTTTGTTACAAAGGAAACACCCCAGGGCTCAAATTATAAATATTTACTAATTATCTCTTCACGTGGAATAGGTGATATTCCCTTCACTTTTTATTCACAAAATTCCCCTTTTCCCAGCTTTTTTTATTTCCAGGGTGCTCTAAGACATTCAAGTGCCAGAAAAGTCAGCTTCTAAAATTTATTACTTTATTATGCCAGTAGGTGGCAGTGTAGCACAACTTTAGGATGCAGTATAACGTAATTGACTCAAGGACAAAGACACAATAAATTGATAACATTGTACATGCTAAGAGTGAAAGGTTTGGAAAGGATATTTGCTTCCATGTAACTTCCTATGTAACTGTAACTTAGGCATCTACATAAAACATTCACTTTTTTATTTAAAGAACTGGCTTATCCCTGGTATACAGTACACCAGTGTTTATGGTGAGAGGTTCCTATGTGAGCATTTAATGACAAAGGAACTTAGCGCAAGGGAGGCTACCCAGGGTTGGAGCTGGAACTTGGATCTAGTCCTCTAGTTCCAAAAACTACCTCTTTTCCCCACCATACCTTACTGCCTTAGAAGTATAAGACTTAGACAACCAAATGAATATTGTGCTTTAAAGCACTTGCCTTGTGTAGGTTCTTACACTGATTACAAGGATGCTGTCATTGCTTAAAGTATTTCAGAATTCCTCTTTTGAAACTGGCATCAAGGTCAGTTTCTGAGCCATTAAAAAAAATCAGTCTCCTTACCTTATAGAACACGTTGGTTTTGACCCAATGTGGAACACTAACTTGATCATTCACATTTTTCACCATATTTGACTCTTTTTTATCTGTCCTTGTAACACAAAAACTTGACAACATTGAGACATATGTTTTAAAATGTGATGCAGGCTACTGACACTTACCATATGTTTTTTCTACACATACTGTCTGTGTGAGCTTCTTTTGCCAAAGCATATGTGTGTAGAACTCACTAAACAAACATGTGTGGTTTATCTTTTCATTCCATTCTATTGAATTTAATTAAACATGAATTGTTCTTATTCAGTCATGTCCAATTCTTCATGACTTCATTTGGCTTTTCTTGGCAAAGATACTGGAGTGGTTTGCCATTTCCTTCTTCAGCTCATTTTACAGATGAGGAAACTGAGGCAAATAGGGTTAAGTAACTCACCCAGGGTCACACATTTAGTAAGTGTCTGAGGCCAGACCTGAATTGAATTCTCCTTGACTTCAGGCAGGGTTCTCTATCCACTGTACCTATATAGGGAAGGCACTATGATAAATACAGAAGATAAAAACAGAAAAAGAGCTGACATTTATTGTAATAGACAGAACGTTTTAACAGACAGATAAATACAATAAAATTCAAGGAAGGAGATAACATAAAATCAGGGTAAGGATTCTTAATGTTTTTATGTGTCCTGGACCCTTTGGCAGTCAAGTGAAGTCTATGGGTCTCTTCTCAGAATAATATTTTAAAAAATTTATTTATTTGTTTGTTTTTTAGTTTTCAGCATTCACTTCTGTAAGATGTGAGTTCTAAATTTTCTCCCCTTCCTTCTGCTCCCCCCTCTCTAAGACAATGTGCAATCTGATACAGGTTATCCATGTACAATCATAGGATATTATTTTTAAATACAAAAAAAACCTCATAGAATTCCAAAGGAAACCAGTTATATTGAAATACAATTATCAATATATTAAAATAAGTTAATGAATTCCAGTTCAAGGAAGTCAAGAAAGATTTCCCCCATCAGGTCACACCTGAATTGAGACTTAAAGATCAATTTAAGGATTATAAGAGGTGAAGGTGCAGAAAGAGTGCAGCAGGATGGGTGCACAGGCAGAGAGGGGAAGCAGGATGCTAAGTTTAGAGAATAACAAATAGGCCAGTTTGGAAGATAGAAGCTTTAAAACAAATACTATGAAAGTAATCTGGAGCAGGAGGCTGGAGGCAGTCTGTGAAGGGTTTTAAATGTCAATCTGAAGAGTCTGTATTAATCTGAGAGGAAACAGAGGGTTATTGAATATTTTTGAGCAGGGTAGTAACGTAGTTAGATCTCTGCTTCAGGAAGATAATTTTAGCAACCATTTAGCCCACATCATCACTGAAATTAAATAATAATTAAAAGGGAATAAGCAGCAATAAATGCAACCTCATCCTTTGAGGAAGGGAATAGTCAATCAATTAACATCTATTAAGCGCCTATTATCTGCCAGGGACTAAGCACTAGAGATATAAAAAGAGGCAAGATAGGAGAAATAATCAAAAAAATTTGCAAAAATGCTATATACAAGGTATATAGGAAATAATTAATAGAGGGAGGACACTTGAATTGAGGGATTGGGAAAGGATTCCTGTAAAAGAAAGGATTTTAGTCAGAATTTTTAAAAAGCCAGCAGGAAGGGATGAGAAAGGAGAACACTGGAGGCATGGGAGACAGCCAGAAGAAATGTTCTTAGCTGAAATGGAGTGTGGAGTTCATGGAACGATGAGGAGTCCAATGTCTTTGGATCGAAGAGTACGTGTTGGAGAGGAAGGTGTAAAAACACCAGAAAGGTAGGAGGAGGTTGACTATAAAGAGTACTAAGCAGAGGATTTTGTATTTGATCCTGGAGGCAATAGAGTCACTGGAATTTAGTGATAATAGTTATACTTGAGCTTTAGGAAAATCACTTTTGTGGCTTAAGGATAGAGGAAATGGAGGAGAAACTACGCAAATATCACAAGCTGTGTTCAAACAGGCAATCAGTGTTCTCCAAATGCCAAGAAAACATTAAGGGCCATTCAAAACTCACTAAAATGTCAGCACACTTTGAAAGAGGTGCTTAAATGATTAAAAAAAAAAAAGGAAAGTTATGTACATGTGTAATCAGCAAAGTACTAACAGGAGGTAGTGACAAAATGCTTCCTCCTATCCTCTCCTGGAGTAGAGTACTATGGAGGCTCCAGGAGAAAGGGCTGGGGGGATGAACCTGTGATTGTGTCACTATATAAAATTTACAACGGGGAAGCTTCTTCCACCAAGACAGATGGACAATTTTTTACACATTTGCAAAGGCTTAAGAATAAATGTTATCACAATTTGGGGAGTTCTGCATACATATTCTATAGCAAAGGCAATCAACATAGAGACAGCATGTCTAGAGAAAACATATTGTAAGTGTCAGGAGTCTGCATCACATCTTAAAATGTATGCTTTAAGGCTGCCAAATCCTTATACTTGGAGAGAGAGGCAGGCAGGGAAAAGCTAAGTGACTTTCTCAGGATGTCATAGCTAATATACATCACAGTCAGAACTTGAACTCAGGTCTTCTCAGTACAAAGAGTTTCTCTCAGTCTGCTACAGCATGCTGCTTTTTTAAGATTTGAAATAAGTACTTAAAAATCTGAGTGCAAATGAGTATGACCAAAGTAAGTAGGGGGAAATGAGTCAAGGGATAGCAATTTCTAAAGTAGCAAGGGGGTCTATCCACTAGCAAAAATAGAGATGCCAGAGGAAGGTTGAATTCAGAGATATAGGGATATTCATTGGATTGAGAACCAGGAACAGGACAGGGGATCCATGGAGTCAAAGTCACAAGAGCCAGTGAGTTGATGGAGGCATGTAAAACTCTTCTCCCTATCTTTTCAAATAACAGGCTTCATCTTTTCGTTTCCTACTGACTCTGAAAATGTATTCATAAGATCAAGAGAAAAAAGGGACCTTATAAATCATGTAGTCCAACATCTTCATTTCACACGGAAGGGGTGTAGTGCATGGTGTTTTCGCTGTTTTGCTTATGTAGATTATGTGTGACTCACATAGATCTCTCCAGATGTGTTTCACAGGGAGGAAAAAAAAAAGACATCACTAACACCTTCTTTTCCTCCCCTTCTCCAAGGCGGACTTCGATGCCCTGCAAAGAGGGAAACAGGAGGATGGGGTCAAAGGCTGGTCACTCTGCTCTCCCCAGAAAGAAGGGATACTGGAATATGATTATATCTATCTGTTCCATTAAACAGTATTAGTCTAGGCCCCTCAGAAGTGGGGAACCTGTGGCCTTAAGGCCACATGTGGCCCTCTAGGCCTTCACCTGTGATCCTTTGACTGAATCAAACTTCACAGAATAAATCCCCTTAATAAAAAGATTTGTTCTGTAAAAACTCAGTCCAAAGGCCACACTGAGGACCTAGAAGGCCACATGTGGTCTTGGGGCTGCAGATTACCAACCCTTGGGGGAAGTAGTATTTAGGTTCAAGCTAAATTCCTGATTGCACTTCTTTAATGGGGAAGGAATGTTCCAAGCTTTAGATGCAGGGCTTAACACTCTGCCCTCCCAGATGCCAGTTCTATAATGAACACACCTTCACACACACACACACACACACACACACACACACACACACACACACACAGACGCACACCCCTAAAATAGCAACAAAACACATTAGGCAAGTCAAATAGCAAAACAGAAGTCAGAGAAAATATGCACAGAATCTATTCCAGGCAATACAGAATGAAGGAGCTCTCCTATTGGGAGTGAGATAACATAACACAACCAAAAAAAAAAAAGAATCTTCAGATCTCACCTAAAGGGAAGTTCTATCGAAGTCTGCAGTATAGCAAGCTGGGTTAATATTAAGGGAGGATGTGACAGAGACTGATAGTTCCTCTCATTCTGGCCTCTTTCCAGAGTTCATCTCTCCCTTCAGTGATCTGAAAAGATGCTAGAAGTTCTCATCTTCTCTTTCAAAGCTGGAATCTAAAAGAATCTAGAAACTCTCTTGTCTCTCACTCTTACCAACTCCTCCTGCCCTCATATAGGCATTGGCATTGAGTAATGGATCTCCATCAATGGAAGAGAGTCCCATACAATTGGCCCTTTGAGTTAAGGGTTACAAGGGTTACCAATGAAGAAGGAGAGATAAAATGACTTACCCAAGGGCTCTACAATGGCAAGTACCTAAACTTGAGGGTAAGGGTAGAGATTTTGCCTTTCTTTGAATCCATAGCACTTAACCCAATGCCTGGCATAGAAGAGGCATTTAATAAATAGTTGTTGAATGGCTGATTGCTGTTTGGATTTTCATCAATGCAACAATGACAAGGTACTTCTACTTTGTGATAGACACTATGGCGTGCTGGGCCCCTATAGCAATCTGATTCTTGGAACCAGAAAATGTCCTAGGAGAGATAAGGTTTTAACCAGTGTTTTGGGAATAAAAACAAAAATAGAAACAAGAAAGTTATGAAAATATAACCATAATATTAAATAATTCCCATTAGCACTGTACACCTGCACTTTTCTTCTTATATCTTCTTTAGGTCCTTTTCTTTTTAGATTTCAATGGCAAGCCTCACTAATGGTTGGTAGCAGAAGCTATGAGAGGTTCTGCCTCTTAAACAGTTCTAAAACACAGTGAGATGGAAAATATTCCCACAATATTCTACCACCTGGATTTATTGGAGTATTGGACTTTTAAAAACCTATGCCCCAGAATATTGCCAGTAAGAACACTGACCTGAATTGAAAGCTACCTGGATTCTAACCTTGACTTCACCCCCAGGTTCATTGAATGATTCTGGTTCACTTTTCTGGGATTCAACTTCTCCAGCAATAAAATGATAAATACCTTCTCTTCTTTTGAGTTGTTCCAGTCTGACTATTTGTAACTCCATTTGGGATTTTCTTGGCAAAAATACTTAACTAGTTTGCCATTTCCTTCTTCAGCTCATTTTGCAGATGAAAAAACTGAGGCATACAAGATTCAGTGACTTGCCCAGGGTCACACAGACAGTGTATGTGTAAGATTGGGTTTGTACTCAGGTCTTCCTGACTCCAGACTGTATACTCTCTTTACTGTACCACCTAACTGCCCTCATATACATCCAGCACTAGCCTAATCAGTGTTTGGACTTAACCAGTCGATAATGTCCCCAATTTTACCCACTTCAACTCTTAAAACAAATAACAACAAATAGAAAGAATACTTACTTTTGGTTTCTCAAAAGACAGGTTTTAAAAAAAGCATGTGATTATTCAAACAAACAGAGGATAGAATGTTAGCCTTCAGGGCAGGAACTGTTCCCTTTTTGTCTTCGTAGACTTGGTGCCTCACAATCAATCATGAAACATTTATTAAGCATATACTATGTTCCAGACAATATACAGGAGAAATCAAAGACAAAAAAATTAAATAGGCCCTGACCTCATGGTGTTTGTATTCTATCGGATGAGACGATATTTACACACATAATAATAAACAAAATAGACATAGAATAAATAAAAGATAATTTTGTTAATGTGCATGAGTCTTGGGAGTGGGGAAACTAGGGCATCAGGAAAGACTTCATAGAGGAACAAGTTGAGCTTTGAAGGAAACCAAGGACTCTAAAAGGGCAAATTCCAGGTATGGTGGCAGGCTGGGCAGAAGCCAAAAGATGGCAGGTTCTGAGTTATGTGAGAGGTGCAGCTAGAAGGTCAGTTTACATACAGCACATGAAAAGTAAGATTGTTATGGTGGAAACAATATCCTAACCCTCCATCCTGTCTAATTAAGCTAGTTTTTTTCTTAAGTAGTATTAAAACCATTTTGGAGACTGATTGACCAGGTGACTGTATTTCCTGGTCACCAAAGTTCAACCAGGAGGAGCTCCAGCCATTACCTGATGCTTGACTGCCAGACCACAGTGGATCTATATTCTTTGCCAGCTATGGCTAAGTAAATTTCCTTTTATTAATTGTTGGATGCCCTATAAAGGTCTCATTTATTCCAGTATTAAACATAACATGAGTCAGGCGCAGTTTAGAACAGCTGGAAAAGTAGATTGAAGTCAGATTGTGAAATGGGAGAGTTTGCATTTGATCTTAGAGAAAATAGGGAGCCACAGATGTTTCTTAAGCAGTGCCTGTGCTTTAGGTATACCACTTTGTCAGTCACATGGGAGATGGATAGGAGAGGGGAAATTCTTGAGATGATTCCTGTGAAAAAAGGTAGTGGCTGTGTAAATAGAGACAAAGAGAGAAAGAGAGACCTGTTGTTAAAGTGAAAGAAGTAAAATAAAGACTGCAGAGAGGGGTCATAGTG
Organism: Potorous gilbertii; assembly: GCA_028658325.1. Lineage (NCBI taxonomy): Eukaryota > Metazoa > Chordata > Mammalia > Diprotodontia > Potoroidae > Potorous > Potorous gilbertii. The sequence goes on along the minus strand of CM053769.1, from coordinate 171,590,006 downwards.
GTAGCCTAAAAGATGTCTATTTCTTTAGAATGGTCTGGTAACTTCAGTGAAATTTTTACCAATTCAGGGTGGCACCTATGTTATAATTTATGACCTTGGAGAGACATTGTATTATTAAAATAATAATTATAATTTCAAGATAGGAAAAGTAGGAAGGGGAGGTTTCACCACCTTAAAAATTGCCCTGATAGGTTAGTAGAAATAACCCAGACAGCTCCAACCTCAGAGGGGTGTAAATCTGTGGCCTAGAGGTCACATGTGGTCCTCTAGGTCCTCAAGTGCATCCAAACTTCCCAGAACAGATCCCCTTAATAAAAAGGATGTATTCTGTAAAACTTAGATTCAGTCAGAAGGCTGCACCCATGGACCTAGAAGGTCACATGTAGCCTCAAAGTCCACAGGTTTCCTACCCCTGTATCACTGAATGTTTGTATCTATTGTTCAATAATTTAGCCCGAAAACATCTGACCAAGTCTTTTGGTACCTTGTAGCCTCCAGCACAATATGTCAGATGCAGAGGCTGAGGGTCGTCCCAGCAGGACCTGACCCATCCCCTCAGACACACCAAGTAGTTACTCAGGAGATAATTGCCCTAGAAATGTTCCTCAAGCTTTCTTTACATCATTCCAGGATATAATTCATTCAGCTTCTTAAAATAAAGCACACACACACACACAAGCACACACACACCTGCTTAACCTTGTAAAGAAAAAAATTTCTGATGCACTATTTATTTTAATAACCCCTGTCATCTACTAATGAACATTGAACAGCAGAAATTAAACAGAGGAAATCACTCCCCAGCCCTGCTTTATCCATTAAGCACTTGTGAATTTGTGATGATCTCTGCTTTCCTTGTGCCAGATGACTAATTGAGTTTGAGACAAGAGCTGTCAAAGGCTGGGAAAGAAATGATTTCTGCTAAGATTTTTTTTTTCTGTGATGCCTCACATCCCCAGCTTCAGGGAAAGCAAATGAAAGTGACTGTACAAGGCCTATGATAATAGTGTCCAATCTCAGTCTTACCCGTCAGTGACTAAATAGCCAGGTGACATATAAAGCAATGAGTGACCATGTTTGCATTTACCCTCTGTTCAACTGCAGGTGACGCAAAACATTTACATTTATATTTACTACTTTTCTACATGCATTTATCAGTCATCTATCCTTCCTGAAATCTTATTAAGGCTGCCACTGAGAGCCAGGCACATAACAGATAGCTGTGGTCCACAGCCGGCTGCCAGCCCAAATGTTCATGGCCCATTGTTCAGATGATCTATGCCCCAGTGCACCCCACCATTACTGCAAGAGCATTGATTCCAAAGCATCTGGGGTGATCATGCATAGGAAATGCAGTTTTTAGCTTGCAGCCAGGACACTCTCACTCTCACTCAGAACTTCTGAAACAGCAATCCTTTGTACTCTATCCTTAGCTTATTACCTGGACTGGTTTTTCCATTGGTTAGATATTACGTGTAGGAATGTTATTCCTGTCCTATGTTATACTTATTTTGCCATAACAGAGACTGTAAAAGCTACTTGCAATTTCAAGATGTCTAGGGCAGGAGAGAGTTTTCATTCTGGCATCAGCAACCCCGGGGAGATGCTGGGCTTAATCACCATCCCTTTTGCACTTTGTTTCCCTACTCTAGTCCCTGGGAATTCTGAGGCTACATGTGAGAAAATCCCTGTGACTACTCTGTCCTCTCAGCCAAAGTGGTAAGCCCTATTTGGACAATGAGGCATATTGCATCTTCCTTCACATTGATTTGTTTTCCTTAACTGTGTTCTTTGCTTGCTTTTATTTTGTTTTGCTTAAAAGTGTTATTTTCAAAATTGCATCCAAAGTTACAGGAAGCACCTCATTAAAATGTCCAGAAAATTTGTGGTCAGAATAGTTGGGAAGCATTGTGGGATAATATAAACAACAACAAAACGTTGGCTCTGAAGGTAGAGAACCTGGGTTCAAATACCACTTCTGATGCATAACACCTTCATGATCTAGGATAAATTACTTAGTCTCCCTATACCTTAGTTGTGTCATCTATAAAATGAGAGAGTTGGGCCAGGTGGCCTCTGAGGTCTCTTCCAGCTCTAAATCTATAATCTTGTTACATGGGGAAATTCTAAAGGGAGGGTCACTGCAAAATGTCAGCAATGTAAAAAAAATCAATAAAACTTTTTTCTTTAAAAAAAATCCCTCTGAAACCTTGTGAAGAAACATAGCAGATAAATGAAATGCCCTGCTAGCTATCTAAACCCATCCAGAGGCAGTTTGGCTGAATCCTCCAACAGGGAAGGAGGGGACTGGGAAAGTTTAATAAATGAGGACATCAGATCATTAAGAATACAATGCAGCCTGAAATGGATCTGCCCCAAGACAGCCTGACAGATTTTCCAGCCAGACACTTAGCAGAGACACTAACAACAATCCCAATGCACACTCTGCTAGCTGTACACGTTTCCACTCTTAGGGCAAAGACAGAGAGCAATGACGCTTGCTGCAGTGCTCATGCTCCACACCGAGGATTGACCTCCATGGAGTAATTTATTAAAACCTAAGAATACCACAGACGTTCTGTAGAGGAAGAAACTGAGGCATGGAGAAGTGATTGTCTTGCCTAAAGTTATACAGGTAGTAAGTGGTCAAGGTGCGCTTTAAACCCAAGTTTATTGACTCCAAATCTTTTCATTCTATCGGATGCCTCCTCTCACTTTGATGACAGCAAGCAACCAAAGACCACTGGTGTCCCTACTTCTCACACAAATGCCATTTGGCCATTCTGTGCTGCAGAAAATAATAGTTTATGTTTATATAGTAATAGTATAATAATTTCTATAATACAGTTTATCTATATTTGTATAGCACCCACTATGTGCACTTCACAATCATCATCTCATTTCATCCTCATAAAAACCCTGGGAGGTAGGTGCTATCGTTATCCCTATTTAACAATTGAGGAAACTGAGGCAAACAGCAATTAAGTGACTTGCCCTAGATCACACATGCTAGTTAGTATCTGAGGCCAGAACTGAATTTAGGTTAGGTCTTCCTGACTCCAAGCCTGGTACTCTATCCACTGGATCATGTAGCTACCCCAGACCTCCCTAATTTTTATCCTTAGCTCCAAAGGAGATATAGAACCTCTGAACCTCTTGAATGGGCCTGTTAAAAGATAGAACTCTTTCTCTGTGCCCTTCCCAGATAAAAACAGGCATTTCCTTACATGAACCCGAATTCTCAAGCCTGTCACACTTTAGAAAGAAATGCTTGATCTAATGGGAGACACATAAGCATAGTAGTAGTCTGATTGCCATTACCTTGATCTAATTCATCTCTTGTCTTGGACAGATATTTTTGCATGCTGACCTTTTATGTCTTCTACCTTCTTAGCTTTGGGATTTCAGTTTTTCTTTGGAAAGGGTCCTGGGGAACGGTCTTATGATTTAATCAACATGGCGAACTTTCAGTATACAAACTTCTTCCATTAATGTAGATTGGCCATTAGCTATAATTTATTATTTTAGAAAGCAGCTTGGTACCCCTGAGAAGGTATGTGACTTGTCCATGGTTCTATAACTAGTAAGTATCAGAGGCATGACTTGACGACAAATTTTCTTGACTCTAAGGCCATCTCTCTGCCTAATTTCTGACTCAAGTCACTTCCTGTTGCTAGAATTATAGAGAAACTGAAGGGTCCACAGATAGATCCGGTAGCAACGAATGCAAAGTATCTTCTGTAGCACTATGGTCCCCTGCAATCATCCCTTGGATTATCCTGAACACTCCTTATTTTGTATGTCAATCCAGGTTATTAAATTATAGGATCATAAATTTAAAACTAGAAGGGACTTGAGCAGTCCTTTAGTCCAACCCTTATCTTGCAGACAAGGAAACAGGTTAAAGATTAAGTGACTTGCCCAGAGATATTGACTGTCAGACACAGAATATGAAACCAACTCTTCTTAGTTCCTAACCCAACACTATAGTCACCCATCACTTTGTCTTTATAAATCAGCTTTGGATCATGTTAACTCAAGGAATTTTCTCCACCCAACACATTGAATAACGTAAGTTTTCCTGAGAGAAACCTCCTCAATTCCCTTTCCTTACAGCTAGATGGAACCAGCTCCACAAACAACAGTTTCTCTGGAGAATTTCTTACAAGCAATTAAACACTGCTGATTCACCTGAGGAAAAAAAGCACTTTAAAAAAAGAAAAAGACAAAAAGGAATCACTTTAGGGAGATTCTTCAACTCTCAGATTTCCATTCTTTCCAAAAGCACTTTTTTTTAATCATCTCTGACCCTTAGGGGTGTGCTAGGAAGCCCCTGAGCAATTAAGACCCGCTCCTCAGTCTTCTTGATAAAATTACATGGTATAGGGGCAGTTGGTAAGATACAAGTATGGTTCTCCTTTCAAACTCTGGGTGTAAGAATTTGTAGGTGGTAAAGACTCCATCCTTTTTAGACGGTGGCCTTTTCACAGATTGTAAAGAACATGTATATGAAAGAGCCAGGAAACTCCCACTAAGGATTACCAGTGAGGTTACCAATGATATCGATCCATCCCCTTGCCCTTTTCTTCTCTCACTTATAGATTTCTATCTCTCCGTGTTCTCCTTACATGAGTAAAGATTTCTTAAAGTGGAAGCACATAGCAGTGTCAACTGGAGAAAAGTTGCTGTAGAACTGAGTCATCAAGGGACATTGAAAGCACAAAACTTTAATCTGGAATCATGCTTGGGAGATGGCAACCCCTTGAGCTGGAATCTTTGCTGAACCTAGTGTGAGAGTTCCAAGAGAGCACATATAGCTGTATTCTAAACTGAGAAGTCAGCTGAACCCAAGGCTTGGGGATGTGGTGACTAGAGCCAAGCAGTGAAGCAGCATGTATCGGAACAACAACATTCAACAGAGTTCAGATGGGGCAGCAGTCAGCTGCAGCCAATGGAGACATCCAGATTAGGGTTAACGGGAACCGTGCAAGGACATCAGCAGCTCCCTAAACCCTTGAGCATTTGTCCCTTCTTCACATATACACTGGCCACATGGATTCCCTATGTTCAGCTTTAAACTTGTGAACTCTGTGTGTCTATTCTCACAGATGTATATTTTTTATGTGTGTAAAGAAAGAGTGCATCCCAAGTTTATGAGGGAGACATTTTTTGCTATTATTCTGACTGCTGTTTCAGCAAATGCCTTTACTTTCAGTTAAATGTGTCCCCTGGCTGACTAGAGTGGAGGTAACCACACTCTTAGGGGCTCATGTACTATGTAATTTTGGGAGCATAGACCTGGAGAGTATCTTGAATACCTAAGGTAGTTTTCTCATGGGGGATCCAAGCTATTGGATCCAAGTTAGGAACTAGCTCAGAGGTGAGCTATAACCTCAGGGCACTGTGCTCCTGTTCACTGTCACATTACTGCATATTTCTCACACAATTTTTTTTTCAAACTAGGATATCAGGTAAAACTATTCTTTAAAATTCTTAAAAGCATATGCAGTTCTACGCACTAGAATAACAATGGATTTGGAGTCAGAAAATCTGAATTCAAATCGCACCTTTGCCATTTACCACTTGTGCGAACTTGGGCAGGTCAGCCTCTCTGGAATTCAGTTTCTTCAGGTCTAAAATGAGGGTTGGACGAGATGGCCTCTAAGATTGTTTTAAGCTTAAAATATATGATGTGTAAAAGCCACTTATGTGTATGAAAACCCAAACCAGTAGGCTTCTTATAATTTTATATAGGGAGAAAGAGATCCCTCTCTCTGTCTCTCTCTCTCTGTCTCTC
>CM053769.1:171371990-171583709 GCA_028658325.1 Potorous gilbertii | reverse complement strand
ACACACACACAAATGTGTGTGTGTGTGTCAGGTCTTCTTTCACCTTAAGTCAAATATACTGGTGGAAATAAGAACAAAGCCATCACTTCCTTCCCTAGTGTGGCCACATCGTTTTTCTGGATCAATAGCTCCATTCTCTCCTTGGCAAGTGTTATGCTCTCCCAGATGTGCCTTCGACACAAATCCTCTCTCCGTCTTCCTTTCTAGTGTGTTGATGTTATGGCTGAAAACCAGCAGAAATGTTGCCTCAGACCGCACTATTACTCTATTGCTAAATCACTTCTTTAACAAAATTACTCATTCCAGGTTTATTCATTTTGAAGCCACTTAGCAAAGTCCATTTTTTTCTTCCTCTCTGGTCAGTAGAGGAATAGGCAACCTATCAACCACAACTACAAATGAAACTAGCCACCTACCACTCCCTATCATGTGGGTTTGCATCCCTTTGTCTCTCTCATAGTCTCTTGGGCTGGATAGATCATGAGGCTGACACAGAATGGCAACTGTATAAGTCACTGTCAAGAGCACACTAGGCATTTGGATCCTCCCAATTCAATCATTTCCTTGGAGAGGGCATAAGCACAAATTCACAGCCTTGCAGGCATCAGATTAAAGGGAGACAATGGTAGTTTCCCTATTCTTTTGGAGATTATGTTTAAGGGAAGGTGCAAGTTTCTTTTTTCCAATATCAAATCCTTTTCCACAGTTAATCATATGACATCTATATGATGGAAAAATTCAAATTCAATCAACCTTGTGTTATCTGCGCTGATAAAGGCAAGCAGTTATGTAGAACCCAACTGTGGGCAATGAAAAAATCCTTTTTCTTTGCTATTGGATTCAGAGGAAGCTGCAATAATTGAAAAATACTACTGGAGTATCAGGGATTTTAAATAGAAAGTATAGAAAGCCTGAGGTCTTTGGGGTAGCCTATGAATCAAAGGAGAAATAGACTATCTTAGGAAATAAAAATAATAACTCACTTATATGACACTTTGAGATTTACAAAGCACTTCACACTTGTAATCACCATTGTTCTGGGTCCTCTTCTCCTTCTAGACAGTTTTTCTTGTAATTACATCAGCTCCCATGGCTTCAATGCTCTTCTCTATCCTGATGATTCTCAGACCTACTTATCCAGCTCTAATCTCTCTCCTAACCTCCAGGCTTGAATTTCCAACTGTCTATTGAACACGTCCAAAGCTGAACTCATTATCTTTCCCCCTGACCCCTCCTCTCTTCCTACATTTCCAATTACTATCCTCCTAGTCACCCAAGGTCACAATGTAGATAGCATTCTTGACTCCTCATTCTTTCTCGTTTCCTATAACCAATCTGTTGCCAAGGCTGTCAGTTCTACTTTTATAACATCTGTACAATACACTTCTTTCTTTCTCCTCCGGCACTGTAACCACTCTTGTACAGATTTTCATCACCTCACCTAAACTATTGCAATGGCCTTCTGGTTGACCTCCTTGACTCGAGTCTCTTTTATTCCAGTCCGTCCTCCTTTAAGCTACCAAAGAGGTCTTTTTAAAATACAGATCTGACCATGTCACCCATCCTACTCAATAAATTCCACTGGCTCCCTGTTATCTCCAGGACCAACTAAAAAATCCTCTCATATATGCAGAATTACACACCTGTAATTCTACCAAAAAAAAATGGTAAGGAAGTGCCTTTTCCTATCTCTTCTTTGGAGCCTCCATGAATGTTATCAACATTTACACCCAAATCCCTATCAATCTACTCGTAACTGAAGACAAGCCTCTAGTTTCTCTGGGTCAAGGATGGCTCTAACAATTATTCTTCTTGATTACTCCCCAATTAGTTGTGGTAAACAAGAAGATGTAGTTTGATACATACATAACTCTTCCGAGATCAAATTCAGTTAAGAAGATGTGGTATGGTGGCACAATAGTAAGTAGGCACCCAAGAAGTCTCATAGGAACAATTGTACTATAAGGATCTAGAGGGCCACAAGATGAGGTGCCAAGGAGTAACCTCTTGGGGCAGTGTATGTGGAAGCACTCCCTGTGGAGAGGAAGCTCACTCTTCCTTAGCCCTACACCGATGTCCTGGAGTAACATTCCATTGGCATCATTCTATTTATGACTTTACAGATAAGAGTAGAGTTGAGTCTAACTTAGCAAAGACAAGAGCAAAAATGGAGGTGATATGGAGTTAGGGGAATAACTCCATTTAATAGACCATAGAACTATCTGAGTGGGAGAAAAACAGTCTGCTACCCTTTCTACAACATCTGCCAACATCTACTCAGTTTGCAGGAACATAGGCAGGCCAGGACCGTTGACTCTAGTAGGATAATGTTCTTTCCCTAAGACCATACAACCTTGTTTTATCTCAACTCTTGTTTCACGTAGCTTGTACTTTTTTATTGCTACAATCTTCAGTTGCCTTGGATTTTGGTTGCACTGTATTTTCAGTCATTAAAGACAAATTAATTTTATTACTTGGAGATTGATTCTCCAAATTTATTACAGCATTCAGCTTTATCTAGAAACTGGAAGGCTGGGTAGCACTTGCTGATCTGTAAAGAGTTGTTAGTTTCATCGGTTTTGATGGGTATATTTTAGGAAATGGAACAAAGCGATCTTGACTCATAACAACAAACCATGCACTACATTTTAACAGGCTGCTTTATGTGAGATTGTTGATGTTGTTGTGTTTTCTTTTATTGGTAGCAAATACACTATCCCATTTGTGTTTTCCTTAGATTAATGTTAAATTCAGCTTGCATTCATTGAAAGCAATATCTTCATGGAGAGATTTAAAATTCACTGAGGAAAATCAACAGACAGTATGTGAATAATCATGAATGTAATCCCTGTGGGGGAAAAAAGGCACTAAGATACTGATAAAGTTGGGAAATACTACTGTATATTAGCTGTGATTTTTGAGGTAGAAAGTCAACCACTTAAGTCTTGGCTAGAAATGAAGGTTTGGGTCCAAAGATTCTATGGCATTCTTTTTCTTTAGGTACAGAAAAGCAATGTGATTTGGTTACAGCCAAAGACTTTGTAATAAATGAACCATTTCCTTTGGGAGGTTGACTTAATCCCCTAAATTTCAATCTCTTCTCATTGGGATAAGTACAGGTTTAAAGTCATTAGGTCTATACATGATGGAACTATAGTTCATTATGAAACGCTTGGAGGATGATGAGAAAAGAGAAAATGAGCCCTGCCTCATTGGGAGAATTTTTTTTAATGCCATTTGTCTTCATGACACCAAGGAGAAGCACAAGGATATGCAGCAGCTGCATTTAGTTTACAATGACCTTTCCCTTCTGCTGGCCTCTGACCTGACTGCTTCAATCATGCGGACACCAATGTTGGACAAGAGCATACCTCTTTGGGAGGTGACTGTTCCTTTGTGATGGGACAGGAGAGAGAGGGAGCCTGAAGGAAGCATCCTCCAACAAGAGAAATGCCCCTGAGCCCTTGGGCTTGGAGAGGTTTACAGAACTTTTCATCTCCTTTCTTACCCATCTGTTTAACTGCTGCAGGCCAGAAAAAAAACATTAGGAAGAGAGAGAACTGTTCAGAAGAGCTCATTTTTCACAGAATTGTCAGAAAAGTGAGACCAGTGAAGGAGATTTGAAGCTAAGATCTGTTGGGTATATTTCTTGAATTTTCACTCACTCAGACCCAAAGATCAGTGTTTTTTCATAGTGGCTCACCACCCTGACTCAGTCCACATTCTCATTCAAAACAAAAGTCATACCAAGTGTTAATGAAGGGGGTTTTAAAATTTATTTGCCATTGCAAAGACATCATGAAACCAAGCAACATGTTGTAGTGGGCCTCAAAACCAGATAAACCTGAATGAGAGTTCTGCCTCTGACACTATCTGTGCCATCCTGAGCAAAGCATTGAAACCCTCAGAGACCCAAGCACTTCTTAAAAGGATAAAGTGAACATAATTTGTATCCATAAGAAGTAACTACTCATCTGGTTCCCTGCAGTAAATGAATCACAGGTCAAGTAAAAAAAAATACTGAGACTAAAGCTCACATTTATGTAGTGCTTTTGCAAAGACCTTCACGGGGGCAGCTACTTGGCACAGCAGATAGAACTCCAGGCCTAGAATCAGGAAGACCCTGTGTTAATATTGAACTTCAGACACTTACCAACTTTGTGACCTTGGGCAAGTCAGCTAAACTCTGTTTGCCTCAGTTTCCTCATCTGTAAAAAAATTATATTTTAAATTTTAAATAGCATTTAACTTTTACAATGGTAGATTTACTTTGAAGATACAGCAAAAGGTACAAAAATTTCTCCCCAGACCCTGAAATCACACTCTTTCCTATACCACCTCTGTCTCTGGGCAAGGCAGGCTTATTCTTAACTCATTTTCTACACAGCATTGGTCCCACAAAGTTCCTATCCAAATGCAACATTATTTGTGAATGAGCCTTCATCTCAGCAATCTCTGGGCCACCAGCATTCCTGGACCTTGGATGACTTGCTCACTTGACCCTTTGAAATTCATTAGGACACAATATCCAAATTAATATTTTCTCACTTAAAGTAAAAGAATTATGAGCCAAGGTAAAGAACTAGAGTCTACATTCATTGACCAAATGTCATCTTTAGAGAGGGAGGACCCCAACTGGGTCCATAATTAGCATATTATCAGTCAGGAAAAAATCATCACAAGAGAGGTACCTAACTTAAATAGTAACAATAGATTGTAGAAATTCCTCTTCATCATGTGGCAAGCACACCAGAACCAGTTACAGAACGTCTATCCATTTACACATGCTCCAAAACTTCTCCAATGTATTTCCATTGAATGCCATGATTCTCTAGCCACTCCTACATGAGAAATTACGTGTCTTTCAAAAATTTTTAGGAAACCTACTAAGTAGGCTGGCAAAACCTAAGTAGGGGGAGGGGGGATGGAAGAAAATTTGAAGCTAAAAATAAAATAAAATTGAACTTTAAAAAAGAAATGTAATATATTTTTAAAAAATCTAAGTCAATGAGTTCCCTATACATCCACATCTCTTTCTTTAGACAACTCCAAATCTAGTATCTTATGTCAACTATTATAAAGACAGTTATAGATGGTACAGAAACAATTATACAATAGAGTAAAAGCTAACAAATTTAGAAAAAATATTTTAGTAGGAATTCTATGTGCATGTATGAGTCATGATCTTTGAAAAAATATTTAACATGCAAATTGTATCTATATAGTTCTATATAGAGATATCTATACATATGGCAGTATCTATACTGTAAGTATATAGTATAGATAGTGGCAGTGTCTATACTATAAGATCTATAGATCTTATAGCTCTTTGGAGGTGACTTTCTTCCAGGCTAAAGCCTTGAGTTTTCTCTAATACTACTGACTGGAGAAGTATATTTAATGTAGCTTTAGTCTGGTTGTAAATAAAAGAAAAAAAATATTTTTTTCAAATCCTGGGTAGAATTACCAGTATGGTTTGACATGATATAAAAATAAGTGTGATAAGCACCAATTATAAGTCAAGAGATTGTGTTCTAGTCCTGATTCCACTGTTAAAGAGTATATCATATTGGGGAATTTGCAGTACTTAACCTTTCTTGGTTTCAGTTTCCTCATAGCTAAAATGAAGAGGCTGAACTAGAACCAAGGGTAGGGAACTGGTGATCTCAAGGCCACATGTAGCCCTCTAGATCCTCAAATGTGGCCCTTTGACTTCCAAGTTTTGATTCAGTCAAAGGGTCCCACTGGAGGACCTTGAGGCATGTGACCTCAAGACTGCAGGTTCCCCACTCCAGCTCACTAGATGAATTCAAATATCTCTTTCAGGACTAAAATTTCAACTGTAAAATGACATGGTTTGACTCAAAGACTTTTAAGGTCTCTGCCTGCTCTAAATCTATAATCTTACGATCCCATGGAGAACCATGCATTTCCCAGAGATCATGAAGGTATCTTTTTATGCATCTGTTTTTACCCCCAAATAAATCTAGAAGGGTGATATAGTCAAATCTTGTCTTGGGTGCTATTTGACCTTGGGCAAGTCATGTTTAACTTCTCTGGTTCTCAGTTTCCTAATCTGTAAGAGAAGGGAGCTAGACTAAATGGTCTTTGTTACCCCCAAGCTCTGAATCCATGATACACTGATCATAAGGACCTAATCTGGCCCTTGCCATTCCCGCTGCTGCTGGAGCTTTCAGATGCCCAGGCCTTTGGATCTATGCCACAACTTTCCTTTACCTGTTGAAAATGTGAGATTCTTGAGAACAGGGATAGTCTTGCTTTTTTTCCCATTCATATCCCCTGTGTGTGGCATAGTACTTCTTCTTGTCATTCACGTCTGACTCTTCGTGATCCCATTTCTTAGCTAAGACACTGGTGTGGTTTGCCATTTCCTTGTCCAGTTCATTTTACAGATGAGGAAATGGAGGTAAATAGAGTTAAGTGACTTGCCCAGGGTCACACAGCTAGCAAGTATCTGAGGCCACATTTGAATTCAGGTCTTCCTGACCAGAGGCTTTCTGCACCACCTGGCTGCCTTAGTGCTTGGCACATAGTAAATACTTAATAAAAATTTTTTTTCATCATTTCCTTCATTCATCCTATGAAATCAAAAAAGTACAATTATTTGTGATATCTAAAATAATCTAGGGGACAAGCGTCATGTCCTAAGAACAAGTTGAATTTGGCTTTTGCAGGTGAACCAGATCAATCAATCAATGATTCTTGAAAGAATCCTCCTAAAAAAAGATCTTATATCCTAAAGTTTTCTCTGGGAGAGTAAACAAGAATCCATGCTAAGTCAAATAGGAGTCTCAGGGTACTCTCTGTCCTAGGTCTAGACAAGGGATGGGAAAAGAGGTTCATGTACAAGGTGTCAAGATAAGGAAATCAGAACAGTCAGGGTAAAGAGGATCAAGAGATTTCAAATAGGCTTCCTCTCTAGGCCATTCCTGGGACTTCCTCTGACCATGCCCTAACCTCACTCAAGCCCTGAACTTCACAAACTAGAAGCACCCTCCATCCCATAGCAACCTCTCTCCCTCTTCCTAATGGCTCCTCTCAGAACTTTAATTTAAGAAGGGCTCTCAATCCAATCATATCTTATTTCTCTCCAGATTGTACTCCACACTTTCTCTGGGTCATATACTTCCCCTTCTCCCCTTTTCAGCTTCCTTTTATGTATTATCTCCCTCAATTAGAATGTTGTTATGTTTTGTCCTTCCAGGATAATCAAGATAATGACATGACTTACACTTAACTTTGATTTGAGTGAGGGAGGGCTGTGCAGGACACCAACCTCACCTTCTCCTCCTGAGCCATCTCAGTCCAGTGGACAGATATTCATCAGGATGACTGGAGAGGGCCCAGGATGCAATGCAGGACCTTGGTCATTTTAGGCTAAGGTCTTATCACATTCTCACTTTGAGTGAGATACAACCATTCAATGAAGAGGCTTCTGTCAGTAGTTACTCAAGGGATGACTCCTTTTACTAAAAGAAAAAAAAATAACCAAAAACTCAAACTAGGAGAGGAAGAAAGTTCCTTGAGGACAGGAACAATCTTTCTTCCTATTCATATTACTCTTCTTGGTGCTTAACATGGTGGTGGCACATAGTAACCACTTAATAAATTCTAGTTAACTGACTGACTAATGGACCTGTCTCAAGAAACCTCTTCAGTGAGAAAGTATGTGTGCTATAATGAATGGAGTACTGGTCTTTGGGCTGGGAAGACCTAAGTTCAAATCTGGCATCAGACACTAGCTGTGAGGCCCTGGACAAGTCGTTTAACTTTTCTAGGCTTCATTTTCCTCATTTGCAAAATGAGAGGGTTGAATTCAATGACTTCTTAGGTCCCATCCTGGTGTAATTCCCTAATTCCATGATCCTATGTTGGGTTTTTTTTGTTACTGTTGTTGCTATTTTATGACAGCAGCCCCTTCATATGCTTCTGTGCTAATATGTTCATAGTTGTGAACTAAGAGATTGGTATATGAAAACAGACTCAGATCAGGTCTCTACAGTTTGGAAGAGAATAGAATGAATATTGTAGACACAGACTTGTTCACTGAATCTTAGACTAGAACTAGAAAGCATTTTATTTTTTAAAAAGTAGCGTCAGGATTATTAAAATATGGGTTGGTTTTTTCTTTAACACAGTGCATGATAAAGTTACAGAACTCACTCTTCAAGAGCTGCATAGGGATCAGAAGGGATTCTAATATCAATCTAGAACTTCAAAGAAACTCAAAAGCCATCTAGTCCAACCACTTTACTAATTTTACTAATGAGGAAATTGAAGGCCAGAGAGGTTAGATGACTTATCCAAGAGTTTCAATAAATTCATGGATGATGATCTTCAGAACAGGAGATGTGGGATAGACATTCCTTTTTCTCTCTGATAGAGTATGAGCTAAGCTATATTTAGAGCCTTAGCTTAGACTTCTGGAGACAAAGACATAAGAAAGACATTGACTTTTAGTGTATAAGGGCCTTTTCAAATGTGTATACCCTTTTTCAATACACACATGTGTGAAGCAAATTAGTGGCAATAAAAATACAGATGAAAGGATACAATCGAGAAATATTATTGAGGAAAACAGATGGCATTTAGTAGCCAAATTGGATATAGAAGTAGCAGTAGGGAATCTAATAATCATGGTACCTTGGAAACAAGTGGGGATGCTGAAAAGAGGATGTGGTTTGAAAGGTGAGGGTAGTATGATTAAAGCATTTGGATTTTCCCATATTAATTTCATGCCAAGGCAAAGATTCTCTGTGAGCATCAGAATATGAGATGGGTGAAAGGTCAGGGCCAAAGGTCTCAACTGAGGAGTCATTAGCATAGAGGTAATAGTTTAAGCCTAAGAGGAAATTATTTCCCCTAAGGCTTCAAACTGGACCAAAGAATAAACCTCAGTGAAGCAGGGAATAAAATAAATCTGTGAAGGAGACCAAAAAAGAGCATCCAGTAAGGAACCACGAAAATATGATGTCTCTAAAACCATTTTGTTTGGGTTGTTCTTGTGTGATATAGTCATGGCCCATAGCATGAGCAAGGGTAGATTTTCTTTTTGTTCCAGGCATCCGGAGGCATAAGCATCTGGTTTTTAAAGGATCACCTTCTATGGAGAATACTTCATCCCATAAATAAGTCAGACTCAATTATTTTATATCAAAACAATATCTTAGCTTTTAACGAGCTCAACTGCCAATACTCAGAGTCACCCATTATGAATCACTATTTTCTCCTTCCTAGCACTTTCTAATTTCCTGCTAAGAAGACAGAGCTGAATGGGGTCATTAATCTGAATTAGAAATACTGTGACCTGCTCTGCACTTTACTTGCTAACACACTGTGGCCAAGCTGCATCTGTGGGGGTTAGTCTTGAAGAGGGCTCTGGAGAGAGGTGGGAGAGCTAGCGATGAGAGGGGATTGTGCTGAGCTTACTTTATTTCTACACCCCTTTTTTGAACATCTGGGCATCTCCCTTTGAGCTGCTGAAATGACACCATCAGGAAGCACTGCCTCTGTCCTCTGTAGAACAGCTGGCCCGAAACATTTTAAAAAATGATTCACTTCCATTTTTCAAAAGGAGGCTTGTTTCTTTATTGTTCTGGCTCAGTTGTATACACCTCACTAGGTGGATGTCTTATTGTCATTCCTAGGGACAATAACTGAGGATTCAGTGGGAAAAGAGAAAATGATAGATTGGGAACTAGGATAATTCTGAAGGAAAGCTTTCCTAATAGCCAGTTCTGCCCAGTTTTTTTACTTTAGAGGAAGCACCATTGTTCTTACGAAGACAATGATCATAAACTCAGCATTTTCCTGGTCCTTTGCTGCTTGGTTCTCTCTCTGTCTTTTGGACCTTTCTCTTAATGCTAGTCACTTATTGGATGAGCAAAAAGTAAATTAAAGAGGATAAAACTTTAATTAGTCCAATTTAGCTTCTTATTAGTATCTCTGGGAGAAAAATTTAATGGGGGAAATGGCTAATATCATTGGTGCTAATAAGGTTTTGCATCATGTGTTCACTGAGACTATGAAGAAAAGAAAATGAACTCTACAATCCTCTCTCATCTCTAACTCTGATACTTTCTAGCTGTGTGACCTTGAGCAAATCATTTAACCCTGTTTGCCTCAGTTTCCTCATCTGTAAAATGAGTTAGAGAAGGAAATGACAAACCTCACCCATATTTTTGCTAAGAAAAAATCAGATAGGGTCACAGAGCAGGAAAAGACTAAAAAACAACTAACAATAACAAAAGTGTTCTTTTGCTCTGGTGTAACATGTATGCAAGTTATATCTGGGCTACCCAAAAAGACCTCATGATATCATAGTATCTCAAAGTAAATATAGGGCTTTTCTCACAACCACTCAGTGAGACAGGTAGTTGAAGTATTATCATGGCCTTTTTTAAATGAGGAAATATAGTGCATCATGGTTAAGCCACAGAGATAACAAGTATCAAAACTAGGCTTTGAACACAGGCCCCCAGTCTCTAATCCCAGGGTGTTTTCCAGTAAATTTTACCCTTATACAAATACCTATACGTTAAAGGCCTAACCTAGACAATAGGGTGTGGATTGGAAAGCTGGATTCTATTTCCACCTCATCAATTAAACAATCAATCAATCAATACTCATTGAATTCCTAGGCAGCCAGTGCCCATTATCTAGACTAAATATAGAAAGTAGTAGGATTAGATTTAAGGGGAAAACAAAACTATCCTAGTCTAAAAACATTTCAAACTACCCAGGTGGTACAGTGCTTGATTCCACCATTAGAGATTTATTCATAGAATTCCAGGGTTGGAAGAGAGCTCTGTGTATGTCTGGTCCAATCCATATCTGAATAAGAAATTCCTTTATCCCCCAGCCCCTGCTTGAGGGCCTCCAATCAGGCGGATTTCACTGTTCTCTGATGTGCCACCCTTTTCAGTCTTTCTAACTGCTCATCATTCAAGATGCATTTATTATTAGGACATTTTTCCTCGTATCTTATAACCTCTTTGCAATTTCTAGTTGTGTCCTTTGGGCCAAAAAGAATAAACCTAATCTCTTTTTCAAAGGACAACCCTTCAAATGTATAAATGTTAACACCTGCTCATAGTCCATTGTTCTGGGACTTTCTCCTTATGGGTGAAGATGAAGGCCCTGCCCTGTGTGAGGGGGTAGGCAAGGGTGGTAGAGATGAGAGGTTTAGTCAGTACCTCTTGGGGGACTCTTCAAGTGAAAGTCTTCTTCCAGTGAGCATGCAGTTGGCCTCCAACTTCAAGAGAGATGGAAGAGATCAACTCCACTTCAAGTTGAGAAAAGAAAACACTCTGGGAAGAAGTGAGAGAAGCATCATGTCCCTATTCCCAGCATGCCACTATAGAGACTTCAGAGAGAACCCTTTTGGTTGAGATCTGGGACACTATATTTTGGTTGAGTCGTTAGCTTGCTCTCAAAGGGAGTTTCTCTCTGGACTATCTAGCATATAATCTTCTATTATACCTTCTCTGATTTCTATAATATGGATAGATGACTTCTTTGCTGTTCTCTACAGGTGCTCATTATGGAACTGATATTATGTAGGAAAGGAGTCAAGCCTTAGGAGTAGCACTTGGGGTCCCTATCAAAAGTTATATGGAGTCTGATCATCTCCCCTAGAAGAATAATACTTAAATGAGCAGATAGATATATTTCTATCCTGGTAGTCCCTTTCTCAGAGAAAAGCATAGTGGTGTCTCACTCCAATCTGATGCTTCTTCCCCTGGAAGGAATTAAAGTCCCCCAGAAGAAATATGCAAGCAAAAGAGAATAGGATGTCTATTTTGCATCACTTCAAGCCACATAAGGGCAACCCCTAACCACAGAAAGGTTCCTCTCTCTTGCTACAGGAAAACAACTGCCGTATTCCCCCCACATACCTCACTCTACACTCTGACTTATTCTGTTAGCTAAATATCCCCAGCTCCTTCAACCAATCCTAAAATGGCACAAACCAAGGCTTTTCACCATTCTGATTGCCTTCCTTTGGTTACATTTCACCTTGTCAATGAGTTCCTTCCCCAAATGTGTCTCAGAGAATTATATATAGTACTCCACAGGAGACCTAACCAGAGTAAGAGGGGAGATAGCTGTTGTTGAGTCTGAAATGAAGTTGTGTCTAACTCTTCATGACCCAGTTTATGGTTTTCTTGGCTAACACACTGGAGTGATTTGCCATTTCCTCCTCCAGCTCATTTTACAGATGAGGAAACGGAGGCAAACAAGGTTAAGTAACTTGCCCAGTGTCACACAGCTAGTAAGTACCTGAGGTCAGATTTGAACTCATGAAGATGAATCTTCATGATTCCAAACTCACTGGGTCGCTAAGCATCTCTCTAAAAGGAAAAAGTTTACATTAGGTTTCCATGTCATACTGTGTAATCATATGGAAAGCAGAGAAGGAAAGAAGAGAGAAAGGGAGGAAGGAAGGAAGGATGGAAGGAAGGAAGGAAGGAAAAAAGGAAGGAGGGAGAGGAAAAGGAAGGAAGGGAAAACAGGAAGGAGGGGGAGAAGGAGGAAAAGAAGAGAAGAAGGAAGGAAAAAAGCAAAGAAGGATGGAAATAAGGTAGGAGGAAAGGAATGAAGGAAGGAAGGAGGGAGGGAGGAAGGATATTTACTCTATGCTAGACAACGTGCTAAGTGCTGTGGATACAAATACAAAAATTAATTCCCTACATTCTAATGGGAAATATGACCTGCGCAGCCTTCCTCCACTCAAAACAAAGTCAAGTGCAAGTTATGCCATCATTTCTCTGATGGCACGGTCTTCTTTGGCAGCGAAGGATGAACACAACAGGGTGACATCCAGAGAGTAGGTGGAATTATTGGGCAACCGAGCTAAAACTCTTAGTTCTTTTTTAGATGAGGAGCTCTCCTCTGCCTTATACTTATAAAGTTGATTTTTTTTAACCTGGATTTAATATTTTACATTTCATTCCTGCCAAGTTTCATCTTCTTACATTTGACCCAATGTCGTCCCCCATGCCTCTCCACAGCTCTTCATCCTAGAAGATTACCTCAGTCCAAGAATTCAAATCTTGGAACTCCTTCCCTCCTTTAGTTCAAAATCTTCTGATTGTTTGGCTTCTCTTAGAATCTCCATTTATGGAGACAAGGTAAGTCTTCTCATTTCTCAACTGGGTGCATTCCTGTGGTCTTCTCCATCATGCACACTAGCACCTTCTTCCTCTGCACCCTCCTCTTTCAGCATCTTTTTAAATGTATTTTTCTTCTCCATTTGAGTACAAGCTACTTGAAGACAGGGATTGTCTTTCTTTTTGCTTGTAGTTGTATACCCAGAAATTAGCACATTGCCTGTTCATACCAAATGCTTAATAAATGTTCTATCATCTGTCTACCTAGCTATCTACCTTTCTATAATCTTTATCTATCCTTACCATTTATTATTTCTGTTTTATCTATCTGTTCCTTGCATGACAGGGTCTTGAGTGCTAACCCCATTCTGGCTTCCCTTTCCCTCGGATCAAAAAGCCTCTTAAGTCACTTTTAACTTGTGATTCAATAAACATTTAGTAAGGGCTTACTATGTGAAAAGACCTTTTTGGAGCTGAGAATACAGGATGCAAAACAACATGGTTTCTACCCTCAGGGAGCTTATCTTAAAATGTAGTACCTAGAAATGAACACAAAACTCCATCTATGATCTCACCAAGGCAAAGTGCAGTAAGACACGAGCTCTTATGGACTGGATACTATACTTAAAAAACAAACAAAAAACTTCAGCCTGAAGTAATGCTAACCACCAATTTTAATCCACTAAAAGACTCAGATACTTTTTAGATGAGATGTTTGTCATTAAGCCATTCTTTCCTAATCTCATACTTGAAAAGTTGATTAAAAAAGTAAAACCTCAGTGTAGGATCTTGCATTAGATTTCATCTTACTAGATTCAGTTTATTATTCTGTCCTCTCAAGACATTTCAGATGTGGATTCCGTCAGCCCACATATTAACTATGCTTTTGGTTACCTGCAAATTTGGAAGCCATCTTTGTCTTCAGCCAAGTCATTGACCAAAGTACACTGGACCAAGGACCAATTCCTGAGACACTCCACAAGAGATCCTCCTCCAGGCTTACATTAAACCATTAATAAACACACTTTGGATTTGTTATTTAACTATTAATCCATCCAACCCATATCTTTCCTTATTTTCCACAAGAATAACATGAGAGTTTTTGTTGTATCTTGCTGAAATCTAGATGAACCAAAACTATAGCATTCTCTAGATTCATTCATTTGTGAACTCCTTGAGGCAGAGGTTGTTTTTTGCCTTTATTTGTATCCCCAGCACTTAACATAGCTGCTGACATATAATACACATTTAGTGTTACTGACTAATTGACTGATATCTACCAGTCAAGTGTAGTGTATTTTTAAAAAAGTGTGAGGGGAGGGGGAAACAAAATTAGTCTATTATGATCTATGAGGCTTTTTTTAAATTAAGACTCTTTATAATCATAGCTTCCAAGTCTCTGTGTTCATAAATCATCCCTCTAGTGTATAATATACTGGAAAATTTTGCCAATAATCAAAGACAAGTTCAGTGGCCCTTTTAGAGAATTTACTCTCTTCTCTTTTTGGAAAATCAGAACATCTGATGTTCTCCAGCCCTGCAGCACCACTCCTGTTATCCACCATATTTCAAAGATCAGTGACACTGATTCAGAAATCAGTTCTTTAAAAACTCTATCATGCAGTTTCTCTTGGCTGTTTGAACTAAATGTGTGACCATGGACAAATCGCTTCATCTCTGTGAACCTCAGTTTCCTAATTTGCAAAATGGAGAGAATACCTGTGGCACCTACATCACATAGTTTTTGTGAATATCTGGTAAATGAAGTAATATACATCAATTAAATGACAAACCTCAAAATGAGCCACAGACTTAACAGTTATTATATTGCTACTGTATCCTTATTTATCTTAGGTTTCCATTCCTTATTTTCATTCTGTCCTTTCTAGTTCAAAGATCATTCTCTTTTAGCAGGAAAACAAGGAGAAGGAAAATCTATCATTAGCAACTCTGCTCTATATCTCTCCATGCAATACCATCTTCTCTTTCACCAAGAATTGCTATTGGATTGTATAGAGTAGCCTTGAAATAAAAGTATTGTTGTTTGTTGTGGATAAGGAGTGACAGCCATGGTCTTTCACCTATGATTGTTTTGTATGGTTATCCATTCCCAGTGATGTCAGTTTTGCAAGTCAGGTACATGTCAGTCTCTTGTAGTGGCCATTTATGGCTCCATCAGTCTTAAATTGGTTTGAATCTTTTTTCAATCCATTTATATACTCTTCTTGGGGTGATGTATTTCATCAGTTGATTAGCCACTATGGAAAGCAGTGCTAATAACTTCTTTTTGTTATCTTTCTTCACTCAAACTACACTCCCCCTACTGTGTTGGTATTTGGGAAATAAATCTGTGCTCACCTTATCTATGCCTTTCATGAGGTTTTTAGACTTTTTTACCTTTACCTTTCTGGATAGGACCCAAGTTTTATCAGTTTTTTCTCAAATGATAGCCCTTCACACACACACACAATTAATCTCATTCCCATTTGACATTGAGGTTCTCTTGGCTTATGAGATGACTTGACTTGATGGTTAAGTCAAATTCAAGGGGCTCAAAAAGGTCCCTGTTAAGAAGCATTAGTTTCCTCATCTGTGAAAAGTAGTTGAACTAGGTGATTTCTAACACCCCTTCCAACTCTAAATCCTGTTACCTATTCAGTGAAACCTTAGGATGCTTTTGAATTTAAAGGTAAAAATGATTCTTCCCCTCATGTACCCCCTCTGACCTGGGACCTCTCTATTTCTGGGTTGATAAATTCATTTACCATTATGGTTTTGTTTCAAGACTAATAGATATTGAGAATAAGAAAGTCAATAAAAGAACTCTTGATAAATACCAGAAAGGACAACCAGAGAGGTCTTGGAATCTTTTCTTAACTGATGGAAGAGAAGTTAGTCTCTCAGCTATGCTTCTGGTGAGTTCTTGGGTTCCCTGGTTTCAAAGATATGAATTTAACAGAGGACATTTCTCAACATCTTAGTTCTATAGGTTTTATATCTCCACATTTTAAGAGATGATGAATTTTCCCCTTCATATATAGTCAATAGTTGATAAACATTTTTTGAGCACTTACTATGTGCCAAGTACTTCACTAAGTGCTGCAGATATATTAAAAAAAAAAAGCCAGTCCATGCCCTTAGGGAGCTTACAATCTAAAAAATTTGAAAGGGATGGTGAAGAGTCAGAAGGTAGCAGATTCAGGGAGCATGGTAGAGTCAGAGACTTCCCTAAGGAGTGTAGCCTGAGAAATGAAAATAGAATGTGCTGAGCTCCCTCCTTAAATAGAGGTTTCAGAGTTCGTAGCTCTATTTTTCTGATCAAAGGGACAGAGGATGATGAAAAGGAGAACCAAGGCTGATAGGATCTTGTAGGATGATGAGTTTATCTCAATAATGAGCTTTCTGGGATTTGATGGGAAAGTTAGTGAAGTCCCAGAGTAGTGAAGCCAGATGTGATATACTGTTCTGTTCAAGGAGCAGTGGATCCCAGGATACATAGGAGATAAAGTTGGGAAGCCAGAGTTGGTTTCCTGCCTCTGCCATTTACCTTATCTGAGCTTCAAGCAGCTGTGTAAGAAACAAATTTGTAGATAGTACATAGGACCATAGTGTCAGAGCTGAAAGGGACCTAGAGGCCAAGTCCAATTCCCTCCCTTTACAGATAAGGAAACTGAGGCATGGAGAGGTTAAGTGACTCTCCAAAGGTCACACAGCTAGAACATTTCTGAGGCAGTTTTTAAAGCAGGACTGATATGAAACAAAGTATAAGATGACATATAGATTAAGAAAGCTTAATTTAGCCACAATCACTTTCTTTTCCATTGGGGATTTTATTTAAAGTTGATCTTCCTGACTTCATGTCCAGTATTCCCACACTTACCAAATCACAAGTCTCTGAACATGTGATGGTGCTACTACCTATATGGTACTGTGATTTCATTACTAATTAGCCTGTTATTGGTCTGCATTGATACATTAAAAACCAAAGAAAATGGAGCCTGATAACCTTTCCTAAATGTGTTATGTTCTTCTAAAGAAGATTTATTAACACTGAATTTATTTTTTAGCACATTTCTTCCCAACCTTTCAACATGTTTGGTACTTATCACTTGCTAAAGCGAGAGAGCCATTGATAGAAGTGATGTTATTTCAAATATGGAAAAGATTCACAGAATCTGACAATTGGATCTTTAAATTAAGTCAGCAGTTTCTAACTTCTTTTCTTAATGAGGAAAAAAAGTGATCCTAGCTAAATCAAGCATTTTTAGTCTAGGTATGACCATCAGTTTTCTCTCATTCACTGCTTAGACATTTGCAATCAGATTTCTAACCTCATCACTACTGGAACTGCCCTCTTAATAGGCAAATCCAATGGTCTTTTTTCCAATACTCATCCTTCAACTGTTTGCTGCATTTACTATTGCAGACCACTCTCTCCTCCTGGATACTCTTTCCTCTGAGTTTTCATGACAATACTCTATCCTGGTTTGACTTCTCCCTGTCTGACTGTACTTTCTCAGTCATCTTTGATGTTTCATCATCCAGATTATCCCCTTTAACTTGAAGCCTTCTTGTACATTGGCCCCCGCTTCCCCTCAAAAAACACCCCCCCAAATTTCATTACCTCCATACTGGCTTTCACTCTGTTTCTCATACAGAACAATCCATCTCTGATCTCTGTTTTTTCATTAACCTGCCCTCCTTTCTTTTGATATGAAGTTTTTTCTCATCCCTTCAACTGCTAATGGTTTCCTTGAAAAAAGTATCTTGTATTTAAATATTTTGTATATATTCTCTTTATTTTCTTATGCCCTTGTCTCCAGTTGAAAGTCCACTCATCCTGAGTATGTGTGTGTGTGTGTGTGTGTGTGTGTATATATATATGTATAAATCCTGAATTATATTCATTATATTCGTAACACCAACATTTAACACAGTGCCTGACACACAGTTGGTGCTTAACATGTACCTTTTTGATTGATCAACTGACATGTAATTCTGAGCACATGCATGCAGGTGAAGTTATATATTTATATATATTTAAATAAAGTTGGAGGACAGAAAGCACCCAGAGAATAAACCGCAAGATGCTCTACTGGTCTCCAAATGCAAAATGGGGGAAGGGGTGGGGAAAAGAATCAAACATAGCAAATGATGCTTTGACCTATAGCCAGTTCAATCTTACAGTGGACAGTTTTCCAAGGAAAATTTCCTTTTGATGATAAGAAAATATTTCCATTTCTATCAGTTTTTTTGTTATATTAATCTATTTACTATGGCTATCCATAGATTCTCCCCTCTCTATTGAACTATACTTGGACCCCTTGTTAGAGTCAGAACCAAGCTGTTAGGCCTTTTTGACTTTAAAGCAGGACCACCATTCACTATGCCATTCTGCCTGTTATATGTACCCAAGATGACATATATAACAAAAAATTCTGAATGCTAGCTATAATTAAAACATATAATATATAGGGGGAAAAAATTTCTACCATTGGGAAAAAATGTTATTTTTGCTTCCCCCTCTTCATTTTAAACAAGTTATAGCAACACATAGATTTAGAGATGGAAGGAATCATAAAGATTATCTAGTCCAATCCCTTGGGATACCGACCCAAAGAGATTTAATGATTCGCCTCATTTCACATAGAGAGCAATGGTGAAATGATCCAGAAAAAAAAAAGAGAGATCACTCCATTAGAGTAACCCAACATAAAACAAACAAAACCTAGTCGTAGTTGGTTGCTTTTTTCTAAATATCCAAATAATCTATTTTCCAATGAGCCTGAAACAGGAACAAGACACTAAAACTCATGACCTTATCAGGATACAGAAAAAAGACCATCAGAGGATTTGATTGTTTGGTCGTTGTCCTTTGCTCTTGAAGAGGACCAAAATGACATCATTATGTCAGAGTCATGTTACAGTATTTCTAACTGTGACTGATCAGACTGAAATTGGCTCAGAATGCTCTACTGGAAGTCAAGCACAAAGCGTCCTTGTGAATATTTGGGGTAGATTCTCTAAATTTGCACATCTCTCATTTCTTTTGAGCTCCTTCAATTCTGCTTTTTCACAGAGCATAGCACCTTACTATAAAAAGAAAAAAAATCTCATTCTCCTCCAGATGTAGAGAAAAAATCTTATTCTTAGCAAATGCTGGTATCTTCTATTTGGCCTTTTCTAAGTGTTCCACCTGAAGTTTTTTTTGGCTTAACTCCATCTGGCTCATAAGGCATGAACTTGGGCAAGTTTTACTGAGTTTATATTTCTTTTCCTTAAACAATGAAAAAGTTTTTAGCTGAGATGTTTCTAGCTCCCAAACTCTATGACCTGACTCTAGAGCATCCTGCAAAGTTGAGGTGAATCAACGTACACTATTTTCAGATGCTACTGGGTCAGAGTACAGTGTGACTAGACAGCTGGCTGACGTTGCTGGGGTCAAAATCAAAATGTACAGTCTACTGAAATTTTCCAAATCTGAGGAAAAATTCTGATTCTTTTTGTCCAATCTTCCCATTCTATTTTCTTATCTTCTATTACTTATTTACCTATTTACCTATTTGCCATTAATGTGGTGTCTATGCCCAACCTGTGGTAGAGGATTCTGAGCTCATATTAGTCTGATTAGCCACAGTTGAACACACTGAAACTTCACTTAATCATGATGATGACATTTTGGTCTTCTTCAAAAATGAAGGACACCAACCAAAAAAACCAAGGATGTTTCTATAGTCGTCTTGGTTTGTTATTGCACTGAAAAACAGATATTTTCAATGTTCATTCTAGTTAACATCTGTAGATACAACTAAATGTCATCCAAAACTCTTCAACACTATAATCATCATTTGAGATTAGACTATCTAAGTCCAAGTGTCTTGATGCCCAGGCTGGAAAGACTACTCATTTTGACCATTATACTAAAATATCAGTTGAATTAGGACAAGTTCAAAGGACTAAGAAAATATACAAGCATTAACCACTTCTTAGAGGTACTGGCATAAGATCTGATGCATTTTTAAAGCAATTGACTGATATTATTTAATGAGATTACCTCTGACACACAAAGTCTGTGTGACTTTGAGCAAGTCACAACCTTTTGAGAATGTAACTCTCTAAAACTACAAATCCCATCATAGTTGCTAATCTTTGTTGGTAGAGGGCATTTTGTCAATGGGAGCTCCCTAAACTGATAAAACTCCAGTTTTAGTCTAGGTGAATATATACATACATATACTAAAAATTAGATCCCAGGAGTTTATACTTTCGAGAGGAATGCATTTGAACTTGTCCTCCAAAATTAACATGCAAGACTGTTCACAAAATCAGTTAATAAATTTTTATCAGGTGTCTAGCATATGCAAGAGACTATCTTTTGGTCTCACATTTTTTATTTTAAAGTAAAATATCAATGCTTCCATACCTTAGTGAATCTGTGACCTCATGAAAGTGAGGTCATCATTGTTGCAGCTCACAACAGATCCGTGCCTCTTCTTCCAGTGTTATTCTATTTTCTATCCTTCAATAAATCTAACTGAGAGGACAAACTCAAAGTCCCAGCAGCCTTCCTCTGAGATTTTGAATATTTGGTGGACGTCAGTGTAACTCTTGGGCTACCCATGCTATCCTTCTTCCAACCCACTTCCTTTTGGAGGCATCCATTTCTGTGGTGATGTTTCTTATGTGATTTCTTATATAAAAGTCATTATTTCTACTACATTACGGCCTGCTTATACCCACAATGTCTTTCCATTGTTTTCTAGGTAATTTGAATTTTTTATTCTTCTGAGATTGTGGTGGGCTATGATATGCAATCATATAGCTTTTCACCAAGAGCATGCTGGTATTTAAAAAAAGAAGTGATTTAGCAGCAATTTGCAATTGGGAACTATTAAATGAAGCTTCCCAGATGTGATCCAGTCCCTTCTCTTCCTCTTATTTAATTCTAAAATCTAGTACCTCTCTATCTATTTATCTAGTACCTGTCCAGCACATACGTACTGGTAGATTAATTCGGTATGCTGCCCATCTACTTGCATATCTTCTCCATTCTATTTGTAGACTATGTAGATTGCTAAGCCAATGACAACATCCTATGGTATTCTGGGACTCATTGCAATCGGGCTAATAGTATCCACAAACAGAAACACCAGCTACAGGGAAATAATCAATTGGAACTTTGATCAGGACATCCTCCACGTGCTTGGCAAATATCTGTCTCCTTTATATTTCCTTTGACATAGTCAAAGGATCATTGGACAAAGTGATCACTATGGTTGCATCAATCAAGGGATCTTTTGTTATCTTACATGGTATGCATAAAAAAAACAGCTTTTGAAGAGGAAGTCTTTGTAGTCACATTTCTGTGTGAGTGAAATGCTTTTTTGTAGACAACAAAGAATATAGAGGGATCTTGTGTTCTCTGTTTCTCAGTCAATTATGCCACTACAAAGGTGTAAACTGCCATAGAGAGCTGTCTATAAAAGCCTATAATGTTCCCTTTAACATTTTCATCAAGGATACCTTCTAATCCCGCATAGACCATTATTGTAAAGATTTTGCCGAAATTATAAAGTAGTCATACTAGTGAATAACTATTGATGTTGTCTTGGTCAATAATGAAGGGACAGAGGATGGTAATAGAACTGTGTCCCCCTGTTCTTTTGAAACTTTTCCCTCTGAAATAACTTAAAAACCAAATCTTGATTGACTTTACAAAAGTTTTCACTCCCAGCACATGCTTTCTTTGTATTTGACTTGGGTTGGAAGAGACAAGTATTTGGAGGAAAGAGCCACAATTAGTCCTGTAGCGGATAGCCTGTGTCCCTACACTGCTCAGTGATGTGGTGAAGAAGAAAGACACGGGAGGTGGGAGAAGAAAAACCAACTCCATTTATTGATCTGAGGGTCTGGGTATTTATAGAAAGAAAATGCAAGGCTTGGTGACTTTCTGCTTGTCTCCTGTCCTAGGCATCTATTTTACATATCCCTTGTTTTCTGTAATTCTCTTGTTTGTCTCAGGGAGACAGCAACATCTGGGGGGTATGGAGAGCCATTCCAGATGATAATGAGCACAGTCTCAAAGAACAGTTTCCTCGAAGGTCTATCCTGATCTTGTCAACTGCACTCCACCCTGGCCCTCAACAGGAGGAAATAAAGGAAAATCTGCAGTAGGTTTCACAAACTCTTTTGACATTTAATTTGTTATAGGTCCTACTGAAGGCTAGAAAACTCAAGTTAATACAATAGAAATAACTGCCCAAGAGAAGGCTTTTGTGTCATTCTTGCATTTCTATCAATATAATTTCCTCTTGAATGGCTAATAATTGAAACAAGCATATCTGAGGGCCTTTATCTTCCATACCTTTCCTACGACATTAATTTGGAATTTGATTTGTCTCTCTAGCAATCGTTACTTTAAACATATTTTTAAATGTTTCTTTCAGTTGTCTGCAATTTTAAGTATTCACAACAATAGTCCATGGAAGAAGAAAAATAAAGAAAATGGAACTTTAAGCAAAGATGTTATAAATTTTTATAGGATCATCCTATAAGGCTAAAAGAGAATGTACATATTAAAGACATTTTGAAAATAATTCAAGAACTGTTGTAATTGTTGATACCTTGTTCTCAAAGAGAACCCATGACATCACAAAGGTAATGTCTTGACTTATGCAAGAATTAGATTGAAGTGAGGCAGAGCTGGGCAAAATTGTCAGTCTCACTTCTCCAGAGTCACTGAAGTCAAAGACAACTGGCTAGGTCCCCAATGTGGGGGGTGACCTTTGCCTTTCTAAACTAAGGCCTTAATTAGGCATCTATTATCTTAATTCTTCTCTAGCCCTTAGTTATTGAAAAGCCTTAGTCAAATCAGGAGTTATTTGAACATTGAAAGTATTTGGGAAAAATAGTATCTAAGCTCGAATTAAAATAAAATATTTCTCTTAAACAACTAAAGAAATGTATATTTATCCGTGGGAACAAGCATATACAATGTAAGAATTTAAAATGTAATTAACATTGAAAATCTATTTAAAGTGTTTTATTGAAAGAAAAATAAAGAATATCCTCCCAAATTCTTGGGGCATCTGATTCTAGACATTCCTAGGAATGGAGGAAAGGGGCAGAAAGGTTGGCAGTCAAAATAAAGATGAAAAACTAGGGGATTTGGAGCTGAGCAATTAGCAGTATCTAGTATAATGTTTCACAAACTTATTTGGCCATGAAATACTTTTAAGTTTGAGATATATGTAACCCATAAACATAGGCTTGGAGAGCCTGGGGGCATGGAATAAATACTTTTAGGATAAAAGAGAGAAATTTTTTTTACTAAAATAGAGAAAAGCGAAGGCTGTTTTCATGCCACCAAATTGTTACAGATGATAAGTGTTTTTAATGCATATATATAACTCTTGTGTCAGAGGATCTCACATGATTTGAAAAAGGCAGGTATACTGTGTTCAATTTCTCACATTTCTGATTTGTTGTTCTCTCCCAGAAAATCTGGGACCTTGAATGTTATATGACACCCTTTGGCACACTGCCACCAACTTCCCTTCAAAGCATATGGCTCACAAAACTAAAAGAAGAGAAAAAAGTTATTTAAAATTAAAGAAAACAGATAGAACCCTTATAAGAGCCCATGGAAAACATCAGTATCTGCCCATTAGCAATAATTCCAAGAAAACCATACAGCCCCAATTGATTGTAGTCAGGCACTAGATAAGACTCCCAATTAGCCTTGCCTGCCTCTTCTAGTTCCCTAGACCAGAGCATACTGCCAATCCTCACAACTTCCAGCAGGTAGCCTGTTAGCATTATTTCTGCAGTTCCCCTCTGGCATTGTCGGTCACAGACCTCCCAGAAACCCTCCACCCCTCTCAACAAGTGGCATGTGTTATTCTCTTCCTTGGCTGCTCCCTGTAGCCCCCAGCCATGGTCAATGATGGGCAATCCTCCCGTGATTCTCTACAATTCCCAGCAGTGGTCATTGTTAGTTCTTTTTGCAGAAGAAAAATCTTTCTTCTGTCACAGACTGCAGGGCATGGGGACAGATTGTGGGGAGAGATGGGTTTTCCCTTTTGTGGCTGTATCACAGCTCAAATGCAGGGACAGGCTAGGCTATCTTCGTTTGACAGCCCCTGTGGTTCCCACACATCTCTGACCTTACACAACACTTTGTCCAGCAGTGGGAATCAGACTTCATCCCCAACACCTTCAACCAGGTCTCCATAATGGTCCCTGAAATGGATCTGTGTTAAATTACTGGCATAATGTTTTCTTTCTCCTACCACCTATTTTGTACTTCCCACAAACTAGAAGCTTGATAAACCATCCTGGTTCCCCTCTAGCTGTCCTTTGGGCTCCACATATATCTTTTAGACCACCTGCAAAGAGTTGTTAAAATTACCCAGGACTGCTTCCTGCAATACCCAGGGCAAGGGAATTAACTAGAAAGGTAGAAGTAAACAACTTCTACAATATTGTCACACACTGGGGAGAGAAAAATTTGCAATCCTAGCTATATATACATACATGATCAAATATTTATTTATTTTAGAAGAAAAATATAATTATTATGAAAATTTTCTCATAGAATCTCATGACCATAAAACTATTGCAAGTCACTATTGTCAATGCATCTCCTAAAGCAAACTTAGGTCGTTATTTATAGTAATAGCCACAAAAATTTCAAGACAGTTCAGATCCTACCTTCTGCAGGAGGCCTTTCCCAGTTCCTTTTATCTGCTTAGTTCTTTACCTCCCTACCTTCCATTTAAACTATAAATATCATATAAACACATACTTATTTGCATATTGTTTTCCTCTTTGGAATGCTCCTTGAGAACAAGGACTGTTTTCACCTTTCTTTGTATCTCCAGCACTTACCATATTACCTGAGACCCAATAAAAGCTTAATAAATATTGGTTGATAAACTACTGTTTTGTTTGATATGCAGGTGTCTAACCCAATACAACAACAATAGTGTTCTGCAGAACAGAACTTTGGACAGTTCCTACCAATCTAGAAAGACATATATTATGGATCCAGTATATTTGTTGTCCAAAGAAAATCCTGACTCCATTTGTAGAGCCTCATCCCTACCGTGTCTATGTTTTGATGAATTTTTTCCCCAATTATGTGTAAACATAATTTTTAACATTTGGGTTTTTTTTTTAAGTTCTGAGTTCCAAATGCTCTCTCTCCCTTTCCTCCCCCCTCCCTTAAATGGTAGGCAATAAGATATAGGTTATACATGTGCAATAGTGTAAAACATTTGCATATTAGTCATATTGTGCATGAAAACTTGAGCCAAAAAAAAAAGTGAAAAAAAGTATGTTTTGGTCTATATTCAGAGGATGTCAGTTCTTTCTTTGGAGGTAGATAACATTTTTCATTTTGAGTCTTTTCGGATTGTCTCAGATTATTGTATTTCTGAGAATAGCTAAGTCATTCATAGTCATTCATCATACGATATTACTATTGCTGTGTACAATGTTCCCCTGGTTCTGCTCACTTCACTCTGTACCAGTTCAGGTTTTTTTCTTTCCAGGTTTTTTTCTGAAATTATCCTACACATCATTTCTTATAGCATAGTAATATTCTATTACACTCATATACCACAACTTGTTCAGGCATTCCCCAATTAATGGGCATCTTCTCAGTTTCCAATTCTTAGCCACCACAAAAAGAACTGCTATAAATATTTTTGTACAAATAGATTCTTTGCTTCCTTTTCAAAAAACTCTTTTAGCATATAGACCTAATAGAGGTGTTGTTGGATCACAGTTTGATAGCCCTTTGGATAGAGTTCCAAATTACTCTCCTGAATCTAAAGATCAGTTTACACTTCCACCAACACTGCATTAGTATTCTGGTTTTCCCACATCCCCTCCAAAATTTATCATTTTGTCATATTAGCCAACCTGATAGGTGTGAGGACTATATTTTTTCAGCCATAATAACTCATAAAGTCTGTTTATCAAGGTGTAGAATTAGAATCTTCCTATGTAGGAGAAGGGCCAAGGCCAACAAAATCAATGACCTTTAACATTTTAAGTTAGCGTCCACATCACAGAGAGCAATGGAACCAAGAATTCTCAGGTGTTCAGTCATGTGGAATGTTATATTGAATTCCAGGTTCTACATTTTAAGTGGCATATCAAAAAACTAGATAAAATGAAGGATAGTAATGGGTCTAGAAACCATAAAATGTGGGGATTGATTGAAAAAATAAGGGCTATTTTAACTTGGAGAAGACAATGAAGATGTGATAGCTATCTCTAAATATTTGAAAAGCAGTCATGGAGAAGGATCATATTTTTATATATAACTCCCTGTGTTTGAACTAGTAGCAATGGATAGAAGGCAAATATCAAAGCCAAAATTAAAAAAGAAGCCATTTCTTTTCAACTAGTGCTACCCAGCAATGAAATACACTGTCTTGTAAGGCAATGAGTTCTATTGCACTGGAAGTATCTCAATAAAGTTTGCATAATAATCTTTCTACTAAAAAGAAATATGAAGAGATGAATGAGAGAGAATTTACTAAATTTTTAGTTCTTTCTATGTGCCGGGCCATACTCAAGTGTTGTGGATGTGGGAGGAAAAGGAATCAAGGGAGATGGGAAGCACAAATCAGGTGGATCGACTGGGGTCAGATAGGCAAATGGCAAGAGCAAAAACAGGTCAGGAACATGAACCAAAATGTCTTAACAATAATAGATGAGATTTTTGGCAAGAGGTCATGACAAATCACAAGCATTAACCCCCAAAATGAAGCTTAATAAAGAGCCAAATTCTTTGTAAGACAAAGATTCTCTTTGTCAAAGGTTCTTAACATAAGGTCCACAGATCTCAGATTAATTAAGAGGGAACCATGAACTTGGAAAGAAAAATATACATCTTTTCTTCAATAAATTCATTTCCTTCATAATCTTATGTATTTTACTTTGTGTTCTTAAAAACATCATTCCAAGGAGTCCATACTTCACCAAACTGCCAAAGGACTCCATCACAAACACACACACACACACACACACACTATATATATATATATATATATATATAGTGTGTGTGTGTGTGTATATACATACTTATATATGTGTGTGTGTATGTATATGTATATTGTGTGTGTACATATACATATAACTGATATTAGATCATGGGTGGTTCTAACAAGAGACTGACTTTTTTTATCCCACTTTCTATCCCAGTCTATCACTGGTGAAATGTTGCAACCTATCTAAAGATAATGCATCTTTTGTTTGCACTATGAATTACTTATAATCTTTCTGAGACTGTGGCATTCCATGATTCAGAAATGTATAGCATCACTAGGAAAGTACAAGTTTTAAAGAAATAAATTTTTATGGCACTTATTGGGTACCACACAAGCAATCAATTATCAATCAACAAATCTATGTTACACACTTAATACATGTCAGGCACTATGCAATGTTCTGGTAATCGGGGAAAAAAATGAAATAGTCCCTGCCCTCAAGAAACTTACATTCAATGGAGAAGACAACATAAATATAAATAATCACACAATATATTACAGAATAGATAAAACATAGTTTTGAGAGGAAGAGCTCTAGTAGCTGGGGCAATCCAGAAAAGCTTCATGCACATAATGGAATACAAGCTGAGTATGATAATGAGAGATTCCAAGAAGAGGGAATACATTCAAAAAATGAGAGGCATGCAGGACAAAGGCACAGAGACAGGAATTAGAGTGCTGTGTATGCAAAACCACACAGTTTCCCAAATGCGATCCAACATGATCTTTTCTTGTTCAATTTTTGGCAAAGCTCATTATCCCTCTGCTGCATCTATCCAATGTAATGCAATGACCTTCCTATCCAATTATGTATTATAGTCTAGGCAACATGAATTTCTCGTTTTTATCATGTTTCCATTGTAGATGGCTAAACCAATCTCTTTTTACATAATTGTAGATTTCACAGAAGAAGCTTTATAATATTCTATGACTCAACGTAATTAATTAGCAATGTCTTCTTTAAATAGCTGGAACTATTGGTATACAAATATCTTACTAGTAATCAAGGTTCTTAGAGTAAAAAATTTCCATCACGATAATGTATTTCATTAGAGTTACAGAACACTAAAGAACCACCGTAGAACTCTTGCAATCATTCAGTACCTATAAAATAAAAATGAAATATTGATTAACTTCTCGCCATGCATTATAGAAATATAGCCCTTTGTGAATATGTAGCTTTCTCATTTGTCATCCAATAGGACAATAAATCATGACTTGGTAAAAAATGTTTCCTTCTTAAATTAGAAAGGAAATCAAGAGATTCATTAAGCTTCCTATCTGTCTTGGTTGGATATTCTCACAAGTATTCTTTTACCCTATTCTCATCTTTTTCCAACAGCCCACATTGAAGATGTGCTTTACAATACTCCAGGTCAGAAAGCAACATTTTCAATAGGTGTAAGAGTGACTAAGAAGTCAACACAAATAGAACAAAGAAAAAACCTCTTCATTATTCTTTGAAGACTCACAAAGGAAAGAGATAAAAAGGCCACTGTGATTAACGGTTGTCTACTTTGTAACAACAAAAACAACAGCAGCAGCAGCAATGGCTAGCATTCATACAGCACATGGAGGCTTACAAACATTATCATTGTATCTTCACAACCTTGTGAAGTATTACTACTATCCCCATTTTACAAATTAAGAAACTGAGCCATAGTGGTTAAGTAATTTGTCCACAAGTGTCCAGAGTCGAATTTGAACTCAGGTCTTCCTGACTTCAAGTCTAATTGTCTGGAACCGAAGGCACCACCCTTGTTGGTCTGATTGATGAATGTTCTTTCCCCTTACCTATCTCATCACTTCTCAATAACCTCCATGCCATCCTCTACCTGCCAAGGGTCACTGTCATGGCAAGCAAAGTGGGATGTTTTGCTGTTTATGTTTTAGTGTAATCAAATGCCTCTGATTGAATCTTGCCTTTATCATCCAAGAGTCTTTACCAGGAGTAAGGTGCAGAATCAAGAGTTTCTTTAACTAGAAACAGTGTATGTATTTGTATTGTTAATGTAATTAAAGGGAAGATTTGTAGGAAAGTCCATACTTTTTCTTAACAAGGCATTGGTTCTCAAGTGTTAGGATGCTCTCTGGCTAAAAAAGGCATAAATACTCTGAGGGTGAGGTTTTACTATGGGACTTACTGACTGGAAGTGTTTGTTTGGCCAGAGGAAGACTCTGGGAAGCCTCTAAGGAGCCCCCCAGCTTTGAAAACCCAGATGTCAGGGCTTACCTCTCTGGTAACTATGGTCAGACAGTTGGACCTGTCTGTTGAATATGATGTATGATATTGATTATGGTCAGGCAGAGGAAGTCATGTCTGTTGATTTTTGATTTCTCTGTATTTTCTCTGAAGTTCAGAGGGCTGACTTTTTCCCCTGAACTAACTGAATGATACCTGTGCTTGATTAAAGGAGATTGTTAACCAATGCAGATCTAAGAACCTGTGATGGTAGCTCCTGTTACAGTCACACAGCTACTAAGTGTCTGAGGCCAGATCTGAATTCAGGAAGACAATTCTTTCTGACTCTAGGACCAATCCTCCATTCACTGCTCCACCTAGCTGCTTCCACAGGTATGTATGAATGCATACACAGGTGGGTATGGGTGTGTACACCCATACCTACACACACACACACACACACACACACACACATACACACACACACGTATGCACGCACACACATACACACACACACTTTCAGCCCCTTTCAACTCTAACTACTCTGATAGTAGTCATCAAAACAACACTACTATTTCTGATAAGGTTATTTCAATAAATTACTCTATTCTATCACTCAACACTTCTCTATCTGAAACCTTCCTTGTTATGAAGCCCACCACCACCCTCTTTGTGTTATTTGTATCCCCAGGACTTAGCACAGTGCCTAGCACATAATAGGTGCATTTCATTCATTCTTTCATTCACTCATCTATTAACATATGAGTGTCACCCATGGAAAGGTATCCAAATTAACCCAAATCATCCCAGAGAATTGCACCATTTCTTTCAAATAACCATAGCAAATGTAGATGAGAATCAGTGGAGCTTTCCTCAAATCTTAAAAAAGTCAAATTCAGGAACAGCTAATTGGAGCAGTGAGCCCTGGAGTCAGGAAGACCTAGTTCAAATTCGATCTCAGACACTTGATACTTTCTACTTGTGTGACCTTGGGCAAGTCATTTAACCCCAAAAAGCTGGCCTTCCCCCCTCCAAAAACAAAAACAAAAAAAAGTCAAATTCATTCATATAAAAAGTATGGGAAAAAATCTGCTCAGAAAATTGTATAGGAAGGAAAAGACAACCACACATTTCTGACTTAAAAAGTTTCACTAAATCTGAGCTCAGATAAGAATTCCATTCAACTCTACAAACAATTATTAAGCATTTACAATATGCAAACCATTGGGCAAGGATCTGAGCACACAAAGATTTAAAACACACATTACCTGCCCTCACTGAGCATCAGATATTTCCTAATTATGTTACCACAGGGAAGTCTGTCTCACCAAGACTATACAATGAGGATAAAATAACCACAGTGCTTACCTGATGGTGCTGGGAAAGATTAAATGAGATAATGGATGAAGAGTGATTTGTTTCCCTTAAATCACTATATGTGTCTTCTGTTGTGGTTATTATTTTTATTAATTCAATGCAATGACCCCCAAATCCTTGCTGAAAGGGCAATGATGAAGAATGGTTTTATTGTGCGCACAGAAGTCACGAGAAATTTCATTTTCTGTGATACTTTGTCATCTTGTTTTGCAGTGAATATCCAAATAGAAAAGCAGTACCTGGAAGATGCTTGCATATGTTATGGAGGATGAAGAGGTATGGAAACATTAAGAATTTTCAAAGATCCTCCAAACTAAGTCCACACATACTTTGACTCTCAGTGATTCCAATAGGAAAGTATGGACAAGAATGAATGGATAAAATAAATAAAATGAAAAAATGCAGTTCAAATTTGAGAAAAGAAGCAGAGACTTGCAGAGTACTCAAAAACTTCATGCTTATCAATATCTGAATGTATAGATGTATACAGGGAGGAATTTGTTGTTGTTCAGTCATTTTCAGTCATATCTGACTCTGTGTTACTCCATTTGGCATTGTCTTGGGAAAGATACTGGGGTGATTTGTCCTTTCCTTCTCATGCTCATTTTACTCAGGGTCACACAGCTACTAAGTGTCTGAGGCCAGATCTGAACTTAGGGAGATGATTCTTTCTAACTCTAGCTGCTTCCACAGGCATGTATGATTGTAGGTATATGTGGGTGTGGTTGTGTTCATACACACCCACACACACATCATGAGTACTTTATTCAAGAAGAAGTGGAAAAGGCACTGAATAAAATGAGCACCGAATAACATCCTTCAAATTGAAATTGGCTATATCTTAACAAATAGGAAAAATGCATTACTTGGTATGGGAGTCATATCAAAATCAGTGAATGATTAATTAACACAAAGATCAAAATCAACATGAAATCAGAAAAAAATCTAGCTAACAATGAGAAAATATTATCTATAATTGTTACTTTTTCAATCTGATCTATTCAAATGAACCATTGATTATGAAAATTGGAAAACAGAAAAAGGCAAAGATATTGATCTGAAATATCACAATTTCATGCAAAAGTATTACTGATGTAAAACATTTGCTAGAAAGAGGAAGTTAAAAGAGCCCAGAAAGCACAGGCAATAGCAAATACTTGATCTCCGTACTAGGAAGAAAGTTGGCAGCTAGGGATAAGGATTATAAGAAATACAAACTCACTTGTAAAAACACCATAGAAGAGGATGTTGTAAGATTAAGAACAATATTACCTTTTTTGAAACAAAAAGAAAACCGTGGAAGTAAAACCAAGTCCACAAAAAGCTTAGTATAAGATGCAAATAAATCGCATTCATCCTGAGGACACTCATGGAGGAAACTGGCAAGAGAACAAGTAATAGATGTAAAAATGCAATCAATTTGTCAACATTTCTATAATTATCTGTTTTTATCAGTGGTGATAGTTAAGATCCATACTTGAGGCCTAAGACTTCATTTCCTTATGTAACAAAAAATAGGAAACAGCCCATAGGAAGACAAAATTGGAAAGACTTTTCAGGTCGGACCAATTACACACTGAGGAAATCATGCTTGAAGCAATATAAACTTCAAAGGATTTAGGGATCATATTAGAAGATATAATTACCTTGGAAAATATCCCCAAAAGTGGCCTAAGAGAATATGTATAACTACTAACCCAGATGAACTAACATATGCAAAACATTTTGCAAACTTTAAAGTACTAAATAAATGCTAGCTACTATTATTATTAATTACTCTCATCATTATCTAGATTTATATAGATTTATCCATATATAGATATATTTAGGATATTCTCAGAATGAGAACGAAGACAATTTTTTGCAAAACATTCTCAACATTACAGAGCCTCTTTAGAATAAGACAGTTGATTGAAAGGTACTGAAAGCATAAGAACTCTATTGTTTCTTTCTTTTTCTTTTTGAGGGGTCAACAATCACTTTAACCAAGCACATGTATCATTCACTTAATTCAGGGTAAAAAGTCAGCACCCCGAACTTCAGAGAAAATACAGAGAAATCAAAATCAACAGACAGGCTTTCAAATGTCTCACATAAGCAATACATACCTCATAGATCAACAGTCAGATAAAACTGTCTGACCATTACATACATACATAGTTACCAGAGAGAGAAGCACCAACATCTAGGTTTTCAAAGCCAGAAGGCTCCTTAGCTGCTGCCCAGAGTTTTGTCTGGCCAAACAAACACTTCCAATCAGTAAGTCACCTATTGTTTCTTTCTTATTTAAAAAAAAAAGCATTATACTAGCTAAAGAAAAAAAGTTATAGCTTATTAAAATCTTTAAAATCTTAAGAGATTCCTTGATAAATGCTGCCCCAGAGATAGTTTTGATCAAATGCTTTCGAATTATTTATATGAAAATTTTAAAACTAGAACCAAGAGTTCTCAATCAGGAATCTTTGAACTTAGTTTTTAAAAAAAAAATATGATAACCATTTCAATATTAACAGTTTCCTTTGTAATCATATATTTTTCATTTTATGCATTTAAAAACTAATCTGAGAAGGGAGCCATGAGCTGCACAAGATCGACACAAAAAGATTAAGAACCTCTGTCCTGAATGTATGCTCAACAAAGGTGTTCCCCAATGATATAAGAGGGGGATACTGCAGAACAAATGGAAGGATTCCTCTCCAGATTATGAGGTCTTCCAGATGCTCATTTTGAGAATTATCATGTAAAAATTGCATTCATGCTCAGAACATTACCAGATTTCCTCAACAAAATACATGATTATTCCAACCTAATAACCCATACATGAAAAGCTAAATTGGTGAAAATGCCTATTATGTCAAGTTAGTAATAAGAAAAAAAGAAGTTTAATTACAGAAAGAAAAAATGTCTATAATCCAAATTACGACATTCTGACTTGCTGATCGTGAGTCAATCCACTGAATTGGTATACACTTACTGATATCTGGTTCAAGCACTGCAGTTGGACATTGAGTTGAGCCAAGAATTAAATGGAAATAAGAGAATAAATTGGGTGATGTTTTTAAAAGTATAGAGCTCTCAGAAATCCCCAAGATACTTCCTGTACCAGAGCTTATCTCTTTTACATGAATTTTCTGCTAAATATACTTTGTGGATATCAAATTGACCCACAGGACAATGAAGAGATGAACGATGGATATAAAGAGACTCCAGCAAATGTCCATTGATGACATGCTCAATAAGAGGCAAAAGAGATCACTAAGGTAACGGGTATATTTAAAAAAAAAACTGACATTCATCTAGTGCTTTTACGATTAAAAGTAATTTGAATATTATTTTAACTTGGACTTTCAACTCTCTCTCTCTCTCTCTCTCACACACACACACACACACACACACACACACGTGCATGCACTTTTTTTTTTTGTCTAGACGAGTTATTTTATTCATGTGGAGAGTTTTTGGTGAGGAAACTTCTTCTATCAATAAACTTCACAGCTCTCCTATAATGCATACTCTTTTCTAGAGTTAGAACTGGAAGCAACCCAAGAGACTGTCTAGTCCAACAGATAGGAAACCAGAGACCAAAAAGGTCAAGTGATTTACCCAAGGTGGCTTTGTAATAAGTGCAATATTTGAACACAGGTCTCCAAATCCATTGTGCTTTTCACTATGCCACACTTAAAGAGTTGCCGGGGCTACTGAGAGGTTGAGTGACTTGCCCCTTCTGGGTCAAATAGCCAGTATATGTGAGTGGCAAGACTTGAACTTAAATCTCCAGAGTTGGTCTTCTATCCACTACTACCCCTCAAGATAAATACTGTATTATTTCCCCCATTTTTCATTTGAGGAAACAAGCTCAGAGAATTAAAGTGAGTTGCTCATTTTCATCAATCATCATTCATTTAGGAGAAAAGTATCCCTAAGCCCAACCTCCTTTGATTTTAGTTCTGTCTTCTTTAACCCTACTCCATTCATGTCCCACTCTAACCCTTTCTACCCCTTCTATTATATCCTCTAGAATTCCCATTCCATGTAAATAAAATTCCCTCCATCCTGGACCTCATTCTCTCACACACTTTGCATTTACTAGTCCCTACAACTGGTTTCCTACCCTATTCCCCAACAATACTGTATCTCCAGCTCTCTTCTCTAGTCCAAACTCAAACTCAGATCCTCTGACTCCAAATCTACTGTTTTTTACCAAGGTATGACACTAGAGGAAATCAAAGCATTCAGAACAATGAAAGGCACATACAGAACAAATTTTAGTTATGTAAATGAGTCACTTCAATGAGAGAAATTATTATTTCTCTCAAACTTATAACCATTTACTATTGGGGAGATCCAGGATTTTTTCCCTTTTTATTTCCTCATTCTCTACTAAATTAAACTAGTTCCTGAAGAATAGGGCTGATAATGAGATTGGATTTAACATTCTTCTCAATCTTGTTCTGACACCACCAAACTGGGAAAGTTCACATCTGATCAAAAGGTAAAGATATTGTAGTGTATTTGAATTCCATCCCATTGTGTTCTATTCAGGCTTGGGTGAGGAGTGGGTGTGGGCAGATCCTTTATCTACATTACCAGAAGCTGAAGATGATCTGGAAGTAAAGTGACATCATCAAAGTCAGTCTCCCAACCTCTCATTAGAATAGGTCTACCTCTCATTGTAATATTCATTCTTCTCATTAATTGTTAACCAATCAGAGTTGATTGCCCTCTCTTCCAAGGGTATATAAATGTCAAGAAATCTCCATGATCCATCTTGGGTTCACAGAGATGACGGAATGACCAATCCTTTTATTAATTATTTGTTAGCCATAATTAATAAAAATGATTAATTACCCAGAAGTCTCTTGAACTTTTTATATGTCCAAAATGAAACTATTATAAAGAAACCACAAAAACACTTCCTAATGGAGACTGAACTTTCCTAGAAAATTGTTCTTATATAAGTTGCTGAGGAAAGTAGGGGGCAAGAAAGAGGATGTGAAGAGGGACGTTAAAGGCTGTGAGATGCCAAATTCCAACAGAGAAATATTGAAGTCCAATACTGAAACTCTCAAGTTTCTCTCTTTTGATTTAGTGTTCCTGGAGTTCAGTACTCTGTTTCTTCTATACAGTCTAAGTCTCAGATGGTCTAATTCATACATATGCAGTAGATATTCAAGAAATATTTGTTGGTACCCAAAAGTACTGTTTTGGGAAAAGGCCAAATCTGCTTTGCCAAATGTTTCTAGGTGGCTAATCTGTTCATAGTGATATGGTATATAGCTTTGAATGGGAGGACTCTGGAAGGCACATACAATCAAAAGAAAATAACTAGGAGATGTTTTTTCAGGTTAAAATACCTCCTTTGGGGAGGTAGGATGTCACATCTCAATTGTGATAAGAAAATGTGCTTGAATTCAATCCCACCAGCAAATAGAAATTCCCTATCCTGGCTCTGAATGGTCTTCAACAGCTCTAGTAAATTACTGCCAAGCATAATCATGAGTATCCTCCACACAGCTGCCACATTGATATTCCTAAAGCAAAAGTTGGATCCATATTGGTCCCCTACTGAAAAAGCCTATTACCTTTAGGATATTAATAATAATTAATAACAATAACTGGCATTGAGAATAATTATAGGGACGAGCATGATCCTTACCTAACACCTAGTTCTAATGTCTTCCTTATTTGAGGTTGAATACTATCTTCTTTACTCCCTAACTGCTTCTGTTATTTATGATACATAACAAAAACTACTGCTGCAAATATTTTTATATATATGAGACCTTTTTTCTGTCTTTAGCTTCCTTGGGTTATATGCTTAGCAATGGGACCTCTGGATTTTGAACAGAATACCCCCACAAATTATTTTGAATTCATATATACTTATATGTATATATACACATGTGCATATAGAAACATACACATATATACACATATATGTGCATGTTTATATGAATATATATATTTATTTTGCTTAAATGTGTTTATGATGTTTTCCTTAATAGAATGCAAACTTCCAGTTTTGTCTTTTTATCTCCAGCACCTTGCTTAACACTTGGTATATAGAAGGTGTTTAAAGAATTCTTATTGTTTGAAAAAGGGAAATAATAATGTATCATTCTGCTCCCTTTACTTGATTAATATTTCGCAGAGGGCATTGT
Organism: Potorous gilbertii; assembly: GCA_028658325.1. Classification (NCBI taxonomy): domain Eukaryota; kingdom Metazoa; phylum Chordata; class Mammalia; order Diprotodontia; family Potoroidae; genus Potorous; species Potorous gilbertii. The sequence continues at coordinate 171,546,793 of CM053769.1, read as the reverse complement.
TCTAATCTTGCCCTCATATATTTGCCTTATTCTACTTTTAAATGTCTTTTTCAGAGCATTTTTTTTCCTTCTCCAGCTATTTCTTGTGACTTGGATGCTTGGGTTTTCCTCTTTTTTCTCAGTAGGGTAACAACACTGTGGATAACATCTGAAAGGTTCTATCTCTGGGAGGTTGCTTATGATGACTTCCTAAACTTAATTCAATGTTCAGTAACAGTGTCCATGGCTTTGCTTCATATCCATTGTAGTACCTCCTCTTTATCTGACATGAAGTATACGAGTTCTTATAAGGAAAAGATGCAAAAACAACAAAACAAAAAAAACCACATCCTTTACTTTCATAGTCTTTATCCACATAACTCCAATAAAGTAGGTCTCCACACAAGTGCTGCCATATTGGTGCTGGATGCTTTTATAGGTCTAGGAGACTAATGGTCATTAATCTTCAGACACAATCTGAAGATACCCCTATATATACATGTGCATACACACACACCACTTAAAAGCTGCAATATCCTTCTTCACTCAAGCAAATAGGTGACACAAGGGGAAAACGTGGGAGGATCAAGGAAAACATAACATCACACAAATGGCAGGGTCTGTGGGAAAGCTAAACTCTGAGCAAACAGCCCCACAGCATGGGCTTTCCAAAGCAGTCAGCATCAAAAAACAAAATAACTGGCTCTCCACAGGCATGGTAAGGTGGTGACATTTCATGGAAGGAACAGAAGGAGCCCCTTTTCTGCACTATGTCCTTGTGCCTACATAGGTTTCTGGTCATGCAGTGAGTCCCAGGACAAGCCCCTGATAATTTACTTTGTTGGATCTCTAAGAGGATGAATTTAAGTCTTGTGCTAGAGAAAGCAAAAGTGATCACTTGTTCATTGAAAGGAAAAGAATAAGAAAGTAGCTTTAGAATATTAATAAAGTTAACATTTATATACCACTTTCATGTTTTCAAAGGACTTTAAAATGTTACCCCATTTTATTGATACTTAATGCTTATGATTATTAATATTTATATTATTTCATTTTTTTCCACAATAACACAGGGAAGGAGGGGCTAGTATTATCCACTTTCTACATATCAGAAAACTGAGGCAGAGTTTAAGTTACTTGTTAACAGTCACCCATCTAATAAGAATTTGAGGTAGGATTTGAACTGATATCTTCCTGATTCTAGGTCCAGAGTTCTATGTACTACACCACTTAGTTTCTTTTACATATTCCATAGAATACCAGGGTGAATGGATAAAAGTGTCACATAGAAAACTAAGAAATATTGTATCATTAATTTGTCTGATTTCTGTGCATATGCACATTTATACATGTGCATGCAGGAATAACGTACAGTAGGAAAATTTCAGTCTATAGACAATGTAGCCTCTGAATGGCATAGTAACCAGAGTTCTGGACTTAGAGTCAATTCTAATTCCATAATTCCATTGCTGCTTCAGACACTTACTAGCTGTATGGTCCTGGACAAATCACTTCACTTCTCTCAGTCTCAATTTCCTCATCTGTAAAATGGGATAATAGTAACACTCACTTCTTAAGGCGCTTGTATCAAATAAGATAATAGTTGTCAAGAACTTTGTAACCCTTAAAGCACTATACAAATGCTAGTTATTTTCATCTGAGACCATCTCTTTCCCAAGGGACAGTCAAAAGTTTTATTTGTATTCCTTTGATCAATATCATCATTACCTGTATCCACCTTTGGTCAATATCACAATTATCGCCACAATCTAACTTTATTGTTACCTAAATTTGGAATGGAGATGAGCATGAAAGAATATGACCCAAGGCTCATTTCTAGATCAGAATATCTTTATGGGTCAAAGAGATAAGGAGAGATAGATACAGCATCCTTTACAGGACAGTCTTCAATAGTTTCAGGAGCTTCTGCGATGTTCTGCTTTTACAAAAAGAAAATTCCTCAACACCATACCATTATGGTCAGGAAACCAAATAAGTTTTGTCTTACTTAGCTCCTGTCATGAAGAACCAGGCTCTAGACAAAAGGGAATCTCCTCCAAACTCCTAGTGGTTTTTCACAATAGTCATTCACCTTGTCACAGTCAGTTATAACTGTTTGCTGACTCTTGAGTCTACAATCTGTGTCTATACTCTTCACAAATCCTTCAGAAGTTCAAGTCTTTTTAATAACTAATACTATGCCGTGTTAAGATCAGGGATCATTCACTGGCCTCTAGACTCACCAAAAGAAAGGTATCAATCCAAAAATATATTCCACTAATTCAAAAACATCAATTAAACATTTATGGACAAGGCTCTGTGCTAATTATTAAGGAAGCTGATGTGTGTGTACATCCTTTGTTGCTGAATAAGACCATGCCATCAGAGAAATAATGGCATGACTTGCACTTGACTTTGTTTTGAGTGAGGGAGGGCTGTGCAGGTCACCAGCCTCACTTCTCCTCCAAAGCCACCTCAATCCAGTGACCAGATATTCATCAGGATGACTAGAGATGACCCAGGATGAGGCAATTGGGGTTAATGACTTGCCCAAGGTCACGCAGCTAGTGAGTGTCAAGTGTCTGAGGTGATATTTGAACTCAGGTCCTCCTGACTCCTGCACTGGTGCTCTATCCACCGCACCACTTAGCTGCCCCTAATTATTAAGGACACAAAGATTAGAGACAACATAGCATAGTGGACAGAGGGAGCTGTCCTGGTACTTAGGGAAGACCTGAGTTCAGTTCTAGCCTCTGAAGCAAACAAGCTCTATGACCCTAGGTAAGTCATTCAACCTCTTGTGCCCAAGGCAACTCCCAAAAATTACAGGTTACATTCAAGCTGGTGCTTTGTATTGGGTGAAGGGAGTTTCAACTCTGGTAGTTCCTTTGTAGGCAATGAGGTAGAACAATACAAAGAGCATTGAACTTGAAGTCAGAAAGGTCTGAGTGCAAATTCTGCCTCAATCCATGACCCAAAATGAGTCGTTTATCCTCTCTCAGGCTCAGTTTTCTCATCCATAAAACAGGTATAATAATATTACCTACCTTGGAATATGACTGAGAGGACCAAAGAAGATAACATGCAAAGCATTTTGCAAGCCTTTAAGCATTCTGTAAATACCAGCTATTGTTATTTACTGCATTGATAAAATCGAAGGTTTAGAATCAGAAAATGTTAAGCACTGAGGATTTATACAAACACACACATATATACACACATGTATATGTAAACATGTATATATGTATGTACATATATGTAAAATAATACTGAAAGTAAATTCTATAAGGAATTTTAATCCTCTTGACAACTAGTTCAACAGAAAAACCAATAATAAGCCGATAAAGGTTATTTTTGTCTAGCTATACAATTATGATAGGCACAAAGGAGAGATTCAGACAAAGCACTTTAAAAATTTGAGCTGAGATTTTCAGCTGAGATGGGAGTTGTAGTTTTAGGGAAGGGTTCATGTGGGAGGTGACCTCTGAGCTTAGTTTTGAAAGAAAAGAAGGATTTCAAAAGGGGGAAATGAAGAGAGAGTACATTCCAGAACCAGAGGATGTCTTGAGGAAACCCATTAAGACGTGAGAATTTAGAATGAATTCAAAGTACAAAAGCAGCTCATCATTTCTGTCCTTGTCTTAAGGATATTTTTGTCTCTTAAAAGGCAGAGGAAGGAACAAGAGGAAATTCAATTCTGATTATGATTCTGACCGATAATAACTGCTAGGGTGGAAAAATAAAACCTTGCAGGGAAGCAACTACTCCATCATAGGGTCTGTGGGAGAGAACACGATGAAAACTGTCAATATGCAACCTGGATTACAAGAGATCGGATTTCAAATAATTCATAAGGAAGATAGTTACAATCTCATGGGCTATTCTATAAAGGAATTCAGCTGCAGAGGAAGAGGTCATATCATAGAACACCACAAGGTCATGTCTTCCAACATCTTCATTTTACAGATGAGAAAACCAAAATTCAGAGCTCTGGGAGAGGAGACTTACCCAAGATCACACATATAATGACTATCAAAGCTGATATTTGAACCCAGGATCTTTGATTCTAAATCCAGTTCTCTTTCCAAAGCACCAGGAAGCTCTCAAGAACAAAATTCTGAAGATGATAAAAAAAGAGAAACAACTCCAAAGAGAAGGGGGAATGTTGCTGTGCTTCTTCCAATATAAAAGCAAATTTTACTGGGAGATGCAATCCAGTATATTGGGATAATACTACCAAAAACTTAGAGTTAGAAGGAACCTTAGACAACATCTCATCTAATCCTCTTATTGATTGTGAGGAAACTAAGGCCTAGAGAAGTTAAAGAAACATGCTCAAAGTCACTCAAGTAGCAAAGCCAGGAATTTTGTACTCAGGCCTCCCTGACACCAGACCCAGAACTCTTTCCCCAATATCATGCAGTTGTTCTGAAGTAGACACAAGGAGAAATGATTCTAATAAAGAAGAAATTTTACAGTAAAAGAGTTGTCTTAAGAGACTTGTATGGATGGCCCGGTATATAGCCCACAGGTCTAACCTTGTCCATTTTGGTTAAAAAAAAAATGTTATATAGCATTTTAGATAGTGGAGAAAGGTTGGAAAATATTCCTCTGGTGAAAGGCAGTAGTAGCATATAAATATTTTTGAAAAGCATAATTAATATCTAACCCTGTTCCATTTAAACAGTATGAAAGCCTGGTTTTAGTCCAATGACAGCTCTCCTCCAGTAGCTCATAATGCTGAGAAAGGATGCCTAGATTCTCAGAGTCCAAGGTCAGATTTGTCAAATGAGTTTAGTGAAGGACTGTCTGTCTGTTGAATGAAAAGTAGTCTTGTTAATTTTGGAGAAGATTTCAATCAGGTTGGCTGCTAGATAATGAGCCTCTTTAGTCACAGAAACTCCTGAGTGCTATTTACTCAGTTATAGATGAGTGAAGAACTACATTGCAAGACTAGAGATCCTTGAAATACTATTTGAGTTACCTATAATGCGTGAAGGGTTCCACATGACTGAAAGCTCCATCAACACTAAGGGTCAAGGAGTAGATGATTTGAAGGGACCAAAATCGCTTGGCTAGACAGTCAGTGTGCTAGCTGAATAAACTGACTGCTAAAGAAAGTGAACAAGGGATTTTTTTTATGATCCCACCTCCTTTCTCAGGTAATTAGACAGACAACATTCAATGGTTGATTACCTTTTACTATAAAAATGTGTCTATTTTAGTAGCATAAAATAGTTTCCTTCTGAAATACACTAATCTTTTGGACTCAGTCCTTGAGAATACATTTCTGTCTTGCCAAGCATCCCCCACTTTATAAGACTAGATATGTTCTAGCAGATTTACCTATAAAACATTCTTTTTCCTAGTGACTTCTATTTTTTTTAAATTAGAAATATAACCCCATGGGAAAAAATTTTTAATAAGAAAATGTTTTAAATGCTAGATATTCCTGTAAAATACTGAAGATTGTACCAGAATGATAGCATTTGGAAGCTGAAAGAGACCTTAGACATCTCTTAATCCAAAGCTATCATTTTGTAAATGAAGAAATTGAGATCAAAGTGGTAGATGATATGCATAAAGTACCAGAGTTATCTAGTGAGTGACCCAGGATTAGATCCCAGGTCCAATATAGACCTGCAAAGCAACACTTTCCAGATTCTAGGATCTCTGCTTCTGTCCTTCTACAATTCATAGGAATTTCTTTCCTATCTAATAATTCTGGGACAGTAGTAGGCACCAAAATTTAGCTACACTATTTATGCTTCTCTACAATGCCATGTGGTACCAGTTGGTGCAGATCTAACAACACTACAATTTAATCTTTAGCTTCAGGTTCTGTAAAATGGGTTGTGTTCTACTTTATCGATCTTGTAAGTTAAAATTTCTTAAGTCTATATTACATAATAACTGCCTTCAAAAGATCATTAAATTTTAAGAGTTATTCATTCTTCACTAAGCCCAAAGGAATTCCATTTCAAATACCATTTTTCCAATAAAAGCCTTGGGAAAAAAAGTCATAGGAATCAAAAATATCAATAATAAAGGGCCAAGAATAAAGAAACTTTGAATCCTCTAACTTACCAATATTAATTTCTTCAGTAGATTTCATTCAGGATAGATACTATCCACATGCTAGTTCTTTTAAAAAGTTGTTTTTGTACAAATTCTGCATGCAAACAGCCCAGCAATTTGGTGGAAAATGAGTTTGTTTGGAAATGTTTTATGACTCTGCTTTAAAAATGCAATCATGTTGCAAAGAAAGATTGTTCAGTTTCAATGTAAAATGGGATTGCAGTGAATCTTTTACTGAATAATTAGGGTACAAATTGTTGAGAGATTCTGTTCAGTAAGTATAACCTAGTGAGGCAAATAGCAGTTCTTTGTGCATTTGTTGAGACTTAACAAAACTGATCTCTGAATGCAAGTATCTGATATTAAAGGGGAGGGACCAGTGTAAATGATGCCAGGGGTCCAAGCAAATATGTTTTATTTAGGAGAAAATACTTCAATACATTCTTTTTGCAAGTTTTTTTACTCTTCCGTGTTTATGTGTGTGTGTGGGGGGGTGGAATTCATTGATTCATCAATTTACTTAATAAATATTTATGTGTTTACTATAAAACAAACTCATTCAGTGGAAAGAGCACTGGACCCATAGTCAGAAGGCCTGGATTGAAATCATGATCATGTAATTACTGGAGAAAGTAAATTCACATCACAGGGACTCCATCTTTTTACCTAAAACCTATACCATCTACTTCTTTGTCAGGACAAAATGCTTCCTATACTATCAAGGGCTACGTGACTATGAGTCATTTTGTTTATGAAATACTGTACTAGATACCACAGGAGAGGTGAAGATAAAATAACATCTTTTAAAATGATTTTTATTTATTTAATTAAATATTTCCCAATTACATGTAAAAAAATTATCATTTCTTTTATTCAGAGTTCCAAATTCTTTCCTTCTTTCCTCGAGAAGGCAAGCACTTTGATATTGATTATATATGTGAAGTCATGCAAAATATATTGCCATATTAGCCATGTTGCAAAAGAAAAACAAACAACACAGAATGATAAAAATAAAGTACTTCAGAGTTCATTGGTCTTCTCTCTTTCTGGATGTGGATAGCATTTTTCATTGTGGATTCTTTGGATCATTGTCTTGATCAGAGTAGTTAAGTCTTTTGAGGTTGATCAACTTTACAATATTGTTGTTACTGTATACAACGATCACTTGGTTCTTCTCACTTCACTTTGCATGTGTTCATATAAGTCTTGCCAGGTTTTCTGAAATCATCCCAGTCATCTTTTTTCATAGCACAACAGTATTCCATCACAATCATAGAGTATCACTTGTCCAGCCATTCCTCAATTGTTGGACATCCTCTCAATTTCCAATTCTTTACACCATAAAAGGAGCTGCTATAAATATTTTTATACAAACAAATCCTTTTCCCTTTTATTTGGTATTGTTAGGCTAGAGACCTAGTAGTGGTATCTCTGGAACAAAGGGTATGTGTGATTTTATACTCCTTTGGGTATAGTTCCAAATTGTTTTTCAGAATGGTTAGTTACAAGGCATAGGTGAGGGATAATAAGTGAATATCCTCCATATTCCACTGGCATCCTCACCACGCCAAGAGAAAACAGTAAAAGCCCCCAAGACAGTTGGGTGAACCGTGTGTGTGTGTGTGTGTGTGTGTGTGTGTGTGTTTCACTTTGTGTGTATGAAACTTATGGAAGGATGTGAAAAAGTTATCCAAGATGAACCTTCATTGATGGGATGCAATCTGCATTATCAAAAGAAAATACCAATGAGTAAGATCACAGATCCATTTAGCATACATGTGAAAAAATATGTCATTTGAATTATTCTTTAAATATTAAAACTATTTCTACAATGAAACATCTTTAAATATTTTAAAGATCTTTAAATATATTAAGATCTTTAAAAATGTATATAGTAAAAAAGAATAATATGACGTGCTGAGTTAAAATGAACTGGAATCTTCAACCAAACATCTTCCTCTGTCCCTTTTCTCCAATTAATGAATGGTTCCCAAGAGCTTCTATTTTGAGGAAGAATGTGGGCCAGCCATCTTTTATTCTCTCAACTTTGCCAACATTCTTCCAGCAGGTACATTCTCTTCTCCCTATCGCTATCATTTTCATCTCCATCTTATCTTTTGTCTTTCCTCGTTAGAATACAAGCTCCTTGAAGGTGAGTTCTGGCTTCTTTTTCCTTGTATTTGTATCCTCAGTGCTTTGCTCAATATGTGACAATAGTAAATGCTTCATAAATCCTTGTTGACTTGAGTTTTCCTGCATGGGCTGGTAAAAACTTTTACAATTCAAAACACACCATTCCAGAAACTCTCCTGTAGTTTCACCCAAAAGGTCTCACCCATAGATCTCACAGACAAGGGGAATTTGTCCCAAAATACATCCATATATTCATATGAACTAAATGATTGCATATAGGTTTTACCCACATACAACTGTGTGGATAAAGAAAGAGAATAGTCATTATTTCATTAAGAGAGATTACTGGTTTCTCTGCAATTGACTCTTAGAAAACTAGCTGAAGAGCTGAGGGATTAAGTGACTTTCCCAAGGTCACAGAGCCACCCCACAAGATCATACTGGACGTGTAGTATGTTGTTCCGTTAAAAGTGGATGCAGTGCTAAACCAGGATTCAAGATCCAGGTTCCAATTCTCTCTCACATTCTTACTATGTGACCTTGAGCAAGTCGCTTCACCTTTACCTGCCTCAATTTTCTCATCTGTCATAGAAGGATAATACTAGTACCTTCGTTACCAAGGTTTGGGGGAGGATAGAAATTAGATTATATTTGTGGAGCACCTTGAAAACTTTTAAGTGCTATATAAATTCTTCCTGCTATTTTTATCATCAGTATTATATTAACTAAAATCCTGAAAGAATGCCATGACGTGTGCTATAACTAAAAGAATACTAGGTTTGTAGCCCAGTGGGTCAGCTCTGAATCCCTCCTCCCCTTCTTAGCTACCATGTAAACCAAGGCAGGTCACTTAATCACTCAGCCTCAGTTTCCCCTCCTATGAAATTATAATAATACCTTCATTATCATGTAATATCATTGTGAAGAAATTATTTTGTGTTCTATAAACATGAACAATCACTATTAAACAATTTTTCTATTATGAATCATCCACAAAGAGCACCCTAACTTAGTATCATACACTATCATATACAGAACAGTTCTGAGAATCCTTGCCACCTAGAATGTATAATCTAATAGTAAAATTTGTAATGAATATTAATAATTACCATCACAGAAAATATGTAATTCAATTTACCATTGATTAAGCACCTTCTATATATAAATAAAAATAAAAATTTTTTATGATAAATAAAATAAAAATTTCTGATCTCCTGTAGATCCCACTGTTGGGTTTAAAATGTATGTAACTGATGGATATAAAATGTACATATAGCCAAATAAAAGGTAATTTGAAAGGGAGAGTGCACTAACCACTAGGGGGGTAGGGGAGAATTGTGGAATAAGAATCAGGAAAAACCAATACTGCATGTAAAAGATAATATGACTAATTTTTAAGTAAATGTTTGTGGTTACTCAGTCATTTGAGTTGTATCAGACTTTTGTGACCCTATTTGGGGCAAAGATACTGCCATGTCATTCTCCAGTGTATTTTACAGATGAGGAAAGTAAGGTAAACATGGTTAAGTGACGTACCCAGTGTTATGCAGCTGGATCTGAAGCCAGATTTGAACTCAGGAAGATGAGTCTTCCTGACCTCAGGCTTTGCACTTTATCCACTGTGCCACCTAGCAGCTATTAAGTAAACATATCAAAACTTTTCCTCTAAATGAATGTTATCCCACTTGAAATTAGTCATCTTTAAAGAAAATCTACTTATTCCAGTAAAAGTTTCATGGCTCTTTAAAAGTGGTCTTTTTTAATTGTCTGCCAAAACCCATCATACGATTTTGAATATCCTCCATGGTGACAAATCTTCAAATGATTAGAATATTAGAACTGGAACTTGAGAGATAAGAATGAACACCATTATTTTCCATGTAGGGACCCTGGGTCAAAACAAAGGAGGAAGAGATTTTTGAACACTAGTGATTCAGAGAAAAGACAAGGCTTGTGAGTGAGAATGGGAAGGGATCAAAGTAACATACCATGTCATCAAACACAAGGTATGATTATACAGTAAGGAAATTCATTTTCATGTGTGACTCAGAAACTTACTCTAAGCAATTACAAAAGAATGGTTCTAAAAGACTTCATCTGAAACACCACTGGAATTTCCTCTCACCTTGACCACTTGGGAGGACAACAGCTATTTGGATATAATATGGAATCCAAAGATTCTACATTACTAGGTTCAAGTCCTAACTCCACCTTTCAATAGCTCTGTTACCTGTAGGCACTTATTTTCTTTAAGCATTAGTTTCCATATCTGTAAAATGGGGATAAAAGTACTTGTACAATTTTTCTCACACACTTGTGAGGAGAGCTTTTTACATCATGAAATGGTTTATAAATGCAAATTATTATCATTTGCTAAAAGTCAACTTCATTGTTTAATAGCTAATCCTTTGTAGATATATGCCAGGTATGAAGGTAGGTACCCAAAAATTTGACCAGTATATTAAAAGACAAATGTATCATCCTTCCACCTGAGCCTGTTTCTGACTTTCCAATTCCATTAATGTCATTGCCATTTTTTTCAATTAACTATATTCAAAACCTTTAAATCATCTTTGAAGGCAGGACAAATTGTCTTTCTTCATCTTCTTCCTCATATCTAGTTGCCAAGTACCTCTGATTTTTTCTACCTCGTTTTCCCTGAATCTGTCTTCTCTTTGATTCCCACTGCTACCACCTTTAAGTTCAGGACCTCATTATCTCTTACCTGTACTGTTATAGTAAATCAACCATTCTTCCTGATTTGATTCTCTCTTTATTGTAACCCATCCTTCCTCTGCCAGATCAATTAACTACAGTCCGATAATGATCATGCCAGTCCTTTGTTTAAAAAACCCTCCATTAACTTATTCATTATCTGTCAAGTAAAATCCAGATTCCTTCTACTGTCATTCAGAGCACTCCAAAATCTAGTTTCAGCCTATCTCTTTGTACCCATCTCATCCTATTCACTTTCATAATCCAGTCAAATTGGACGACTATTTCCTCTGCACAGTCTATGTTTTTCTGCCTGGGTCTTGTCTTAAACTTTTCTCTCTATCGGGAATGTTCTCCATTTCATCTTCACCTATTGAAGAAAGGTTCCTTTCTATTCTACTCATTCATTAACATTTGATTCTTATATTATTTCCTTTATGCAGCACTGTCTTACAATGGCCAAAACAGTGATCTGGGAGTCATAAAGCCAGAGTTTGAGTCCTGGTTATGGGAGACCTTTTGGAAGTCATTTCCCTTCTCAGGGTTTTTTTTTTCCTTCTTTGTAAAGTGAAGCATTACAGGAGATGATTTCTCAGGATTGGCATGGGGCAGGGAGGATTCGTTGTTTTCTCTAACATTCCATGATTCTCTAAGCCTTTCCTGATTCCCTATAGTCAGAATTGAACTATCTTTTCACCAAACTCTTGTAACCTTTTGTTTGTCACTCTGTTGTGTCAATCAGAGGCATTTACTAAGCACCCCTTGTAGCCAGGCACTAAGGCAGGAGCTGGAGATACAAAAATGAAAATGAAAACAGTGCCTTTCCTCAAGACAAAAGTAAAAACAGTCCTTTCCCTCAAGGAGAAGCTTATCTTCTCCTATCTGGAAAAAAACAACATGTGAACATATGTATATGCAAGACAGATTAAAAAATAGGTTCAAGAAGATTTTGAGGGAGAGATCCTAGCAGATTTGGGTGTAAAGATCAGAAAAGGCCTCATGTAGAAAGTAGTGAAGGAGCTCAACCTTTGAGGAAACTCAAGGTTTTAGGAAATTGAAATGGGGTGAGAGAGGGCATTCCAGGATTGGTGAGGAGTCAATACAAAGGCACAGAGGTGGGAGAATGACATTCCAAGTATGAAAAACAGGAGGGCCAGGTCAGTATGGAGTACTGTTCAATAAGGCTGGTAAGGTAAGTGGAAGCCAGATTGTGAAGGATTTTAAATGTTACCACAGTCTACTTCATATTATAGTCTTTTATCTACATACCACCCACAAATAGATTTTTAAGTTCATTGGTGTCAGGGTCCATGTCTCATTCAAATTTGAAACTTCTATATAATATCCAACATAGAGTCTTATATTAAGCAAATACTCTCATGTTTGATGGCTGTGAATGAATTAATTAATAATAAAAAAAATTTGGGTGAATTTTAGAGGGAATTTCTTCTTATGGGAATTTCTAATATTATGTGCTGCTATTCACATTAAAACTCATAATATTTAATGCAACATATGTTCACTTTGATTTAAAGTTTATGAGGTGATAGCTGGATAGCATTATGAGAGAAAACAGTTGAGTCTTTAAGTTGTACAGATAGGAGTGATATTGACACTGACAGGAAATTTTAGCAGTTCTACAAAATTAGGGGGAACTTCATAAAACTTTCTGCCACATTCACATTTGAAGGATCTTAAGCTGGGATTTTGTAAATGTGGGAGAATGCCCAGTCTGGAAATTTCCTCTGCCATTGCATATCAAATACTTTTCTGTAACTTAAAACCTTGGAGAGGTACCTGGTACTCTTAGTTATTACATAATTATGAGCTTCCACTGTATTACATACTATACAGATAAGGACAGAGTGGATCTGTGATTTGTTTCATCTAAGACTGAGGACACTATCTCTACTAATGTAGATAAGCACATTTGATACAACTTCTTAGTTTTAGAGAGTTGTCTAGAGCAATTTACCATGGGTCACAAGGCCAGTATGTGTCAGAAATGGGGCTCAAACCAAGTCTTCCTGGCTCTGAAGTTCATTTTCTACCCATTACACCATGATGCTTCTCATGATTCATATCAGGCTCAAGTAAAACATGTATCTCATTTAAGAAAGAACATGAAATTTACCTGGAAAGGACATGTCAAACCACTACAATATCTTCACCAAGAAAATCCCATATAAGATGACAGAGCCAGACATAACTAATCAACTCAACAATGAAATTTACCAAAATGTACTGTTTGCTGGAGGATCATGTGAGAACTAAGGGATGATACCCTCTTCTCTGGGTTCAATGACAGAGAAAATGCACCTTAAAACTTTGTGGACTAGGCTTCCAATAAGAGGAGGTGTGATTTGGCATCCATTCAAGCGACTGTTCTAAGGAACAGTTTCTTGAGAGCAAAGCATTCAAGTTGAAACAGTTAAATCCAAATGGCTGTAGGATCCATACAGCTGTGGCTTCCCTCAGCTCTTAAATAAAATATTAGGTTGTGTTTCCATTGTTTGTTAGCTGTCAGCAGCCCATCTTTCAGCTGACTAAGGTTAAAGGGTATGTAGATTAGTAGGCCAGCTGTTTAGTAATTGTCACACTCAGTTACTTGGTAATCCAGGGTATAGCATTCTCTGGAGGTAGGGTCTTGGTTGCTAAGCAATAAATTCAGGTAAATAATCTTTCCCGGGGTCTCATTGCAAGGATAGGAGCTGATTGTGCATACAGCAAAATATGGTAGGATGGTAAGTAGAGACTCCTTCCCCTTCTTCTGCCTCGTTTTCTGAACAGGTCATGCTGATGACTTTAAAGATCTTTCTGTCCTTTGGCACCCCTATTGTAGTTACAGCTTGGACAGCCAGCTGCCTTCTAATATAACAAGTAGCAATAATGTTGAATATTTTTTTTCAGATTACACAAAGTCTGTCATGTCCCTGAAGGAACTGAGTGCAAGGTCTAGCAAACTTGCTCCTACAGGAACCCAGAAATAATGTAAAGATATTAATGGAACGCAACAGACCAGAGGAGCTAAGGGTATCTGTCCCAGATAATGCTCTGCATACCTTTTCCTTCTTTATGCTATTGCCAGGATTATGGTTAGTATTGTTATTGCTGGATTCTAAACACCTGGCAGCCTTTAACATGTTGATGAGATAGTATAGTGGGAAAAGCCCCAGGCTGGAAATCAGAGACTCTCGGTTTAAATTCTGGCTCTGATACTCCTGATTTATGATATTGCCACTTCATTTCTCTAGGCCTCAGTTTGTTCATCTATAAAATGAGACCAGAAGACCTCTAAGGTTCCTTCTAGCCTTCCAGCCTTCCAGCTCCAAGTCTATGATCCTAAATAAATCATTCTAGGTGTATGGAGAGGTAGAGAGAGATAAAGAGAGAGATAGACGCAAAGAGGGAGGGAGAAAGACAAAGAGAGAAGGAGAAAGACAGAGTTAGAGAGGTAGAAACAGAGAAGGAGGGAGAAAGACAAAGAGACAAATAGAGAGATGAAGTAACAGACAGAGAAGGAGGGAGAAAGATAGAGATACAGAGAGAAGAAAGAAAGGAGGAGAGTCAGAGGTCAAGAATCTACTTCATTCTGGATTGCTTCATGAAATCTTTCTTATCTACAATATGGGTCATAGATGGGCTTGTAGACTAGCTCCAAATCAGATTTCTCTCCTTTTATTCTATTTTTTTTGTCAAAAATTATTTTTTTTACAAGGGATTATCTGAGTAAAATCCTCCTCACCACTATCATTAGTAGACAACCATTTTCACCAAGTATTACTTCAGAAAAAAGTTGTCTGAAATAGCTATTTCTGAAACTTCAGTTTTATGAATTCTGTCCATCAAGCTTTCTGCTATGCTCTCTACTAAGAGAGGCAGTCATTAGAGAAGTCCCATTTACCAGGCTGCTAGACTACCACTTATCTGAGTATATCTCACTTGAATGAATGAAAGTGACACTGTCCCCCACATGTGATATGAGGGGGTGTCATTGTATGGTTTGAAGGAAGGCAGAATAGACCTCTCTAGACTCTCCTCCCCCAACTCTTCTCCAAGGAAGACTTTAGATCCTGCCAGCAGGGAAGCAAGAGTTTGGGAACAGAAGCTTGGCCACTCTGTTCTCCTCAGAGAGAGAGGGGCTACTGGGTTAGAATTATATCTATCTGTTCCCTTGGTTATTGTTAGTCTAGGACATCTGGTTTTCAGGTTCGATTAAACTTCTGATCATCATTTATTAATTTGGAAGGGAGGATCAAGCTTTATATTTAAAGGTTGACCCCTTCCCATCAAATATAAGTTCCATAATGAACACACATGCTAAGTATCCATAAACCCATTTATCCATGTTAATAATGAAACAAATCAGAAAAAGTATAGATAGGAGAATATATACCATACAGTACAGAGTGAAAGAGCTCTCCCATTGGGAGAGAAGTAACTCAGCTCAACCAAGAGAAAGAGTATCAGATCTCACCAAAGGGGAAATTCCTCAGAGTCTGTAGTGTAATAGTGATGGAGGCTACTAGTTCCTCTTGGGTCAGCTTCTTCCCAGAAACTTATTCTCCCTTCAGCAAATTGAATGGGACAGTCATCATCTATCTTCTCTCTCAAAACTGGAAGCCAGAAGCTTTGGAAGGAACTGCAGAACCCAAATAGACTCAAGAGACTTGAAGAGAGTGAAAAGACCTGAAGAGACTAGGACTCCCCTCTGTCATGCTCTCATCTGCTCTACATCACCCCTCACTGATCTCCACCAGTGAGTACAAAATCCATACCAATGGATTTGGCACTCAGGTTATAGAATTTTTTAAAAAAATTTACAGACCAAGCACAGTGCTAAGCACTGGATATAGAGATATAAAAGTAAGATAACCTCTATTCTTAAGAAACTTAAACTCTAACAGGGAAAAACAGCACATATAGAGAAGTGATGACCAAGAAAGGGAATTTAGTCTGGAAACCATAAGAATGGTGAGGGGAGCCTTATGGCAGTTGATTTTTACATTCTTTCCAAAAACTATGGTAATTAGCATGGTTACTTTTTCCCAGAGCAGGGGAGGCAGTATGTTCAAAACTGCAGAGGCAATGAGAAGATACCCAGAATGAATGGGCATTAAATATGATTTGGAGTTAGTAAGTTTGCACTCATCTACTAATAATCAGTATAGCTCAGCCTCAGAGCAGAATTCCAAAGCTTAATAGATTAACTCCCCCAGAAAGAAGGGTATGGTCTAGTCCACATAGGAGAGTAGTAGCACACCATTGAGATAGATGGCAAATATGCAGAATGGATGAATGTCAAGCTGGATTAGGGCCCCTTGCAATCATGTGTCAGGTACTGGGGGTAAGAAGGAGAACAACATTTATTAATTATATCATGACTTTCCCAGAGTCATGCCACTAAGTGTCTGAGGCTGAATTTGAACTCTGGTTTTCCTGATTCCAGGCCCAGCGCTCTATCCAACACACCACCTAGCTGCCTCTTAACTTTGGTGAGTTTGCCCTAACTCACCAGTCAAGACAACTCAGCTCATATATGTTAACTCAGTATATTAAAAATAGACTTAGGGAAAAATAAATGGTAGAGATGGGGAGGAGGAAAGCTATAGCTGGTTTTTGTTTTGTTTTGTTTTGTTTTTAAAGTATCCCACATCATAATACCTTGGAAAGAGCACTGGATCTGGGAGTTTGTGTATCTCTGTTCAGATCTCAACTATGGCATTTACTGTCTGCTTGATGCTAGGCCTCAGTTCCCTCAGGTTGAAATAGGAAAGTTGAATTAGGCGGTTTGCAAGATCCCTTCCCTATGTGTCTATGACTTCTCCACCTGCCACATAAGCACCAAGGAAGTTTCCCTATCGCAGTCTTCTAACTAGAAATAGTCTGTTTATTGAAAGAGAAGAGAATAAGTATCCCATCCATCCCTAAAGATTCTTATCATCTGGGTAATCTGATAGCACTGTCTTTTGTTTCTAAACTTTACCTTTTTCTTTAACCAATAATCACCTCTACTGAAAACATGGATCCATGAAAACCTTTCGGGATTTGCTCATATTTATGCTGAAGCCTCCCTATATTTTGATCTTCAGGATCCATTCTGAGGGTTCATCCCATACACAGAACCCTCTTGTGATAAGTTACTTTGGTACTTAAGGAAATTCTCTTGGATGAAGTCTCAGACGAATGCCCTTTCATATCTACCATCTTGCTCCAAAATTTCCCTCCTCAGCAAATAGGACTATAGCAGGATTCTGATAGCTAAAAGTATCTAAAGAAAATTGTACCCCTTCATACTTGGAATATTGGAAGTTGTTCTAAAATATGTTTATGGATTTGATATTTCTTCTCTTTACATGTTACAAGACATATTTGGGTGAATGGTGGACCATGTCTTATATACTGAAGGAACTTGATAAATGTTCAGTTGAATCGAATAGAAACCATACGCATATGTTCATTTTGTCAACATGTATTATTGGCCATTAATAAGAGTACCTTTTTCCTTGTCTTTAACATATGATTTAGGTATGATGTCCTATCATTACTATATTTTGCCTCCTTGACATTGGGCTGTGGTTTGTTTAAGGGCTTTTTGACAATCATGTTTTAATTAAACTTTTTCATCCCTGGAGTTAGCAGTAATTAATTAGTCAAACCCCATTCCTATTAGGCTTGGCCAGTCTCTGTCTCTTTGTCTCTCCTTGTATCTCTGTTTCTCTCTTTTTTCTCTTTGTCTCTCTCTCTCTCTCTCTCTCTCTCTCTCTCTCTCTCTCTCTCTCTCTCTCTCTTTCTCTCTCTCTCTCCTCTTCTTTCTCTTTTCTCTCTTCCTTTCTTCCCCTTTCCTACTCTCATCACTTTCCCTCTCTCATACACACACACACACACACACACACACACACACACACACACACTTATAAATGCAGAGCCCACCTAGGCTGGTAATGTTGTTGTTTTTTTAAGGACCTATTTGGAGGCACATGCAAATGGAAAAGTAATAGCCCCAACCACTGAACTGTTTTTAGAACAAGATTAGCATCACTGTGGTACAAGCCTGTCTTGATTCTTTTTCTATCTAGACAAAACTCCAGCAATTTTTTTTTTTGCTTTTTCAGTCTCACAAAAACCAAGTGTTCTCTAGCAATGAGGCAACGGAAAAAATCAATACTTGCCATGTACCATGTAACCAATAGAATAAGGGGAATGATTTATGTATGGATGGATGCAGCTTGAATCAGCTGGGGCCTGAGAGAGAGGGAGGTGGGGGAAGAGAGAGAGAGAGGGAGAGAGAGAGAGAGAGAGAGAGAGAGAGAGAGAGAGAGAGAGAGAGAGAGGAAGAGAGAGAGAGAGGGAGATGTAGGGGTGAGCTGAACTGCAGTAATTATTTCTACAGTATGGTCAGATTTTTTTTTCTGCAGCAATAATCCCCTCTCCAGCACTGCGGGGGATAGGGGAAAACCTACCAATTTGTGGAGTATAGGATGGAGCAGCTTTTCTCTTTTCTCAGAATAACGATGCTATGATAATATTAAGGTACAGTTAGCTACTTAAAAGGGAAGATTGATCTGTGATGATCTGCAGTCCTCTAACCTTCCAGTTATCTCCATTCTCAAAGAGACAAGTCCCTGGGTCAACAAGAAATAGTTTCAAGATAGTCAAATTATTCAGCAGGAAAAAATGAACCAGCTCTGCCTCATGACAAGACCAGCGGAGAGGGCTTACTGAAGAAAACTACTGTACACCTCAGGAGTTTCTGCTGAGGATGTAGTTTGGTTAACTGGATTACCAGGGAGATACCACACTTTAAAGGTATTTGATGATTAAGTTAACTTTTAGGCTCTCCAATTGCTTTACAACGTCAAATCTCAGCATCTGGATATTAATTGTTGCTATATCCTCCTGGTGTTAGGTTGCAAATAGGAAGTATTTAGCCCAGTCACAGTCCGTGTTAAATGTTGTAAACAGTGGAGGCTTGTAAAATGAATTTTGATTGTGACTTTAAACTGTACTGATCACTTGCCTGAGACTGTCAAAGCCTCTTGGAGAATGCCTGCCCCATGGCCAGTCCTTAGCCTGGACTTGGGGAGACACTGTAAGAGGAAATCTTAAATGTTCTTTACAGTGCCTTTGGATTTGGGATTTTATTTTAATATATTTCCATTTGATTGTGTGTTGCCTGCGATGTTGTATTTGATCATAAAGTAATCCTGACCATCAATATTTCATTCTATCTACTGAAAATTACTTTTATGCCTTTTTAAGTAAGAAGAATGGTAACATTATAAGAAATGCTTAATTCTTAGCATTCTTTAATACAAATATGTTCTTAATATTAGAACTGAGTATGCCAGTGTGTGATAATAGGAAAGCAACCCCATATGTACCATGATTCTTTTATAATATGTTATAGTTAGAAAGGTATTTTTAAGTAGTATACACATTATATAATATGTTTTAGTTAGAAAGGTATTTTAAGTAATATGCAAAACTCCAATAATGCAACACTATTAGTCATCTCATAATTCATGTTCATTTAATTCAGAACAGGTCAGGTTGACATCTGAAAGCTATTAAAATATCCTTCTCCCTTAAGTTGAAAATACTAGTTAATTCCTTTATAGGTATATTTAAACAATTGTTACCAGGCATTTAAAGGATTCCTGTAGATTCTTTTGAAAGAAATTCCACGTTGGTTTTTAAAACTCAAATTGACACTGTGCTCCACATGAGATTTAATACCACATAATTTTTCATCTTCCAGTTATCACAGACTTAGCTAGTTAGGTATGCCAACAGTGCTCTCTCTGTGCTGGTAACCTGGATTGTACTTCCACTTTTCTCTTGTCTAGTTAGCGTATCTATTCAGTGGTTAGGCTTATCACAGTACTTCAGGGTAATGATGAAAAAATCAAAACCTAGACTAGCTCATGTGATGAAAAGCTATTAGTTTATTAAATAGTACTATTTCTTGCTTTTTAAATATCTCTTTCTATATATACCCTAGAAAGCATTCCAAAAAAAAATGGGACTGGTTAGCAGGGAAATTGGTTATAAATCAGTGAAAACTCTCAAACTTTTTTTTAAGTCATTCAAATATCTGGTCATTTTAGCCTGCACTGTTCTTCCTCAAATGATCTACAGGAGATTACTATCTAAAATTAAGGAGAAGAATAAATTTTTATTGCCCTAGTGAATAGAAGAATGCTAAAAATTAACTTCACAAAGCAAACTGACAGGCAATTAAAAAAAACAATAATACAGTAGTACAGTAGTAAATAGCAAAACCAAATAATTTGAATAAGTGAAATAGATTAGTTATCTGCTTACCTCTAAGTAAAGGTTGACATTTTTCCTTGATTAGGGTCTCTATCTCCTCGCTCTGTCTGTAGTATTCAGTCAGATTGGTTAAAAAAAACACCAATAAAGGTTGTTATAATTTTCACCCTTTTTTTTGTGCCTCAACCAGACTGCCTAGGACATAAACCGTCTGAAAATGGAGGGAGATTAACACAATGAAACCTGGCAATGGCCCAAAGACAGTAAGGACAAGGCTGAACCGGGCACATCCGGCAGGTCCAGAGCCATGTTACCAGAGGCCCTGAGAGCAGGTAGGTCTTTACCGGAAAACTGTGACTAGAAGTCAAAAGCACATGGCAATTGAGAAACATGACTGAGAACAAGCGTGCTGCTGGAATTTAATGTAAGCACAACACCTAGGACCTTGCTGCAGATTTATTCTTAGGGACGCGCTACCCTATGGAAAACACTGTTACCTGTAGCAGAGAGAAATAGATTATCGTGCAAAATCTTGCAAGAAGGCCCCAGAGATAATTTAATGAGTTTAATAAATCCTATTATTTTGTCTGAGCCAGGCCTTCTACCAACTCATGAGGTGTTCAGCAGGCTTCCACCCCCAAACAATGGGAGTGATACAAACAGAATCTATAATAAAGCCTCTGTGGTCAGTGTATGAACACAAGGGCAATGGCTGAGGAACTACCTTCTATTATAACTTCAGGGCCTGGTGCTTCATGAAATGGGCAATATGAGAAGCTTGACTATTCACAAAGTTCATTTCCCATACAGCCCAACCTGTCGGGTTCCAGATAAAAGCCTGAGATTTAACCTAATATGCCTCCTCTATTATGCCTCAGATTAACTTTCTATAAATGTCTGGAGTTAAAGTGTGCAGATAAACACGTGCTGGCAAATGATATTATTAAAGAAAAGCAAATCACGTCACTGGTGAGCATATGCCTTCAGTGACCGCCTCCTGAAGATCCTTTCCCTTACAGGTTGTTAAAATTTCACTAAAGAAATATGTGTTCAGGAGCAAATCGATATCAAAGCTTAACTGCCTTCTCGGTTTTAGGGCCTTGAGTTCTTTGATAAACTGATTATGAATAGCTAGTGGTTTAAAAAACCTAACAAAGGAAATGTTTCGAGTTCAAATTCTATCATTCTATTCTGTCAGAAATGATAAACAATTGGATCCAGTTTCCATAGGTTGTCCAGTTAACCATTCCTCTTAATGAAACTGGGAAAGCGGCAAAAAAATTCTCACTGCTAATCATATTTTATTGCACTTTCACTCACTAAGAAGATAAAGTCAAATATTTTGTAGTATTACAAATCAAAAAATACTAATAGAAACCCTGTGGGATGAAATGGGGGAGGAGGGGAAGGTAGGGAGAAATTATTTTTTTCTTCTTCAATTCCATAGTACAGTATCTCAACCCACACCAACTTTAATCCAAAAAGAATTTCATAGGAAGTCTCTGTTCAAACCTGAATAAGCTTGCCCTACATAATATATTTAACTTGAATTTAAAAAAAGATAAGTAAAGTCAAATAAATGTCAGGTGCACCTTTGTTCATGCTTATATTTCTTAAAATGTGATCGATTACCTATACTCCCCAAATAAAACTTATTTGCTTCAAGCAAAAACAACCATACCCTGAAAATATTAAAAAGACAAAAGATACCTCCACACACAAGACCAACCTACAACAAATGCAAAATATTTTTAAAACCCACATTTCAGCCAATTTGCCTAGCGGGTTGCCCTCCCTCACAATACACCATGTGGCTGCTGCCATTTGCATCTTTATAGAATATGAGGAGATATAGATTCTTTTATCTAGTGGAAAGCTTTTCAGTCCATCTACAATTCAGGATGATTTTAAGGAGGCCATCTCCTTTATTCAAAGCAGAATTTTTCTCTCATCATTTCTAAGGAAGGGAAAGTCTTTTTTTGTTTTATTTAGGGATTAACCTCCCATAGGATGTTCCTAATAAAACTATTAATTGTGATAAATTTCCGATTTTTGCTCCTTCTTCCAGTGCTATTTCCATGGCAACGTTCTCGCATCCTATTGTTGGGTGGCTCTTCATTCACACAGCAGGTTAAGCCTAGGGCAGCTAGGGCAGTCGAATGGTCAGCCTTTATTTTCTCTGGTCCTTCAACAAAGGTTAGTTGAGGTCATCAGAAGTCAAAGGGTAATTACTTTTCCTCAACAGGGTTAAAGGTACACAGATTGCAATTGGGACAACTGTATGGGTGACCTTCAGCTTTTTATGTCCAATCTCGATTCATTCATCAGAGCAAATAGCAAGAAGTAAAATATAACGCACATGATGCAAACTTTAAGCCTGGAATTCAGTGTAGGAAGTCAAAATGTCTTCTTATTTTGTAATTCCACCATCTATTAGCTTAATCTGCCTCCCAAGAATCAATTGAATGAACTCAATTCACAAAAGATTGTATATCCCTTACACAGAAAGGATACTAATTGTAGAAAATTGCAGCTGTTCACTGGCATTTATCTTCAATTAATCTGGTATTCATAATTTCCCAGGTTTCAATCACTTTCCTGAGGGTGTATTCATTAAGGTTTGAAAGAAAATGGAGACGTTCCTGGTCTCACTAAACATCTGGGGCTCATTTTCTTACTTCCCCTCCCCCAGATACCAAGTGTGGTCAACCCTCCCTTCTAAATTGACTGGGTGAGATGATTTTCAGCTCCTTACCTCTATGTTCAGAACAGAAAGATACTCCTAAATAACATACCGCAGACCATATTTTTGAAATTCAATCGTCAACCCTCGTTAAATACCTACTCTGTGCAAGACATTATGCTGGAAATATAAATGTAAAAATGCAGTAGTCCCTGCTCTCTAGGAGCTTACATACTACTGGAAGAAAAATGATATCTAAAGATAAATACAAAATATAGGCAGCTAGGAGACACATTGACCTTGAAATCAGGAAAACTCATTTTCATGAATTCATATCTTTCCTCACTAGCTATGTGACCCTGAGTAAATCATTTTACACTATTTGCCTCAGTTTTCTCATCTGTAAAAAATGGAGTTGAGAAGGAAATGGCAAACCACTTCAGTATCTTTGCCAAGCAAACCCCAAATGGCCTCACACAGAGTTGGACATGACTGAAATGACTAAACAACAACAAATATGAAACATATACAGTTCA
Organism: Potorous gilbertii; assembly: GCA_028658325.1. NCBI lineage: Eukaryota > Metazoa > Chordata > Mammalia > Diprotodontia > Potoroidae > Potorous > Potorous gilbertii. The sequence continues at coordinate 171,523,393 of CM053769.1, read as the reverse complement.
TTACACAGGTACATAGAATAAGTGGTTAAATATTTAAAGCTTTTCCATGTCTATTTCATGTACTGGAAATTCCTAAAATGTACTAGAGATAACAACTCTACTTCTCATTGTAGGAAACAGTATAAGTAGACATGGAAACTCCAAAACTAAAATCCCTGGTCAGATGTATAAGTGTTACAAATTCTGCTTTGAAAACATAGAAATCACCTACGATCTGTGTGTGTTAGTCTCCATAACGTCTAATCTCTGAAAAGATGTCACCTTTACAGGATATATAGTCCTGTCCTAAAGAGGGTCAGGCTCTATTTCAATGATTTCTACTTCTGGACCTCTTCAACCACATCCATGTTGTTACCTAACTGGGCTAGTATCCTTGGAAATGAGAGGACAAATTCCCACTGAGATAGGAACAAGTATTTTTTTCCTGTCCTAGTTGCCAAGATTCACCTGTGTTTGAGTTTGAGTTTGCCAGTGAGTTTGAGTATTCAAATTCTTCCATCTTAAGTATCTCTTCCGAAATACCCCTCATCTTGTCAGTTCTGTTCAAGGAAAACTATGTGCAATTCCCAACATGTCACTTTTTGACATTTGTCTCTTATACCATTATCCCCATATGGAATATGTTCCTCATTCTTCTCTGAGTCAAGCCCTACCTTATTTAGAATTTGGCTTGAAATTCCTCTCCTCCAGGAAGTCCACCTTGATAAACCACCTCCCACTTGTAATACTCCTTTACCACATAATACACAGTTCTCTAGTACTGTACTCTCTGGAATACTGGTTTATGATTTTCTTCTGTAGCTTCCTAAATCTGCCATGGTGTACAAATTAAGTGAGACACAGTAAAAGAAAATTACATGTCTTAACATATAATAAACTTTTTCAAATTTTTATATTTATAAAAAGTATCAACATAACTTGTGTTAAGTAATTCATACACTGAAGTGTTATGACCAGAGCTTTTACCCAGGAAAAAATGGCTTGAGAGTACTGAAACTACTAATAATCCTTTCATAGAAGGCTCACATAGACTAATTGCAACCTGGGTTAAGTATATACTAAAGATATCAGTCAGATAATCAATTTATAACTGTAGGGCATTTGTGGGTATTCACTCAGCACTTGCTCTAGTCCAGGCTGCAAAGGCAGCTATTTCTGAATGTCAGTGCTGTCCACCAGAGGTCAGTATCCCACGTCACAAATGCTTAAGGGAATACACTGATGATTTCCAAGAAGATGGCCTTACACCCATGAGTATATAGCTGATACAAATCAGAGAAAAATCAGATCACAGACCTTGAGCTACAAGAGGATATCTAGTCCAATTTCTCTCATTTTATAGATGAGGAAACTAAGGATCCAAGAAATTGTGACTTGCCCAAGGTCCTACAGGGAGATGTGAACCTCCCTCTGGCTCCAGAATTGGAGCTCTTTCCATGGTACCAGGTTGCTGCCTTCAATTCAACAAATATTCATAAAGAGACTACCAGCATACCTCATAACTGAACCTTGTGGGCTCAGTTCCAGATGATGTCAGTAAAACAAATCTCCCAATAAAGTCACAATTTTTTGGTTTCCCAGTGCATATAAGTTGATACTATACTGTAGTCTATTAAGTGTGCAATAGTATTATGTCTAAAAAATGCACATACTTTAATTGTAAAATACTTTATTTCTAAAAAAAAAAATGCTAACCAACATCAGCTAGTCAGAATTTTGCCTTAATGGGAATGGCTTCTGACTCATCAAGGTGGTGATTGCTGAAGGTTGGAGTGGGCATGACAATTTCTTAAAATAAGACAGCAATGAAGTTTGCCACATCGACGAATGCTTCCTTTCACATAAACACTTGGAGGCCATTGTAGGGTTATTATTTGACCTAATTTCAACATTGTTGTGTCTCAGGCAATAGGGAGGCCCAAGGGGAGGGAGAGAGACAGGGGAATGGTCTATTAGAGGAGCAGTTGAAACATTTATAACATTTATCAATTACTTTTGCCATCTTATATAGACAAAGTTTGTGGCACCCCAGAACGACGGCAATAGTAACATCAAAGATCAACCATCACAGATCACCACAGCAGATATAAAAACATGAAAAAGTTTGAAATATTGTGAGAATTACCAAAATGTGGCACAGAAACATGATACGAGCACATGTTGCTGGAAAAGTGGCCCCAAAAGGCTTGCTCAACACTGGGTGGTCACAATTTGTAAAAATTGTTTGTAAAAAACACATCTCAATAAAGTGAAACACAAAGCATGAGGTTTGACTCTACTAGGTACCATTACATATGTTGAGGAAGATATAAAAGCAAGACAGCCCCATCTTTATACAAATAAAGTACTGGTGCAATACAACATGTTGAATTGGGAAAATTTGTATTTGGTCTCTACTTTCTCCCTTCCCATACCCTCCCCCCTGCTTTCAGAGACCCCCCTCTTACCTTCCATGCTCAGGACCCTCCTGATGCCCTCAAGGGCGTTTCAGTTTTGGTGAAAGTGATCTGAAATGCCACCTTGGAAGAGGTTTTTAGTGACTTCTGGTTACTTACCCAGGTGTATTTTAAACAAAGATCCTGAGGGCTGAGCCCTAAAGAATAACTGTAATAGAGGAGTTTCAGGGACTCTGACACCTGGATGGAGGAGGGAGAAGTATCTTTGAATGAGTGGAGAGGAAGGAACCTTCATGACTACCCTTAAATCAGACCTTCTTAATACTTAATTCTACCTTCATACTTCATTTTTACTTACATTCTACTTAATTCTTAATTCTACCTTCACATGCAGCAATTTTTTCTTCATGGATACTCCAGGATATGTAAAGGTTAAAAAGACCAGTCCTAAGATGTATTGGGGACAGAGCCTCCAACAACATCACAGACCATAGAACTACACTCACTTTAAAGTGGACACCATTTATCTCCTGTTCCCGGAATGATAGGTAGTCAGACCGACCAGCACTCCCCTCTACAAACTTACATAGGGAATGGGGAAGGATTAGCTATGTTTTCTGAGCATCTAAGGCTGATCTAGGTAATACATAACTAATAACTCCAAAAGATTTCCTCATATGAGATTCCAGCATTTCTCTTCCCCACCCCTCACTTTCACCACACCTTACTTATACATGTTTTTCTAGCTCCTTGAATATCTTATCTCTCTCCAAATCCCATATCGTATTTATGGCTCATCCCATATGACCATTCTTTTTCATTACATAGATATGATTTGGTTAAAAAAAGATTACCTATCATGGAATTTTCACCACTGCAATCCAATCTTTTCTTTTCTGCAAAGTGTAGGGAGGAGTTGATCGCCGTGATTGGTGCCCTCATTTTTTGGAGCATAAAGCTTTTTAAACCCTTGTATCCTGCAGTCTAAACCTCTTCGATAGTTCCTGAATAGTTTTATAAGTTATCCAAGAGAATGTTCCAGTAAATGATATTGCCCACAACACAGTGCACAATATAGAGTACCACAATAGCTAGTGCTTAGTGTACTTGTTTGCTGATTATTGATTGCTAGCCCTTGAAATGAAATGTGCTGTGGTTTGGAGAGGCTCAAGAATAAAAAAATTATAAGAAACATCCATTATTAATGTTTCATTCATTACAAATCAAAACATATCATGGTACTTTTGTTTTAAAGTATAAGCTACTTGAGAGCAGGAATTGCCTCATTTTGCTAACACAGCGTCCTGCTCGCGGAAGGTACTTAATAAATATTGAATTGAATTGAAACTGTCTCTTATGAATTGAGCAATAATATTTACCTTTATGTTAACTTTCTCTTTTACTGACTTTTATCTCTAATGATAAATTCCAAGATCGCTAGCAAGGCAGAAAGCTCTATGCTTAAGACCAAATCTGACATTCTGATCCAATAAAGTGCTTACCATGTTCAAGGCACTATGTCAGTGCCAAAAACAAAATGAAAAATTGTCCCTGCCCCCAAGCAGCTTATATTCTACCAGAAGTGGTGGAGGGTATAGAACTGCCGACAAAAAAGGCCATTTCTTCACCACACAGTAAAGGGACAGGAAATAATTGGAGAATATCTGTGTATGCTCTGAAATAGTGAGCCAAGATTCCCAACTCTACACCTTGCTTAGTTCCAGAAGCAGACTCACCAAACATCCATATGAGGAGCTGTATCAAGCACTCCTAGGGACTGGACTTCCATTGGCCAGTTCCTCATTATACTTACATAAATGGAACTTCCCATCAGCAAAATGAACATTATCTACCATCATCATACATAAGTTGCCGTTTCTGATGGAGCACAAGCCAAGTCTTGACCTAAAATTATAATTATAACACCAGACTCTGATTCTTTAAAGTATATGTGATATAGTAGCCAAGCAGAACAGAGCTTGGCCTTGTGGAGCCAGGTCTGCAGAGGTGCAAACATAACCCTCAAACAGCAGCAACTTGACAAGTGTCATTTCTGAACCTTCTTCTAAGCAAGCAATGAACATGGGCTATGAAAAATGACCAGCGTCTATTGCTTACCTAGACTATCAATCTAGATGTTCAATGCAGGACTTTCAAAAACTCCTCCATGAAAAAAAATGGATTTTTTGAAATAGATTCAAGTACACACTGGGGAAAAACAGGTGCGTACATTCCAGCAGCCACTGCTATGCCTGGAAAGCACTTAAAGCTAAAAAATGGTCCATCTGTCATGTGAACAGCAGGAACATTTCCTAACCAGATTAAAATGAGCTATTTGTAGACATTTAGAAGAACATTATGGAATATTCAAGGGGGTTTCTGTTACTTACACAGGTATACCCCTGCAGAAAGATTCGATATTGCTCATAGAAAGTTTGCATATTAATCATCCCTTAAATTAAACTCACTTGCACACTCACAGTTCTTTCTTCTTCCTCATGTTACCCAAATTACTTAGAATCTAGATCTCTTCTTTACTTCTACCCCATATCCCCAATTTTCTCTCCTGAGTGCCATTCACAGCTTGACCTTAATGAAAATAACCACCTCTGATTAATCTGTTTAAGACAGATGATTCATCACTAATTTCATTTCAGTACCAATAGAACCAGACTTCTTGTTTCCCCCATAAAGCAGTGGGAAAAAATGTATTTGTTGCCAGAAAACTTGGGATCAAGTTCCAACTCTGCCACTTATTACTTGTGTGACCAAAGAAAGACAGGTCCCTTCACCTTTCTGAATCTCAGTTTCCTCATCTTTAAAATTAAGGGTGAGGTGAACCTCTAAGGTCATAGGATCATAGACTTAGAGCTGAGAGGGACTTGAGAGGTCATCTAGAACAAGAACTCATTTTACAGGTGAAGAAGCAGAGGCCCAGAAAAGTTAAGGTACTCACCCAAGTTTACTCTGGTAGAAATACCTTCCAGGTTCAAAGCTAAATATCCTAAGTATTCTGATAGTCTCATTCTTTTTAAATAAATGGGTAGGTCAAGGATACTGTCTTGTCAGTATCTTGCATTTCCTAGCCACTCATTTTTAAGGTCCCTTCCAAATTCAAATGAACCTAAGATTCCTGGGATATTTCAGTACCAAAGAAATTAAAGCCACTTATTTCCTCTGGAGTCCCTCTCTTTTGCTTTCCTGCCTTCTTTTGTGTGTTGTTTCTTCTTTTAGACTATTAAGTTCACTGAGGGCAGGAGCTGTCTTTTTTACATCTTGTAAACTCAGTGTTGATCACAGTGCCCGGCACATGGTAGATGTTCAATAAATGTTTATTGGATTGAACTCTTCACACCAGATACTCCCCATCTCTGCTATGAGTCTCACCTCTGGGTACTGTGCACAGCTGAAAATCTTGGCAAGATAATCAAATAAACTAAGTTATTCCCAGGGAATTTAAGAATAATGATGGAAATAAGACAACAGATTAAAAAATATCAAATGTCTATGAAGACTTTTACAACAAACTCTTTTCATCTCTAGAGCAGTTGAGCCTACAGATTTCTACATAGATAGGCAACCCTCAATGTGATACCTGAGGAAGCAGAAATGACACTAAAGAAAAAAGAAGGGAAAGAAGCTGGGCTTTTCCAAAGTCCAAACATGCCAAGATCTGAACTCATTGTTATCCCCCTCCCCCATTCACTGACTTCCCTAAGTATGTCAAAGACAAAGGCATGCTTCCAGTCTCATAGTCTCCTAGGTTCACAAACCCAGAATTATCCTTGACTCCTCACGCTCTCACCCCACATAGTCATTCAGTTACCAAACTTGCCCATAACAACCTCCATAATATCTTTCACATCCATCCCATTTTTTCCACTTTCATGGGTACCAGCCTAATTCAGACCCTTATCATTCCTTGTTTGGATTACTGTAATAGCCTCCTTGGTCTCCCTGACTCCAGTCTCTTCCCTTTCTAAACTATTCTCCAAATAGCTGCCAAAGTGATTTTCCCAAAGTTCAAGTCTGACCAGGTCATTCCCCTGCTCAAAAAATTCCAATGGCTCCCCATTGGCCAATAGGAAAAAAGAATTTCTGACATTTAAAGCAATTCACAACCTATGTCCAACCTACCTTTCCAGTCTTATACATTCCCTACCCATCTGCCCACCTTCCCGCACTCTTAAGGTCCAGCCAAAATGTCCATCTTACCGTTCCTCACATGTAATGCACCATCATTTATCTGGGTCTTTGCACTGGCTCTCTCTACATATTAATCAATCAATCACCAAGCATTTATTAGACACGTACATTGTTCCAGGCAGTGTGCTAAACACTAGAATGAGCTGTTTCCTGATCTTCACCTCTTAGACTCCCTACATCCCTTTAAGGAAGCTCAAGCACCATCTTCTACATGAAACTTTTCTGCACCCCCTCCCCCTAGATCCTAGTGGCTGCCCTCCCAAAATTGCTTTGTATGTACTTTATATACATTTTGTATCTTCTTACTTACGTACATGCTGCCCTTCCTGAGAGACATTAAGTTACTTGGAGAGAGGGACTGTTAAGGTTTTGTTTCCCTAATATGAGTTCAGGAAGACTTGAAATTAATGCTTATTAATTAATTAATTAACAGGGTTGGGGAACCCTGCGGCTTTGAAGCCACAAGTGGTCCTTTAGGTCCTCAAGTGTGGCCTTTTCACTGAATATGAACTTCACAGAACAAATCCCCTTAATAAAAGGAAATAGAAGGTTGCACCCAAGGACCTAGAAGGGCACATGTGGATTCTCCTCCTCAGACTAGAACAAGCATACACAGAAGGATATTTTCTCAAAGTATCTGAAAGAAAAGGAAAAATCAGACATTAGGGAAAAGAATCACAGATCTAATTACACCAAAAAGAGTGACCAGGAGAACACTAACAATTAATAAATAAAACAATAGATAGAGTACTAAACTTGGAATCAAGAAGACGAGCTCAAATCCTGTCTCGGAGTCTGCCTATTGTCCAGACTATGAAATATAGTTGGATGGAGAGCTCATAGAGCTGATTTCATCTGAAGAAACAGACAGAGACAGAAAGAGAACAATGTTAGGAGCCAAGAGTTAGATAGGAAGACAAGAGCATGATGGATTATTTTGGAGAACTGCTAGGTGGTGCAGTGGATAGAGCACCAGCTCTGGATTCAGGAGGATCTGAGTTCAAATTTGGCATCAGACACTTACTAACTATATGATCCTAAGCAAATCACTTCATCTCCAAAAAGAGAAGAAAAGAAATGACAAAGTTCCTTTGATTAGTCCAAGCTTCTACCTGAGAAGAGGGTCTATTTCTAGCACCAATATTCTTTTGTTGATATCTCTGAAGAATTGAAATTGAGGCACCCAAAAGGTGGGGGAAGAACAAGGGATTATCTGTACATAGCCCATGTACTCCCCAGGCAGCCTCACAATGTCAAGAGCAAGAGAAAAAAGGTCCGACCATAATATATGAACCCCTTGGGCAGATTTATGGGAAACAAGGGTCACAAGAGATAAGCAGGCATGGATGTGCTATGATCTGCATTGCAAGAGGGAGTACTCACATGGATAAGAGCCAAGAGCCCACATCTCTTTGAGTATTGTAAATACTGTTTTGTTGCTTGAAGTATTGGGACCTATGAGAAGAGGGTGTGGTACCAATAATGAGCACAACTTTCTGCAATCAGTTTGTCAGTTCTATTTCCAAAGCCTCCACATCTGTCCCCCACTCCTTTCATGTAGCAACCAACCTGGTTTAAACTCTTATCATCCCTCATCTAGATTACTATCATTACCTCCTAGCTGGTCTCCCTTCTTCCAGTCTCTCTTTTTTCTAATTCATCCTGCACAGAACTAGCAAAATAATCTTTCTAACAAACAGGTTGGACCATGTCACTCCCCTCAATGACTCCCTGCTGCCTGTGGAATTTAAAAAATCCTTAATGTTATTTCATTCTACTCCCCTTCATGAATTCATATTCAGTGTAAGCTCCCTATAAGAATGCCTATACTCATAATTTTGTCTCTGTCCTCAGGATGTAGTACAGTGCCTTACACATTACTTAATAAAAGTTCACTGTATCTAATTTAATCATTCAACAATGAATACTATAGGATTTAGTAATCTATTATTTAGTTATACCTTTCATCAGAGAAAAATATACGTTTAAATATATATGTGCATATATGTTATATGAATATACATTACGTATAAATATGTGTACATATGCATATTATGTGTACATATATATGCACATAATAAATGTATGTACACATATTTATATATAATATATATTCTATACACATATATGGGGGGATGCATATTTGTGTGTATGTGTGTGTGTAGGTATGAAATTGAGTTTCTCTATCCATGTAATTAATTTTTTCAATAGTATAATTAACATGAAAAATAGACCTCATCTCTCCACACCTTACTTTTTGCCTGCATACATTATATAATGAACATAACGATTCTAGTTATTAGCTCACTTTAGGCCAAAAATAACAGTCTAACAATACATTAAAATTTCCATTATCAATCAGGAAATTGCAGGTCAGCTCCTTGAATGAGATGGTGCTCAGCACATTAAATCCTTGAACTCAGCAAAAAGTATAAATAATTTTACTTAAATTCATGGTTCAAGAGAGACCCACACAGTGAGTGGAGATGAGTAAGGCAATCAATTTAGATAGAACTAAATGGAAGAATAATGGATTTCTAATATTTTCGTATGTACCATGAAAATTATTGAGTGCTTGCTATATCATTTTCCTATCAAAAAAGTGGCAATAAGTAGCCAATCACAAGACAAAGTGACTCAGCCTCTGACTTTGCAGGTCTGTTTAACCATCTGTTATTCACACATCATCTTGGGAGTCTGCCAAGGAGTACTTACCAACTGCTATCTCGAAAGGTATGTTAAGAACCAATTATACTCCTTTTATCTGGGTACTGTGGACCTAGTTTCCAAGTTCAAACCTAGTGCTGATACCATGTGCCAAACATTCTTTTGTCAATATCTTTCTAAGCATTTGTAATTGCCAAAATTTTGAGGTTTTAATAACGATTTTGAGTGAAATTGTTCTAACATATTCGTTTTCTCTAGGCAACAAAGAAACCACGTCCTCTGACCCTGTCTTCAGGGTATCCATGATGCCTTTGCAAAGGAAGATACAAGTTCCAATATATATTCAATTTTGCTAGTTTCTTTTTTTTTTATACTTATAGATCTTAAAACTTTGATTCTTCACCCCATCTGTACCTCTTTCTGTCACTCTATCAATGGCTCAGAAGAAGTCAAGTTGGAGGTCATTTTGCATTTTTCTTTATTTCATGGGTTGCTATGGGCCAACAAATTCATCACTAAGTACTTAGTCCATTAGTGATAAGACTGTGGATAAGAAGTAGAGAGGATGGCCAACCATGGATGGATTATGATCTGCATCTTTGTGGGGAGGGCCCACATTAGCAAGATCACAGGAGTCCTTTATTTCAATTCAAAGTTTTGTGTGATGTGTTACGATGAACTGCTGATGCTAGGAGAGTCACATTTATCACCATTTTCCTCATCTATAGAAGGAGGAATACAATGCTTACATTACTCTCATCATAGGGCAATAAATGATTTGCAAACCTTAAAGTTCTAAATTAAGGTGAACTCTTTTTTTTTTTTAGAGTTGCCGTAAATGCAACTCTGAAACATAGTCACTAAAATAATTTTTTGCCATCCAAGGATATTGGACCTCAGTTACCTGACTCTGTTTCCAGGGGGCCCAGATATGATAGTATGTTACAACAGATAGAGTTCTGCATTAGAGGCCAGAGTGTTCTAATACTGATTATGTAACTTACTACCAAAATGACCCTGGACAAGACAATTGACTTCTTTGGACCTCAGTTTCTTCATCTGTAAAACAAAGGAATGGGATGAGATGACCTATAAGATCTCTTCTATTTCTAAATCTTTGAGCCTGTGAAAAAGATTCAGTCACATGCTTACTCCAGTGGACCATCATTTCATCTAAAACAAGAAGACAACCAGGTGAAACCCCAAGCTCATTATGGTTGTCAGAGAATTACCTATCTCTGTCCCCCTTCCTACACCTTTCTGTGGATGACACAGCTCAAATGAAATTTTAAAATGCAAGCATGTTTTGACAGTATGCAACTTTTTACTCAAGGTCAGTGAACCAAAAAAAAAATAATCAAATGTCCTAATATAGCTACCATGCAATCTGGACACCCTTAGTTCTTCTCAAATATACACAGCCCTCAACCAATCTATAGTAACCAATCTATACCAATCTATATCCTCAAAGCCAGGATTTCTAGGACAGAGTTCAGATGCTTAGACACATATTTCCTATTAGCAGTTCTTACCAGGAACTGAAATTCATTCTCCTCTTCCCCCATCCATTTTTCTACTCACGATCTTTTGAAGAATTAATATCCAATCATTAAAGAAAACTCAGGATTAGAGGTCAATTCTTAATGCTATTGCTTTTGTCTGCTGTTCTGTGTTTGGTAGGAATCTAAACCCATCCTCTAATGGTTCCTTGGCACAGCCAGCACATAGAGCTGGAATGAAGGGGACCAAGATCTTTCTTCCTGGCTTGTTTATTGGAACACAAATATAAAGCTGGCAAAGACCTCAGAGGTCATTAAGTCCAACACCTTACTTTACAGATAAGGAAGCTAAGGACCAGGTAGGTAAAGTGAGTTAAGTGACTATGGTAATAATGACCTATGACATTTGAACTCAGGTCCTCAGGTTCATGGGATTCGGCCTTCATTTGTTGAACAGAGTCAAGAACAAGCTCGGATATATGGAGACTCTGCCAGCTATCATTCCTCCTTCTATTTTGTGTATCACTCTTCAAATGTCCAATTCACTGCAATCTTAGTTATTTCTTCCCCGTTTGACGTACTCACCTGGGACTGTGTTTGGTATGGTCCAAGCTTTATGGGGAGAACCTACTTGAGAGGCAGGGCTCATGGCTTGCTAGCTGAGACATAGATTTAACCTCCGCTAAAAATAACAATTTGGTTGCTAATAATGAAATTTTATGCAAAAACACCTCTATTTTCTTTTTTTGCTTGAAATCTATGTTATTTTTTCCTTTTAAATAATAACTTCTGAGGGTGTTTTTTGTGCTTGGAAAAATTCTATAATGTCACATTTAAAAGATAGTTAGCAAAAAGCAATATGATGATTATAAAGAAGTAGCATGACTGCACAAAGAGCAAGTAATGCCGGACTAACTTCTTTTCCCTTTTGCTAAACTACTAGATGAGGTAAATTTGGTGGACGTAGTTTACTTAGATTTTAGCAAAGCTTCCTTGTTATTCTTGTGGAGAAGATGAGAGATGTAGAGTAGATGATAATGTTATTATGTGGATTCAGAACCAATTAGGCAGTCAGATTCAGATTGTAGTTGTTAATATCTCTATGGCAGGAGGTCTTCAGTAGAATATGTCAGGGATTGATATGTAGTCCTGTGCATTTTTATCAACTGCTTGAATAAAGAGACAAGTGACATACTCATTAAATCTGCAAAACAAACAAAGATGTGAGGGATAGTTAGCAGCCAAGGACAGGATTTCCTAAATTTTTTCCACTCATGACACCTTTTCAGGTTTCTGTAGCATTTGTTGGCATTGCATGGCTTGAATGTAAGCACAGTGCAAAGTGCGCATGCTTTGTATTCAGAACTAAGGCTGCAGTGAAACTGCATGATGCAACATGGGTAAGTGCTGCCAGAAACACCTTGGATTCATTATGCATTTGATTTTGAATTAATTTTTGGTTGCTGTGGGTTCAAAAAACTTTCATTGTTGCCAAATTTTTCATGACCACATATAGGATCACAGCTTACAGTTTAAGAAGTACTAGAGTTTGTATTCAAAAAGATCCTCCTGAAAATGCAGAGTGACTCTACTTAGATGAAATTCAACATAAAATCATTCATTTGGGGATAGGAAATTTTCTGATTGTTGAGTAGACTGTTGTTGTTGTTATTGTGTTTGTCCTTCATTCTCAAAGAGGACTATGACATCAAGATGATGACATGACTTTCAGTTGACATTGATTTAAGTGAGAGAGGGCTGTGTAAGGTCACCAGCCTCACTTTCTTCTCCTGAGCCATCTGGGTCCAGTGACCTGATATTCATCAGAAAGACTGGAGATGGTCCAGGATGCAATGGGAGACTTTTCAGGCTAAGGTCTTATCACATTCTCACTTTGAGTGAGATACATGCATTCAATGAATAAGCTTCTTTAAGTAGTTACTCAAAGGATGGCCCAGGTTGTGTTTGTCCTTCATTCTTGAAGAGGACCATGACATCAAGTAGATAATGTACTAGAGTAAACAGAGACTCATGGCAGGGAGACCAACCAGCAGACTATTGCTGGTGATAGAGGTCTGCGTAAGGGTGGTAGCAATGTCAGAGGAGAAAATGAGGCATATACAAGAGATGTTATAAAGGTAAAATTAACAGGACTTGGCTACTGATTGCATACGGAAACTAAGAGAGAGTGAAAAGTTGAGCATGACACCTAGGTTGTGAGCTTAGGTCACTTGAAGGATAGTAGTACCCTTGACTGTTAGAAGGAAAGGAGGATTTGGGGAGAAAAAATAATGACGTCGGTTTTGGACAAGTTGTATTTAAGGTGTCTGAGAGACACATTAGTTTGAGGTGTCCAGCAAATAGTTGCAGACTGTTAAGAAGGGAGATCAAAGACAGGGCTAGATAAGTAGATTTAAGAGTCATCAGCATAGAAATAATTGAATCCATGGAAGAGGATGAGATTACAATGGAGTGAAATAGGTGAAACAATATAGAAAGAGAAGAGAGTCGACAAAGCTTTGGGGAACGCCCACAGCTTGCAGGCATTACCTGAATGAAGACGGAGCAAAAGAAATTGAGAAAGAATAGACAGGTAGGAGGAGAACCCGGAGAAAATAGAATCATGAAAACCTAGAGGAAAAAAAAGAGTATCAAGGAAAAGAGACACTGTAGTTCATTCTAATTAGGATGGTTTCTTCCTTTGATTTGCAAATACCCCCTAAAAGAAGGAGCTAAGTGGCACAGTAAAAAGTGCCTGAACCTGGATGCAGGTTTGTTTTTGTATATCTTTAGATATATATTTGGAAGTCATAGACCCAAGACTGGCATTTGAAGCCATGAGAGTACATGAAATCACCAAGGCAAAGAAGTATGTCATAATTTTACAGGCTTATGTCTGTAAGTATGGTAGAAATCCTGAGTTCAAATCAGGCTTCATATACTTCCTAGCTGTGTGACCCTGGGCAAGTCATTTAACTTCTATCTGCCTTAGTTTCCTCAACTACATAATGGAGATAGCAACAGTATCTGCTTCTCAAGGTTGTTGTGAGAATTGTAAAATGTTTGTAAAATGCTTTTCAAACCTTACAGTACTATAGAAGCACTATTAGTGATGGTGATAGTGATGATAAGGATGAAGATAGAATGAACCCATGAGTTCTTAACTTCCCAGTGTGACTTAGTATATTGCAACACTTTCCACTTTGGAGCCAACACCCTAATAGCCCTAGGGTGATTGGCATCCAAAGGGAAAGATGAAAGACTGAAAGGTAGAAAAGTATGCTGAAAGAAGTAGTAGACTAGAACAATAATAAACTTCAATTTCTTGCCATGTGCTGGACCAACGTATGAGATTTAATATTCCAAAAGAATCGTAGACGCAGAAAGATACAAAAAGGTAAATAATTTTTTTAACTTGTGCAACACTCAGAAGTAGGAATCATAGCCAATAGTCTTCTGTGAATACGAGAATGATCATAAAGGGAGCAGTATATAGATTTCCCATAAACATTACGTTACTGACTAAAGCCCAAGCACAGGCTACTATCCATGACAGAGAATAACCATTTTCAAATTCATGAATCAGAGCTCTGTTTATAGTTCAATTGTGATGGATTATCCTTTAATAGTTTCTGCCTCAATTAAAGGTATAGGTATGTACAGGTACTGACTGAATTTACTGCAAAATATAAACCTGTAAAATTATGACATACTTCTTTCCCCTGGTGATCTCGTGTACTCTCATAGCTTCAATTACCACTCTTGTGTCTATGACTTCCAAATCTATATCTACACACATACAAAAAGAAAACTTCACTCATAAATCAACTCTTAAATTTTCAACTGCCTCTACCTGGATGTCCTACATCTACAGGTACCTCAAAACCAGTATCAAAAGCAGATTTCATGATATTCTGTCTCCCTCATAAGCCTTCCTCTTTTCCTAAAAGCTAAATTAATGGTACCACCATTCTCCCAGTTAATAAACATGAAAACCTTGAAATCTTCTTTGACTGTTATCTCTCTTTTCATCCTACACATCCAATTAATTACCAAAATCTGTTTTTTCTACCTCCATAATATCTCCACAATATTGACTTTTCTTTCTATTCCTACTGCAGCCCTTAAATGAGTTCAAGCTCCTACTTATTTTTCCTGTCTCCTCTATTCCCTCTCCAATTTGCCTTCCACAAGACTACTTCCTACTCTACTACCATAACCATGTCACTTCTCAGTTGAAGAGTTTTTAGTGGCTCTCTATTGCCCACCAAATAAAGAATGAATCCATGACTCTAGTGTTCAAGACCCTAAAGTCTTGTTCTCACATACCTGTCCCTCCTTACCTTGTACATATATTTTACTTTCCAATCAAAAGGGACCACTTTCTATGCCTAATTTTTGCAATGCTCTCTGCTATCTGTGCTTCAGATGGCAACATACACCATGTTCTCCTTCTCATCTCCCTTTATAAAATCCATCTTTCCTTTCCTTCAAAGTTGAACTTAGATGCCATCTCATCTCCAAAGACTTTCCTAACTTTACTCCATGAAAGTGAGTTTTTCCTTCTCAAATTCTGCATACTACTTGGCCCCTATCACATTCTACACTGTATTATATTTACCTGTGTACCTATAATATTCCCACCCCATTAGACAACAAACTCCTTGACCTGTGTAGCCTACCCAGTACCTGCACAAATCCCTTCTAAAACATACTGGATAAGTAATCATCTGGCCTGTTGGAAGATGTCCACTGTATGGGAATCCATTATTTCAGGAGATTGTCCTTTCCACTTTGGGCAAGGTTTAAATGTAAAAATGTAAAAATGTAAAAAATGTAAAAAAACTTTTCCTTACATCAAGCCCAAATTTTCATCTTTGCTACTTCAATTCAATTTAATAATCATTTATTGTCTATACATAGAACTATGCTAGGTACTGGAGAGACAAAAACAAAAAACAGGTTGTCAAGTAACACAGTGGATAGAGTGATGAACTTTGAGTTCAAATCCATACTCAAGTACATTCTAGGTTGTAACATTGGGTAAGTCACTTAACCTCTAGAGATGTATTTCAGTTTCTACATCTGTAAAGTAGAGATAAAAATAGCACTTACTTCCCAGAGTTGTTTTGACAATAAAATATTTGTAAACTGTTTTGTAATCGTTAATGAACTTTAAAATGGTTAAATTGTGCTTCAATTATGGAATGGGATATTCTCTTGCAATTGGAAAGATACAGAGAAGCATGGGAAGATTTATATGATCCAAGCGAAGTAAGCAGAATCAGATAATGCCTACAATACTGAAAAATGAGGGGTGAAATAGCAAAAAAAATTAAACCAAATGTTCTAAAATTATAATATGAAAAGTTTTCCCCTAAAAAAGGCTATAACATTTCACTTTCCTCTATTCCTTGTAAAGGGACAGAAATATGGGTACGGAATACTAAATATGCAATTGAATTTGATTTAATGTGTTGGTCAGTTTTGCTGAATTAGGTATTTCACTCTCTTTATTCTTCATTAAAAGGGATGGTTCTCTACATAAAATATAGAGAGAAAGATATTGGGAAATAAAGAGAGATTGGGAGAATGTTGAGAAAACAAAAAAGAACATTAAATGATTTTTTAAAGGAGTATCAGCTTGGCAACTATGTGGCACAAAGGGTAAGAGAATGGAGACAGGGAGACCAAAAAAGAGGCTACAACAAGGTCCCAATTAGTGTAAATAATAAATCTCATAAATGATTGCCTGTATTCAAATTCACACTATTTGAAGTTATTGGGACAGCTAGGTGGTGCAGTGGATAGAGCACCAGTGCAGGAGTCAGGAGGACCTGAGTTCAAATCTCACCTCAGATACTTGACACTCACTAGCTGTGTGACCTTGGGCAAGTCACTTAATCACACTTGCTTCATCCTGGGTCATCTCCAGTCATCCGGATGAACATCTGGTCACTGGATTCAGATGGCTCTGGAAGAGAAGTGAGGCTGGTGACCTGCACAGCCCTCCCTCACTCAAAACAAAGTCAAGTGAAAGTCATGTCATTATTTCTCTGATGGTATGGTCTTTGGCAATGAAGGATGAACACACACACACACACATTTGAAGTTATTATTATATAAAATATGACATTGATTCCAGTTCAATAGGAATATGCAGTGTGAATTTGAATAATGTGACCACTTCATGGGATACATTATTAACATTAATTTCAATAATCCAGGTGAGAGGTGATAAGAGCCTGAGTTAGAGTAGTGTCTGTGTGAAAGTAAAGATGAGGACAGAATTGAAAGATTCTGTGAGTGAAGAACTCATACAAATTAGAAACAGAATGCATATGGTGGCTTAGCTAGAAGAAGTGAAGATAACTGGGGTTGTAAACAGGGATGACTGGAAGGATGTTAGTACTCTCAACAGAATTGGTGAAATTCAATAGAAGGATGAGTTTGGAGGGGAAAGATGTGTTGTTTTGGACATATTCATTTTGAAATGTCTATACTACATCCAAGTGGAAATATCCCATAGGAAATGTGAATCTAGAGAATAGTTGAGAGATCAACTACCTAAAGATGATATTTGAAACAATAGAGCTGATGAAATCACCAAGAGAGAATACAATGAGAGGATCATTCAGTACCAAACCCAGAGGTACATGCTTGCTTAGAAGGTAGGACACCAATGAAAATCCAGAAAAGGAGATTAAAGGCTATTCAGACAGGCAGGAAAAAGAGAAGATTATCATGAATATCCAGGGAGAAAAGCATATCCAAGAAAAATAATAAGACCATAAAGAATGAAAACTGAGAAAAGATCATTGAATTTAGCAATCATGAGATCATTTTAATCTTATGAGAGGAATTTCAGTGGAATGTTAGATTTCAGAGGGTTGAGAAATGGATAGGATATGAGAAATTGTAGGCAGTAACTTTGGATGATTTTGTCTAGGAGTCTGGTTATGAAAGAGTGGAAATGTATAGGACAGTAGCTTAGAGGGATGTCAAAGTCAGTTGAAGGTTTTTTAAGGATGGAAGAAATGGGGCCATGTTGGTAAGCAGCAGGGAAGGAGCCAAAGGGCAAAGAGGGGTTAAAAAATATAAATATATAGAAGGAATAATCAAAGAAGCAAGCTCCTGAAGGTAAAGGAAAGGTATGGAACTGAGAGAACAAGTTAATCTATTGAGTTAATCTCTTTGACATGAGAAAGGGCCACCACTTTGTCTGAGGCTGGAATAGAGGAGAAGAAATGTTGAAGATAGTTGTAGCAGCCTCTATTTTTGTTCCAATAAAACATAAAGCAAGAATCTCTGCTGAAAGGGTGGCAAAAGAGTGATATAAGTGCCTTGAGGAGAAGAGGTTTGGGATTTTGATTTACAGCTCTTAGTTCTGTACTCTGGGGCCAAGAAAAATGGAATCATAGTTTGTTAAGTTCCCAAAGATCTCATGCCTGCATGAGATCTTTCTTCCTGGCGCGAATGAATGAGGTGGGAGCAAGGATGCTATGCACTGTTTATTCTCAGCTAGCTCAGAGTATATATAGGCATTCTACTTCCATACATGCAAGAAGTTTGTAAACACTGTGTGCTGAGCTTGTGTGCTTGGCTGTTGTTGTTCTTGCTTAAGATAATTGTGAAGGTTGGTAATTGCATAGGGGTGGTCCATCATGCAAGGATAAGACATCTCAAAGAGATTTCTCCCGAGGGCATCATGACCCTGATAATCCAAGAGTTCCAGACCACTTACAATAGTTTGGGATCTAAAAGGGATTTTAGAAGTCATTGAGTTCAACCCTGTCATTTTAAAAATAAGGAAACTGAGGCACAGAACAATTAACTGATTTATCCAGAGTCATTTTACCCTGAGATATTCTCTTTTTTAGATCTACTTTTTCATTTCAGAATGTATAGAAGTTAGTGTGGGAACCTACAGAGATATATACACAAAAACACACAGTACCTAGAATGTAGTAGATATTTAATAAGTATTTATTTACTTACACATTTTCAAATTTTTTGTATAAATTTGACTCAAAGTTGTAAGGGAGTTTTAGTTTAAAATCTATCCAGGCTTTGAACAAGCTCTACAGACAACACGGGGACAAATTTGCCACAGTCAGACCTGGAAAGTCAATTATTCCCCTGAGCATGGCTTAGGAAGCTTAAAACGTCTCAACAGAGTTCTATATCCTAAGTCTATAATGAGCCTCAGAAGTAACCAATGCTACTTGTATTTTGAACCAATCTTTGCCATCCAGACTTTGGTTCTCAGATAGATATATTTTTGGAGAGAATTGACTATAGAAAGAAAGGCCACTTGGAAGGAGATAAGTTTTTTACCCTTGCCTTCCTTGTAGCAATATAGAAAAGTCCAATCAAAGTCCCTTAATGATTCTGCTGAACAAGGTGAAGACAAACAGTTAATGAATTTTACCCAAGATGTAAATTAATGTGGTTTGAAAAAAGAATCCTTTAGGAAAAGGAGCTCAGAAGAACTAATGAACACACAATTCTAAAAATAGAACAACATTTAATTAACAGAATGCTATACAGTGGTTCTAATTAAAGTCACTGCCAGCACAGATCGAGGACTTGACTCTTCAGGGTTATCTGTTTCCCATCTTTCCCAAGCCTTAAAAAGTTCACTGAACTAATTTTTTTTTTAAAGGAAAAGAAGGACCAGGATACTATGGAGAATCAAGAATTGAGGGGAGAAATAAAGTTCACTGGGGCAAGGATAAAAAGAAGAGCAAAACTTAAGATGCCAAAGGTCATAATAAGATCATGTAGGAGAAAGGATTGCACTTAAAAGAAAAATAAATCCATCATATAGCACTTTACAATTTTTTTAAATTTTAGTTATTTTTATTGTTCTACAATTACTACCATAAAACCTGTATTTTTTTCCCCTACCTACCCCACCCCTCTCTGGGATGGCATACAATTCTACATAGGATCTACACATACATTCCTATTAAATACATTTTCACTATATTCATACTATGAGGAAGAACTAAAATGAATGGGAGAAATCACATAACACAACAAAACAATACACACACAAAAGAAATGATCTGCTACCTTCTGTGATTGAATTCCATACTTCTTTCTCTGGATGTGGAGGGCATTTTGCCTTAAAAGACCATCGGGAATTTTTTTTAAGTCTTTGCATTGCTATGAAGTTCCAAGTCTAGCAGAAAAAACTCTCACACACTGTGGTCATTGCTGCGCACAAAGTTCTCCTGGTTCTGCTCCTTTCGCTCAGCATCAGATCATATAAGTCTTTCCAGGCCTCTCTGAAGTCTTCCTGTTCATCATTTCTTATAGCACAATAGTATTTCATTACATTTATATACTGTAATTTATTCAGCCATTCCCCAGTTGATGGGCATCCCCTTGATTTCCAGTTTTTGGCCACTACAAAGTGTGCTGCTATAAATATTTTTGTACATGTGGGACCTTTTCCCATTTTTATGATCTCTTGGGGATATGGTCCTAGAAGCAATATTGCTGGGTCAAAGGGTATGCAGATTTTTGTAGCCCTTTGGGCATAGTTCCAAACTGCTCTCCAGAATGGTTGGATCAGCTCACAGCTCCATCAACAATGAATTAGTGTTCCAACTCTCCCACATCCTCTTCAACACTTATCATCTGCCTGTTCTGTCATGTTTGCCAATCTGACAGATGTGATATGGGACCTCAGAGTTGGTTTGATTCGCATCTCTCTAATCAAAAATGATTTAGAGCATTTTTTCATATGATTATAGATATCTTTAATTTCTTTCTTTGAAAATTGCCTGTTCATATCTTTTGACCATTTATCAATTGGGGAATGACTTGTATTGTTGTATGTTTGACTCAGTTCTGTATATATTCTAGAAATGATGCCTTTATCCTCGAGATTAGCTGTAAAAATTCTTTCCCAATATACTACATCCCTCCGAATTTTGGTTGCATTGGGTTTGGTTGTGCAAAAACTTTTCAGTTTAATGTAATCAAAATTATCCATCTTGCACTTCATAATGCTTTCTATCACTTCTTTAGTCAAAAATTCTTCCCTTCTCCATAAATCTGATAATTACACTATTCCTTGCTCCTCCAATTTGTCCACAGTATCAATCTTTATATCTAGATCATGCACCTATTTGGGCTTTATTCTTGTGTGTGGTGTCAGGCATTGGTCTATGCCTAGTTAGTGCCACACTGTTATCCAGTTTTCCCAGCAACTTTTGTCAAACAGTGAGTTCTTATCCCAGAAGCTGGGGTCTTTGGGTTTATCAAACAGTACATTGCTATATTCATTGCCTACTGTGTTTTGAGTACCTAGTATATTCCGCTTGTCTACCCTTCTGTTTCTTAACCAGTACCAAGTGGTTTTGATAATTGCTGCTTTATAATAGAATTTGAGATCTGGTAGCGCTAGGCCACCTTCCCTAGCATTTCTTTTCATTAGTCCCTTTGATATTCTGGACCTTTTATTCTTCAAGATGAATTTTGATATTATTTTATCCAGCTCTAGAAAATCATTATCTGATAGTGTATGGCACCAAATAAGTCACTTTGCACAATTTGCGAAGAGGTCTAGTAAAGCCAAGAAATAGAGCAGTTATTATTCCCTGAATATTCATTTCAATGGTTCCAGTCCTTTATTTTGGGGAAGAAGCAGAGATGACAGCTGATCTTTCTTGTTGGCAGAGCACATGGTTATCAATAGTGATAACAATAGAATGGGCAATATTTATATAGGGCTTTGAAGTTTGCAAATGACTTTCCATAGATTATCTTAATTGATCCTCGTAATAACTTTGTGCTGTCGGGCCTAGTATTACCTCTGTTTTACAAATAAGGAAACTGAGACCCAGAAATGTTAAGTGACTTAGGCGGTATCATCCAGAAAATAAGTATCTCAGGCGAGATTTAAGCAAAATTCTTACTGACTCGAAGTCCGGCATTCTCTTTACCTCATTATTCTTTCTATCAAATAAGATCATATTTGGGGAAACAAACTTGATCAGCTTTAATCATGCTAAGTAATTATGAGTTACTATCATTACCTATATGGAATGATTGGCAAGATATAGCAGGAATCCTTCCCCCCAATATCTTCCCATCAATGGTCTACTGCAGTGTGGGAAAAATCCATTGTTACTGAGTCTGATTTCAAGCATCGTATTTCCAGGAATCCCCTACTAAACACACACACACACACACACACACACACACACACACACACACACACACACACAGAGCCACTATTAGTCAAAAACACTTTTGTAGATTTAGATTTAGAGTTAGAAAAGACTTTGTAGGGTATCTAGTTCAACCCCCTCATTTTGCAGGTGAGAATTTTGAGGCCTAGAGAGACTTACTTGCCAAAAGTCATACATACAGCAAGACAGAGAGATACAGAAAAAGACTTGAATGTTTCCTTTGATACACAGCCCACCCTGAACCATGCATGCTCAATGGTTCCACTTAAACTAATAGAGCCTTTCCTGAAAGAACTTTAGTATACTAGTTAGGGACAGACACAGAGTGGAGGAAAGGATCCCAAGCATAAAGAGTAGAGTTGGATGGGAAACCAAAGTTGTGGACTCTGAATAACAAAGGGGCAGCAAAAGTTTATCTCAGTCAAGTTTATTCCTAGAAAGTAGTAATATTAATAGGAGTACATAAATTGATGGACGGTGAAAGATATACTAGAAAGGGCACTATACTCAAAGCCAGAAAACCCCTTCCACTTACTGCCTTGTGACTAGACAAGTTTGAGCTTTGGTTTCCTCAATAGCAAAAGAATAGTAGCTGCCATCACCTACCTCATAGGTTTGCTGACAAGATCAAATGAGTTAATGAATTTAGAGCACTTTGTCAGCTGTATATATAAGTAAATGATTATCAGAAGTCACTCCAAGACACAGCATAAAAAAACAAAACAAAACAAAAAAAACCCTGGTCATGCAAGTCACTATTTATTAGAGAAAAGTCATTATATCAGACTTATTATACAGCTGCCACTATTTATGAAATAAGTTTGAAATAAGAAATTGGGGGAAAGGAATCATAGATGAAAACTATGAAATACTGGAATCAAGGTAGTCATTTAAAAAGCTCCAACTGACGATAGAACTTAATTCAATTTGAATCCACAAACATTTATTATCTACAATGTACAATGTAAAAATGTATGATGTATGATGGGGTAAAAAATAATTTAGTTGTTACCTTCAAGGTCCTTATATTCTAGGGGCTACAGATGGCATGTTCACAAATAAATATTACAGGACTAAAGATAAGATGAAACAAAGTATTCTGGCAAAATCTAGGGAAGGAAAAAACATTGTCAGCTATAGAGGAAGCTTTTCATCCTATTCAGTTCACCCAAGCCAGCAATTCAACTCTTAAGTTACTTTAATAGTGCCAAAGGGAAAGGAAGGAAACGAGAAAAGTTGCACTGAATAAAAATCTTCTGCTAAGAGTACCTTAACTGGTCATAAATGGCCAGCAGAACTTTTAACACTTTTGATTCTGTTCTGTTCCTAACTAGTCCTACTTCCTAGTTAGTTGGACTCTAGGCCTGGCTTCCCTTCTCATTCATGAGCAAGCACCTTGCCTAAGGAGAGAGCCTTCTCTTCTAGAGTTGAAGACCAGTTTGGTTCCTTTCTTTTCTCCTTCAGAGTTGACACCCTTTGGACCAAACTCCTTCAGAGTTGACACCCTTTGGACTGTCATCATGGTAATCTGGTATTCTAAGCCTTTGAAGTTTTTTTAAAATGCTAAATGAATGTTATATCCAGTAACAAAAAAAAATAATGGTATGGTATTTCAATACAGAAATACATAGTCATTTTCCATTTTAAAATAGAATGAGCTCAGTCAGCTAGATGGTACAGCAGATAGAGCATTGGCTCTAAAGTCAGAAGGACTTGAGTTTAAATCTAACCTCCCACACATACTATGTGACCCTGGGCAAGTCACTTCACAAAAAAAAAAAATCGATTTCAGGCTATTATGAGCTTTTTAAAAATTCCTAGGTGTAAATACCAACACAAGTTTTGTGAATTTTGTTTTTACCATGAACCAGTTAGTAGGAAGTTTATTTGTTATTCTTCAGCACTTTCAATCACATTCAACTCTCTATTTAGGGTTTCTGGCAAAGATACTAGATTGGTTTGCTATTTCCTTTTCCAGCTCATTTTACACATGAGGAAACAGAGGCAAACAGAATTGACTGACTTGTCCAGGGTCACATAGCTAATAAATGTCAGAGGTCACATTTGAACTCAGGTTTTTCTGACTCCAGGCCTGGTGCTTTATCGACCACACCATCTAACTTTCCTAAGAAAGTTTAGGGGAGACCCTAAGGAATGTAGAGTTGTGAAAGAAACAGCTCTAACTTCTGTTGTATGAAATAACAGGCAAATATATAATTGCATGAAAAACAGGATTTTTGGTCCTAGTAAAATTTGGACCCCTATTGATATGTTTTTGTAAATAGATAATTTAGATACCAGTGGTTAATGGGGATTCCATAGCACAGTTACAAAGTTCTTTATGTACATTATCTCCTTGAATCTGCCCAATGATCTTATAATATAGGAACTGGGATTATAGATTTAGAGGTAAAATGGACCCCTAAACTTCCAACTTGTCCATTTTATCAACGAGGAAAGTGAGGTCTAAAGAGGTGAAATAATTTATTAGCTCATGGCCATATAGACAGTGGTGCTAATATGGGCATCCCACTTTACAAATGAGTAATCTGAAGCTCAAAGAGAGTGAACCATTTGCCTCAGATCACAAAGGTGGTGAACAATAATTTCAAATCTTATGATTTCAAGTCCACGACTGGTACTGCTCTACCAAGTGGCATACCCAAATGAACCATCCACATAGATGATAAAGTAGTAGCCTGGTTCCTTTTGTCTGCGAAAACATAAGCTGAAGTCAAAATGGAAGAGAGGAGACTTTTTAATTCTTTGTCAGGGGAGAACTCTGCTTCCAGTGGGGGTGGGGTGGGGGTGGATATGTTGTCCCAGGCTTCAGGGATTTTATGCTAGCTGTTAGATCCCCCATTAGCCCAGAGCTCTGGAAGCAGCCTCTGCTTCTACTGCTGCTACTGCTGCTACTGCTGCTGCCACTGCCACTGCCACCACCAGCCGCCACCACCACCACCCCCATTGACCTGGAGTTAGGTCTATACCTGGCCAGATCACATGGTCCTCTTTCACCCAAGTCCCACAGAATTTTCTCACTGACCTTTTTGACATTTGTGGGTTGAGAAGCTGGAAACAGCCACATCTGCCAATGCTGTTCCAGCCCATCTGTGCTGAACTGTTCTCTGCTCCTTCCTCAGTACAAAACACCCTTCCTGTCAACTTCCCAGGTTATCTTGGGCTGGGGATTTGTTTCACTCTGTCATTTTGTGATTTCTGTAGCTCTAGAATTTGTTTAGAGTAATTTTTACAGGTATTTGAAGGGGTTTGGGGGAGATCTCAGGGAAGTCTCTGCTTTCACTCCATCATATTATCTATGTCCCCCCCCTCCAATATTGACTCTTGATGCAGACTTTCATCAGTTGATCTGGGTATGCCAGTAGGACCCTGAAAGGAAGATGGGATGTCCAAAATCTTTAAGACCATTTGACCCTTACAAAGTCGGCCTAGCCAAAGGTAAAGCTATCTTCCCTCTGCTTACTTCCAAAGAGATTCCTTTACCGTGATTGCACTCCAGGCTCACTTCACTTTCTGTAAATCCTCCCATTTCAGCCTATATGATGCTTTTGTACAGTACCCAGAAAATGTAACCAGGACCCAAAGCCCACTAAAATAGACTTTTGACCTAGTATCATTTCACTTCACCCAATAGCTTTCACAGATTTTTCATATTTATTGTGTTAGGAAAGACTTCCTGTAAAAGATGGAATTTCAGTTGAGACTTAAAGGAAATCATGGAAGTCACCTGAAGTTTGCTCTTTGAAAATACACAACCTGATTGTCCATTTCTTCTCTAAAGAGACTGACCTGTACATAGGGACTTCTTAGCATTGAGAGGAATTTTTCTGACACTTCAACTCTCAATTTAGGCCTAGAAGCATTGTTCAATGGAATACCATGCTATAACATTCAGTCTATATGCTTCATTTGAAGCTGTCTTGATGGATAAGCAATAGTTCTACAATTTCCAGGTCACTACCATGTGCCACAGCTGTGTAGATGAGCCACAGGAAAGCAGACAGGCCAGCTGTTACACTCTCATCCAAAGCGATCAAACTGTAGTGCCAGCATCGTATAGATTATCCCCGTCAGTCTTCTATAGGATTCCTAGAATCACAAGCCTCATTAAGATGCTCATTAGTCATTATTTTCCTACTGGGTCCCCCAAAGATTGGATCTTTAACTTCTGACTCAACCAGGCTTGCTATCATCTCTGATAGTCCTATACCACATGGAGGAAAGTATGAGTCCCTAATTTTAGCCATAATGTCATTTAAACCAAAGTTTGCAGGAAATAATAATAGAACAGGAAAAATATTAACCTTGCCAACACTCCTTGATAGTCCAGTGGTAAAACGGCTCATGAGAAAGCATAACCATGTCAATTAAAAAGGAGGAGCCTTGAAGTCATACCTTGGAAAAGGCAATAGCATTGGAGCAGAGAAAAGAGAGGACTTCCTTTGGAGTCAGAAGACCCCACGTTTAACTCAGATACATACTAGCTATCTGAGCATGGAAAAGTCATCTCAGCTCTTAGCATATCTCTATGAGCTGCTGTATGCTTTGGTGAAGGTAATTTCCACATCAGACTCCCTACACTGAAAAAAATCACAACTCCAACAAATGACAACCAAAAAAGAGTGACTGTAATAAATTGATACCCAAATAGAATAGGCTCCAGTCCTAGAAACCAAATGGTCAAAAAGGTAAAATGTCATATATATGCCAGCAAAAATGCTTGAAATACATTCTATTTTTGTAGATAATGGATAATGCAACTTGAATTTGACCCAGAGAACTTGAGCCAGTATATGCATTGTTCCAAACAATTAGCCTAGTCTTCACCAGCACTTTTCCCAGGCAAATAATTCAAACTATCAAATTTCCTAAACAACAGAAAAAATTAGCTTGTTTTTTTTTTTTTTAGAAATCTCATATTTCCAGCCAGGTAAAATGGAAGAAACATCTTTTAAAGCCCATTTCTGTAGAGATCAGCTATTATTATAGAACTAAAATAATTAGGGAAAACATAAATCATTTGGGGCTATTCAGTTGCTTGCTTTTGGGTCTGTACATTAGCAAACAAGGGGCTGCAGTCTTCAATTTCTAAAGTTTAAAAATGAAGTCTAGTGCAGACACATTTGGAGTCTTTCCCATTCACAAATAGGTGTAATAGAGCATAATATTTAGAAAGAATATACTCCAAAAAATATCCTCTTGAAAAAGTGAAGGGAACATGGAGAAATGCATTAGATCAATTAAATACAACTTGTCAAAAGACTTATTTTTAAAAGGGATCATAAGAATATTTAAGTGCAATGTTCCTCATTCTGTAAAATCAATATTTAAATTGCTCAGGTATTTGATGTAAAACTGACACCTGAAATTCACTGCTATTAAGAAACAATATATAATTCTGAAATCAAATTCTTTACTGGTATCTTAACCAAATATGAAAATTGAGAGAGAAAAAACTCACAAATCACAAAATTGGGAAGAACCCCATTGGTCATTTGGAATGACTCCTATTGAACAAGGTTCCCTTCTATAACATGCCCATAGATCTTCCAACTTTTGTTTGAAGGCTTCCACTGAGTAGAAAGCTTCACTTAAAATTTGACAAAGT
Organism: Potorous gilbertii; assembly: GCA_028658325.1. Lineage (NCBI taxonomy): Eukaryota > Metazoa > Chordata > Mammalia > Diprotodontia > Potoroidae > Potorous > Potorous gilbertii. The sequence goes on along the minus strand of CM053769.1, from coordinate 171,495,789 downwards.
TAATGCAAAAACCCTCCACATATCTAGTAGCATTAGAAATAAAGATGCAAACCAGAAGTAGAATACTATTATCCAAAGAATAAAATCTTTAGACTTGTCATTTTCCTATGGATAGAAGGGTTCACTCTGAGAAGCCTTTGACACTGCCATTTCCACATTACTACAACCTTCCAATTGAAACACTGTAAACCTCTACACCCTGTCAGCATGCAATCGCTGTACATCAAAACAAACCCTTTGAAAAATTTCTTAATGATCAAACACCACAGAACACTTGTTATGAAGATTGGATCCTCTAGTCTAGATCCTTAGATGATAATTCCACAGAAATAAAAGTATCATTTTTCCCTGAGGGAATTGAAATTGCCCAGGAGAATAATTGTCTAGAATAGATTTCATTAACGTTTTTGTGTGTCATGGACTCCTTTGGTGGTCTGGGGAAGGCTTCAGATCTCTATCTCAGAATGCTTTCAAATAACTGAAGAAAATGCTAATTTTAGTTAGAAGTCAGTGAAAATAAAGATGTAATATCTTTTCCCAGCCAGATTCATGGACCCCCTGAAATCTAACCACAGAGGTCTTGTAATTTAGGTTAAAATCCTCTATCTAAAACATAACTCCAAATGAAAATGCTCTTCATTGGCCTTTATCCTGCTTTCTTCTTCTGTTTCCAGATATATCAGTATATTAGGAGCATATAGGGAAACGAGAAAGGGAAGGAACTAAGGATTTGTTAAGTACCTACTATGTGCCAGGCTCTGCGCCAAGGACTCCTACAAATATCATCTCATTTGTGGCTCACAATTACCCTGGGAGGTAGGTGGTGTTATTATTTCCATTTTATAGTTGAGAAAAATAACTTGCCCAGGGTCATACAACTAGGAAGTAACTGAGTCTGGATTTGAACTCCAGGTCTTCCTGACTCCAGGCCCAGTGCTCAATCCACTACACCTAACTGACTGTAAGCAGGAAAAATGGCAGTATATGGCAACCCCAGGGGATCATCATAGTATCCTAGTTGGAAAGGACCTCAGTAGTCAACTAGTACAACACATACTAGAAAAATCAAATGAATTGATGATATTTGTAAACCTGAAAGCACAATATAATTGTTAGCTAAAGTCGGGGTGGGGGGGTTATAGAACACTCCCTGATATGCTTGATAATTAGTCATTTAACTTTCCCAGAAGACTCCTAGGGAGAAAAAGAGGAATTCTCTTACTCTATCTCTAGGCAGGCCTTTCCTCTCCTAGATCTCCCCTCAGGGACCTAGCAGACCAAGCTTTCTTCCTCTTCAGCATTACAACTTTTCACATACTTCAAGACTTCTATCATGTCCCCACTGTGTTGTCTCTTTTCTAGGTTAAACAGCCCTATTTCTTTTAAGCAATTATGACATAACATGGGCTTAGGGACCTTCCTTTATATTTTTGGTTTGCCTTCCTCTTGAAGTTCTGAAGCTTATCAAGGTCTTTCCTAAATTGTGGGGCCCAGAACTGAATACAGAAATTCAGCTGGGATTTGACCACAATAGAGTACAGAGGGATTATCGCTTCCTCAGTCCTGAAAGCAGGTCCCCTCCTAATTCAGGCTGAGTTGACCTCAAGTTTTTATTTGTTTTTTTGGTTTGTTTAAATCTGTCATATCATACATTTGACTCCTATGGAGCTTACAATTCACCAAAATTCTTACATCTTTTTCAGACAAAATACCCTCTAAGCCTCATTCCTCTCCCTGTCTTCTACTTTGGAAGTTGATATTTTGAACCTGGCATTTATTACTATTAAAATTCATTTTATTAAATTAGTTCTAGTGTTCTAGTTCATCAAGATCATTTTGCAATTCTGACTTTTCCATACCATACACTCACTATCCCTCCCCTCGTCCCCTTTCAGGTTGGATAAGAACGCCATCTATGCTTCATCATTACACTAAGTTTCTTTGAAGAACTCAGCATACTAGAGCTATATGAGAAATGATGTAAGGATTCTAATTCTGATATAATTAAAGCAGGCAGCACAGTTTCCACTCCCTTTACAAAGTGATGTCATCTCACGAGATGACTTTCAGATCAACAGTAAAGCCAAGTATATAAATGGTGCCATCCAGAATGCTCTCACCCTTTAAATGTTTTAAGTCTCAATTCTAATGTTCCATAGCAGTACCACAAGCTCACAATTCAGCCAATGAAGTCAATAATATTAAGAGGCCTGCACTGTTGATAGTTCATAGCAATTTAATTCAGCATAATTCTTTCTAATAGCCAAAAGAAAGAGTAGATAATCATGGATGTACATAAAGTGGCTGCTTTGGTTGGTGCCTCCAGATTCTGAACAGCTTAAATTGATCTTGCCTCGTTTCAAAAAGCCTTCCAGTACCCCAAATACCAGATGAACCATACAATGTGGATCAATAGGTTTCTCTAGTGAAATAATTGTCCACTGTCCGAGATTTCCATTACTCCTATGACAAAAGAACTATTTGATTGACCTCTAGGAAAATAGCAGATGTGGCTAGGCTTCATGCCCCTGGCCTTATCATGGAAAGCAAGGCCTTGAAAGTAATAGGAGCATGCAGTGAGTGTGTACTGGTTCGTTGTGAGAAGTCAAACACCTGGGGAAGTTTAATCTCTCTCTCTCCTCTTTTTGTCCCTCTCCCACCTTTTCCATCCCTTCCTCCTCCCTTTTTCATTCTGTCTTTCTTTCCCCATCCTACTCTTTCCCTCCCTATAGTCTCTCTCTCTCTCTCCCTCCCTCCCTCTCTCTCTCATACTCTTTGTGCATGTGTCTCTGTCTGTATCTCTGTCTTTTTATCTCTCTATTTCTCTGTTTCTCTGTCTCTCTCTCTCTCTACGTCTGTCTGTCTTGGAAAACTAAAACATGAAGAAAAACTAAAACGTGAAGGAAAAGTACCACCGGTGATGTTCAATCATACATTTCCTGGCACTTTTTATTCATACAGTCAAGTGAACACCTAAGTAAAAGGAATTCTTCTCAGATAATATTGGTGTTTTACAAATTTTTTAATGTCTTAAGGCAAAGCATTGAGTAACATGGGAATTTGTGGCTATATAGGAGGGCCAGAGAAAGTGCTATTTGTGGGTTGGAGGGTATACATGATAGACTGCCATCTATTTTGCCTATGCCTAAGGGAAGCTCCAGTTGTGTTAGAACCAATCTATTTTTACCCTGTCAAGCCCTGGAAGTAATCAATGACATTTGAGCACTTATCTGCCAAAGGGACATTATTTCTTTTTAATTTTATTATGAACTCGATAATTATCAACAAACAAACATTGCAATATACAACAACAAAAAAACCAAAACGGGGGGAGAGGCTTCCCATAAGGACATTTAAGGCCATTATCTGACAACTACAGGATAAAATTCAATGGAGTCCTGCCAACCTCTGCAATATTTCTATAATATTTGCATATGCTTTCTTAAAGCCACCTATATATAGGCTGACTTCAGATTGTCAGATCTCACCCAACACTGTAGCATGGTTCATACTCCCATCCTAAGATTCACCACCTTGTGATATGTTTGACCCCATTTCTTTAATTCAGCGAGAAGTGACACACTATAGAAAAATGAGAGCAGGCCAATGCAGCTATGAAAATAAGCTGTGATCTATGTGCCAAGAACTTAAAAGAAATCAGAAAGTGCCTCGTAAGAATTAAGCAATAAGGTAAGCCAAACATAAAAGGTAATATGCTGTACCTCTTATTTTATATTTCATGGAAATATATGATTTGTAAAGTCATTTTTAAAAGACTAGACATTGTCCTTTGGTAGCTTACTATTTACTGTGAGAATGATTCACAACACAATGAAAATTCTCTTTTAGTGATTTAGTTTTGTCAGTTATAAACCATAAAAATGGAAAAATTGAGCAAAAAAGCACGTAGAAAGAAAAGATAATGTTTTTCTTAATTGGTGATGTTGATAACCACAATATATCATTACATTCGATGGAAAGAGTTTAATACTTTCTTTCATGAAATGACAATATCTTACCAATAGCTTCAGAGTCTATAAAAATATGGCATTTTTTCAAACCCCCCAATGAACTTCATTTTCATACCAGTTCCCAATAAGAGTATTACGGAGAGTGCTAAATAAAATCATTTCTAAAGGGGTTAGCTTTAACTGTGAGATTTCTTATATCTGACTCATTTTCATAATAGTGAAAAGTTATAAAGAGAGCATAGAACTACCTGTCATATCCACAGGGAATGGAGATCATTATCTGGTGAAAATATCTGACTTCTGTTCATCTATTAAGAAAGACAAGAGGCGATGGTGATAATACAAACTCTAATCTGATTTTCTTCACTTCCTTCAGCCCGTAAAAGAATTGTCCAAGCATAGAGTACTAAAAAAGGTCGACTCGCCCATTGTCAAGTGAGTGGTTAGTGTAAAACTCATATATCCCAAGACCTAAAGTCAAATTTCTTGCATTTTTGGTATCCCTTTGGCTCCCTAGAAAGTCAAAGCAAAATCTTTCCCTCTCCTTATCTTTCTCTCTTTCTCCCCCAAATTTACTTAACATTTGTCTAAGAATATCCAACACTGCTGAGTGCATACTTAATGACTTCTCCTCCTTCTCCTTCTTCCTCTTCCTCTTCTTCTTTTCTTCCTTTTCCTCCTTTTTCTTCTTCTCCTCCAACTCCTTCTTCTTCTTTCAAAAGTTGGAACAATTTACTTTTTTGTCCTGCACGTTTTTCATTTTTGATTTCCTGAATAAACAGGCTTTTAAAAAAAACACTACATTTTAAATGAAGCTGCTTGACTAGACCCGAATCATTCTGGCTTCAACAAAACCGTTCTGACCCAAACCTCTGTGACTCATTGCTTAGGTTCTGATGGCTTAGAATGAGTATACAGGCCAAGGTCACCTACTGCATCCTGGACCATTGCCAGTTTTCTTGACCTTACTCTTGTCTCTGGACTTTGATGACTCTGGAGGAAAAGGCGAGGCTGACAGTTTTGAACAATTCTGTCTCAGTTAAATGCAATCCATGTACAAGTCATCACCCTCATCATGTCATTGGTCTCTTTGAGAATGAAGGATGAATAATAGTGAGATCCACAAAACCCAAGAATACTTTTCACAGTTATACCATTACCCCAGGTGTCAGCACAGAGAAATAATGGAGGGAATAGGTTTGATATGCTTCTGGAACATATATAAGATTATTAAAGAATCATCAGTCATTTTTCTCAGTCACCTCCAATTCTTCATGACCCCATTTGGGGTTTTCTTGGCAAAGATACTGGAGTGTTTTGCCCTTTTCACCTCCAGCTCATTTTACCACTGAGGAAACTGAGGCAAAAGGGTTAAAGTGACTTGCCCAGGTTCACACAATTGGGAAATGACTGAGTCCAGATTTGAACTCAAGATGATGAGTCTTCCTGACTCCAGACCCTGCACTCTATTCATTGTGCCATTCACTAGATGCCCTAAAGTACTGTAGGGAGACCTGTTTTTATCTACCAGAAATGTTGGTGGTTCTTTTCTGATGAAAAGCACTAAGTTCTGAATTATAGAACCTAAAACTTGAAAGGACTTTAAAGACCATCTTGTCCAACTCCTTCAAGAAGGAAATAGAGGCCCAGAGAAAGTAAGTGACTTGCCCAAGGTCATTGAGGTAGAAAAAAGCAGAGCCTGAATTGATAGAGAGTTCCTCTGATAGGAAAATGAGTGCTCTTTCTGCTCTCCCATAATGCTTCCTCTGGCACTGTTCTTTCTAAAAGACTAGTGAAAGGAAGGATGACTGTAATATTCACCCTGGTTTGAACACTTTTGTTTACATGTATAAACAAATTACAGATTGCATAGCAAGCAAATGGGATACGAACTTAGGTCTCCTGACCCCCAGACACTGTGCTTTCTATTTGCCCATGCTGCCTCATAAATGAGCTACACAACCTTAGACAAATCATTTAAGCTCCATAGCCTTAATTTCCTCATCTGTCAGAGAAAGGGATTGGACTCACTGATCTCTTAAGGTTCTTTTTAGCCCAGTGACTATTAATATTCTTTCTTTTTTGGTTAAGCATAAATTATCTTAACAACAGAAGAGGGAGTCAAGTCAAGTCAAAAAGCACTTATTAAGTACTGACTATATGTGAGGCATTGTGCTAAAAGCTAGGGTTGGCCATCATAGAGGGGTTCCAAAAGTCCTAGCATTGTTTGTTGTTGTTCAGTCATTTTAGTCATGTCCAACTCTTTGTGATCCATTTGGGGTTTTCTTGACAAAGATATTGGAGTTGTTTGCCATTTCCTTCTCCAGCTCACTTTACAGATGAGGAAACTGAGGCAAACAGGGTGAAGTGACTTGCTCAGGATCACACAGCCATTAAATGTCTGAGGCTAGATTTGAATTCAGGTCTTCCTGACTCCAGTCCTGGCAATCTATCCACTGCATCACCTAGCTGCCGAAAACTACACAAAGTTTTTTGGAACATCGTATATATCTGTATGTTTTGTATTATATGTGTTTTGTATGTATATTTGAATATGTGTGCGGTATGTTGTACGTGTATAAGTGTATGTGTTTCCATATATGTACACACACACATATATATATACATACACACACATATATATATAAATGTTTTGTTCTTTCTCATGTCTTTCCCTTTCCCTACTTATGACCTCAAGGCCATCATTTCTTCTGTGAAATTTGGATTTAGTCAAAGGACCACACTTGAGGACCTAGAGGGCAACATGTGGCCTCAAGGCTGCAGGTTACCTTACCCCAATGATCTATTGATAGTTTTGTTTATTTGAAAAGTAACAGTATCTTCTACCTTCTTTCTAATTATCATTGTGACTGGTATTAAAGCAAAAGGTAACGACAATTGCCATTTGTTATTTATATTCATATTAGTAAGAATATTGATTATTATATACAAGGTCCTATTATTTCATGACTATAAACTCCCAGTGTGGGAATTCCCTCCCCCAATGAGAATCACAATCCACATCTGTCTTAGAGAGTTGTCTGAGGCTGAGGTTAATTGAGTCACATATCCATAGTCATGCAGCCATAAGTGTCCCAAGTAGGGTTTAAATCCAGGGCTTCCAGACTTCTCAATCACTAAACCAAACTGCTTCTCAATTTATTAATTATCACCATGCTCTTCAATTATCTTTACCTGGGCAGCTGGATATTCAGTTCAAGTTGTACGAAATAGTCAATATATTTATACTTTGTTACAAGTCAACAGCAACCAAAATGATAGCAAATGCAAATTAAAATTTGTATTCTGTTGAGTTTTGTTTATACGACGTTCTTGCTTACCTTTCGGTGACTAGAAGAGCCAACCCCAAGGTTTTTAATTCTTCCTGTGGGCAATTAACTGTAAATACCTTGTCATAAACATTTTTAAAAGGTCAAAGAGATGGCAACAATTTTGCTAAAGAGATAAATGGTCAAATAAAACACTGAATTGGTAATTCCCAAGTGACAAAAGCTGCATGCTCTGATCAATAAGGAGACATGCAAAAGGAATTGTGGGATGAAGGGCGGGCCAACCTTGAAGTGTTAATAACTGGCTTCTTTATTCTGCTCAGCACATCATGTCTTGCAGCAGGTGCTGAAGCCCTAAGCAGCAAGTGAATAATTACAATCTGAGAAAATTAAGATTTTGACACCTGAAATAAAATATTTTAAAAGACTGGAGAAATTAATAAGACCCAGGAGGAGAAGCTTTGCAAAGACCAAGGTAAGAATATTAAAGCATTTCTTCTATAAAATATATCATCTGGTGATTGGTTCACATCTTGATTTTCCTATTTTCCCTAACTTTTGCATTATCTCTAACGTACTTCAGAAACTCTCAGGGTTGCAGGAATGTTAATTAATTTCCAAATGCTCATCATATTATTTCTCCCTCTCATATCGCCCCCCAAACTTAGTTTCATATTTGAAAAGTGACTTCAAATTAGCTCATGTTGAGTTAACATGATATTTTGATATCGGAAAATAATATTAAATATGTATTATAAGCAAGAGTTTTTCATTATGGTTTTGAATTATTATTTAAAGAGGAAGACATCTCCTGTCCTTATTGTAGATTTTCGATTGCTGTAAAGAGTACTTTCTCACTTAATATGGGTTATAAATTGTTTTTCTTAAGAATACTATCTTGAGTTCACATCCACTTAAACACTCAATAAAATTTAAGTGAGCACAGTCCAGAATGGCAACACAAATAAGTGAGGCATGTGAAATTTAAAGAAAAGTGACACTGTCTGGCCAAGAGTGCCGGAGTTAGAACTTATGTCTGCTCTGTTGATCTATTCTTTCTCCCTCATGATGTCAAAAATAATAACAGTGACACAGATTATAGCTCCGATGATGCAGAAATCAACTAAGAGCTGTGTGTGTGTTTGTACTTAAAAACCAACTCATCCAACTCATGATTTTTTTAATTGGACAGTTGGTAGTTAATCTTCAGTGGTTAGGGACTCCAGTACATAACATACCACAAAGCACTGAAGAGTTAATAAATACTGAAGTGGATTGTTTGCCTCCCTCTAGTCAATGACCAACTCCAACTTACCGTTTGGGCCCAGTAACAGGTGGTACTTTTCCTTTTGAATAGATTTCATGTGGGGGAAGAGATTGGGAGATAAAAGAAAAAATCTCAATCTCTCTCTCTCCATATATGTGTGTATATACATATACATACATATATATACATACATACATATATATATATATACATACATACATACATATATATACATATATGTATATATATATATATAGTTGCATACAGCAGCTTTGAAAGTAACTCAGTCACCCAGTGTGACTTTAGGAAACAGAACAGAATGCTATTTTCATTTTTTTCTTTTAAATAAACTGTGTGTGAGTGAATTAAGGTAGTTACAAAATTCATATTCTATTTTCTCCACCTTCAGAAAAGTTGTACTATCTGAGAGGGCAGCTAGATGGTGCAGTGGATAGAGCAGGAGTCAGGAAGACCTGAGTTCAAATCTTACCTCAGACACTTGACACTCAGTTGTGTGACCTTAGGCAAGTCACTTAACCCCAATTGCTTCAGCCTGGGTCATCTCCAGTCATCTTGATGAATATCTGGCCACTGGATTCAGATGGCTCTGGGGGAGAAGTGAGTCTGGGGACCTGCACAGCCCTCCCTCACTCAAAACAAGTCAAGTGTAAGTCATGTCATCCCTTCTCTGATGGCATGGTCTTCTTCAGCAATGGATGAATACATATGTCACTGAGAATATAGGCTATGTCTGATGTACCTTTTCTCTCCTCCCTAGGGTCTAGCACAGACTAGGTGCTTAATTCTTTTTTGAATGGAACTGAGTCCTCGATGGTCTAGTGTTTCTACATGTTCACAAATCAATGCATGAAGAATCTATGATTTTGTCCATGTGGTAACTACTTCCTCTGTTGCAGATAGCAACCCATCTGTAACTTAGACTAAGAGCCTCAAAAGCTAAATAAATAACCCATAATCACTCAGTAAGATTGAACCATTAGAACTTCTGGACTCCACAGGTCTTCGAGACTTCAAATCTAACAGTCTATCTGCTAGAATATGAGGATTCTTATCCTGGGGTGCAGGAACTTGGCAGATTGTGTAGGTATATAAATGTGTGTATTTATATGTGTGTATATACATATACATATGTTTATTATACATACATATATACATATAATTATTTCAATATATTTGGTTTCCTTTGTATTATTATGTATTTTATTTTATGCATTTTAAAAATTATTCTGAGAAGGGATCCATAGGCTTTATTTATCAAGTCACCAAAGGGGATTTATGGCATAAAAAAGGTCAAGAACCCCAGTCTAGAGCATTCTGTTTCTCTCTAAGCATATTTACTCATATACATGTTGTCAGTGATCTATGGAATGACAGAACAATAAAGTTGAAAGAGACCTTAGAAATTCTCTAGCCCAATCTCCTCATTCAAAATTGAGGAAAGTGAAGCACAAAGACACTAAGGGATTGGCATAGTTGGTTTGGGCTGTGGCAGAAACAGAAACTATGTCCTCTGACTACCAAGCCAATACTTTCCATATTACCTTACAGAACATCTTCTGAGCTCAATTTTCCCTAGATCTCTTGTTCAGATCCCATATATGGAAAAATTCATGAGTCTGCAGTTTAGAGAGTCCATTTTTAACAAATTGGTTCATTAATAATTTAATTGAGGAGGCTTCTGAGCAATAAAAGGCTTGCTTACCAAAATTGGATAATCAGCTCATGAAACATTGAGCTCAAGAAATTCAAAAACTATCAGAAGTCAATACACACTACCTCTCTATTTGATAAATACCACCCACTAGCTGCCAACGTCCTGGGAACTAATGCTTTGCCCCAGCACTCCACAGCATACATTAATGGAATCAGTAGCATAAAATATAAACAATGATGTACATATTGATTGCTTGGGACACTTAGAAGCAAACAAACATTTGAAAGGTCAGTCATTTTACTCCCATCAAATTGCAGATTACTCATTTGCATGACGCTAAAAGTTGGATCACAATGTCCATTACTGCAGTGATATATAAACTTCATTCTACCAGACCTCCAGAAGCATCCTTATGTAATCGGGCATAAAAAATGCCCAGAAACTGCTTAATCCTATAAAACACATGGAAATAAATGGTGCTGTATAAATGACTCAAATACTCAATAAAGAAAGATATTGTCTGGCAGAAATCTATTAAGCAGACTGCATAAATGTCAGGAAACAGCATTTTACTGACAGCAAGTTTTTAAAGGTTTCCATAAGTCAATTACTAAATGAGTTTACAAATGAATATATGGTCTTTGTTTCTATAATAATAGTTTCAAAACATTCAGCTGCATCCAGCATATGAACAAAACTATTAGAAACCTGTTTCTAAAAAAAAATAGCTGATCTGATCAACTCAGTTTCACAAATGGAGTTTTTGCCAGACTTTTCCCATAAAGAAGAGAATGTTTCTTTAAAAACAATACTAGTAAAAATAGTTTCTATGTAGAGCAGAACCTCATTAAGAATCATGTGAAGCAGATCATACAAGTGTTATTATACCCATTTTACAGATGAGGAAACAGAGCCTTATAGGGACTAAATGACTTACCCATGGTTAAACAGCTAGAAAGTGTCAGTTGTAGGTGTTATTCAGTCATGTTAAACTCTTCTTGACCCTATTTGGGGTTTTCTTGGCAAAGATACTAGAATGGTTTGCCATTTCCTTCTCTAGCTCATTTTAAAGATGAGGAAACTGAGGCAAACGGGGTTAAATGACTTGCCCAGAATCATACAGCTAGTGTGTGAGGCTAGATTTGAACTTAGGAAGATGAGTCTTCCTGACTTCAGACCCAGCCCTCTATCCACTGTGTCACCTAGCTTCCCTAGGAAGTGTCAGAGCAGGGACCTAAAATTTAGGTCCTCAGACTCTAAGTCTAGCAGTTCTTGTGTTCCAGCATAATGCATCTCAAATAGAAAATTTAACAATCTAACGTAGGGTATTCCAATGTCATTTTTAAAGCAACATTTTGGCGTACTTCAGCACAGAAATACAACTTTCATCGAGGGTTAAATATTCATTTTTGTGTCTATCTTTTGTTCCCATTTAAGAATAGACTAGACCTAGAAAAAAAAGAGCATATAGGCCACAAAACTCTAAGGCATCAAGTCCTTCTCTTCAATGAAGTATCATTATTGAAATCAGTGTCCCTTTCACCTTTTTATTTTTAAAAAATTCTATCTTAATTTTTTTCTGATTAACTTGCATTTATTTTCTTTCCTTCCCACTCCTCCACCAAACTGAATAATAATAAAATCCCCCATAACAGATATTTATAGTCAAATGAAATAAATTCCCAAATTGGCCATGTTTAAAACATGTCTCTTTCTGCATTTTAAGTCTGTCACCACTCAGTCCTCTGGCATCATAAGTCATTGCATTGAGCAGAGTTCTAGTCTTTCAAAGTTCTTTTTCTTTAGAATGTTGTTTTCCCATAAATTATTGCCCCAGTTCTATTTATTTCATTCTACATCAGATCATATGGATCTTCCCATTTTCCTCTGAAAGACTCCATTTCATCATTTCTTATGGTGTAATAATATTCCATTAAATTCATACACCATAATTTGTTTATCCATTCCTCAATAGATAAGCAGTTCCTTTGTGTCTGGGTTTTGTGCTACTTTGAGAAGAGATACTATAAATAATTTTGTACAGATGAGTCTTTTTCCTCTTTCTTGGATCTCTTAGGGTTATAAATGCCTAGTAATGGTATCTGTGGGTCAAAGTATATGCATAGTAACTTTAGAGTCTTATCTTACAGATTTTTTTAATCCTGTTCCATTGTCCTGTGAAGTATTTCAGAATGGGGAAGAGGAATCAGTTATCAAGAATATAAAATACTAAACTTTTCCTTTGACTGGTCCCAGTAAAACCAAAGTGAAAAAATTCTTCCCAACCACTGGTTAATGGGACTGTCAAAGTGAGCAGAAGGCTTCCTGAGAAATGTCTTACTGAATCAGGGAGAGTGTCAAATTAGAAGGGAGTCCTGTATAACAAATGCAAAAATTACTTAAGTGGATTTTCTCTGATGGATTCTTCCCTTAGATATAAAAATAAATTTACTTAGTTTCATATTTCCAGTTTTAACCTAGTACTTTTTTCAATTACACTTTTTGAGTCATCTAAGCAGACAAGATAACCTACCATTTTGAAATCCATTGTATGGGATTTTCTGTCTATCTTAAAAATACCTTACTGAAATAGAAGCTTATCCACTGTTTTTCCATTTTACATAACTGGTCTTCTAACTCAAATGGGACATATTTCAGCACTAAGAAGTGTTAGATAGACTGCTGGACTTGATATTGGAAATCTTGCTTTTGGGTTCAAATCTTGCTTATGGCACTGAACAGGCAGTGTAACTAAGCAAGACTCAACCCTTTTCAGCCTTCATTTCCTCATCCTACCTCATAGCATGGTTTTGAAGCTATTCTCCTATTCTTAAAATCCTGTTCAATTAATAGCAATTCATAAATTCATGTGAAGCTTCAATTTTAGACCATATCTATAACTAAGAAACCAGGCTATCGGTAATTGACAAGGAAAATTGTTTAATTCTTCTAATAAAGAAAAAATAAATATAAAAAATCTAAAGGAAGAAAATTCCCATCTTCATCTTAAAAGACATCATTTGTCATTTATTAATAACATAATTGCTTATAGACTAGATTAAGAAATTATTTTAAAAGACATATAGAATTTAATCAATTCAAATAATTGGACCAAAGAAACCAATAAAATCAGTTTAGCCCAACTCAAATAATTATTTCTAGGTCAAAAGGGCAAAGAAAATTGAAAGACAGACTGATACCAATTACTGGAGGTAGATCCACTTTGTATGTATTTTCCATTGTAGGTTATCTTTTGAGAGATAGCTTGTTTTCCATTAAGTGAAATAAACAAGCTTTCATTACCAGTTTCCTGCTATTTACATTTAAATAGGCTCACAAACCCTGAGCAACTTGAACCCCTATTATCACATCCAAAATCAATCAAGTCTGTAACATTCATAATCTAGGCAATGGAAAAAAGTAAAGGGGAAAAATTACTGAAATGTGTTCTATTAAGAAATTCAGGCTTTAATTTCATTTTGTACAGAAACCATTAGTGAGGATAAGTTTTTACAAAAATATAAAAATGACTTTTAATTACAGACACCATCTTTTAACAGAGGCGGAAGGAAACGCATATTCTCTGAAATATTAGCTTCTAAGTAGATCAAAAATATTTATTTAAATCAAATGTAATAGTTAAATAATATTTGAGGGAAATACTCTGGGTTTCAGAAAAGATTTTTGGGAGATTGTTTTTGGCATTTGTTTTCAACTATGAATTTTTTTAAAGATAGTATAAGGAAGAACTAACCAATCCTCACACTGAATATGCCTTCTTCCATTTTCATTCCTTTGCACTGGGAATCTCCTCATGCCTAGAATGCATTCCACTTCACTTTACCTTTTACAATCCTTCTCAGCAAAATTACTATACAAAGGTTTTGCTAATCTCCTAAGCTGCTAGCATCCTCCTTTGTCAAAAAAGACCTTGTATTTTGTGTATATTTTGTATATGCTTATCTATGTACATGTAGTCTCCTTGTAGACTGTAAGCTCCTTGAGGTTATGAATATTTTCATTTCTTTTATTTGTATCCCCAGAGCCCAGCATAGGATTGAGCACGTAGTAAGTGCTTCATAAATTGACTATTAGACATGGAGCCAGGAAAACCTAGGTTTTAATCCATCACTCATCTCATCCATCACCACCCTAGTTTAGGTAGGTCCTTACTGCCTCTCCCCTGAGCTCTTGCTTCTAATATATTGCCAATGCTATACCCACAACAGCTGCTATGAATATACAGACATGTTTCCGGGGTTGAATCGTAAAATATAACAAACTCTCTTCCTCAAAGACAAAACCAAGATATTTATCAGATATCGGAAAGTCATTTCCACCATGGTAACAAAGTGAGCACCAACATCCCCAAATCTTCTCTACATTAAGCCTCCCCACAAAGAAGCTTCCGTAGGCAAAATTCGTCCCTCTCTCACTCCCAAAAGCAGCTCTGCTTCAGTTCTGCCTTGTTCTCTCCCAGCTCTGCCTCACTCTCCACCTGTTCCACCCTTCCTGCTCCACCCGTTTGGCAAGCTCCTCCCACTATGGGCTCCATGAGACTCAGGCTCCATCAGAGCAGTCAGCTGGATCTGAGGTCTAAGTAGGTCACATAGGCCTATTAATGGATGGAAAAGGTCTTCCGTTTCATTAACATTACACTCCTTCCTCAAGTCTCTTGACACTCTAAGCCATCTTCCACACATCTGCCAAAGCAATTGTCCTAAAGTAGGGATCTGGACATGCCACTCCCCTACTTAATAAATTCTCTATTGTTAAATGTAAACTCCTCTCTCAATCATTTAAGGCTCTTCACATCTTGATCTCTTCCTTCTCCATTTATTTTACATATCATTTCCTTTGGGGTATTCAACAATCCAGCTATACTGGCCTATTTATTGTTCTTCACACACAATACTCCATCTCCCATCTTCATGTCTTTGCACGAGGTAACCCTCATGCCTAGAATCCATACCTTCTTTACAACTATGTCTTGGAATCCCTGATTTCCTAAAGGCTCAGCTCAAATGTCATCTTCCGTGTGAGGTATTTCCCATCCCACCCTGTCTTTCAACTGCTGGTGTCTTCCTTCTCAAAGTCACCTTTGTATACTATGGCTATATGTATGCATTATATCCCCTTGAGGGAAAGGAGTATTTCACTTTGTTTTTGTGTCTTTTAAAATTCTTGGCTTATAAAGGGACCTTTAGTAAATTCTTATTGATTAATTGACTTCTATTAGCTTGCGCCAAGGCCCTTTCCTTCTCTGTATCTCATTTTCTCATCTGTACATTGGGAATTGTGTCACCTACTGGATCTACAACTGAGATGAGCTACAGAAAACATTTGACAAGCTAACTTGGTACTTAGATGTTAGTTGTTGTAGTGGATGAACGGAAAATAAGGTTTCAAATTTAGAAGAAAAAGATAATTTTTCCTTACCGCTCATGAGATAAATAAGAAAAATACTTGTCAAAAGTTTCACTAAATTAGAATTTCTTTAAATACATTAAAACACATTTATTATCTACCATATAATTCTAATTACTTGAAGTTTAAAAAAAAATCTCTAATAATACCTTCAGGGAAACTGACAGAACACAAAGTGTGTGTTCACTACTTTCTCAACTGTGTATTTTACTCTACCCAAGCACTCTGTTCTAGACAAACAGACCTTCTTCCCATCCACTATGCATAACATTCCATTTCTCATTTGTGTGCCTTTGTGTAGACTCAAGGATTCCCCACATCTGGAATATTCTCCCTCCTCATTTTCTATTCTTATAACGTATATACTTATATATATTGCTCACCTTACCCCAATTAGAACATGATTCCTTAAAAACAGACACTATATCTGATTGTGTCTTTGTATGTCCAGGGTTTAGCATAGTGCCCAGCACAAAGTAAGCATTTAATTAGTGCTTATTCGATTGATTTGAATTAAATTTGAGAAAGTGTGTCATGCTTTTGATGATCCCAAGCTGCTCCCTGACACAAAAGACCAACTTTTCAACACCAGTATTCTCCCAGTGATACTTCCATATCTACAAATCATGATGCGCCATGATTAAAATTTATAAAAATCAAAATTGTTGTTGATCCAAAAATCAATGAAGAAGTCCATATTACACGTGATAATTTATACAAGATGCAGCATATAAACGATCACAAGAATGCATAGGCAGAAAAGGTGAACTCTCCATGTATCAAAAGTAAGGGACAAAATGTGGTCAGCCTGTGTTGCACTAGTAACTACAATATACTAAAACAAACAGAGGACAACTACTATCATACTTGTGAAAATCACTTTAGAGGCTTCATGTAAAGCTATGGACAAGAAATGTACACGATGCAATATATGCATATATACACATAAATAATACATGTATATGTATGGCTTCAATCTATGTTGTTGCAATCTACTTTATTATACCTACATCAGTGATATCATGGATCCATCAAAAAATCTACTCCATTGTACCTACATTGGTGAGATCATGGATCCATCAAAGTATAAAAAGGAAGATGAGTTACGACTCATCTTCAGTCATTAAAGCTTAAATGATATCACTATATATAACTGCTACTCACTATGGCTCAGGAAGTATGATTTTATGACCACTCTGACTTCTATAAGGGTATATGGTTTTCTTTATGGGCAGAGGATGGATAGAAGGACCCTTTGAGACTCAGTTTGGAAATTTCAAGAATTAGATAACGTGTGTTAGGTTGACCAGCAAGCCTGTGATCCTCCAGGATAGGATTGAGTTTTGAATCTTTTTAATCAGTGTATCATGGGGGAAGACCAAGATAACTATGCATGAGTTAACTAAAAATCCACATTCACCTTTTCTGGGGAGGAACTTTTACTGGAGGCATCCAGGAAGGCCCCAAACACTTTATGTGCTAGAGGAAAAAAAGTGGCTATTAAGGTACTATCAGCACCATGGCTGGGGATAGAAGCAGAGTCAGGAAGTCTGTCAGTACAGTGTCTAAGGAATGCAGTAGAGTCAGATACTGTTATGTTGCTCTTCCTCACAATTAACATGTAATTAAGAAATTTAAGAAGGAGGAAGAATGGTGTCTGGTGCTAGCAGTGAATTAGACTGGTCACAGTTAAGAAACCTTTGGTAGATTTAATGGTTTGTAGAAAGAAAATCAGATCCATTTAAGCCTCCAAGAACTGGAAAGGATATAATTACAATGTCTGGGATCCTCCAGGGATCTCCCTGACAAGTCTGTGTTTCTATGTCTTCACTATCAATTTGTTCCATGGAAAGGCAACCAGGGGACAAATGTTTTGGATCTACCTTTTGTAATCTCTGTTTAATATCCCTCCAATAGCCAAGTACAAACAAGTTTGTAAGGATGAGGTATTTTGGTATCTATGTAGGTTATATCTCTTATATTTTAATGTCTGAGACTATTAACCTTGGAGTACATGTGTGAGAGATCCAGATATAATGGAAACAATGACTTCCTATGCATCCACAATCATATAGCTCTAATAATGTGACACCTAATCAACAGAATGAACATGAAATAACCAGTGCCCATTTATATTATTGATTTTCTAGGATATTTTTGTATTATACTTCATGCCATTCAAGAATGGTGATTTCTTTAATGTAGATACTCCTTTCACCAACACAGATTGTGACATCTCTATAATATAGGCTAGAAGAGCTGCACTAATCAAAATATTCATTAGCTAACCTGGGAATAAATATCTCTAAATTTTAAGTAGGCTAGTCCATAGGCAAGAGATGTATAGTCTGTCTCCTGGTCTGTACTCAAAGATTTTCCAGTTTGGTAGAATATCCCAGAGCTTGCTCTCTGTCTTCAAGAACTCAGGATGACCTTTATATACTACAATGAGGCATCAGAGGACGCGTATAGATTTTTAACTAAAAATAAATTCATGTATTCACTATGGATGACAGTAATGGTGGGAAGTTGGGAAAGATGAGAAGTCCAAAGTATTCATAATTAAGACTCAGTTATTTTTTAAAATCTACAAAGTTCAAACAGAAAAGAATGCAAATCTGATGACAGTTATCTTTAATTGTACTTTATTTTATATAATCCTGATGTGTAAAGTTTAATGTTACCAAATTTTAGAAAAACTTCCAAGTTTCTGTCAACATTACAAAGGCATCTATAAATAAGACACAATCAAAGAAAAGCAAAAAATTCTCCAGTTTTTTTTGAGGTTGAAAACATGAGTTGAAATGAACCCCCAAATTTTTTCCTCCAAAAGTGAAAAACAATAATTGTTATCAAACATTTTAAAAGATAAGCTTATATTATTATATGGAATCATAACAGCATAAATTAAGATTTGGACAGAACCATAGAAATCATCTAGGTCAGTGGTGTCAAACAACCAGTGGCAGCTGCACCCTGCAAAACTCCCCAGTGTAACTGGAAACAGATTGAAATATAATTAGAGAAGGTTTAACAATAGAAGTAGAAACACAATACAACCTGGATAATGTTAACTTGTGGTTTTCTAAGTCAGTATAAGGCCCATTAGAGATCCATTTCTACCTGAGTTTGACACCTCCAATTAGGTTATTCCTTTCATTTCATACGTGAAGAAACCGGCATAGAGAGATGATATGATTTAATGAAGGTCATATAGTTAGTGCATAGCAAAGGCAAGATTCAATTCTAGATACAATACTATTTTAATTTTATCTTAATTATAAAATATGCACTGAGAGGAATTAATCATATATTGGCACTAGCAAATATCAATAATTTATGTAGCACTTCAAGGTTTGCAAAGACCTTTCCAATTATTGTCTCATTTGTTCCTCCTAATATTATTCTGTCATTTATCCTCACAACAGCCCTAGGAGGTAGGTACTATTATACTGTTATACAGATGAGGAAACTGAGGCAGAGAGAGATTAAGTGTTTTTACCAGAGCATCTGAGGCTTTATTGATATCAGGTCTTTAGGTCCAACACTTTATCTGCTATTTCACCTAACTGACATGAAATAGAAGATTTTTTAAATCCATCTTATCATTTTTTATATCATTAATAATAAATATCTAAATTATTTACAATATTTTATTCTAAATGTTCCACCAAAAATTCACTTCAAATGAAAGGATGATAGAATTTAGAACTAGAAGTGATTTTTGAGGCAGCCATCAAGTACAACCACACCATTTTACAGATAAGAAAACAGACTTGGCAATCAAGTGACTTGCTCAGGTCACACAGCTTATACACATCAGGCAGTTCTAAAACTTAGGTCTTCCTGACTCCAAGTGGAGCATTCCATCCACTGTAACACTTACCTGTAAAAAGCTTGAGAATCACCATATAAGGGTCTTTGAAGGTTAGGCACCACTGAGTTCTCTGCAACAAGTGGTCTGCTATTTGCAAGACATGGAAATAACCTGTTGGTGCCATCTGGGCTTTCAAAATAGCTTTCCCAAACTTACTACTCCAGCATCGAGTCTTGCATTGAGGTCAGTTGTGAGCACATTAAAAGGCAAATGGGACTCCCTGCGGTGAACAACCACCTCCTCACATTTGTGAAACAACTGCCATACTGCCAGCTTTCCTTGTTCCGTGACAAGGCTCCAGTGCCTCTCCTGGGAGCCTTCTGGCAGCAGTGGCAAACAACAGAGGCCAGCAGGAATGTAGGAGAACAGGTGTTCAGCCTTCCCTGGGCTGTCTGCATGCAGAGAGAGACTAGGCCAAGCACCACCAGGGCTTCCCATTTCTTCAATGCCCTCTTGCCCTCACCCATTTCCGTGTCTTGCTTCTTTTCATGCAGCAGATGTTTTAAAGATTTGTCTGCTGGGCCATGGAGCTTAGAACTTGCTGCTGGCTGGTTTTCTTTGTCACCTTTCCAGAAGCCCTTTATGGGAAGTTACCCCAGGACTATAGGTCCTCATAATGCAATTTTGAGGATGAAAAGCCAGGTCAAACATAAAGTGCTTTTGATCAAAAATGAGGGAAATGACAAATCAAAGCCTAAGGATGCTCCGGGCTACTCAGTTACTCCAGGCTTTTGGCTTCTACTTCCATTCTAATAATTTATGGAACGGAAAATCCAGGGGGTGGGTTGGGGAGAAAGAAACAGTCAAGATAAAGTCATGTCCACAGAGAAAGTCATGAAAATCCCCATGCTGTAAGGCTTTTCCCAGACTATCATGTTACCTTCCTACAATCTCCATCTTTACAAATGCAAGAACAATAATTAATTCCATAGGTCATGGGGAAATTCTGAACTGTACACGGATCCAGATCACATATAATAATTAATAATAATAGCATTGCTGTTCAGTCATTTCAGTTGTGTCTGACTATGATCCCATTTGGAGTTTTCTTGGCAAAGATACTGGAGTGGTTTGCCATTTCCTTCTCCAACTCATTTTACAGAGGAGGAAACTGAGGCAAACAGGATTTAGTGACTTGTCGAGGGTCACACAACCAGTAAGTGTCTGAGGTCAGATTCAAACTCAGGTCTTCCTGACTCCTGGCCCAGCGCTTAATTCACTATTCCACCTAGCTGCCCTAATAATAACAACAGATAGCATTAATATAGCACCTTAAGGTTTACAAGGGAAGGCTTTGTGTGATGTGTGATGTTGAAGAGGCAGTTGTGTGCCCCTCAGCTAAGCAACTTAGTTCTGCAAACTCAGAGGAGGAGGAAATTAAGCACCTGCCGTGTTCCCAAACATTATCTCACAACAACCTGATGAAGCAGCTGTCATTACTAGCCTTCTTTTACAGGTGAGGGAATGAGGACAGACAGACGTTAAGTGAATTGTTGACAGTCACGTAGACAGCCAGTGTCTGAAGATGAATTTGAATTCAGGTCTTCTTAACACAAAGCCTACCCCTCAATCCACTGTGCTAGTTACCTCAAGGAGGACAAGACGTAAGGAAAAACACATTAAGCTTCTATCATGCCTCAGGTCTTGTGCTAAATTCTGGAATACAAAGAAAGATATAAAATAAAAAAGGAGGGAGAGGAGGAGGAAGAAGAGAGATCATATTGACTGATCGGACCTCCTTACTCTCAGTGACTTGTATTTTTCCAGGCCTCACATACATTACAAATGCTTGCTGACTATTTCCTTATGTAACTTCATGGAGCAGTGGCTGGAATGCCAGACTTGGAATCGCCTCAGACATTTCCTAGCTGTTTTCTCATCTGGGAAATGGGGGAAATAATAGTGCATACTTCCCTGGGGTTGTTATTAGGATCAAATGAGGTAATTAAAGTTATATAGATGCTAACTGTTGCTTTTTTATCCTTATGAGATAAACTAGGTTAAGTATCATCATTTCTATATTACAGATTAAAAAAATGAAACACAAAGGTTAAGCTAGTCAGTTTCACAATGAATCAACAACAGGGACAGTGAAGGACTTCAATTCTCTTTCTCCCTGATCTTGAGTTCTTTTTTCCCTCTACCACACTATATCCTAATCACAGATCTAAAACTAGAAGCCACAAGGACTCTTTAATTCCACTGCCTCATTTTACAGATGAGGAAACTGAGGCCCACAGAGATTAAGTGATTTGCCCAAGGTCACCTTAAGTAAGGATGTCTCAGTGCTCTCCACCTTTGGTATTTTTTTCTGTAAGACACAAAAGGAAAGTGAATTAACATTGAAAAATGTCTCTGAACTATTCTGTGAAGATGAAGAGAAAGAGATCCCTGAAAGTGATTCTTCAGCTTGTGGTCCAAGTGGCAGTGAAACATTACCCTGCTATACAATAGTGTCACTGACTTGAAACATGGATCTGTACCCTTGATGGTGGGGTATTTGTGCAGGAAAGACAAGGGTAGATATTATACACAGACCTTACATATGAGGCTCTTGGTTTAGTTCAATAAATCAATAAGCATTTTAAGCACTTACTGTGTGCTAGGCAATATTCTAAGCCTTGTTACTAGCCATTTCTGTGACCTTGAATAACTCAATTCAACTCAACTCCAGCATTTATTAAGTGATTAGTATATGTAAGGCAATGGAGATATAAACTCAGAATTAATTACAATAACTGGCCTCAACAAACTTACATTGACTAGGAAGATATAAACATGTCAAAAGAAAAATTAGGTAAAATTTGAGAGAGAGAGAGATAACACTAAAAACTAGAGATACCCAGACAAGTTTCCCATATGAGTAGGACCTGAGCTGAGCGTTGAAGGAAGCTATAGATTCCACAAGTGGAGATGAGGAGGGAGTATACTCTGAGGGCAGGTAGATGGTGCAATGGATAGAGTACTGAGCCTGGAATCAGGAAGATCTGAGTTTAAATCCAACCTCAGACACTTACTAGATGTATGACCCTTAACTATGTTTGGCTCAGTTTCCTCATCTGTAAAACTAGCTAAAGAAGGAAATGGCAAACCACTCCAGTATTCTTGCCAAGAAAACCCCAAAAGGGGTCACAAAGAGTCAGACATGACTGAAAACAACTAAAACATGCTACTGGTAGAGGGAAAAACTGTGCTAAGGTATGGAGGTAAAAGATGAGATAACAAGTTTGGGGAACAGTGAGCAAGCCAAGTTGACTGGTACACATAGTGTCTGAAAAGGAGGAATGTGCAGTAAGCCTGAGAAGGGAGACCAGAGTCAGATGGTGAAGGGCTTTAAATACTAAAATGATCAATGTGTATTTTATCCAGAGGAAACAGAGAGCCCCTGAATACTTTTTAAGCAGGGAGTGACATAGATCTCTGCTTTAAGGAAGATTATTTTGGTAGCTATGTGAAAGAGGCCTCAATTTCCTCCTCTCTGCAGTGTAGTTAATAATGACAGAATCAGGGAATCAGAAGGGCCATTACAGTGTCATCTAATTCAGCCCCTTTCGTGAAATCCCTCCACAAAACTTCAGACAACTGACTATCCAGCTTTGGTTTGAGATTCACTGGACTAGTCTAGAAACAGAGAAATCACCCCCTCATGAGATAACTCATTCTGGACATCTCTAAATGCTCAGAAGTACTTCCTAATTTTGAGTCAAAATCTGCCTCCCTCTAATTTTCACCCATTGGCATTAGTTCTGATTCAATTCAATAAACATTTATCAAGTTCCTTTCACTGCTGTGCAAGGCAGAGTGATGCAGTGGGTAAAGTTTCTAAACAAAGAGTCAGGACAGCCAGCTCCATGGTAAGTGATCTCTGGCCAAGTCACAGAGCCTTTTTGAGCCTCAGTTTCTTTATCTGTAAAATAGATAAAATAATTGCATACACCTCAAAAGGCTATTGTAAAGATTAAATGAGACTTTGTATGTAAAGTGCTTCACATACCTTTAAAGCATTATTCATAGTGCTTTGCAAATAAATGTGAGCTGTCTTTACTATTCTAAGGACAATTTTACCAGCAAGAGATAGTGAAATGGACAGTCTACTGATGCTGCTGCTTCTTTCTGCCCCTTTCTACCTTTCTATGGGGCTCCCTCCACTCTCCTCCCAGTCCCATTGGATTCCCAGATCTTCCTGTTTTCTTCCACTTTCCTCTGCTCTCAGAAAAGGCTCTGGTAAACTATTTACATTTATCACTATGAATTCATTTAACTCAATGTGTTACCTCTCCTAGGGATATCCAGCACTTTAAGTGTTATCTCTAATTGTGGAATAGAAGGTTTTGCCTCTCTTAAAAGAATTAGGGATAGCCAGTATAGAGTTAGGGGAGTACTTGGGCTTGAAAGGGGGCTTTTGCAGCCCTAGAGGCATCCCCTCACTCAATTTGTATTAGGTCAGCCTGACTACCTCTACACAGAGCAAAACCAGGAAATCTCAGAGAAGGGGTGAGACAATGTGATTACATTACATTAAAACGTTGTTCATGAAAATGCTTGGAGGAAAAGTGAGGCGGGCTTCACTTCAAACTGATTTCTAAAACTCTATATTTTTTAAAAGATAAATTCTAAAATGATTATTTAAATTGCAAAATGATTAACCTCTAGGATCATTTAAACTTTGAGCTCTCTCTTGCTTATGAAATATAATTCAATTTGTCCCCCAAATTTACATCAAATTTCTCTTGAATGAAGCAAGGGATACAGATGTGCGTAGGGATACTATTAACCCTTGCCTATCTTTTTCTCATATATGTAGTATTCAGTTAAATATTTAAATAGTAGCATCAAGAGGCTGATGATCAAATATACCTCCTACCTCTTGATAGAAAGATTGGGCTAGAGTCACAATGAGATATGCTTTCCCACGCCTGGCCAGTGTTTTAATTTGTTTAGCTGAAATATACATATTTATTATGAGAAAGCTTCTGGTGGGTGTAGGTTAGTGGTATGTGTATGTACGTGTGTATATATATATATATATATATATGTATGTTTATGTATAATATGTGTATGTATATGTGTGTATATGTATATATGTGTACATATATTAATATATAAATGTATATAACCAAAGTTAATAGTTTCTCATGCAAGTCTTTTTATTGAGCACTGCATATTAAAATATTGTGTTTATGGATGGTTAAGTTCACAATAAAAGATAATATTTAACCTAAATCTTTTCTGAAAAAATGCAATTACAAATAACCAAGCGATTCAAAGTTGTTCTTCCTAGCATGGGAATGATTGAAAGGTTTTCTCTTAAACATTGATAGTCATTTGCTGCTATTTCTCTGTTTCATTGTTTATATACATAAATTTATATAATAAATTTAGCATAGCTGTACTACATCATCACTTTACATAGACTCCACGCTCATTTTTTTTAGGCTGGACTTACATATGTCAGAACAAAGGACAGCACTATTCAAGGAAGAACATGAAAATGAATCCTAGAATCTCAGGGTTAGAAGAGACCTCAGAGGTCAGCTAGTACAACCAATATCTAATTTACATATTTATATACTTGTACTCTTAAAGGAAGTCTGATGAAAGACCTTGGTTTCATTTGTAAATCAGGGGGTTAGGTTAGATAATCTAAAATTTTATATTTGTATGAGTCTAAACATTGAACCCCTTTTCCCTAAATTTCAGTATAGAATAAAATCTATTTTAGAACTAATTAATATTATTAAACTAAATACTTACAATGATTAATTAATGATGCAAAACAATTAATTTTATACAAAAACAGACCAGTTGTTTCCGTTTCACAAAATGTTCATGCTTAGAGAAAGTATTTGCCACATTTCCTTACAGCGATGACTCATTTAATGTACATATTGCATTCTATCCAAGTTTTCTAATTAGTAACTAATCATTACCACACTTTAAATTAGTTTTTACCATGAGAGATTAAAATTGCTACTTTTTGTAACTGAATATGACGGAATAGGTTCTGATTTTTTTTTTTGAGTGGCTAATACTTTTTTTAAACTCATCAGAATCTTCAGTTGACCGTGTCTTGGGAAATCCTAAGACGATTAGTCATTTATTTGCCTTCAGTAAATGTTGAAGTAAAGCAAATTTAGGAATATAGTCTGAAAAAGTGAAATGCCTAAGTCACTTATTATTTCTAAGTGAAGTTAGTGAACTTCCATTATAGTGATGTGTAACTTCCTTCTTATTTTTAAGCATTAATGGTTGCTGGTTAGTAACCATTAGGAAAGAGAATCCCATACGTAATTAATTTCACACATCTGAGAAAGCATTGTAAGAGAATTGTTCAGTCATTTCTTAGATGCTATAGTGAAATTCTAAGCCCTGAGATAGCAATGTTGTGATGTACTTAAGTTTAAACCTAGTTAGAGACTTCCATGCAACGGTCCGTTTAGCATCTTGCTTTATAGAGAGGCCTGGATAAGAATGGAGGGGAGGGGGGGTTTTAACATAAAGCTTTGACAGATGGTACTCAGCCTTTGACTCCTGCTGAGCTCAGCAGGACCTATGGTTTAGAAGGTTAGGGCTGTCAAAATGACTCTGCCTATCAAGTGAATAACAAAGTGTAGACTGCCAGTCTATTTCCTCTACAAAACTTAGATTTTACATGTCATTCTTAACAGTCTTTCTGGTGATTTCATAACTTCTAAGGAGAAGAACTGGAGCTTCCCATGCATGCCTCACTATTTAAGAAACTACTTGAAAAAGGAATTCTCAGGAACTGAAGGAGGAGGTAAGCCACAAATCTATTGTCTTCCTGTTAGTATCCCTTAGGAGGTTTCTTCACTTCAAAAGGATTCAAAGTCTAGAAGACTGGATGCTAAATATGAATCTTAAAAAGCTAACTTTAAGAAACACTGTCACCAAACAGGTTAATTTTTTTTTATGAAGAACTCTAGATTTAAAGGAAGTTATTCCCAGTTCCTACAAAATATTTGAACTAGAGAAGAAAATTATTTCAGCCAACAATGTATCCAGGGCATTGATAATATGCAGATATATTTACTAAATATCTTTCAACTCTCCTAATTGATATTCCCCTTTCCTCTCATCTACTGAGTGACCACACTCACCTGGTGTTGATCAAGATAGAAATTCTAATAGAATTTGCTTTTTTGTGTGCGCTTTCCACCTACTTTGCCTGGTAAGTCTGATGTTTTGCTTTCTGTTTATTCAGTGATGTGTTTCCAGACTGTAGGTGCTCTCCTGATATTTTGCTAAAGTATACATGCATAGATTAATAAGCATAGGCTTTTAAAAAATATGATAATGTTGATGTATGGAATATTTTATGATATTTTTGAATTGTTCATATCATATGACTAGTTGGTGATCTTCTGGCATTCTTTTGCAATTCTATTGTAAAAAGACTTACCACTCAGTGCCTTTTATTTCTTCTGTATTATTTCTTCAAAACCAATTTAAAGTCATGGCAAGGCATTCTGAAAATATAAGTGTTGACTAATTCAATCCTATCATGATCCCTGGGTCTTTCAATTGTCATTGTAAGAATAGATTGAAAGAGTTAGAACCAACTTTACTATTTGACACTTGGTTTATGCAGACCACTATTTCTCACCACTTATGAAAAAGAGATCTCATGCACACGCACAAGCACAAACACAAACACACAAACACCATAATTTTATAAAATATTTGTCTCTAGTTTTTTTTTGTTTCCTAATTGTCTCATCAACTTAAAGGAAACATTATCCTTACTAATCTACTTAATCAATACTAAAATGCTTTCAATATTTAAAGAAAAAATAGATTTAAAGGACTTTCCTCTCTTGAACACCTATTTTTGAATCTCTGCCCAGAATTCCACTTGCTAAGATCCTAAAGGAGAGCCAGTTTCCATATGATAGATGTCAAGTGATGCATTTTTTCCAAATCAAAATTCATGTAATGTTAAAGCAGCCACTGTAACTACTTGGTATCATCAGGCTGAACTGCAAACAGCCCCAACCTAAGTCGCTTCTCTCTCTTTCCTGACCTAATCTCCCCTCATTTTTTTTGATAAGCCTGTTGCTTTCTTTCAAAGTTTGTCAGAATAAGGGCAACTTAAGCAAATGAATTTTTATTTTCCTTGCATTTCTGAAGAGCTTCTATGTGATTTTTTTTTATTTCTATGAGAAAGAAAAACTTCTGGAATTTTGTCTGAGAAGTCTATAAAATAGATGTCCTGGAAATCAAGGTCATCCTTAACAATAAATCTGAAATAAAGCTAAGCACATGCCTGTAATCCCTGCTGCTGGGGAAGCTGAGGCTGATAGATTGCTTGGGCTCCAGAGTTCTGAGGCTAAAGCTGATGGAGTGTCTGCATTAAGTCCAGTATGAGTGCAGAGAGCCCACCAGACTGCCTAAAGAGGAGTGAACCAGCCCAGCACAGAAGCAAAGCATATCAAAGCTTCCATGCAGATTGGCAGTGGGATTGGGCTGAGTGGCCACTGCCCTTCCAGCCTGGGCAAGATAGTAAGACCTCAAAGAGGGGAAGGAAGGCTTTAATAAGAAAGAGACTAAAATGGATAAGCTTTTTGAGAAGCGGGAACAGAGACTTAGAAATCCCTCTTGATGTACCCTACAGTCCTAACCTCTAAGTTTGAGGCTTAGCCCTGAAGGATCTTAGTAAGCACCCCATGAAAGTTCTCTTCAAGTGGTTTTAGGATTGTAGCATTACTCATTAGAGTCTAAAGGAAAGCCAGTATCACACTTTATTCCTTAAGGAGCCAAATAACCAAGCACAAAAGTGGAATAGAAGAGAGGGATAGTATTTCAAGGGCTTTCCTGGGTTCCCCTACTCCTGGTACACTACCATGGGGATTTCACCCACCTCTAGGGTGGTATGAAAAATGTGACATTCCATGTACACAGTGCAATTGGTTTTGTGATCTGAACATTGCTCAACAGAGATGAAGTGAAAGCGAATACACAACTTCAATTTCATACTTGCCTGAATGGAAAGGAAGAAATGAGATTGGAAAGAAGGAAGAAAAAGAAAAGGGATGTGGGGCTTCTAACTGAAATATACTCTAAATGAAAAGACCACTATGTAAAGCAATTTCTGCTTAACACAAATTTACCTGAGGACATGGGGAAGGGACAGAGGGAGAGAGTCGGGAAGAGGGCTGCATGCCAGTGGGGGAAAGAAGCTGGCACAGGTTTCAAAGATTAAGTAGGGGCTCAGAGAAGCAAGGACAAGAGGAGGGAGCACCCATGGGGGAAGGGGGCAAAGTGGCACAAAGTTCTCCTATTGGGTTGGAGGTATCAAGCCAAGCCCCTGATCAGGTAGCAACAGCAGGGGTAGTTGCAGCCTCTCTGCTCTTCCCCTCTTCTGCTTTTTCTTGGAGAATTTTTTAAAGTATTTTTATGGGAGTAGGGGGAGTGTTGAAAGGAGAGCAAGTGATCAAGCACAGTAATATTCAGCAAGCTAACTTTTGTGGGTTTTGTTGTTGTTATTGTCTTGGAATGTGAATTTCTTTCAGAACTCTTTATATAAAGTCAAATTTGCCTAATGAGAATTTATGTAGAGAACTCTCTGTACTCATTTTCATTAGTATAATGTGTAAAGGCAGCTGAGAGCACAGTGGGTAGAATGCCAAACCTGGAGTCAGAAAGACCTGAGTTCATATCTGACATCAGGCACTCACTAGCTATGTGACCCTGGGTAAGTCATTTAACTTCTTTGCCTCAGTTTCCTCATCTGTAAAAATAGGAATAATAGTAGTATCTACCTTCCAGGGTTGCTGTAAGAATCAAATGAGACCATCATTGTAAAATGCTTAGCATAGTGCCTGGCACATAGTAAATGCTATATAAATGTTAGCTATTATTATAGCTTTCTTAATCCTATCTTGGTTTTTGTTTTTAAATGAACTGAAAGTGAAGGGAAGAATGAGTTATTTCTTTAAGAAGATGAATCAATTACTTATTATGTTTGATCACTTCAGTTTGTCCTTCAAATATTCACCCACGTTGCCTTTTCTTGTGTCTACCTCAAGTGAAATGGAAATTTGATATATCATTTTCACAAAAAAAGGAGAGTTATAGTAGATGAACAGCTGATCTCAAAATCAGAAATTAGGGTTTAAATCCTATCCCTGATACATGTGGGCTGTGTGACCCTAGACAAGTCACAATCTCTCAGTGTGAGAAGCAGCTCTCTAAAACTAGAATACAGGGCAGGTAACAATCTGGAGCCAGGAAATAACTTCATATGTGAGCTCTCTACACATATGAAACCACATATCCCCCCACCCAAAGAAAATAAATAAGGAGAAAAGCCACCTAGCAATCAAAGCAATGGAAGGGCTTGTTTGTCTCAAAATAAGCCCAGATTTTTATCCATATTGTCCCAAACATTATCAATTGCTTTAATTAATTGTGCCTACATAGACCCAGTTATTATATTCAAGCTCCTGTGAATAAAAAATAACTTTATTCAGTAGTTTTATACAAAAATCAAAATTTGTCATGGTACAATAAAACAATAAAATTCAGGGGCTTTGTACCTTTTACATTCTATGAAATCTTCCATATGACACAGTGTACATGGCTCTGGGCCTGGAGTCAGGAAGACCTGTGATCAATCCAGCCTCAGATACTGACAAGGTGTGACCCTGGGCAAGTCATTTCACCTTTGCCTCAGCATTCTCACCATAATAGTAATAGCATCAACTTCACAGCACTATCATGAGGGCCAAATGAGGTACATAACTGTAAAAGTGCTTAAGGTAGGTGCTTAATAAATTCTCCTTTCTGATTAATGTTCATAAGACCATCCAAGAACTTGTTGTAACCCAGGCAGGAGCCCTAAGAGACCTGTCAATTATATCTGCTGCAACCACAGAGTGATTTGATTTTTTTCCAAAGAATCCCTGAGGGGAATAGCTTCCTAGACTTAGAACCAAAAGGGAATTTAAAGGTCACTTCATTCAATGCATTTTACAGATGAGGAAACTGAGACAAGAAAGATTAAATGACTTGTCCAGGGTCACAGAGCTAGTAAAGGACAAAGTCAGGATTTGAAGCCAACCACCCTGACTTCATATCCAGCACTCTTCACATTGTACCACAGTCCTCCAGGAAATTTAGGCTCTAAAAACGCAGACAACCACCAATCTAACTTATGAACAGAAATCTTTTTTGCAAACTTAGACAATATATTAATAATGAATACATATTCAAATAATTCTCAAAACAATCCAATTGCAGCATTGCCTGGAGACTATTAAACTAAATGACTAATGTTTGTTTGATTTATCTGGCATACAAGTACCTTCCTCACTGGAGAGATCAGTACTTTATTTTCAATGGTATCTACCGTTATATATGTAAACCGATCTACTAAAGTTCAATATCATCTTCAAAATGTTTTTGAATGATTCATTCATCTCTTCAAAAACCATTTATTAATAGAGTACTTGTGAAAAATATTGTAAGTGATGAAAGAAATAAAAAGCTTAACTAAGACAAAAAGGAACAAACATTGGGTCATACCCAAAGAGGGAGACAATAGCAAAATTCATAAACGTTGGTTTTACTGTCAAAACTAACCATGGTTTTTTTATCCAAATTTAATTCATCCAAATATTAATAAATAATAAATTTTCTATAACTCTATAGGAGACCAAAGAGATTATCTAGACCAGAAATTCTTGAACTTTTTTGTATCATGGACCCTTTTGGCAGTCCAACAAAATATATAGACCCTTTCACAGAATAAATGTTTCTCCTTAGAATTACAAAGGAAACCAATTACATTGAAATAGTCATCAAACTATTTTTTTAAAACATTTAACAGATCTCTTTTTAAGAATCCATGATTCTAGTCCAACTTCCCTCATTTTATGGATGAGAAAACTAAGGGCCAAAGAAATGAAATGATTTGCCAAGTTTCACAGAGGTTGAGTCAGATTTGGAACCCAGATACTCTAAATCAAGCAGTCTTTCCACATAAAGCACCTTGCATTTACTAATGTGATTAGAGTTCCTTCTCACATGACAGCTAAAATCAGCCAAACAAAAAATGTGATCAATGAAAATTAATCACTAACCTGGGAATTATAACATGTTGTGAAAGTGTGTTGAAATAGAGAGAAGGGGCGTTATAAGAAAAAGCACAAACAGACCCCTGTTTGCACTCATGGAGTCTTGTCCTTGACTATGAAGGTCCAGATATGAAAATGAGCATTAAGAAAGTCTGAGTCCCCACCTTAAAAGAGAGAAGTTTTAAAAATAATTATCTTTATTAATCTAATATTAATTAGACCATTACTAATACCTTACATTAGCATAGAGCTTCATGCTTTTTTTAATTCTTTCACATGATTATTTCATCTGATCCTCACAACACACTGTGAGGTTGGTCACGATACCCTTTAGTTTTCTCATTTATGAAATGAAGAGACCAGTCTAGATGACCCCCCAAGGTTCCCTCCAGTTCTAAATCTATGATCACACGATCATTAAATTATAAGGTCTCTAAGTCTAAAGTCTATGAAAACACCTACTTTGTGGCTAGGGACATTAAGGCATGCAGAGTGTAAGGGATTTGTCCATGGTCACCTAATTAGAGCTAATCAGTGCCAGAGTCAATATCTTTTCAAGCAGTTCAATATTCTGTCTACTATATAATATCTTTTATGTATTCTTGACCAAGAATAGCCTTAATCAGAAAAAAATGAATTACTTAAAACTAATAAATATTTCACCTTGACAATAAAAAACATAACAACTCACTTAGATGCCACCTTAGACAGTTTGCAAAATTCTTCTGTCACACGAACCCTATGTTAAATAGTGCAACTATTTTATCTACATACTATGGATGAGAAATCTTCAGTATAGGAGAGATGAAATGACTGCCTTGCCAAGGATCACACAACTAATGATTGGGAAAATCAGGATTTGAACTCAGGGCTAATGACTACAACTCCAACACTCCTTCCACTATTTTACCATGTTGTCTCCAGCTCTATGGCTTTGTTAATTACTCTAACTGTCTGTGGACGTCATCAGCCTATAGCCTTCAGCTACTGCCTCTGATGCTGTGGTAAGCAGTTAATCCTTCCAGGAAGCTTTCTAAATAACATGTGAATTCTGCAAACCAGACAGAAGAGGGAGCTGTCTGTTTGGACAATTGCTGACAAAAAAAATTTTTTTGAATAAATTTAGAAGCAGTGAAGTTCTAATTTAAATTCTAAAGTCTTGGTGTATTGACTTGGTTGTTTTATAGCAACATTAATGTTTTCTTGTGCATAAAAATGAACTAGAAAACTGCCTACAAAGCCATAGGCTTCACACTAAAACAATGAATGGCGAGGCAAAAGGTTATAAACCATTTTAAGATGAAAGACTATAAGAATGCCCAATTTTATTCATCAGGTATAGATTATAAACTGTGGGCACAGTACACATTTGCCAAAAAGAATTGGGGTTAGGCAAGGCGGTACATGGAGCTGCTGAAATTGGACCCTAATGCCATAAACAAACCACCTTGTTTCTCATGTTACAATCCTTTGGAGCACAGGGTCCTAACCATAACAGCAAACTCTAACTTCAGAAATGATGCTATGAACATCTGGAAATAATGTAAAGCTGTTGGACTGCATCTTTCTGGTAAGCAGCACCAAATAAGACTTACTTAATCTATATGAGAGAAAAAGAAATATTCTGTCCCCCAATTTGTTATGACATCTGAAAGTTCATGAGGTTATGACCCCCTATTTGAGAAAGCATCTCCCACCACCTGCAAATACCCCAGGAAAAGCAGTTGGAAACAATAAAACACGTGCTAGTTAACTGTTGCCAGGGGAACAGTTAGGGTTCACCAATAAGAGCTCTCCAGCTTCACAGTGGCTTTGTCTGAGGGAGACATGGGCCAGCTGTTAGTGAATGACCATTGTTACAGAGCATCAGAAAATAAAGAATGAGCAGACAAGCTAGCTCCCGAGAAAGTTGATATCTTATGTAT
This sequence comes from Potorous gilbertii, assembly GCA_028658325.1. Lineage (NCBI taxonomy): Eukaryota > Metazoa > Chordata > Mammalia > Diprotodontia > Potoroidae > Potorous > Potorous gilbertii. Next base: position 171,462,262 of record CM053769.1, on the reverse strand, counting down.
TTCTGGACTAAATATCTATTTTACGTTACAAATTACTTCTTAGCTCCCAGAGATTAACATACATTATATAAAAGATGAAAAAAGGGAATATTCCAAAACCTCTGTTCTTCAAAGAAATTTCAATTTCAACCATTCTACCCATCTTTTCATTGATTCACAACCACCACAAAGGATCAGCCTTAGGCAAAAGTATAAGGTAGGGAGTTTGTGGTCAATACCCTCACCCTATTCCCTTTAATGCCTCCTTGACTCTCCTCTAGTGATCACACCTCCAAAACTCCTGTCATCCACACCCCCTTGGTGCTAAACATCCTGCGCCACCCAGGCCTGCTGTAACTGCTCCAGACTTCTCCCTTCGTTTGTCAAAACTTACCTGGGCAGTGTCCTATTCCCTCCATCCCTTGATCTCTGCTAAGGGGAAATCTTATCAAATCATTTGTGGTAAAAAGTTAACAGCTAATACCATGGCATATTACCCCTTCCACATTACCATTATAATTTAAACTAGGTTTTTCAATATCTTGAGTCAAATAAAAACCAAGAAAAAATTGAGCTAGACATTAAGAGATCTGGGTTCTATTATGAGTTGTATGACACTGGGCAAATCATTACCCTCTACGGTCCTCAGTTTCCTCATATATATAAAGACCCAATTCAATAAACCTTTTTCAAGCATCTAATATGTAAAAGGTATTAGGCTAAACTAGGAGGTGGGGATATAAAGGCAATACCAGAACAGCACACACTCCCCCTTGATGGCAAGTAAATTCTATCAGATCTGTTCCTAAGGTCCTTCCAAGCTCTAAAACTCTGTCTCAAGTGCCATTGCCTACATGAGGTCTTTTAGTATCCCCCAGGTTACTAGTGGCCTGTCACCCACCAAATAAAAGACATTTATTCTGTGTATATACATATATTTGTAGAGTATATATACATTTACTATTTGTTCCTGTTCTTTTTCCATAAATATATATATATGTGGAGACAGCGAGGGAGGGAGAGAGAAAATCTTCTAATAGAACCTAAATTCCTTGACAGCAAGAATTTGTTTCATTTTTGTCTCTATATCCCTACTACCTGGAAGACATCTGGCACATAGCAGGCCAATGCATAAAAATCTCTATTTGTTGAATAAATAGATGGATGAATGAATGATAAATGGTAGTTGGACAATGGAAGAGGTATTTTTGGCCAGGACAATGCCTTTCAAATGACTCCAATCTGGTCTATATTCACAGAAGAATGGCCTTGCTTTCAAGTCTTTGATCTCTTCTACATGTCATATCTGTCCATCGATATCTAATCTCTCTAAACCACTCAATCTCAAATAAACAAGATAGGGCCATGATGAGAACAATGGATAACAACCAGTGTAATAAGGAGATACTAATGTTCTGCTATAAACACAGTGAAATTACATTATCCCTTTTACCTTTTACAGAATGCTACATTCAAGTCATAAGCAAGTATCCATAGTTTCTAAATAATAACACTCAGTACTTTGGATCTTAAAACACAGAGTGGTGTAGACTAAGGTACACTGAGCCTATAATCTAAAGAACTGGACCCTGCTCTGGCTCTTCAATTAAGAGATTGACTGATCCATGGGCAAATAAATGGTCCTCTAAGCACCTCAGTTTCTTCATCTGTCAAATGTTTTTGAACTAGATAATCTGTAAAGTCTCCTTCCAACTAAAAAAAAACATGCTTTCACTCTGTGATTCAAATGTTTCTGATCGACTTGTTATTTCATACTAAACTCAAGTTCCATGACATCACTAGGTCCCTGCAGACACGGAACAAAGAGGAAAGTAAGCCAATGGATATAAAAGAATGGTAGGACATGCCCTTCAGTACACCATTACATAGCAAGGTGGAAAGAGAAATGATATCCTTCCCTCAGAGGCAGGTGAAATGATGATGATCATCTATAACTATTACAATCTATGTCACAGCAACAAAAGCTGAGGAGGGAGAAAGAGAGGCATGGGATGGAGAAAAGGAGAAAGGGTATTTCTTAGCAGGAACATAAAAATATCCATTTTACCATCCACACAGCCAATGCTCCTCTCAAGAGACCTAGTTACAACACCTATGAAATGAGTCTCACTAGACCCTCTCTCATCAAGAATGCAAATTTCTTGGACATGAGCTCCCCTTTATTTAAAAAAAAAGTGTCTTCACTTTTTCTATATGACAATATATCAAGGAATAGAAGAAGCTTCTCGTTTTATGTGTAGGAAGTTCTACTAATCTTTGAGACATTGGATGGGAAAGAATGTAGTGCATGATGTTTTTTGAAAGCATTCATTTCTTTCTAGATAATTTGTGATAATATAGCTCCCTATTAAGAAAATAGTCAAAATGATGGAACATTTTTTTCTTTGTACCCAGATGTTTCCTATCTTCTTAGGCTGCAGCTATTTCAACACATTCTTTCAGCTCAACTGATATTAAGTCAGGTCCAGCTGTTATATCTTCTACGTTCATACGAAGGGTTTAATGTTACAGAAGATATTACGGTTCGTGTAAGAGGATCCCGAATTTTCTTGTCAGGGTTCTCAGTTATCTTGGGACTGAAAATTGTGTGAGGTAGATAAATATGCAGCAGGAAAAGTATTGACTAGTGTCATAAATACAGTCAAGCTTTGTTGTAACTTAGATTTTTATATATATTCAGATATAACATAGGTCAAATTTAATCCCAGAAACCTAAGAAGCCTGATATGACATAGCATATGAAGAAGGGGGTAGTACTACCACAAAACAGATATCCTAAGAGTCATGGTCAATTATTTTTCCTGAACTTCTTGTCAACAGGATGGATGATATTGGTTTTTCAATCATTTCAGTCATGTCTGACTCTTTGTGACCCCATTTGGGATTTTCTGGACAAAGATACTAGAGTGGTTTGCCATTTACTTCTTCAACTCATTTACATATGTGGAAACTAAGGCAAAATCGATTAAGTAACTTGTCCAGGCTCATATAGCTTGTGCCCAAGGCCAGATTTGAACTCAAGATGAGTCTTCCTGATCACAAACCCAAAATTTTATCCTCTATGCCACCTAGCTACCCCAATGGGGTAATATAACTTTATATTTTTCTTCTGATTTCATATTGAGGTGTCTGAAACTGAACATGCACACTAATGGGAATTAATATGGCTTCAAGTTCACTGATTTTTCTTAGAATGGAAAACATACATTTGTTCAAACCCCCATGCAAGGTCTGGTCAAGTCAATGTTGTCATATATGCTGAGTGACCCATGTAGGATTTTTCTAGAAATGGAAAGCAAGGAGTTAGTTCAACAGATGGTTGGCTTGGCCCTAAACTGGATCTGACCGCAGTATTCATCGTTGCTTACCCCTTCAGCATGGTGTGTTGGAATGAACTTATGATACTACACACTCTCATTTTATCCTCACAATCTCCCTAAGACATAAATAAGTATATAAGCATACTGAAATTGAGAAGTTAAGGGTCACACAACCCAAGAACACAATTGAGAGTTTTCTGTATCAAAGTTCAACACTCTTTCTACAGTACCATGGGCTTGGGATGATTGGTATGTTCCATAGAACAAGTATCAAGAAAAACAGTAAAAAACAAACCTCCTCTTCTTCCTATTCCTTCTATGTTTTGTTTTGTTTTGTTTCATCTGTATTACAATGGAAAAGATTCCAGTTCCCCAACTGCAAATGTCTAGCCACTTGAATATATTTCTCCAAACCATGGGAATCAGAACTTTGGAATATTTCATCTGGCTTTCTGATCCTAAGAAGGGCCCTAACATACTGTTCTAAGTAAAATCATTGTGTTTTCTGGAAGATGGATTTCCTCCCAATATTTTCATTGAAAATATGACACAGAAGCAGAGATATTCTATTCTTATTTGCTCGCCTGTCTGCATACAGGCTAAAGTGATGGCAAACCCTACCCACAGCCTTGGTTATTCAAGTTCTTTTAAATGGGCAGCAGAATAGGAAAAGCACTACAGAATTAGGTGCTTTATCCCACTTAACTCCCAACCTGAACATGAGTTACAGACTGGGAAATCTCTGCAGGCAAATGTGGTGTTGCTATAGTTATCACACAATTACCCGTAGAGATTCTGCAATCTGACATCATACATCAGATCTGTGCTCCTTCAACTATGTTTCTAAGAGTTACTTCTCCTTTGCTTAGATAAAATAGGATTGACGAAATTACCAAATCATAGCTAACTGCGGTAGACTTTGGTGTCATCTAAACCAAGGATATCCCAATCATACCAATGTATCATGCCCCTTAACTTGTGCAATAAGAGGGGTTTGTAATAGTCCTTGCTAAGCATGACACAGAAAGCGATTTAGTACTACATTTAGAGAACTTATGGTGATCATAGGACCACAGAACTAGAAGGGAACTTAGAGACCATCTAGTCTAAACCTTCAGGGTAAACTGAGGACAAGGGAAGTTGAGCAACTTGCCCAAGGTCACAATTGTAGTAAGCACCCTAAGAGATAGGATACAAATCCAACTCCTCTGCCTCTACAGCCAATGTTCTTTCCACTATATCACATAGTAACAAGCATATGAACAATGAAGGATAAGAATGCCTTTGGAAAGGATCCTGTCCTCCTGGATAGAGTTCTTTAATAAGGGAGTGAGTGACCTCATGAAGCATTGCTAAATGGAAATAAATGTCTCCTTAAACTTTACAGTACCAGTGGACTTTGGATCTCAGAGCTGAGAGGAACTTCCGAAGTTATCCAGTCCAGCTCTTTTTGCCCCCCAATACCATTGTTAAGTGGTCATCTAGATTAGAAGTGTCAAACACTGAAGCCTGCAACCCTTCCCAAGCATATAGGAGCCAGTTTAAAATGTAACTGGGAAATATTTAATAAAAATATCATAAAAATAGATGATATAATATTTTAAATAAGTCAGTATGTGACTCCCAGGGATTCTTATGAATGGACCAGCGGTTCCTGTTCCTATTTGAGTTTGGCACCACAGATCCAGATTACCCTTTAAGGCATTCAGTGATGAAGCTGGACTGCTATCCCTCTCCACCCTGGGACAGCATCAATTTTTCAGAACTTTTTTCTCCCAGGAACTCTCCCTGTAATTTGTACTCATTTCCTTTTATTCTGTCCTCTGAGCCCAAACAGGGGAGTCTCATCTTGCTTTCCCCTAACAATCTTTCAAAGGCTTAGAGATCACATCATATTCTTCATTGGCCTCACCATGTGCTTCTCTAACCTGCCTTTACTAGAATTGAACATAATACTCCAGGTATGACCTGATTAGGGCAGAGTACCAGGAATTTCCATCTTTCCTTCTTCTGGACACTTGTTCTACAATTTGAACATACAATTTGAATGTATTCTAAAATCAAATGAACTTTTTAGACTCTTCTGTTACATGGTTGACACTTATTAAACTCGTAGCTCACTAAAATTCCCAGTTTTTTTTTCAAATATCTGGAAATGATTGTGATGTAGAAATAAAAGTTATCCATAAAAAAAAATTAAAGCCCAGGGTGGGAGTGGGGGTGGAGGAGGGTGTGGTGAGAGGAAAACCAATTAAGGTATTTGTAACACAGGAGAAAGGTAAAGAGTACCTGAACTAAGGTGATGACAGTGGGGATGGAAAGTAAGGAGCAGATGTAATTGACATTTCAGAGGTAAGAAGTTTGGGAGGATTAAAGGAACACTGACATCATATAAGTAATGAGCAATAATTCTGGTTGGAATTTATTGCTACATTCTCCACACAGCTTTATGAAGCTGTTCCTAAGGGCATAAAACATGCATCTAAACTGTAAGCAAATGTCTTTTAGCTAATGATATCATTTTTATCTGACTTAACCTGTGGAGATTAATATGGAATATTTCTATAGATTTTCTTTTCAAAATAAAATAGATTACTTCACATAATTTGCCCTTTTCGGTACTTCAAAAAGTTGGCAATTTCATTGGTGTGGATTGTCCTTTAAACCAAAACTAAAAACAGGCATTTATATAGTGCTTTAAGGTTTACAAAACACTCTACATACATTATCTCATTTGATCCTGAAAACCCTGTAGGGTAAACACTATGCATACCAATATTCCTCATTTTACAGAAGAGTAAACTGAAGTTTAGAGAAAGGATTAGTAATTTGCCCTTGGTCACATGTCTAGTAAGTGTCAGAGGTGCAACTTAAACCCAGGTCTCTCCTGATTTTAAGTTTACCACTCTTATCATGATGCTACACTGTCTCAATCCTTATACATATTAACATATGTATATACATATGTATATATCTCTACACTCATATATGTATGTATATATACATATACATATAAATATGTATATACATATATATATATATATATATATATATACAGCGAGAGAGAGAGTCTTTGTTGGATACATATTTATATGTAAGCACATGCACAATGCAAAAAGACAAAATGAAAACTAAAAATTCCTTTCAATCTAATTCAACAAATTTAATTCAATAAGCATTTACTAAGTTCCTTCTATTACCAAGTACTAGTTAGAAATAAAAATGAACAGTCCTACTTCAGAGAGCTTTATATTTTGGGGGGCAGAAGAGAAATATTATACATACATAAGTAAATGTTATATATGTAGATATGTATATTTGAATATACATATAGAAAATATACAAAAATAATTTTACATAAAGGTATCTTTTTTCAGGGGACTTTTCCAGCAGTTTGTCAGTAAATGGAAGAAAAAGAGCTAAAACAACCTACAGGGCTCAAGTATAAAAGTTCTTATGCTAATTGGAACATATTTATAGGCAGAGAGGAAATTGCCAGGTAGAAACAGAAAGTCTGAAGATCCATGAAGGCAGCATATGGAAGGAAAGTCAAAAAGAAGACAAGAGGTGAGGAATGAGGAAAAGGAATAGAGAGTTTCATCTTGGACTAAGGAAGGGGAATCCAGACCCCTGGTACTGGAAGGAAAAGAGAGGCCATGGGAGAGTCTAGAGGAGTATAGAAGGGAGTTGCCAAATTTTCTAACTTCTACTTTGCACAGCTCTCCGATCCTTCCCCTTCCCTCCTCCACTCCCATGGCTACCACCAGATCCTCATCATCTCTCTCCTGGACTATTATTGCTTTAGCCTCCTACTGATCCCTCTGTCTCAATTCTTTCCTTCCTTCTAGTCTATCCACATCCACATAGATGCCAAAATAGTTTCCCTAAAACACAGGTCTATGTCACTCCCCTACTTAATAAATTCTAATGGTTCCATAATTACCTGCATGACTTAAATTCCTGTTTCACTTTAAAAGCCCTTCACCATTTGGCCACAGCCCATCTTTCAGGACTCCCCTTCATGCATTCTACAATCCTGCCAAATTGGCTTTTTCTTTGCTTCTCACCCATCACATTCCATCTTCTGTCTCCCCTCTTTTGCACAGGCTGTTCCCCCATGCCAAGAATGTTTTCTCTCTTCTCCTCTGACTCTTAGAACCTCTAGCTTCCTCCAAGACCCACTTTAAGCACTATCTCTTACATGAAGCCTTTCCTTAATTCCCCTGATGCTACTACGCTCTCTCCCAAATTCTGATATCTGTTTTTTACATACCTGCATATGTATATTGCCCTCCTCCCCCACTGGACATTAAACTCCCTAAAATACTGTTTTACTTTCATTTTTGCATCCCCAGCACCTAGGACAGTGACTAGAACACAGTCTGTGTTTAATAAATACTTATTGATCAATTGTAATGTTAGTAAAGTATGAGTCAAACTCGGAAGCTGACCGTTAAGCTATACTTGGGGACCTGAGGAGGAAGGAAAAGGTTTGGAATGTACACTGTGGGAAATGTGATAGAAAATCAATAGGAGATGAACAAAAACGTCGCCATGAAGCAATGGGGGTCCAACTGAGCTCACATAGCATCAATCTATAGTGCAGCCCAAGCAAAACATTTTTGTAATTTCTCCCAGGAACCTTTTACAATTTGGTAGTAAAATGTAAAAAGAGGGATTTATCAGTTACCCAGAGCTAGGGGTTAACAGGGCAAGAGCAGAAGAAAATCAAGGAGTCAAAAGTTTCAAGTGGAAGTTGCAAGGATGCTTATCAATTGAGGAATGACTGAACAAGTTATGGTACATGATCGTGATGTGCTACCACTTATAGCACTACTGTGCTATGCTGTAACAGCAGTATTGTTTTTAAGAACTTTGAAGGACTAAGTCATTTTTCTATTATAAATACCCAAATTAATTACAAAGGACCTATGAAGGAAGATGCTAGCTGCATCTAGAGAAAGAACTAATAAATATTAGATACTGATAAAAATTAAACATATATCTGTTTCTAATAGTTGCTAACTCAGGGAAGGAGAGGGGGGAAGGAAAAAAGGAAGTTACAAGATAATTTTACTATATATTTAAAAGGATATCAAGTTGTATATAAAGTTGCAGTTTCTTATATAATCATCTTTTTTTCTCATTTACTGTGCTATGGAATGTTTGTTTTATTCCTTAAGGTCAGAATAAAATAAATGAAAAGATAGAGGGGAAACAGAGGCAATACTGAAATAGTTAATAATATGCCCAAACTGTATAGGAAAGGAAAAGCAGTGATAACATATGAAAATATGGAGAGATCATCACACCTAAACTTAGCTGTATTACCTTCCCAATAAATAGGCTGAATAGCAGATTTAGCCATAATGTAAGGGATGGGGGGAAATCAAAGATAGATGTGTTGCCCACAGTGGAAAGATCTGTCCCAAAATGTAGTGGGTTTCCTCTCATTAGAGATCTGGGTGACCACTTCTCAGGTATGTTCTAGTAGGAATTTGTGTTTAAGTACTGATTGAACTAGATCACTCCTGAAGTTCCTTACAAATAAATTCTGCAATTTTGTGTGTATACTGTAGTACTTCCACATCAAAATTTGCCATTTGTCGCATCTGTTTATCCACAACTTCTAGTAGGACATTCTTAGACTATCTTTGAGTTCAGTCTGGATAAACTCACTCTAATTGTTTCTGACCTATATAAGTTTCTCATGATGTAAGGAAATTAATTCAACTGGAAAATATGCAGTCTCATTCAAAAAATTAAATTAAAAACACAAAAAGACAACTCCTTCTGATTACTTAAGATGGATCTGGATTATGCAAAAATAAAAATAAATTTGATGATACAGTTACATGCGTAATCTTAGGGAAATCATAACTTCCCTGGGCCTGAGGGTATAAGATGAGATGACCTCTTAGGTCCCTTTCAACTCTAGCTATAAAATCATAGGATCCAACAGTCATCTTCCTACCAATTCATACTCCATTTTGTAGTAACACTGTTCATGACCATTATTACCTTGTACAGACTAATCCTTTCTCATCAATATCATTTGTCCAAGAAATGTTTTGTTGTTCAGTCATTTCCGTCATGTGCGACTCTCCATGACCTCATCTGGAAATTTTTTGGCAAGATAATGAAATGGTTTGCCATTCCTTCTCCAGCTCATTTTAAGGAAGAGGAAACTGAGGGAACCAGGGTTAAGTGACTTGCCCAGGGTCACACAGCTAGTAAGTATGTCAGATTGCATTTAAATTCGGGAAGATGAGTCTTCCTCATTCCAGGCCCAGCACCTCCATCCTCTGTGCCACCTAGTCACCTCATTAGTATATTATTAACATAATTAATATATTGATAATATAATTAACATATTATTAAATATCTTGAGGGATGAGACGTAACAAAAGGGGTTCTTCTTGATTTGATTTTAATTCTGCTTTTCAGTTTCTGAGCCAATACAATCACCATTAGATTGTCTGCCTCTCACACCCAAACACATACCCTGTCTACTCTTATTCTTTTGTTCTCACGCTACTCCAAAGCCCAAAGCAGTTAAGAGTTGGGGAACAGGGGCAGGTTGTGGGGTTGGGAACCATTCCAAGTCAATTTTCCTCAATTTAAGGCCCGGCTGTCAAGTGCAGATATGTGTGTGGGGGGGAGAGGAATCGGGGGAGTGTTTGTCACACAAAAATATTTTCCCCCTCAGTACATAGAGCTTTAAAGGGAATAAAAGCCATACATCTTTGCACAAGTTATTGCTTCAGAAGACCCAGGATCAACTTTTATTTGACTTTAATCATGTGAAAAAGGGTAAGTCATCACCATGACCATCACCTACAAATATTTGCTAAGCATACTGCGATCCTGGCACCACACTAGGTGCTATATGTGTCCTTTAAAAATCTGGAGCTGACCATATGTACATTTTTTTTTGAGAAATTATCTCTTTTTTGCCTCCAGTTGTAGTATCCTGAGGAGATTCTTGGGGTGAGAGCAGGTAGCAGAATATTGTCTCTTTTCTGCAGCGACTTCCATCAATGTATTCAGGATTAAGAAGCTTATTTTTGTGGAATTACTAGAATTTTTTAGTATTTTCTCCCATTTCCCCCTAAAATTTCTCCTGTAATAAGACATTTGTTTTTCTCATTTTACTATCATCTTATCTGACTATATCTGTCCCTTAGGGAGCAAAATATACATTAGACTGACTGGATACCATAATTCCTTAATAAACATCAATTTTATACAGAATCATAGGTGCCCAAGTTATTAGTGACAGTAGATTAGGAAAGACTTAATAGTCTTCCCTCCAACTTCCAGGCTTCCTGGCTTCTTCTGAACTTAGGAACAAATTATCCCAAAAAATTAATTTTAAATTTACATTCCATTAGACTCAGCCCTCTTTTTCCTTAGTGTTCTTCCATCAGCTCTACCCACAATAAGTGGAGCAGTTCCTCTATCCCTTTTTTATTATACACAGAAAAATTATCACTGATTTCTTCTAACCACAGTGAAGCTTTCTATTGTTAGCTTGTAAATGGTTAGCAGTTAATTTTTTCTTTCAAATTCTCTTCAGCTACACCATAACAGAAATGATTATGAATCTACCAAATGGACACTTCATCTTAGTTATTAGCTTATAAACTGGTCCAACCCACCAGCCATATTTCTCTGTCCCTCTACCCTCAAGAGCTAACCACTGTGTCTTTGGTAGCAGCACTTCTGGAAAGCTAATGAAGTGTTGGTCCTGAGTTTATTTCCTAAGTCTAGGTAGTCATGAGGACCATTCCCTTTTGGTGTCTCTAAATGCTAAAATATTTATATGTTCTTTATGATGGTATCTAACATCCATGGAAGCCCTGTTCTCTTGCCTCAAACTCACGAAACGGTGGGGTTTGTTGTTATTTTTTTTTAAGTCTGTGCCAGTAAAGGATAATGTCTGGTAGAAATCTGAGAAAGCTTCAATGGATTTAATGTCTATTGTATAAGCAACAACCTATGGGTGCTTCATCATAGGAACATTGGATGAGAGATGCTGAATTATTTTGACTAGAGCAATTCATGAACACCATCTACCAGGATGTCAAGGAGATACAACCTGTATCTGGGGAAGAGCGTAGCCAATGAAATTATCTATCTTTAAAGTATTGAAGTACGATGGATTCTGTATATATGTTATTCATGGGACATTTTTGTCCTACAATAGAAGCTATAGCTAGTGGAAACAAGACTGCATTAGCAGTTGTTAGGGCTGGTGAGAAGATTTCAAGTCCTACATAAAGGGAAATATCAGCTAATCAATCAATTAGTATTTATTGAATGCCTACCACTTACCTCACACTGTATTAGGTATTGAGTGAAATAGAGAAGTATGAAATATGGTCCTTGCCTTTAAGAAAATTAAAATCCTGTATGTCAAGCTGCACAAAACTTTGATTTCAAGATAATTCACACTTCAATTACATTTTCATTTCTCAGTCATTTTTATTTAATATTTTGTTAGTAAAGGTGCAGTGCCTGGCACATTATTTTTACCTAATTAATGACTTGAACTTTCATTTCATCTTTTTAAACTCCACACATCATTTCACAGAACTCCAATGAGCAATTAGAGGTTAACATGTACTCTACACTGTAACCTCTAGAGATCAACTTGACTTTTTTGCCATTGTGTCCTCAGAACTCACTTAAGGATGTTCATTCACTCTTTTCAGCAGACATATCCTAACCAGAATCGTTTGTCTAGGTGGATTGTTCACAGAGGAGTAAACTTCATGGGCCAAAACACCAAGCCACATTGCTAAAGTTAGTTATCCAAAATGATATATCCCAATATTTTCTCTTCATTATTTGAAAGTGAAACTTAGAGGTGCAAGCACTTAACATTTACGTGTTTTCTAAGTAATGATGACTGCAACCAACCAAGAAAGAGAGCCTCCTAATTTTCAGTTTGTTCCTTCTTTAAAAATTTCATGCCATGGACATTTTCTATGTGCTTTCATACTTTCTACTCAGACTATTTAATTATCCTTAAAGAAGTCATTCATCTGCCCAGTTTCAGGTGTGAAGAATGCATTTTCCCCCTCATGTTGGCTTGCAGGTTAGGAATAACTCCTTTTAGAGGTTTTAGAGCTAGTCTCTTAAAATGGAGTAACATTCTTCAAATTAGCAATGGTTCTGCTCTCCTATCTATATTGGCTACTTGTTCTGGTCCTACTATGTCTCGAACCACTTGGGAATATGAGAACATGTATAGACAAGATACCAGTCAACAGAAGTTCCTGTTTTGGCCTTATATAGCATCCACTTTTATTTACAGTGTAACTCAACACCCTTCTCAGGAGATCTTATCTCTTGAAACCATTCTCTCTGAATCCATCTCCCTATTAGTAATCATTTCTAATCCTTTGGCTCCTCTGTCTGACCTTTCCTTCCCACAAAAATCCAGAAAGTATGTACTTCATAAACAAACAGATCCATTGACAAAGATAGATGCTTTGGGGGCAGCTTTACCAAAATTCTCATTCAAACTGGTATTTAACAAAATTCCAGCCAAATTTCTCATTTGTAGCTTCAGCCAAAAATTTTATTGAAACCAATTTGAGGCCAAATATTTCCCAAATGCCTTCAAGACTCCAAAAATACATACTAAATAATGCCTTGCTCTGTTATCTTTCAAACCCTTCAAAAATGGAGACAGTTTCATAAGATACATGAAGAAGGCCTATAAGGAAAGTAACATTGGGAAAGGTATTTATAGGAGGAAAGAACTAGTATCAGCTGGGAATAGAAGAGCTAAATTCTGCCTCGGGGACTCTGATTCCCATATGCACCTTGCAAAGAATTTTGGATCCAGCTGAGAGAATCTTAGAGGATCTTTTAAAATAGAATTTTCAGTTACTGGATCAGTTTTCAAAGAGTTGGTATATAGATGCTGGATAGGCAAGGGACAAAAAGAACTGGGATCAGGGGGAGGGGACAAAGTCCATACAATTCTCAAGGATTTTATAAATCAGAATGTTAGGCCAAATTCTTAATTCCAAATCAAGGACTTATATTCACTGAGAATAACAAAATTACAGAAACATTATATATTAGTGCTGGACAATGTCAGACTATGAGTTTCACATTGATGTGGAGATGACATGTCATAAGTCTATGATTATATTTAGTACCCACTAATTCTAAGAATGAATGATTCTTTATACCCTATGGTATGATTTGGAAATCTTCTTAGATGAGACACTCCCATCCCTAGAGCCATAAATGGGGCCTAAGAAAAGCACAAGGAGAGGCAGGGGGCAGGGAAAATTGATAGGAAGGAAGAAAAGAAAAAACAAAAGAAGAAAATGAGACTGGAATTTGGAAGAAAAACATCAAAGATCCAACTGGAAAGAGAATCTGGAGATATATGAATGCTCTAATCAATAATTTCATCAATTTTTAAATTTCCTTCCATAAGGCATGTAAAAAAAACGATCCAAACTTGGTCATTTCATGTTACTTTTGCTGTCCACATCCAACAATTTCAGTGCAAAGAGACCACTTATCCTAGCAGCCCTCCTCTCTTTTTTCTTGATGTTGAGAAGGTTCCACTAGAACATTCTGATCATCCAACTACAATCCCTCTCCCACTCATCTTGTCTTCCTCTCATATAAGTCCTTACTGATACCTTGTACGTCTGTTCTTGGGTTAGCATTCTTCACTGGTCATATGTGGCAGCTAGCATATATCTACATGTACCTTTTCATGCTCTATATATGATTTCTTTTCATTTCTCCAAGGGTTTTTATATTTCCTCTTTCACTGTCATACAACAACACCAATAGCATATTGCAGTTTTTTAAAGGATCTTTTCTTTTCAGGAAACTTAGGATTAATAAAGGGGTTTTACATTCCTGAAACAATCCAGCTCATCCTGTTCCTATTGTTCAACAATGGGCCCAACTTGTTGCCCATCTATGCTGACTAACCCAGATATACATAGTTATGGACAAACTAAATCTCAGTTGTAGTCTGGTCAATACATATTCTTCATCCATTTGGTCCTTCCTGTGTGAAAAGTCAGGGATATTCCTTAAAATAATTATAGATCTTGAGAAGATTACAACAATCCAAGGTTTGATGCAAAGAGCTCTATATTATCTTCACATAGAGTACATGGAAGGTCTCCACATCAATAAGGAACCCCTCTTCAACTTGAGTTGTGCTACCTCTCCTCCATTGTAGTGATGAGTTCTTGGCTCCCTATTTTAGGGTTTCCCTTATATTTTTAATGAGAATGTCATTGAATAAGGATACTACTGTTTTGTGCCTTTTCTTTTTCATAAAGATTTGGTACAGACAGTAGAATACACATATAGGTTGGTAGCAACTGATGTTTACTGCTGCCTTTTTTACATTATTAATTAGACCCAAGTTTTTTTTCAAACCTTTGTTATCTTTCCTTCCTTCAAATACCATAGATATGAGACTTCTTCCCTGCCTTCACAGCTGTTGCCTCTAGAAGTTTTCTCTATGCATCTGATCTAACCAGCTGCTTTCCCCATACTTATTCTATCATAGTGTGCTATTACAGTTCTGGTATAGTATTACAGTTCTATTACATTCTCCATATTAACATCATTTATGTCTCCCTAATTGAGCATATCTGGGACTATGAGGTTGTTAAGAATCTGAAGATACAGCTTAGAAAAAAGGAATAAAGAAATGGAATAATAGGGAATATAGAATATATAATCATAAAACTAATTCAAATCTATCATTAAATCACAAATAGGCATAAAATAAATATCTTTTGAAAGATATTAATCACCCAAACACCAAGTTAGACAGTCCTCAGAGTTCTACATTTAAACAAACTATCACAAGTATCCGAAAATGTTCACATTACCATCATTTGTGTTGACCTATTTAACCGTACATGTATTTCCATGCTACACCAAATTAAAAAGCTATAAGGAGCTTATCCTAAAAATATTGGAACCATTAAAACTAAGGTCACAGTAGTATATACTTACCTTTTAGACCCCTAAGAAAATGCTAATAATGAAGCCGTACTAGAAGCATCACAGCTAAAAGAAAATCTGCCCTTCTTTAGTATCTCCTAACACATGTGTCGTGAAAGCCATGGTCATACCTAGTCTCACAAACATTACACATCATTCCTTCATTTTTGGGCCCATCTCTCAGTTTATCTGCCTTATGTTGCCCATCATTATCACTCTGTTTTATGTTTATGAAGATGGTTGCTAATCATGTCACCAAATATTCAGATAGCAATTTTTAGTTCTTCAAAGCACTCTCTCCTAGATAATCTCCTTGGATTCTCACAACAGCCCGATGAGGTAGGTAGACAGGAAGCTTTTAGAGTCTAGAATCTAACTCTAATGTCTCTGTTTCCACTGCAAGTGTTGACTTACTTACAATCCTGTGTCCTGGGAAACATGGCCCACCTACAACTTAGGTATGGCAGGATCCTTGGAGTCACAGTCTTTCCAAATGCAGTTATATTATGTCATTGGTGTATTTCAATTTATGTTCTGCTTTTACTGGCATGGTTTTCTAGGCATGAGTGAGAAGAAAAACTATTTCTTTTTCCACCACTTTCTTTTATTTACTTTTCACTGTTCAATCCCATAGAAGAGAAAAAGGCAACTAAAATTAAGGATAGAAAAAACATGACCATACACTTGAAAATTCCCTGTTGTCCCAGTCCCCAAGTAGAGAAAAGACAAAGTACAGTTTGGGTCAGAGATTCTTCTTGCTTTAAACATAGTAAAATAGCTGTGTTTTCTTTTTGAGTCTAAACATTTACTCCCCCAAAAGAACATTCAGGCATTTTAATGGTAATCTACAACGATGAAAATTCTAAACCTTATAGTACTTATCTCAGATGTGATCCTTGTAAAGAGTGTCTTTTCCTTGGCAGATAATGTGCTGATAGTTGCTTATATCAAGTCATGTCTGTAGTATCATGTTAAATTCTGGAGACCACATTTTAGAGAGGCCATTGGATAAATTAGACAACATCCAGAGGGAGGCATCTAGAATGGTAAAGGACCAAGGAAGGATAAAAAGAAGTGGAAATGCTTAGCCTGGGATACAGAAGATTTGTGAGGCAAGTGATAGCTTTCTTCAAGTTTCTGATAGTATGCTGTATCAGAGAGAGATTCAATTTTTTCCACTTGGTCTCAGAAGACCAAGGTAGGAATGGTGGGTGAAGGGGCAAAAAGATAAATTTAGACGATCTAAGAAAAATTTCCTAACAACTAGAGCTATCCGAGACTGAAATGAATTATCTATGGAAGTTGAAAGTTTCCCCACATTGGAAGTCTTCAAGTAAAGGCTGGATAATCAGTATATAGTAGTGAGGAACCTTTTTTCCAGTATAAATTGAACTATACTGCCATTCATAACTTTTCCAACATGTGATTCTGTTATCCTACAATTAAATTTCCCAACATCTATTTACTTTGTGTGTGTGTATATATGCATGTATATATGAAAAATATATTTTGAAAAATATACTTTGAAAAAATTGTATATATGCATATATATGAGATACATATGTATGTGTACCATTTTTTCAGTGGAGAGAATTTTTATATGTATGTCTACTGTGTGAGTTATTCAAGTCCTTTGTAACTCCTTTACCCCACCCCCTACAAATCTTTTAGACTAAATAAATGAAAAGGCATTTATTAGGTGACCACTATGTAGCAGATGCCATGCCAAGCCCTGGAGATATACATAGAAAAAGCAAGATAGTTCCTGCTCACAAGGAGTTCACATTCTTCTTATAATAGACAACATAAAAAAAGTTCAGCTTCAGAGTGGATGGAAATGCCTGTAAGTGCCAAAGGTGCAATGCAAGAGAAGGCGCAAGACCCAGGAATCCTCAGCAAGTCAAATACCTATACCAGGGGTCTATAGGGTATGGAGGCAAGGCAGATAGTAAGGTCTATAGAACCTTGGGAAGCAGTAGAACAGCAAATGGTTAAGCCTGAAGCTCTTCCATGTCATCAGAAGGTAGGAACTGCCATGTGAGCAGTCAAATAGCCTGGATGTGTTCTGGATGGCTCTGGCCCAGGGAGAAGTTGAAGAGGAAGGCAAAGAATCAGGTGGTGTTAGTGAGAGCTTTGGGGCCACTATGCTTTCGGTAGTGCTCCCACTTTTTGGGGAGTGCAATAATTACTGTCACTAATAATCAGATCAGTCATTTCCAGTTGGCTGCTTATTTAAAACCTTGGCAGAGGGGAAAGAGGCTGAAACTCATTCCACTGAGTTTTGGTTTGGTTTTGTTTTTAATTATGCTTGGATTTTAATTACTTCTATTAGCAAAGAATATCTAAGACTACAGGATTGTACGCTCATTCACTGAGTGGTTTTTGTTTGTTTGTTTACTTTCATCTTCTTTGCTGAATTATTTCCAGAGTATTTTTTTGGCTTTGTTTTTTTTTTTTTTAACATATCCAAATTCTTTTCCAGGCTAACACCTCCTTTTCAGATAATTTAGACTACCTGAAAGACTGTTACTGGGTCCTCACCTTCATACTTAGCTTGAACTCAAACTTAACTGGGTTCCTTTTTATGTAAGAACTAAATCCAACAAAGCCATTCCTAAGCTAGAGGGAACTTGCAAAGATTCTATTTCACCCACTGTACATACAACTTGGCATTAGCCAGATTGCTCTGAACAAGTTTTCAGTTCAGGATGGGGAGTAGCCTGATGATGTTTTACCAAGAAAAGGCAATGAGACACAAAATACCTTAATGACAGATCTCCACAGTACCAGGTGTTGTTTATGGCCTGGTGCCATGTTTGCTATCTAAGGCATCTGGAGAGGGAACTAGCTGACAGGATTCCGCTTGCAGGGCTAACCTGGATGGCTGTGAATTGGCTTAATCTCAGCTGGCAACTGTGAGATAGTAATAAATTCCCTCACAGTGGTCTCTGGGATTATGCTAAACAGAGCAATTTCCTTGCCTTCATGGATCAATAGACTTGCTCAACAACCTAAATTAGAGTACCATGCACAATCAAACTCTCTTCCAGCTGCACTAAGAGATTTTTGAGCACTCTCGACCTCTCCCAATCTTCCTGAATTCCATCTGCATACTCCCCTTATAATCACTGTCTCCAAAGAAGACTGTGGAAATTGGATTGCCTTCATTAGATTCATTTTTTTCCTATGGTGCCAGAGAGAGGCAATATGGCACCAGATATGGTTCTAAAAGCAATCTTGGACTGAGAGTTCAGGTCTCCTTATTTTACAGAACAGGAAACTGAGACCCAGAGATATAAAATGACTTTCCCAAGGTAAGACAAATAATATCAGAGCTGAAATTCGAATATAGATCCTCTGTCTCCAAAAACTCAGAGTTTGTCCTATTGCATCAACTACTGCTTCAGAAAACTTGGGTTCAATTCTCAACTGTCTCATTTAATCACCCTATGACCATGGTCCACTCACTTACCCTGTCTGAGCCAAAGTCACAAGGTTGTCATGAGAAGAGAATTTTGTAAACTATAAATAAGGATAACTCAGTCAACCTTTCTAAACCTTAGTCATGGGGTGACGGTGGGAAATACACTTAGCAAAAGCATTCCATAAATATTAGCTATTATTTTAGCATTATGCCACTGGCCCATAAAAATAACAAAACCAACAACCTAGAGATTTCTGTTACTACTGGCTGACCCTAAAGTATTCTCCATGGGAATGTTGCTAACACTTTCCTTGGGCGCTATCCTGTCAAATTCCAGGCGAGCCAAACAGGCTCTCCAGCCCAGCCCTCCCATATCAACTGCCTAAGCAATGTTCTTCATCACCTTACATTTCTCCCTTCTCTCCTCTTACTGAGTATTTCAAGTTCTCACCTCAGAATTTGCCACGGCAATTGGCATCATCCATCACTCAGTCTAGGGATTCAATGAAGTCCCTGGACTTAATCCAATTTTTGATGATCCTTCAGAGCAGGGGAATAAAACCTTTTTGATGCTAGAAAAAAAGATAAAGATCCTTTATTGCGACAAGAAGCAGGGTCCGTTTTCTCCCTATTTCCCACATGACTATGAAATTGATCAGAGACAATGTCCAGAATGTTGCTGGCATTCAATAAACATGGACACCAAAGGTAATTATGATAATTACTCAGATTTCACCAAGATTGTCCCAAAGACAAAGAAGGATGTTGCACTATCATCCCAGAAAACAGAATCAAAATTGAAGGTCCTAAAAGTCATGAAGGTTGCTTGAAAGTGTCTGCGTCCATAAAAAGAAGAAAATCTGGACATATCCCACTTTTTCCTGACCCAAGACACTTTGACTTTGAAGGCAACCCAAGTAAATTCAGAAAAATGTCCTCAGGAAAAGAAAACTTGATCCATCCGCCAGCGTCAATATCCCCCTAATCATTGAGTCAGCTAAGAACAATGTTGGGAAAACTATACTCTGGGTTCATGTGGCTATTAAGAGTCACTTGACCCTACGTGACAACAGTATAGTCAAGCTCAACACTCTGAAATAGCTTGGTCTGCTAAGCAACCTCCATCTACCCTTTTCCACAGGCAAAAAGTACTTTCCTATTAAATAAAATTCATTGAAAAATCTTTGCCTGTAATACAAGACTTCCTGAATATCTTTAAGAAGATGGACATACTTCTCAGGTAGGCTGTATGTGGTACCTCTGCTGAGGGCTACTGGTCTAGGTGACTTCTGAAAAATCGGTCTCAAGATTATTGGATTCATATTGGTAAATAGAATGCTTCATTTATCCAGAATCCTCTGAAAGGTAGGGGTTCCATATGTGTGGGTTTTGTTTCAAGTAACCAAAGCTGCTTTGAATGCCACAACTTTAAAAATATATATAGTTAACTATTTTGAATGTAGGTCTTTCTGAAATGATTTAGGTAATTATTTTCCTTTTTAAGTGGAATATACTGAAAACCATTTAACTATTTTCTGCTGACTCAAGCTCATTATTACAAATATAAATCATTTTACTGTGCTGTGATACAGTGATATATCAAAGGCTACTGAGATATAGATAATCCAATACTAAATGACTCTCATTTCTTGCTACTGACTACCAGTTTTCCCTGCCAATAATGCATGTACACACATACACATCTAATTTGCTTCTTTTAACCTGCTACTGGCTACAAAAATAGATAATCAAGTTTGTTAAAATTGTGCGTAAGAGTAAACAAGTTTCAAGTGAAAGCCCAAAGGACTTTCCTATGAATAAAGAACTTGAGTTTTCATATACAGATTTTGTTATGTCTTTTGGGGTTACTCTTCATCTTACTATCATCATTTTCTTATTCTCTGACATATTCTGGATCATTGAAGTTGCTCAATGGGTGATCTCTAGATAACGGAAGCATTACCAATATGTGTTCTAATCATAGGGGGCCTCTTTGATACATGGAAGTATTCTTCACCGATTTATAAAGGTAGGGATGCCCAGATAATAACTCACATTTGCAAAGTACTTCATATGCATTATTTCATTCAATTTTCACAACAATACTATGAGGCAGATACTACTATTATTTCTATTTTACAGATGAGAAAATTGAGTCCCAGAGAAATTAAGTGACTTCCCCTGGGTTACACAGCTAATAGCTACCTGAGATGAGATCTGAACCCAGGTTTTCAGTCTTCTACCTACAACATACAGAATCCCATAGACAAACTATTACTTCATTCTTTAATACAGCGTGGTGTTATCAATACATTTTACCCCTTTGGTCATAATTACAGTGTCCTCTTTTAAAATGTACATTCTGCTACCCAAATCCAAGCCAAGGAATTGTCATTAAATGTTAGATTTGGTATCAAGGCTTGACATGCAGAATGAGAGACCCCTTACCTCTAAAATGCTGACATCCTTGTTCAATCTTATTCACAGCTGGCTTACTACCATTCTCCCAGTAAGATCAAGAGCACAAAGACAAACAAAAGATTTTTGTTTTTAGTTCTTTACCTTAATATCTCAAAGAATTTTTCCATAGTAGAACCATATTTTAGTTGATATAGTTAAAGAAGGACTGGGAGATTTCCTTTGGAAATATTTATCCCCACCAAAATATAATTTGTGGGAGCTCCCAAGGAATAATATTCTACCTTGAGAAAAGAAGGATTCTATGTTAGTTCTTAACAGATCATTAGGGTCATATGAAACTGAAGAAACTTTCAAAATGCTTCTGTCAGCTCTGCCTACTCAGTTGATAGGGAAAGAAGAAACTGAAACATACACTCACATTACACACTAGATCAACTGATAAGCCTTTAGAAATCTATGGAATTTAATAGGTAGCATCTATGTAAGAAGCTGAGTTGCAAACCTTGAAATCATTTTTAAGACACATAGGACCATATTGCTCAACTAAACCATCTGAAATCTACGCCATAAGTAAAGTGTACAATATGATTTCATGCACATTTTGGTTACATTTGTAACCTATCCATAGATAAGTTCATAGAACTGAAAGAAAGCATCTCATTCAATTCTCTCATTTTCTAGATGAGAGAATTTGAAAGAAGCAGAATTGTCAAGGGTGAAGGCTGGGGAAAACAAATAAAATCTCTATACACAAAAAAAAATTGCTGTGATTAAATACAATGATTTGTAAATTATTTCCTTTATTTTTAAAAAAAACTCAATTTGGAAAATTTTTCATCATATTTTTAATTATAATTTTTACATTAGTGCTTTTTTCTGTAAGGCATATGGTCATTACTATCAACAACCCAAGCATTTCAACATAAAATATATAAGAAACTGAAAACCAGTTTCTTAAATTCTAAAATTTGTTTTTTAAGAAATATATATCTATATTGATACCTACTTTAGATAGACAGATAGTGTATTAAACAAAGTAAGAACAAAATTGCTTTGTGTTCCTTTCTACATTTTTTGTCTTTGGTATATTAAAAATATTTTATTGATACTATTTTATGTATGTCTATTACTATTTACTATCCAATCCCCCTCCACAGTAGAAGCCCTGTCTTATAACAAATTCACATACTGGCCTTACCTAAGAATAATTGGCCATACCTGAGAAAACATATCTCATTTTCTACCTCTAGTCCATTACCTCTCTGTCAAGAGGTAAGAGGTATATTCCACATTCAGTCTCTCAGGCCACTATTTTTCATTCTTTCTTCAACAACTGTCAAGGGTTTCCTCCCTTACTTGATGATACCTTCACATAATGAGAGGGAGAGCACTACTCAGGTATGTAATGGAGAAATAGGGGCCAGACTGACTTCTGCTGTGATGTAGGAAAGCTTGGTTATGCCCCAGTTTGCTCCTCCTGCCCACAGACAAATTAGACAAGCATGTCCCTGACCAGAGATCCTGGTCAAAGACAAAGATCAAGGATAGATAGGGCCAACCTGCTGAGCTCTAAATGTCAAGGAAGGAAACCCCAAGAAGTTACACTGATTCACACATAAAGATATGCAGAAATAGAAACCCAAAGACATCTCATGAGGATAAAATCTTCCTAGATTCTGTATCCTAATTTCTTTTGGATATTATTCACCTCAGTCATGCTGTATGCTTTCTTTGGGGGCTTCAGAACTAACATGGCTTGTCTCAGATTCATTAGCAACAGAACACGTACTGTTTTATACAGATCTGCTTGCTATCTCTATCTCCCAAAAGTATTGAAAGTCCCTGAACACACTCAGCTGCCCAAGCTGTGGCCACCCCTGCACACTGCTTCCTGGTTCAGCTTTTCCCCCAGCTTTTTGCTTCAAGATGACAATCTGGTCCCCCAGGCTGCCTCAAACTGAATTTAGTGTATGGCTGCCACATACTCATCACTACTGTAACTGCTTCTTCAAAGATGGAGGGAAAGAACACCCTCCCACCACCATTTGTACCATGAGTAAGTCCAAGCAACAAACTCTTAAGAGAAGGAAAGGAAAGATAGTTGTTTCTCATCAGTTCCTCACAAAGTTTATTGAGTAGGTGGTACTTCCTACTCAATAAGTTCAATAACCAATTATCACTGGCACACAGAACCACTACCCCATTACAGGGATCGAGATAATAACCAAGAGCTTCCGATTTGGCGTGTCCTTTACCAAGGAACTACAGCTTAGACCTATCCTGATGCAAGATCCCTAGAAGGGTCCCAGCTACATTAATAAGTTCAAGGCTCTTGAGATAAGGGAATAAGGGAAAGAGTCTACAGAACATCCTAGAGTCAAATGAGTGTAAACAAAATTAATTTCAGGGCAAAGTATTGTTAAAAAGACAATGGGAGTAAAAATTAATATAAAATAGAGGAAGGAAAATGCAAACCTAAAAATCATAACCATGCATGTGAATGAACTAATCCAAAATGGTGAAAGAGGATGGCAGAATGAATAAGAAACAAATCCAACATTTTCTGTATATAAAAACTAATCCATACATATAGGTATATATACAGATTAAAAACAAGAGGCCAGGAAAAAAATGCTATGTATCACATAATTCACAAAAGTAGGAGTTTAATCATATTATCAGGTGAGGCAAAAATAAAATTCATGATTTTTGAAGAATTAAACAGGGAAACTATATTATGCTTTAAAGCATAAAAATGAAATAATACCATTTTTAAAAAATATTTGCATTGGATAGAATAAGATCTAAATTCATAAAGGAAATTAACAAATTTTCAAAAAGAAATCTATAATAACACAATAATTACAGAAGATTTTAGTGTTCTACCCTCAGAATTGGATAAATTTAATCAAAGGATAAAAATGAAAATACAGAACTGAACAGATTTTTGAAGAAGTAAAATTTAAAATACTTACCATCTTCTAAATAAGAACAATAAATAATATAAATTTTTTTGCATCTCATGTTATATTTACAGAAATAAGCCTGATTCCAAGGCCAGAAAAATCCTAAACAAATGGGAAAAGATATAAATATTTAATGAATCTATTATAGACCAAAATAGAGCAAAATTTTAATTAATATGGGAAACATAAGTAAAGATACAAAAGATCTAAACAGAGGAAAAAGACCTAATAAAAGACCTACTAGTGACATCCTAAAGTTTTGTTTTTTATGGTCAGCCTTTGTTCTTGAAGAAGACTATGACATCAGAGAAATGATGACGACTTGCACTTGACTTTTCAAGTACTCACTTAGAGGGAGGTGACACCAATTCAATGAATAGGCCTCTTTAAGAAGTAATCAGGAAATGACCCTTTTAATGAGCAAAATTATATATATAAATATATAAATAAATATATATATATATATATATATACACATATATATATATATATATATATATATATATATATATATATACATGTAAATCAATCTGAGACGGAAAGAGCAACTCTTAAGCCATTAAATGGAGTTTGGGCAAGAATCTATTGTTGTGCAATCTATGGGCTTCAGAGTGCACTGGGTTTAAGGTTTTGGGAAAGACAAGGAAGGAAGGAAGGAAGGAAGGAGGGAAGAATCTAGCCAGTAAACCCCAAGTTAACTGGGCATCCTCTGGCCATCCAAATTTACCTTTCTTTGGAGAGGAGAAGGGGGTGGGGGGGAGGTGTAGATCAAAAAGCAAGTACACCATAAAAACAATCAACTACTATTTCAAAGAAAATGTTAATAGTGAAACATTTCAAAATTTGAAGAATGCAGCTAAAGCAGTCTTCAAAGGAAAATCATATCTCTGAAGGAATATATAACAAAATAGAAAATGATAGAATTAAAAAACTTGCCATTTCAAAAACTGATAAATCTAGTTTAAATTCTCAAGTGCAAAGTAAGCAAAAAAAAAATCTTGAAAGTTGTAGGAGAAATAGATAAAATGGAAAACAAAAAGACTATTAAAATGCTAAACATAATTAAAAGCAACTTTTAATAAACAAAATTGATGAAAACTTTAGCTAATTTGATAAAAAGGAGAAAAATTTGTTTCTATTTTTTTTTAAATAAGCAAAGTAAATTCGGAACAAAATGAGTAGAGAGAAAATAAAAATAACCATCCAAGCATTCTGGATATAATAATATGCTTGCAAACCAAACAATTCAAAGATATCAAAGATATAGAACTGGAAGAAAAAAAATTAGAGGTCCTCTAGTTCAACCTCTTCATTTTTCAGGTGGGGGAAACTGAGATTCAGAGAGCCAACGTCCTTCAGGCAGCTAAATGGTAGAGCTAGAATTTGAAGGTAGGTGCCTTTTACACACTTCCCATTGAAATGTTTCCCTTAGAAATGAACAAACCTCTAGAACATAAAATAACCAAATTAACAAAAATAAGAAATATAAATCTTAAGCAACCCAATCTTAGAAAGTAAAATTGAACCAACTATAATGGAACTTCCAGATTGGAGGCATCAGGGACTTGATGCAGATGGATTTACAAACTCAACTTTGTCATTTACAAAGCTATCTCCAAAGTATTATCAGTAACAGAAAACAAAGGCATTTTGTACTGTTTTGATAGGATTGTATTTCTCAATAGGGCCTGCAGCCACGAGGGACAATAGAAGAGAGAAATCCAAAGCAGCTCTCAGTGGGAAGGGAAAGTAATATCATTCACTATTCAATAAATATTGATTAAGTACCTTTTATTTGCAAACTACTGGGCAAAGTTTAGAGAAGAAACAGTCTCCACTTTCTTGGAGGATACAAGCAAGTTAGACAATAAGACACAAGAACAGATAGATTTGCTGTAAAATAATACATGATAAATGCCTTGAAAAAGAACAAAACATAGTGACATGTAAAATGTGTTATGTACAGGGAAAGATCAAGTACATTTTACTGGAACAACTAGGATGTCAGAATGTATAGGAATTCAGAAAGCAAAGAGGTGGAAGAAGAGAATTCCAGTGATATGAAATAGTACAGACAAAAATACTAGGCAAAGACAAGTAAAGTTGAGATATAAAGTGGCATTCAATTGTGTAGGACATTGAGTGCCAGGCAAAAGGGTTTGAATTTATTCAGTTGTAAGTGGAGAGCCATGTTATGACTGGTGAGTAGAAGAATGACACAATTGGACTGATATAAAAAGAAATCTTTATTCTGGCCACGGTTTGAAGGATGGATTTTAAAGGTGAATAAGTGGAGGAGTAACACTTCGTAGTAGATTGTCATGACCACCCAGTAGAGGTAACATACCTCTGTCCAGTCAATATTTAAGAGAAGTACATAAGAAGGGGGTTACCTATAGGATAGATACATGACAGACTTGGGTGCATTGAGAATGACAATTCTGATCAATATCTAAAATAAAGTTATTTTATCCAAACTTTCTTGCTACAATCTTGATTAAGGTTTAATTTCTTTTAAAATTTTGCCATGAAGAACAGGGTTTCTTTAAATGACATGAAACACATACAATCCCTAATTGAAAAAAAGATGTACCCACATAATTTTGTAATGAAGCAAATGATTCTGCTAAGTAAGTTTTGTGTGT
This sequence comes from Potorous gilbertii, assembly GCA_028658325.1. Taxonomy (NCBI): domain Eukaryota; kingdom Metazoa; phylum Chordata; class Mammalia; order Diprotodontia; family Potoroidae; genus Potorous; species Potorous gilbertii. The sequence goes on along the minus strand of CM053769.1, from coordinate 171,435,474 downwards.
GAAGCAATGGGGCCTGGTGATAGTTTGTGAAAATCCTTCATCTACTCTAATCAATATATACAAAAAAGTAATTGATTTAAAAATTAGACAAGTTTTTTTCTTCCAGAACTTATGGATATATTCTTAAGAAGCCTGCTTATGTAGAAAGAAAAATAAATAGATGACTGAATTTGGAAATCCAGGGATGCTTAACATAGTCATTCCAGAGTTTTTGATGTCGTAGATACTGCATCAGGAACTGATTGGATAATATTCAGGCACCATCAGTTCCTAATGCATTGCCTTCAGCATCTAAACAAGCATCAAAGCTAAAGTTAGAACAAGGATCTGTGAGATTATAGCCAATATGATCACCTCTCCACCAATAAAACTAGCACAGTTAACCTGTAAGAGAAAACTGCTCTTCGAGAAAGTCCCAAGAGGAAAAGACACCCATCACCTAGCCTGCACTAGAGTGGATTTATACTTTTCACACAAGGACTGAATTAAAATGTTCTGTTTATGAACTATTCATTTCAACAGCAGAGTACCTAAAATGTGTCTACTTCGTCAAACTCACACATCCCAAACTAACCAAAGAATCTAAAAGTTGGTGAGTTTTTAAGCTTTGGGAAAGAACAAGTCTTATTTTTTTAACTGGTTAGGTTAGATGAATATAATCAAACAGCATTATTTGGTTTTTTCCTTTATGTATTTAGGAGATGTTAACAAATACTGCCCTTTATAAACCCAAAGAAAATTTCAAAATTCTATTTCCCACCATTGCCACACGAAGTGAAAGAATTATAATAATCACTAATAAAATATACACTTAGATTTGTAAGAAAATGTATTTGGGATGATTTTTTTTACTTCATATATTCTGCATCTTTATGCTCTAGGAAAACAGTTTCAGAAAAGGAAGGGACTTGAAACTGACATTATTTCACATTATTTCTAATGTGCAATAATTTCAAATCCAAGGCCAAATTTTCCAGAACACCTGCCCAATAAACCTAACAAATTTTTGACCATGCATCGCTGAGTAGTTTTCATTGACTCAGCAAAAAATATTCCCTGAGAATAAAACATCATCTAATGGAAGCCTAGTTGCCAGGAAATGTTTCCGAATAGTTTTCCCTTAGGTAGTATGAGAGTTTTAGGCATGAAATCTGTGCAATTTAAAATTCAGCATTTATAAGTGATGTAGCCTGAATTTAGAAAAGAACATTACAAAATAATGATATCTTGAAAAATAATAACTGATATTTATAAAATATCTTAAGGGTTACAAAATACTTTGCATAACCTCATAATAACTGTGCAGGAGAGAAAAATGAAGGCTCAGAGATGTTAAGGGAGTTTGTCAATTGTTGTATAATTAGAAAATATTAGAGAAGGAATCAGAACCCACATCTTTTCTCCAAGTAATAGCATCCAATCCATTATGCCAGGGTGGGGAATCCTGCAGCCTTGAGGTGCATGTGTCCCTCTAGATCCTCAAGGGTAGCCCTTTGAATGAAGTCAAACTTCACAGAACAAATCCCCTTAATAGAAAGATTTGTTCTGTAAAACTTAGACTCAGTCAAAAGGTCACACCCAAGGACCTAGAAGGCCACAAGGACCTCAAAATTGCAGGTTTCTCATCCCTGACCTATTCTTTCTCCAACTGTTTTTTCTTAGGAGTGTAATGGAATGTCTAGGCTTGAACTTAGAAGACCTGGATTCAAGTCACAACTCTGTCATTCACCAATTGTTCATTTTTTATTCAATTTAAGTGTCAACAATATCCTATTTGTTTAGGGTTTAAAAGATAAGAATGAAACAATCTTCACCATTCTCAAAGAAAGAATGAAAGCTTCTCACCCTCAAGAAACTTTCTACTAAAGAGATTAAAGATACATGCAGAGAGGTAAAACCAAAGTGTAGACAAAATTATAAATAGTCATTTCAAGAAAGAGAGCCTGCTAATACTTATAGGGATATCAGACAAGGCTTCACTAAGAGGTGATATCTCACCTATGGCATAAAAAAAGCTAGAAAATCTTAGACAAAAACAAAACAGAACCTGCTCTCAAAGATGACAATATGGGAGTGACTTGAACATGGCAAGTCAGATTGCCCAAATAGGAGACTGACTGTCAGGAAGGAGTGAGATCAAAAAAAAGATGATTTCTTGCCGTTTGAAAACCAACCAGGAGCCAAAAGACATGCAGAGAGGAAGGGTCTCTCTTTGCTAAAGAACCAAAAGAGTTCTTTTGCTATAAGTGAAAGTTTAGGACACTGACGTAGAATTCTAAAACTGAGAAGATTTAAACAATTATATTTCATGTTGAGAACCAAGAGGAGTTACTTGGATAGTAGGATAACTCACAGTGACTCAAAAGAATTCAACCTGGCAATGCATACAAGGGGGAAAAACTAGGCAAATGAAAATTGTGTGTTGTCCTGAGTAGGATACAGAGTTGGCTAAGCAGTGCAATGAGCTGGTCTATCAGTATATTTAATTTGAATAGACACCATGGACAAAGAGTTGAACCTAGATTGAGAAGGCAATTTGAATTGCCTTTGAAAATTATACATTATATATATATATATGTATATATGCAATATATACGTATATATTTGTGCAATAATTTCAAATCCAAGGCCTAATTTTCCAGAATACCTGCCCAATAAACCTAACAAATTGCAAATCTCTGAGTAGTTTTCATTGACTCAGCAAAAAAAATTCCCTGAGAATAAAACATATATATATATGTATTTCTTCCCATGACTCCAAATCTCCTTCATAAAGTAATATCAAAAAATACTTTTAACATCAACATTCTTCCAGTTATGCTCTCTGGATAAGAATCATGGAGTCATGGGACATCGGAATCTCTAAAGCATCAAAATGGTAAGTCATCCAAAGAGGATGGGAGAAACACATAACAGATATAAACAGGCAAAAGCATATTAGCAATAATTTTGCATAGGAAATGATGCAACTGAAAATACCAACCAGAAAAAGAGAAGAACCATTTGCATAGCAATGTACCTGTGAGCTGCCACAGCTGCCCATGGAATGCCCACAGCATGGTGAGTAGATCCTTTCCCAAAGGATGATCTTCGGGAGGCTGTGGATAAGAATCCTAGAGGATGAAGTAGGCATAGGTTGTGATCCACCATGTATGGGACAAGACTCATAAATGATATCACAAATCTGCTGAAGCATTGATGAACTAAGATTGACAAATTCTGAACTAAAGCAATGGGGACTTAAGGTTTGCTTTCACTATAAACATAAATCCCATAGATTTTGAAGAGAAATAATCTAGATGTGCTTAAATGTGAGAGAAAATATGTCAGACTCAGCTGAAGTATTTGTCAACTTTGCTGAACTACCTATTCTCTTATTATTTTTAAATTCTCATTCAGTAAACACTTATTAAATGTCTACTACATGCCACACACTGTGAAAAGCACTAGGGATTCAAAAAGAGACAAAAAACAGTCCTTGCTCTCAATGAGCTTATAATCCAATTGGAGAGATACAAAGAAATATTTACAAAATAAGCCATATATGGGATAAAAGAAGGAGAGACCTGGAACTAAGAGGAGTTAAGAAAGGAGTCCCACCTTCTGAGGTAAGATTTTAGTTGAGACTTAAAGGAAGCAGGAAAAGTCAGTAGTTGGAGAAGAGGAGGAATAGTGTTCCAGGTGTAGAAGGCAGCCACAGAAAATGCCTAGAGCTAAGAAATGGAATGTCCAGTGTCACTGGATCAAAGGACATGTAAGGGAGTGAGATGTAAGAAAATTGGAAAGATAGGAGAAATCTAGGTGATAAAAGGCTTTGAACACCCAGCAGATCAGTACTTGCTCCTGGAGGCAAAAGTAAGCAACTGGAGTTTATTGATTAGGGAAGTGACATGATCAGTCCTGGATTTTAGGAAAATCGCTTTAGGAAGAATTAGAGTGGAGAGAGACTTGAGGCAGGCAGACCCTTCAGCAAGCTAATGCAATAATCCAAGTATGAGGTTACACAGGCCTGCATTAGAGTAGTAGCAGGGTCAGGAAGAAGCGGGGAATATTTGAAAGATGTTGTAAAGGTGTAATCAACAGGCTTTGGTAAAAGCCTAGTTATTGAAGGGAGGAAACAATGAAGAATCCAGGATGACTTCTAGGTTGTGAGCCTAAGGGACCGGGAGGGTGTCGTTGTACTCTACAGTAAGAGGGAAGGTTGGAGAGGGGAAAGGTTTAAGGAGAAAAATAATGAGTTCCATTTGGGACGTATTGAGTTTAGGATGTCTACTGGACATCCAGTTCAACATGTCTAAAAGGCAACTGGAAAGATTTAAGAACCAATGCGTAAAAATATCAACTAAAACCATGGGACTTAAAATGATATAAGTGGTATCTTTCTATCAGTAAGTATTATCTGCAATGGGAATAAGCTAGAAGTCTTCCCAATAAGATTAGGGGTAAACCAAGGATGTCCATTATCACTACTGTTACTCAATACTGTACTGGAAATGTTAGATATAACAAGAAGAAGAAAAAAAATTGAAGGAGTTACCATAGACAACAAGGAAATTAAACTATCTCATTCATTGCAGATGATATGATGGTATACTTAAAGAATTCTAGAAAATCAACCAAAAAACTACTTGAAATAATTAACAATTTTAGCAAAGTTGCAGGATGTTCGTACATCATGAACATTTCTATATATTACCAACAAAGTCCAGCAGAAAGAGATAAATTCTGTTTAAGCAACACCATTGCTAGATCTTCATTCCAAAGAGATCTTTTTAAAAGGGGGAGAGGGGACCTCTTTATACAAAATATTTATAGGAGTTCTTTTTATGGTGACTAAGAATTGGAAATTGAGGGAATGTCCATCAACTGGGAAATGGCTGAACAAGTTGTAGTATATGATTTCAATGAAATATTATTGTGCTGTAAGAATTGACAAGTGGGATGATTTCAGAAAAAAACTGAAAAGACTTAAATGAACTGATACAAAATGAAGTGAGCAGAACCAGGAGAACATTGTACACAGTAACAGGAACATTGGATGATGAAGGCTATGAATGACTCAGCTGTTCTCAGCAATGACACAAGACAATTCCAAAGGACTTGTCCAAAAATGCTATCTGCTCCAGAGAAAGAACTGACATCTGACAGCCTGAAGCATACTGTTTTTCACTTTCTTTCTTTTTGTTTAACTTGGTTTTGTACAAAATGACTAATACGGAAATGTATTACATGATTACTCCTGTATAACCTATATCAAATTGTTCACTGTCCCAGGGAAGGGGAGAGGGGGAAAGAGGAGTAGAATTTGGAACTCAAAATTAGGAGAAAAAGAACTTTAACAAGTGTTTAAAAAATTGCTTTTATGTGTAATTGGGAGAAAATAAAATACTATTTTTAAATATTCTATTTAAAATAACTATAGATAATATAAAATACTTAGGAGTCTACCTGACAAAACAAAACCAGGAACTATAATGAATGTAATTACAAAATACTTTTGAGAAAAATAAAATCATATCTAAACAACTGTAAAAATATCAATTGCTCATGAGGAAGCCAAGCCATTATAATAAAAATGGCAATTCTACCTAAATTAATTTACTTATTCAGTGCTATACCAATCAAACTACCAAAAAAAACCTTTTATAGAACTAGGAAAAGTAATAACAAAATTCAACTGGAAAAATGAAAGGCAAGACTATCAGGAGGATTAATGAAAAAATTGTGAAGGAAGGTGGTTTAGACATACTAGTTCTCAAACTTTACTATAAATCAGTAAACATCAAAACATCTGGCACTGGTTAAGATACAGAGTAGAGGATCAGTAAAATAGGTTAAGTACACAGTGGTAAATTACTATAGTAGTCTAGTGTTTAGTAAACCCAAAGACCCTAGTTATGGGGACAAAAACTCACTTTTAACAAAATTACTGGGAAAACTGGAAAACAGTATAGGAGAAATTAGGTATAAGTCAACATCTTGTACCACATTCCAAGATAAGGTCAAAATGAGTACATGATTTACACGTAAAGGGTGATACTATAAACAAATTAGGAGCTCAAGAAATAGTCTACCTGTCAGAGCTATGAAAAAGGGAAGAATTTATGATGAAACAAGAGACAGAGAGTATTACTAGATGTTAAATGGATAATTTTTATTATATTAAATTAAAAAGCTTTCGCACCAACAAAACCAAACAAAATCAAATTTAGAAAGAAAGCAGAAACCTGGGAAATAAATTTTACAGCAAAGGTCTCTGATAATGGCTTCATTTGTCACATATAGAGAGAGAACTGAGTCAAATTTGTAAGAATACAAGTCATTCTGGGGCTGATAAATGGTCAAAATCTATGAACAGGTAGTTTTCAATTGAAGAAACGTAGTTTTCAATTGAAGAAATCAAAGCTATCTATAGTCATATAAAAATGCTCTACATCACAATTTATTAGAGAAGTGCAAATTAAAAACAATTCTGAGGTACTACTTCACACTTATCAGATTGACTAATATGACAAGAAAAGGAAAATGATAAATGATGGCGGAGATATAGGAAAATTGGGCACTATTGGTACAAGTGTGAACTAATCAACTATTCTGGAGAACAATTTGGAACAATGCCCAACTGGCTATAAAACTGGGAATACCATTTGATCCAGCAATACCACTACTAAGTCTATATACCAAAGAGATTTTTAAAAGGGGGGAGGGAAGGACTTAAGGACTTATTTGTACAAGCTCTTTTTGTTTTAGCAAAGAACTGGAAATTTAGGGGATGCCCATCAATTGGGGAATGGTTAAACAAATTTGGTACATGATTGCAATGGAATACTATTTGCTGTAAGAAATGTTGAGCAGAACAACTTCAGAAAAACCTGGAAAGACTTACACGAACTGATGCAAAGTGAATTGAGCAGAATCAGGAGAACATTGTACATAGTAACAGCAGCATTGTAAAACTATCAACTGTGAATGACAGATATTCTCAGCAATACAATGATCTAAGACAATTCCAAAGGATTTATTATGACAAATGCTGTCCATATCTAGAAAAGGAAATGATGGAGACTGAATGTAGATCAAAATGTTTTTCACCTTTATTTTTCCTCTGTGTCTTCATTCAGAACGTGACTAATATGGAAATATATTTTACACGACTGCATATGTATAAACTATATCAAATTGCTTTCTGTCTCAGGAAGATGAGAGGGGAGAGACAAAGGTAAAGAATTTGAGACTCAAAATTTTTAAAAGTAAATATTAAAAATTGTTTTTACATGTAATTGGAAAAAATAAAATATTATTTTTTAAAAAATGGAAGCTGCTGCGATCAAAAAGTGAATTAATACAGAAGAAGAAAAGAAGGGGATCCAAGACAGAACCCTGAGGGACATCTCAGTTGGAGTGCATAATCAAGAGGAGGATCCCATAGTGGAGATCAGCAAGAGGTGGTCAGATAGAAGGAAAATCAGGACAGAGTGGTGTCCCAGTAACCCAGAGAAAAGAGAGTATCAAGGAAGAGAGAGTGATCCACAGTGTCAAAAAGGTATCATTCTCTGCTTAGAAAAGGAAGACGTATTAGGAAGCAAAGGATATCAAAAAGAAAAATACGAATAATTTTTTTTTATTTTCAAATGTCAGGCAAAGCACAATTTGTGGTTTAAGGTCTGTTGTGGGCTTTTATATGTAGAGAAGAAAGCAGTTTGGAATGTCTACAATATTCATATCACCAACACAGAGTTCAAACCTAGTTCTGAATCCCCATCCTTTTGAAAAGGCAGTTGTTAACATAATTCAAGGTGCCTTCATGCTCTCGGGAGGAGAGTGACAAACCACAAAGTACATTTGACCAAACCATCTCTCTCTGGTTGGACTTGAATAAAATGTCTGTTGCATGTTATAAGTGTTCTAAATTACACTTCTGGACAAATTGGGAATGGGCAGTAGAATCCATTCTGTGTTGGTCACAGATGACAAAATGCACCCATGAACACTCCACTTTCTGAAAAATCCAAGGCTCTCCAGAGAATGTCACGAATCCATATGACATTCATGAGTGCTGGATTGTGTATCTGAGGGCTCCGAATTAGCTGAAAAATACAGACAGCCAAGCAGTTCCCTACTGAATACACATCTAAAGAGTTCTGCAGGCTTTGTTTATCCCAGCAACTTTATGGAATAAATTACACACGACAAATCAGTTTCAGATGGTAGGCTATGAACAGTCGGTGCATAATGTGAAGGGAGATGAGCTCCCATTTTTGATCTAATCACTTTCTTTTTAGAGCACCTCAAATTCTGAATATAGTTTGTTTCTTGGAGATGAATAGGGTCGTTGTAGGGATTGGAGGTTTAAATGGAAGAGAGGGAGAAGAATTTGAGAGAAGCCACTTAAGTATTGCTTACTCTGCCAGATTAACTCTGAGTGCTGAGTATTCTCTAACTTTGGGCAGCATTAATGCATTCCTTCTTCCACTATAGCCAATGGTAAATCCTTTTCAATTTCCCTACCTGTACAGAGATTTCATTGTGAATGACTTTGTAATCCTAAAGGAGATTTACGGGGTCTCTTTGATTGAGTCCAGTGAACATTTATTGAGTGTCTATTATGTGGAAGCCAATGTGCCAGATGCTGAAGATACAAAAAGTGGGGGAGCCTTTCCCTCAAAGAGCTTGCATTCTAATGGGAGTGGGGAAGGGAAGTAACACATATGTGAAAAGGTAAAAGTACCTGCAAAGTGAAAAAAAAAGAAAGAGGAAAAGATAAAGGAGGGAAGAGGAAGAAGAGTTTACACTAAGACAAAGAGGGTTATTCACTACTAGTTTATGCATTTATCCTTAGGTAGATTAAACAAAATATTAATTTATTCAATATGATAGATAATACTGAACCTCTAAGGTAAGGTAAATTACTTAACTTTGACTTCAAGAGTTTTACTTTTGGAAGTTCCTCTAAGCCTTTAATAGAATTTAAATGTGATTTTTTTTTTGAGAATGAGGCTATACTCTAGAGAGTTGTAGCCTTATAACATGAATAATCAGTTTAGAAAAATGAGGACATTTTCATTACAGTGTGAAGAACTAGGAATAGTTTTAATCATAGATCGCTTTGACTAAATTAACTTAGGGTCATACATATCAAGGCCAACTTTCAATTCATAAGAGGTTTCCTTCTCACTTCTTCCAAGAGCTTACACCCAGTCACTAATTACAGAGGAGACAAAAAAGAATGGACCAGAGAAGATTCTTAACTGCTGCTCTTGCTACTACTGTAATGAGAAAAACATGTTCCAGATACCACCCAGGAGGTGGCTGCTTATTGAATTGTAAAAAGACTTACCTCAGAGGAAAATCAAATCATAGGAGAATTTAATCAGTGATTCACACACCACTGAATAAATTGAACCCAGAAAGATCACTGCAATAATTCCTATTCTGATGCAAAGCTCTATTGGTTAGTTTTCCATGAGTAATTTTAAAAAAGAAATAATCTTTGGGTTTGATGAAGAATCAAAATTTGTATGCAAAGAATTGGAGCAGAGAATCTCAAATAACCATCTAATGATGATCTTTCTGCAATTTTTCTTTCAATGCATCCATATGCCCCACAGTAAGCTTCCTTTCAGACATAGAGAGCCCTCAGCGGAATGTTGGGGAGGTAAGAATGCTGTAAAACTAAGAGTGGTAAAGGGATGATGATGATGGTACTTAACGGCACTTACTCTTCAATTGGTGCGCACCATTGTGCAAAAGTTGCACAAAGTACAAAAGACTTATAGATACAGAACTGACTCACTGATTAATCATCTTTCCAATAAATTTGGCCCCAGGAGTGGCACAAGAAAATGTCTAGAGTTTAGCAAGTGATGGGTTTCTATGAGATTTTTCTGGTGTCCAGTCAAGAAATATGGAGCTAGGTCATCACACCTGAGCATTTTATTTGCCAGTGAATATCACATTTAATGAATAAGAACTACTTTACTCAATGAGGTTATTATCCTAGTAGCCCCGAAGAGTTAAACAATAACAACAAAAGAGGAGTAGTTAAACCCCTTTTCACCAATAAAAGACCACTATTATTTATGAGTAATCCTTGTAACATGCATGTGTCATTGTATAGACTATTACATTTTCTCCACTCTCCCAGGATTACATAACAAGACCACAACTATAACTGGAAATTGTCCAGTTTAAAGAACATGAAACTGATCTTTTTTGTGACAGGTCTTATTTCCTATGGAATAGAGCATGGGAGTGGGAGGGTGATTGCAGGCATGGAAAATCAGTTTTGCCTAAATGCAAATAACACTAAGGCACAGTACCTGGCACATAAGTAAGTACTTAAGAGATAATTATTGCTAAGGCCACTGAAATGCCCATAAGCTTTGAAAGAGATTAATTCCCCAAAGGTGAGGGGCACAGTTACCAAATTAATTAGACTCAAAAGATTATGAGCTTTGAGAAGTTGTCTCTAACGACTCATAAAATCTTAGCCTTGGAAGGCACCTGAGAGGTCACTGGGTAAAATCTCCCATCCTGTACATTTCTGGTTGATTGGTTGGTTGTTGTCCTTCATTCTCGAAGAGGACCAAAATGACATCATCATGATACACTCAAGTTTCAGTGTGTCTGACTGTGACTGATCAGACATGCTCTACCACAGGTTGGGCACAGATAGTCCATGTGGATGGGGTGGATACTCCAAATTTGCACATCCTATGTTTTACTTTGTGCTGTCTCAACTTTGCTTTGCTCATAGAACACAGCACCCTTTCTGATGTGAATATGTCGTGCTGAGCAGTCCTGTGCCAGTGTCTCCTATGTCCCACAATCAACAGTTAAGTGATTAGTTTGCCTTTACTATGAGACTTCCAACAATAGAGATCTACCTACCTGTTCAATTTTTAGAGAACTCTAATAATAGAAAATAACTCTAATAATAGAAAATTCTCCCTTTCCTTCAATGTCTTCTTTGTCATTATATTGACTCAAATATATCATTTTCTACCAATCTGTCTTCATTTTGCCTAATGAAGTTGCAAGTTTCTCTTCCATATCACAACTTATAAAATATTTGATGGCCATTATTATGGCTTTTCTCAACAACTGTTTCCTTCAGTCCACTCGTCATCTTCTGCTCTGCCTTGTTTCAACTCCACAGAACAAGATGCCTCCAAACCAGATGCCTCTGCTCCCCAAACCCCCGAACCCCACTTTCTAGCCTCCTTTTGTGTGTTGTCTCCCCTCCCCCAACATCTATCAGATTGGTTAACATGACAAAACAGAAAAATGATAAATGCTGCAGATGTGGGAAAATTGGAGCACTAATGCATTGTTGGTGGAGTTGTGAACTGATCCAACTATTCTGGAGAGCAATTTGGAACTATATGCAAAGGACTGTAAAATTGTACCTACTCTTTGACACAGAAGTACCATTTCTAGGTCTGCATCCCAAACAGATCATAAAAATTGGAAAATGATCCACATGTACAAAAATATTTATAGTAGCTCTTTTTGTCATGTCAAAGAATTGGAAATTGAATCCATCAATTAGAGAATAGCTGAATAATTTGTGGTATATGAATGTAATGAATATTATTGTGCTATAAGAATGGTGAGCAAGCAGACTTTGAAAAAGCATGGAAAGACTTATATCAACTGATGCTGAGTGAAATGAGCAGAACCAGGAGAACATTGTATACGGTAACAGCCACATTGTTCAATGAGTAATTTTGATAGATTTAGCTCTCCTCAACAATGTAAGGATATAAGACAACTCCAAAAGACTCATGACAGAAAATGCTATCCACATCCAGAGAAAGAACTTAGGAGTCCGAATGCAGATAGAAGCTCTCCTTTTCTTTTGTTGTTTTAGTTTTTTCTTTCTCTTGCTTCCTCCCCTTAGTTCTAATTCTTCTTTACAAAATGACTGATGTGAAAATATGTTTAATATGACTGTTTAAGTAGAGCCTATATCATATGGTGTGTTCATCCTTCGCTGCCAAAGAAGACCATGCCCTCAGAGAAATAATGACATGACTTGCGCTTGACTTTGTTTTGAGTGAGGGAGGGCTGATATCATATGGTACACCTTCTTTGGGAGAGGGGAAAAGAAGGAGGGGGAGAAAATTTAAAACTCAAAATCTTATGGAAGTGAATGTTGAAAACTAAAAATAGATTAATGAATTATTTTTTAAAAAATTGTAAGCTCCTTGAGGGCAGAGACTTTTTAAAATTGTGTTCCTGAAACTTATTTAGCATAGTGCATAGCACATAATAGGTGCTTAATAAATGTTTATTGGATTGGATTGATTCCTCATATGACTTCATTTCAAGTCATTTCACTATCTTGGTCAAAATTGTCTGAACAATCACAGTAAAAATAATAACACATGGAAATTTTTTATAATAACAATATTGTAAAAAAAAAAAAACAACTCTGTAAGAGTTAAGAACTCTGATCAGTGCAATGAACCAATCACTGTTCTAAAGGATTGATGATGAAAAATACCATCCACCACCTTGTAGATAGGTAATAGACTTAATATGCAGAAGGAGATATGTTTTTAGATATGACCAATGTGGGAATTTGTTTTGCTTAACTATGCATAGTCGTCACAAAGATTTCCCTTTTCTCTCTCTTAATAACTAGGGCAAAAGGGGTAGGAAGAAGAGAAAACAAATGCTTTCTAATTGAAAAAAATAAATTTACCAACCAAAAAAGTTCACAAAACACTTTCCTTGAAAAAACAACAGTGGATATCAAATTCCATCCTAAAAAGTGGTATTGAACACTAAACATAATTCTCCAAATATAGTATGAACAGGATTAGTCCAGGACTATTTATCACCTCGTGTTCTAGACACTAAATACACATTGATAAAAAAACTAAAATCACATGATCATTTTGGGCAACCGCAACACCTTGCTAAGTCATACTATATTTGTGGTCCATTAAAATATTGGAGTTTTTTTTCACAGAAATTGTTAAATGAAGTTTTCCCCCTTCTCTACTATACTGCAGTTGATTTTCTCAACCTAAGTGCAGGACTGTACATTTACATTTATCTTTGAAAAATCAACATGGTATAGCTAGCCTTGGAGTCAAGAAGACCTTGTTTAGAATCCAGTCTCAGTCACCATGTGACTCCAGGCAAATCTCTTAACCTCTCTCAGACTCAGTTTCCTCACTATAAAATTAGGATTATAATAGAACCTATTTCACAGTGTTATTCTGAGATATTGTATTGTCATAGGACCAATGTGTTAACCTCTCTCCTTTATTGTATTGTCATAGGACCAATGTGTTAACCTCTCTCCTTTATTGTATTGTCATAGGACCAATGTGTTAATCTCTCTCCTTTCATATAGATTAAGCTAGTTTTCCTTGAAAGGTATTGAGGCATTCCTTGGTACTTGGTTGTCTCAGAGGATTAAGGGCTTCAACTGTTGATATAATTTCCCCCTGACCTCAGTATGAAAGAAGCTAAAAAGACCCAAAGAGAAGGGAATCTATAATGTTTGCCTGGTGGATTATGATGGATAGCACTGGCAAGAGAACTTTGCTTGATTCATTTAAATCAAGGTGTTCCCAATGATAATGTCTTGTTGAATATTCTCCCTCTATAGCTGTTAATTATTTTTTATTAACGAGTGACTTACAAATGCCTCCTTTTGTTCCAGTATTAAACCAAACTATTGGGGCATCAGCCTGGGTCAGGCCTACTCCAGAATATATGTGTGTGTGTGTGTACATGTATATATAAATATGTATATTCACACATATATATATATATATGTATATATGTAAAAAGCTTTGCAAATCTTAAAGAGCTATAGAATTACTGGGAAATTATTTTTATTGTTATTCTATTAATGTAACTCTTGTTTGATGCAACCCATCATTCCAGTCTGTTGAGGTTTTTTTTTCGTCCTGATTCTGTCATCCAGTATATTAGCTATCCCTCCCAACTTTACGTCATTCACACATTTGATAAGCATGTTTTCTATGTCCTCATCCACACCATTGCCAAAAAATGTCTATTAGGACAAGGCCAAATCCAGAACCTTGTGGCATAGCACTAGAGAGCTCCCTTCTGGTAAACATCAGTCTATTAATCAGCACTTTTGCATCATCATTAATCTAGTTACAAATTTATCAAACTGCTGCCATTTGGGCCACATTTTCCCATTTTTCCAAGAGGATATGATAAGAGTTCCTCAAATGCCTTCCTGAAAACCAGAAAATCAAGTTCCAAGCTTTCTACATATCTATTTATTTATTTATTCATTCATCAAACATTTACTTATTAGCACTATTGTGCAAAGGCTAATGGAAACTATACAGATATATTTAGATATGATATATCCTTGCTTTCATGAAACTTAGATACTGTAGAAGGGAGGGAAATAGCACACAACTACAGATAACCCAAATATATATTCTCTTTCAAACCCATAAGAACTGAAAAGCAATGGGCTACATGAGGCTGAGGGGAAAGTCATTACCAAAAAGGGGAGGGGGAAAGTATGAGGAAAGTATTTTTGGAGGAGAGTTATAACATCTGAGATGGACTTTAAAAGGTACATAAAAATTCAACAATGGAAAAGTGGGAAGGAGAACATTCCAGATATGGTAACAGAGTACAGAGGCATTGAAGCAAGAGGATACATGGTGTGTTTGAAGGATCAGCTTGGCTGAAGTGAAAGGTGGATGGAGGGTAGCAATATAAAATAAGACTGAAATATGGAGGCTCTGGAGAGTCTTGAATTCCCAGAAAAAAAAAGTTTGAACTTTACGAAGAAGGAAATGAGGAAGATGTTTGAGTAGAGGAAGGCTGTGTCTAAATCTATTCAGATAAAAGATTATTCTGGCAACAGTAAGAAAGATGGATTAGAGCAGAGAGAGGGTGCATGTGCAAGAGGTACAATGAAGCTATTTTAATAGCTTGGATGAATGGTACTATCTGGTGCTGACAATGAGAAAAAGCAAAGAGAAGATAGACCTGAGAAATGAGACTCCTCATCTGTAGGACTTGGTAACTGATTAGATGGAGATGACCTGAAGCTATCTAGCGATGTGGTGATGCCCTTCAGAGGGGAGAGCACAGTATCATATTAGAATCTGAGGGGATTTAGTGGTCACTCAGCTTCACAAAAGAGGAATGGAGGTTCAGAGAAATTAAATGACTTCCCCAATGTCACATAGGCAAAATGAGAACCACAGCTTAAAGCTAATTCCTCTAATTCCAAATTCAGGGATCTTTCCACAATACTAAAGATAAAGATCCACATTGCAATTGTGCGTATTGTACATTGTCACAGCTTTACATGCTGCCTTCCTCAGATGATCCCCAAAGCTATGAGAATGACAGAGATAACCAAGAAATAAATGATAATAAAATTTCAAGGACAATCTCTTAAGGAACACCCACATTTACAAGTTAGAAGGAGAAAAACCCAGCAAAGGAGAAGCTAGAACTGAGAAAACGTGCTGAGTGTCAAGGAAGGTGTTCAACTCTACCAAAAGCACAAAAGAAGACACGTGTACTGAGTCCTGAAAAGGGGCATTTTTCTTAGACATCTTAAACTGGATGCCCTGGAGGCATCTCAAATTCAATCTGCCCAATATAGAACTCACTATCTTTTAAAACAAGACAAAACCCTTTCCCTTCTGAAAGGGTGCCACTCTTGTCCCCATCACCTGGGCTCAAACCCAGAGTCTTCCTTGACTCCTCATTCTCGGTGTCACTCCCAATCACATCATGTTAGTCAAATCTATTCATCCCCTTCTTTATATTTGCACAAACACAACCTAGTTCAGCCCCTCTTGTGTCTTTTACCCAGGAACCCTGAGGGTCTCCTCCTTCCAGTTCGATTTTTTTTCTATATTAAAGCGGCCATCCCTTGAGCAACTACATAAAAAAGGCTATTCATTGAATGGGTGTATCTTACTCAAAGTGAGAATGCTATTTTCCTCAATATAGCTTTAAAGAAAAGACTTCTTTAGGATTTCTTGCTAGCCTTGGCTCATTTTGAACTTAAGCTTTGAAGATCCTCCAAAAGTGTTCTGCATTTGTGGCCATCTTTAGAGAACTGTGACTGCCTCTGAATGGCATAGCTTCTTCATAGAGATAGAATTATATTTGGCCTTAGCACCCTACCCTGGAGAGGCAATTTCACGTAACGGAAAAAGTCAGAAGTCTTGAGTTTGTATTCCATCCCTTCTCCTTATTGTCTATGGGATCCAGGGAATGATATTTAACCTCTCTGAGCCTGTTTACTCATCTAGGAAATAATATTCATGCCACTAATCTCATGGGAAAGACAAAGTACCATATGAGATGTTATCTTAATTGGCAATAATAAAAATTTATTCTGTGCATAGACAGGATTGGGATGGGAGACAAGTCCTGTATCCAATTGTTTTCAGAGGAAAAAGGAGTTTGCCCCACAATCTTCTAAATATCTATTACCAGCCACAGGAAAAGGCTCAAATATTTCTCAAAGGTTAACATAGATATGCCTTGAGAAACTCTGAGACAAAATCTTATCTGATTCCCAACAACATCATTTTATTATTTCAGTAACTCTCCTATACCTGTCATTCCTATTCCTTTTCTTCTTTCCCCTTTCTTAAAGAAACCGGGAGCAAAAGCTGTTTTCAATGAATAAAAATTTGGAGATGGTAAGACCAACCCTACAGAACAACTTCCACTTGTTACCACAAAGCTTAGGAACAGTCCTTGGCAAACATTACCATCATGGACAACTAAAAGCAAGTCTACAGAAACTTTTCTTTACGGCTTTCTTGCTTCCTTACTTTTGCTTTCTTTTTATCTTCCTCTATCATTCTCCATCTCTCTTCACATAGATAGATAGATATGCTCTCATGTCAAATAGCTGATAATCTACTGTGGGAAATTGTAAATATACACAAATAAGTAAAAAATGTGCATAAAATAAATACAAATTATTTTCCCCAAGTGGAGTAGATACCACCAACTAGGGAAATCAATAAAGACTGCCTTGAGAAGATATCCTTTGACCTAAAAAAGAATTCTCTCTAAAATATACACTCAGCCTTTGCTTGAAGACCTAAACCCAATACCTCCAGAAACAACCTGCTTAATTTTTGGTTAGTTTTAGTTATCAGGAAAGTTATCCTGTTCTAAGCCCAAATATCACCCATTGCTCCTAGTTCTATCCTTGGGGCCAAGCAGAACATAGTTAATCCCTCTTCCATTCTTCAAATACTTGAAGACTGTTATCATGTTGGCTCCTAAATTATATCTTTTCCAGACAAAACATTTAATCTACAGAATGTACTTTTTTAATTTCATGGGCTATAAAGATGCAAAAGTACATTTTGTGCCTAAGAGCACTCTGATCCCCCCTCACCCAGCCCTCTGAAGGATTCCCAAAGAATTCTCTCTCAGGTTCAAAATATTCTGGATTTATATCTACTCTCAAACCATCACCCATGATCCTCCACTAATGCATTTATTTTTCATAACTAGCCAGAAGAACACAATTACTTCAAGGATAAAAAAGCAAAATAAGAAAATAGCAATAAAATATTGACCCCATAAACCTGGGGCACACATCTTTAAATGCACATATACATACACACACAAACATATATATATATTATATATTATATATATATATATATATATATATACACATCCATCAGTAAGAAGAGTTGATACACATAGGAAACATACCTTACCTAGCCTTAGATTACCTTGGTTTCTGTAGGTCAGTAGACCTTTTATTGTTCCTTATATGTTCCTTTTATAGGAACAGAAAAGATCTCTCCCTCCTTTTTTAGTCAAAAAATGAAATAGAAAAATAAGTTAATAACCCCCTTCAGGCAGAGAATATGCCTGTTAAGCAGATGTAATAGATAGATGTAATAACAAATAGTATTTATATAGTATTTTGATATGGCCCTAGAAGAGAGGTTACCAAACATTTGAGAAAAATGAGCTTTATTATCACTGAAAAAAATCAAGAAAATCACTAGTTACTGTTTTCTCATGTCTGCAATATTTCTATGAGAAAAATCTATGTCCATGTGTATTGCAGATGTGCTTGAAGATATAAGAAGAGAGCAGGCATATTCACTCAGGTCCTACCTCCTTATTAACATTGGTAAAGAAATGAGATATTGCCTGCCTCTCACAGAATATCATTTCCCCAAAGCCCCAGGTAAGCTTCATTTCATTCCCTCCTCTCCTCCACAGCCTCCTCAGCACCAGACAGGAACCATATCCTTCAAATTTTTCCTCTAGTCCTAGAACCAGGAACCATGTTCATATTAATTCTGACCATTTTTCCAGGATGGGATGTTTGTTCTATTTCAGTTAGAGCAACCCATTACCCCGGTAATTTTCCAGACCAAAATTTATCTCCCTGGTCACCTTTCCCCAATTCTATTGTTTCCCCCATTAGAATGGTAAGCTCTTTTAGAATAATGACCACCTTTGCTTTTGTTATTTTTATACCTAGTACCCTCACTGCTAAGCCCAATGCATGGCATGTAGCATGCACTTAATAACCCTTTTTTCATTTTTTTAAGTATTTTTACCAAGCATTGTTGTTCAGGCATTCAGCTGAATCTGACTCTTTGTGACTCCTTGAACCATACTGTCCATGCAGTTTTCTTGGCAAAGAATTTTTCTTTTCCATTTCCATCTCCAGGAGATTAAAGCAAACAGAAGTTAAGTGTCTTCCCTAGGATCACATAGCTAGTAAGTATCTGAAGCTGCATTTGAACTCAGGTCTTCCTGACTCCAAGTCCAGCACTCTATTCATAGAGCCATTTAGTTGCTTCTTTCACCAATCACAACATGGCTTACCATATATACATATTTATATATATATATATATATACATATATATATATATACATATATATATATGTATATATATATATATATATTATTTAAATTAGTATTGAATATTATTGAAAACCATACTCCTAGCATAGCTCCTTTGTTTGCCCAGAGTAAATCCTAATTTATGACTCCTCTTATCCATATACATGAGTAAATATGAAAACACATATATGTGCATAAAAAGAAATAACATATATATGTAGAAATAGTCAATATTCTAAATAATCTTTCCAAATATGTTGAAACTCTGGGAGAAAAAACAGTGATTTCTGTTCATCTTTTCATCTGCTATTTTATAATTATTCCATTGCTAAGTCACGTTAGCATCATGTTATTACCTGTCCTGAGTGATGCTTGCTTATTTTTACCAATCTCCAAGTGAAATTTTAAAACTCAAATTGTTCTCCCTCTAATTTCTCCCTCCTGCCTACTAAGAAGTACATGAAGCTTTTCAGCCACTCCCAAGTTCCCTTTTGGAATACCCTTAATGATTCTGAAATATTTGGTTATTCCCTAAACACCGCCCTACAGATGAACCTTTGGACTCTGTGCTTTTCACTCTGCCAAGTTGAAAACTGCTCATATATTCTATTTAACCAAACTCAACGACAAACTCACATATAGCAAATAATGTGCTAGATCTGTAAGCAAATCTCAATATCATCAATCTTCCCAGCACTTCCCATAACATTTCTAGAAAAAATGAATTTTTAAGGTCAGATAATCAGATCACACATACATGTGTTTGCATAAACATGTATATGCATGGATAGAAACATTATAAGATACTACTCATTTTCAATAATGTCAATCATAAAATTTTCAAAAGTAAATATAGCCAATAGTATATTCCTTATTACTCTAGCTCTTTAAAATATTGGACACATTCTGATTTGTCTATAGAGGAGAGGAGGGAAGAGTACAGGATTAAACTGACATATTATATTCTTAATAAATTGCAAATGATCTAATATTCTTTTATAAATAAATTATCCTACATATGTCCCAAATATCAACTTTCAAATAAAGAGAAAAAGTCTTGTCCATGAAAATCTTAGGTCTCCTTACAAGTTGGAAATTTCCTTTCTCTTTGGCAACTAATTCACTGAAGGACTTTCCCAGGAACTGGGATATGTTGTTGTGGTTGTTTGTTTTTTGCCTGAGTGATAGAAGCAACAACTTCTGACAGCTGCTCCTGTTCCCTTCACAGAATTAAGGAAGGCCCTGGGAGTAAACTCTAAAATGAAGATCTCCATTTCTAGCCCCAGCCCCTTACACTAGCTTATTCAGAGTCTAACAGAGCTTCTAGCTAACCCACTCTGTCAGCTTTTATAATTTTAAATGTTTATGCTGTGTTACTTTTTCGTAGTTATCTATATATCAAACTTGAATGAAGCCAAATGGAAGTTATCACAGACACAAAAACAACATCAAGTGTTCAACATAACTTATAAGGTCAGGGTAGTGTAGTGAAAAGAGAACTGAATTGCAAACCAGAAGAACTAAGCTTAGATGGGTTTCTGTTCCTTACTGCCTTGTGTGACTTTGTATAAGTCATATGCCCTCTCTGGGCTTGCCTCATCTGTAAAATGAAAAAAATTATATAAGACAGTCTCTAAAGTTCCTTGCAACTGTAATATTTTTCAGTATGTCTACACTAATAAGGTTATTTCTAAATATTTCAGTGTTCCCCCCAACTGAAATCACTGAGCATCCCTTGAAAAAAAAAGACAAAAACCACAATAATCTCCTCCCTCCTAGCATAGACATGGGTCATAAAGGTTGAGGAAAAAATAGAGTATAAAAGAAAAGATTACAGCCCAAATAAGTGGCAAATTTGCCTAGGCCCTCCATGTCTGTCTCTGTAGGTCTCCCTTGCCCCAGAAGAGTCCTGCCCACTATTCTCATCTCCACAAACCACTCAGAGAGCTGACAGCTCTCTCCAAAACCCTGTGTCCAGTCTGAGAAACACGAGTGTAATATGTCAATATTCTGGGAACTGCTTCTCCATTTGAATATGCTAGGAAAGGTTAATTAGCTTGTTGTCTAAGATGCAGTCTTCTTTTAGAAAGAGTCCTTCCACATTAAAAATGTTGAATTTAAATATTCTAGTTTTCTGACAGTATTTTCAGAGGGATGTGTGTGTGTGTATGTGTGTGTGTGTGTGTGTGTGTGTGTCTGTGTGTCTGTGTGTCTGTGTGTCTCTGTGATGTTAATTTCATTAAGGAAACAAAAAAGGCAAAATGTCCAAATTGGCCACAAGAGGGCAGCTACAACATGGATTTGGGAATACCTGAGTAAATGGAGAGCTTCCAAAAAGGTATTCACCATCTATCAGCCTTTCACTTCAATTTCAACCCACTACCAACATTTATTTCAGAGTTATTCTAGTAACATTTTTAAAATTTCTGTTTTTAAACAAATTCTTTTCAGTCTTCTTTTTTTGGAACAAGTGTGTCCCTTTTTGGACTTT
Organism: Potorous gilbertii; assembly: GCA_028658325.1. Lineage (NCBI taxonomy): Eukaryota > Metazoa > Chordata > Mammalia > Diprotodontia > Potoroidae > Potorous > Potorous gilbertii. The sequence continues at coordinate 171,414,101 of CM053769.1, read as the reverse complement.
ATAAAAAAGATTTCTCTCTTTGGAGACCAATAAATTACTTGACGAATTTGGGAAAAAAACCAGAAAATGTTTTTATTTTAATGATGTTTGACCCTGGATAAAAATAAAATGGTAATAGTTACTTGAATTCCCTGCATTCAATAGAGAATTTTCTCCTAAGAGTTTGGGGGCTTTTGCCAAATGTTTTCATCAGTGCTTAGTCATTTTTTATTCTCATCTTAATTTCCTAAAAGCATCCAAGATCAAATTTATTAGGAAATTTTATCACTGAACTAAAGAGTGGGAGATCTGTGAGCAGGAAAGCAGAGATTATTAATGATACCTAAATATAGTATCCTTTTTGTTTACTTTGATGCATAAGTGAATTTAGTATTTTACTCTCTTAAAAGGTATGGCTATAAATTAAATGACTAATTTTAAATGTACACATTAAATTTTTATGTCCATAGTTCTATTCACAAAAATTAATGTTCGTTTCTTCCAGCATTAGTCTATTGTTTTTATGTTTTCCATGTACTTTACAAACTTAAAGAAATTCTTGTGGAGCACAGATATCATATAATATCATAGGATTTAGAGCTGAAAGAAACTTTAAAAATGCTTGATTCTACAAATGAGAGAAAATGGGGGCCCTAAAGAGGAAAAGTGACTTATTCAAGGGCATAAAAATAATAAATAGAAGAGACCATAGTCAATCTGAGATCTGATTCCAATCCCATGCTCCCGACACTAGGCTGTACTGTATAGTATTTTGGATACTTGGAGGAAGGGAAGGGTCTTTGAAAGTAACTGCCATGTCAAAATCACTGCTACTTTCTTTTTTTTTTTACTGAAGGACATTTAAAGAATTCTTGCTCAAAACGCTTTAACCCCCAAACTCCTTGTTCTTTATTTACTTCTCTTTTGTCCTTTTGGAGTTGTTTCTCCATCAATAGCACTTGGGATGACTTTTCCCACTAAGAGTGAATATATTGGATTCTTGGAGCCCTCTAGGACCTACTCTAATTGATAATAGGTAAATCAAACCAGCTTTCAAATGCTCCCTGAATCTAGCTCACTGACAGTTACCTTGATACGATATAAGCCCTGCAAGGGCACCAGCTTTGACCTGCTGAGAGTTGTGTCTTTCAGCAGGTAACACCGGCAGACCAAGCTTACCTATATCACAGGAAGAATCAAATGACATTACTTATGAAAGCACAAAATGTTCTTCAAATGTGAGATGCTATAATTGATATCAATGTTTATAACTTTCTTTCTTGTTCCAACAAACAGACTGGATACAGTCAAATGAGGTAGCCCAATTGACTGGACTCTGTACAGATCAGGATCATGCCTGGATACAGAGAGTTGTTATTGTTTATTTCTGTCCAACTCTTCATTATCCCTGTGAGTTTTTCTTGGCAAAGTTATTGGAGTGGTTTGCCATTTCCTTCTCCAGCTCATTTTATAGATGAGGAAACTGAGACAAGCAGGGTTAAGTGACTTGTTCAGGGTCTCATAGCTAGTGTCTGAGAGGTCAAATTTAAACTCAGGTCCTCCTGACTCCAAGATCAGTACTCTATCCACTGCACCACGTAGCTGCCCAATACAAGTAGAAAATAATCTTAATAGTTATTTGACCAACAGATATTTGTTAAGCAGAAGCAGAGTAGAACAATGGAAAGAAAGCTACAACTGGATTCAGGTAACCTAGGCTCAAATTCTGTGTGACCTAAGATCAGTTAGTCAATAAATAAGCCTACTATGTGCTGGTCATGCTAGACTGGGTAGAGGGAGTGGGGCATTACAAACATAAATAATAAAGCAATTCCTTTTAAGGAATGTACATTCCATGGAGAGTTAACAAGTACATACATAAATGTATTCAGAATCTATACAAATAAATGTACAGTATTTAAGAGGAGAGCTGGCAGTTCTAGGGATCAGAAATGGCTTCACGTAGAAGGATGTGCTAGAATTTCATCTAGGGAAGAGAGAGAGTCTGTGAGAGTGAAGTGAGTAGGGAGTCATTCAGATTAGGGGCAGCCAGTACGAAGGCATGGACATGGAAGATAGGGTTATGCACCATGCATGAGGACAAAGAGAAAGTCAGCTGGGTCAGATTGTAGAGGACAGAAAAGGAAGCAATGTACAATGAGTCTGGTAAAAGGTGGTGGCTAGATTCTGAAGGGTTTTAAAAGCTATACTGAAGAGTTTCTATTTACCTGAGGGCTGTAGAGTAACTGCAGTTTATTGAAAAAAAAGGGTTGTGATGTGGTCAGAGCAATTCTTTACAGAAATCACTTTGGCAGCTAATTAGAAGAGGGATTAGAGTTGGGGGGAGTGTTGAGTCAGCGAGACCCATTAAGACACAGTTGCAGAATTCTAGGAAACAGGTGATGAGGGCCTGAATGAGAGGGATGTTGTTTGTGTGAGTAAGCAAGGGATCAGAGGCAAGAGATATCATGGAGACGAAAATGGCAAGATTTGGTAACTGGATAAGAAAGGTGACAGAATGTGAGGAGTCAAGTATAATCCTAAAGTTATGAACCTAGAAGACTAGAGGAATCAAGAGTCCTCCAACAAAAATAAGGAAGGAAAGGGGATTATGGGGGAAATATAATGAAAGGGAATTTTGGTTCGGTTTGGGCCACTAAGTGGCACAGTAAATAGAATGCTAGACCTGAGTTCAAATGTTGCCTCATACTCTTGCAACCTGTGTGTCCTTTAATATTCAGTCATTTCAGCCATGTCCAACTCTTTGTGACCTTATTTGGGGTTTTCTTGGCAAAGATATTGGAGTGGTTTGCCATTTCTTTCTCCAGTTCATTTTACAGATGAGGAAACTGAGGCAAACAATATTACATGACTTGCTCAGTGTCATACAGCTAGTAAGGATCTAAGGTCAGATTGGAACTAAGGACTTCCTGACTCCAGGCCCAGCACTCTATCCACCATCCCACCTATTAGCTATATGACCCTTGGCAAGTCACTTAGCCACTGTCTGCCTCAGTTTCTTCTTCTGTCTAATTTTAATAATAATAATACTACCTCATCCTAGGAGAATTAAATGAAATATTTGTAAAGCACTTTGTAAATCTTAAACTATTATATGAATGTTAGCTACTGTTATTATTGCTTTTTAAAACTACTCCCTTCCAATTAAAATCGATGAGCCTAAGATCTAATTTGCAAGGCTCTGCTCAAGTTGCTAAAAGACTACTTTCACAAGCAAGTTGTATTTCAAAGGTTTCTTTTTTAACCTGGCTGTTAGGAATTTAAAATGTATTTTGCTTCCCCCACTGTGCCACAAAAGCCCACTTAACCTGTAACATAGCTAAAATAATGCTGTAGTTTAGCTATGTTGTAAGCTAATCTTAATGAATCTGTGCTTTCATCAATAGTCATTCATCTTTCATGCCTCTTCAGCTTGTGTAATTTTCACCCATGTTCTCTATAATCTCCACCAAAGACCTAACCAACATACCTGAGATTTTCTTGTAGGTATCTTTTAAATTGAAGTTAAATAGACTTTTCAATTGCCCTTTCAAAATACATTAGAACTGTGGAGATAAAGGAATCTTGCAGTCTTTTTACCATATTATAATTGTTTTTTGTTAATTTTTTATACATACTAGCAACTTAATGTTAATTTATAAAACTGCTTTGATGGGAAAGTGAACACTGCAGTATAATTCACAGAGCACACTGTTAATATATGCTAAGTAATGTGATGAATTTGATGTACATTTCTCAATGCATATAATCATATTTTAGTCATCAAAACATGCAAACATTAGCTCCCTCCAAGAACAAAACACCAACTGATTCCTAAGAAGTTCCTATAAGCATCTTTGTTGTCAGTGCTTAAAACAAAATCCCCTCTCTGTCCAGCTGGAAGCCATATTTCTCCCTCCAAGGTGGCTGTCTACAAGTCTCCATCAATCAACACTACCCTCAAGAAAACACAGGGATGCTCAAGTCTGAAGAGTAAGGAATTTAGGACCCAGTCCCAGTCTCAGCCTGGAGTGTCTTGAAGGCTAGGGCCTCCAGGGAGTTACTTACAGTTTTAGTGTTCCTAATTCATTTTCCATTTAATTTGATTCGTAGTTTATTACATAAACTACTGATAAAGATGTTTATAATACTTTTCCATTGCTAGCCCATCCTCTCAGAAGGTTCATGTATGTTTATCAGTTCTTTAAGAACACCCACATGCTGTTTACTACATCATGTCACACAACTGCTTTTCCTAGTATTGAAAAACAACCTATTCAAAACAACTCAGTCATAAAATGGAGGCTGCAAAGAAAATGGAATTAGTTATGCTAAGTTGACAAACATTCCTACTGTCTTATTAAGGTGATAAAACACATTATTACTACATGTAACAAGAAAGGAGAGCAGGGACAGTATGAAAATTTCTATTCCTTCCTAGCCAAGTTGTGGTAGCTATCAGCGCAAGGTTCACAGGGCTTTGCCACAGTGCTCTGACAAATGTGTGTGTGTGTGTCTGTGTGTGTGTGTGCCTGTTGTGACTGCCATCTTGCCCCTTGCTTCCCAATCAGGACACAGAGCAGGCACAATCACTCCATTCCCCTAACCCCATGATCCTATCACCATGGTACCTTGTTTCCAAGGCCCAACCTCTCTGCCAACCACCAAAGAGCTGAGGGTTGTGCTCTCTGAGAAACTGCTTCTGCCAATAGACTGTCTACTGTACTACTTCCATCCACTCCATCCTCAAATTGTCTCTGGCTCAAGTGAAGAAATTCCAAATTATAGTTCTTCCCCAAGGTCACCTGGCACATAGCAAAATAGGAACATTTCTCAATCTTATTGTCTAACCATGGGAGAGCCAACCTCTCAGTCAAGAAGACCAGACATCCAGTGATCAGTTTATGTCATAACAAAAAACTCTAAACTTATAGATGGAAGAAAAGTTGCCAATTCACATTAGTAGGAGTATCCTCTGTAGGAATTTCTTACACCAACACATCAGAGAATCATAGGTCCAGACAGAAACCAATCAAGTATGTATGTACAGAAACACAGATATATTCATACCCAAACACACACAGAGAGAGGGAGAGACAGAGAGAGAAAGAGACAGAAAGAGAAGAGGAGAGAGAGAGGCGGGGGGGAGGGAGAGGGAGAGGGAGAGAGAGAGAGAGAGTAGAAAACAGAAAGAGTAAATGATGGAAAGAGTTCTCCTTGATCCATTCTCCACAGTTCAGTGGTTCAGTCATTTTTTCAGTTCTGCTTGATCCTTCATGACCCCATGTAGAGTATTCTTGGCAAACATACTAAAATGGTTGGCCATTTCCTTCTCCAGCTCATTTTACAAAGGAGGAAACCCTATGGTAAATAGGGTTAAGTGACTTGTCCAGGGTCACACAGCTATTAAATGCTGAAGCCAGATTTGAACTCAGGAAAATGACTCTTCTTGATTTCAGGCTTAACACTCTATCCACTGCACAACCTACTTGCCCTCATTCTCCACATACTTACCAAAATAATCTTCCTAAAGCATATTCTGACTATGCTACTCCTCTGCTCAAAAATCGACCATGGCTCCACACTGTCTCTAAAATAAAATATGTTCTCCTCAGCCTGGAATTTAAGGCTTCACAATCACTTCAACCTATCTTTCCAGTTTATTCAATATGACTGCCCCTTCGCTGACTTATTCCTGCCAAACTGATTATTAATTTTAATGCAAATTTAGATTTGATCTCCTGTGTTCACCAAAGCAAACAAACAAAAAACTATTCTTTAAAACTTCTTCATTCCCACCTTTCAAAAACTTTATTTTCCATCAAGACTCAGTTCAGGCACTAGCCATATCATGAAGCTTCCCTGATTCTTCCTCCCTCCCCATTACTGGTATAATCTCCCTCCTCAAATCACTTTATATTTCTATACCTGTGTACATGCTGCATTCTGCATCCCCCTTGTAGAAAGTAAGATCCTTGAAAAGAGAGAATATCTTGTTTTTATGTTTTTGTTACATCTTATTAAACTGAGTGAAGGTTGCTATGGGTCAAATTTTAGTACAATATAAGGTAAAACTTCCTAATAATTGAAATTTTCCAGTAATGGAACAGACTGCCTTGGAATACAGTAGGTTTCTTTTCATTGAAGTCTCTCAAACAAAGGTTGGATAAACACTTGCTAGGTATGTTATAGACTCTTACTCAGGTATGGATTAAATTAGGCAGATCTAACTGAGAACTTATGATTCTGTTATTTTAAGTAGAACACATTATAATCAGGAATCACTTATATAAGATACCACTTCCCTGACCTTGAGGAGTTTATATTCAATCTGAGTAGATAAAACATGTACAAATATAAAGATATCTAATAATGCCAGTAGAAGGGAAGTTGCAAATAATTGATACAGTGCTATAATAGTACAATAGTGCTGATACTATCTGCAATCCTTAAAGTATAATAAGTAATGGTGCTGATACTACATAAGAATAAATGAACTCTGAATACTATGAGTAATATCCACCCTGTCTTGTGGATCTGAGTCAGAATTATCCTCCAAAAGAAGTCAAGTTACATCAACCCTGCAAAAGTTTTGGACTTTGGGGACAGGGGATAAGCATTCAATCAAAAGGAATTCTTGTACAAGTCATGACCCAGGACCACCCAAGCTTTGGACTCAGACAAACTTGGGTCTGAGTTTAAGTAATGACCAAAAAGAGAAGTTTCTCTTTGACTTATTACATCTTTACTCAGAGTTTTCCTTGGGAAATCTCCAAATGTAATCATATCTAGATTTTAACAAATATAACAGGGTCCCCAGCTTCTATACAAGCACTCAAGGTAACAAATTCATATCAGGTAGAGGACAGTTCTTAATATCACTCAAGAAAATGAAGAAAACACACGACTCACAAGAGCCCAAAAGTAGATTAATAAAGTATATAATGCACTCATAGTGGTCTATAAGCTACCCTTAGAAAGTAAACTGAACTTGGGCTTGCCAGTAGGGCAATATTCCAACATTCCAATGAATCTCTGGTTCTCCCATAGGGACGTACCCATAAAGTTGCTCCCAGACAAATAGTTCTACCCTGTAGTTTGAACTCCCTGTGGATAGGAATCACACAATAGAGCTGCAGGACAGGTCACTTTTTTCCCATTAGACCTACACTATCCAAATAGCTTGATGTACAAGTAGGATAAAATATATATTCTCCTTCATGACATGACACTAGCCCTTACTCTTCACTGGCTATAAGAGTCATGTGAGCAATCTTTTTCTTTCTACAAAAGGCATATAATTCAGGAACTCCTATTCTCTTTCGAACAAGTCCAATATCAAACTCTTAAACTAGATTTTACTCTAGAAGCAACTCCCAAGAAATTTTTCTTTTTTGCGAGAATGCTAGATTCTGGATTCACAATACCTAGGAAACGTCCTTTTTTCCTAACAGCTAGGTAATGATTAAGGAGGATTGTTCATAAACTCTTCTTTTGTGGCACATGGGTGAAAAAGTTGTAAGTGTACACATATAATTTTTATGCATTTCTGCCCCATGTCAGCTAATAACAGCTCCAGGTGAGAAGAAACCTAGAAACACACACACACACATACACATACATACACACATACACACACATGCATATCTACTTCTTCACAAAGAAAAAACAAAAAATATCAAGCAGATATGTTATTTTTATGGCAGCAGTTCTCAAAATGCGGACCAGCCTGAGGCAGGGAGGGGGTTGAAGTCAAAACAATTTTCATAATAATACTAAGATGTCATTTATCTATTAAAATACTCTTCCCTTTTCCAAATCTTTATCTGTGTGAGGTCAGATTTGCTTCATATACTTCAATCATAATAACATATTGCAATCAATCAAATTCAGAAGCAATCATGACAATCAAACCGTCTCCTATTAAGCCAGACTTCAAAGAGATTTGTAAGCATATACAAAACAAAGCCACTCTACTCACTAATTTTTTTTGTTCTGGAAAATATATTTTCATAATAAGCATGTTATTTATGCTAACATGTAATAGGTTTATTATTTTAAGTAATTTTAATTTTAAGTAAATTAATAAATACTTTAACATTTTAATTTCTAATGGAGCAAATATTAATAAATATAGTCCACATAAACAAAAGCTCTTTGGGGCCTCTAATACTTTTTTAAGAGTATAAAGAAGAGCAGAATTTCTAGGAGCCAAGATAGTGGAATAAGCAGTAAATGGCTGTAACTCTCCCATATTCACCTCCAAATAACCATAAAATAGCACTCCAAAACAAATCCTAGAACAGCAGAGCCAGTGGAAAGATGAGGTGAAGCAGTCTTTTAGCCTGGGAGACTTGGATGATCAGTAAGAAAGGTCCATCTCACTAAGATAAAAGGGAAGTGCATTCCAGGACAGGAAGTGTCCCAGCAAGCCCCACCTCAACAAATCTACAGGAGATCCTAAGCCCCAGTGTGGTAGAGCCAGCAAACACCAACACCAGGAAAACACACACACACACACACACACACACACACACACACACATACACTCACCTTAACATAGCCTGGAGAACCAGCAGACTCCAACTCAGAGAACAGTCACTTGTGCTGTACAAGCTCTAGGCAAGTAGGTGTCCTCCAGAGGCCAGACCTCTGTGTGCTTCAGTGGAGCCCCTGGGAAATGAAGAAAAATCCCACCTGAACTCAACACACAACACACACCACCATGAGGATTCCAGCTTAGCACCAGGTAAGCTGACAGACCCTTACTGATTCCAGCAGCAACAGCCACCTCCCACTGCCCCACCTCAATACAGCACCAGACTCAAGGGTCCCCCATGGGCCTCAGGACAACATCAGCCCAGCACCAGGTAGACAGAGAGGACCTGCAGTCATAGGCACAAGAAGCCTGAGACACAACCCCTTCCATCCTGGGAGCAGAGATCAAATTTAAAAGAAAGAAAAAAAGCCTCCAAAAAAAAGATGAGCAAAAAACAACAACAAAAAAAGAACTTGGCCATAGAAAGTTATTAGGGTAACAGGAATGACCAAGATACAAACTCAGAAGAGGACAATAATGTCAAAATACCTATGGACAAAAGTCTCAAGGAGAAACAGGAAGTAGTCTTAAACCCAGAAAGAACTCATGAAAGATCTCAAAAAGAGCTTTAACATCACATACAAGAAGTAGAAGAAAAATTGGGAAAAGAAATGAGAGTAAAGTAAAAGAATTATGAAAAAAGAGTCAATGGCTTGGAAAACTGCTTAAAAAGTAGAACTGACCACATGGAAAAGAAGATACAAAAAGCCACTGAAGAATACAACTCCTTAAAGAGTACAATTGATCAAAAGAAAACAAATGTACAAAAGCTAATTGAAGAAAACAACACCTTGAAAGTTAGAATTCAGCAAGTGGAAGCTAATGACTCCATGAGACATCATGAATCAATCAAAGAAATTCAAAAGAGTGACTTTATGAGAAACCAAGAAATCATAAAACAAAACCAAAAGAATGAAAAAAATGGAAGATAATGTGAAATATATCATTGGAAAAACAACTGACCTGGAAAATAGATCTAGGAGAGACAATTTAAAAATTGTGGGACTACCTGAAAGCCATGATCAAAAAAAGAGCCTAGACATCATATTTCATGAAATTATCAAGGAAAACTGCACTGATATTCTAGAACCAGGGGGCAAAATAAATATTGAAAGAATCCAATCATCACCTCCTGAAAGAGATCCAAAAAGAGAAAATCCTGGGAATATTGTGGCCAGATTCCAGAGTTCCCTGGTCAAGGAGAAAATATTGCAAGCAGCTAGAAATAAACAATTGCAGTATTGTGGAAGTACAATCAGGATAACACAAGATCTAGCAGCTTCTACATTAAGGGATCGAAAGGCATGGAATATGATATTCCAGAAGTCAAAGGAATTAGGTCTGAAACCCAGAATCACCTACCCAGAAAAACTGAGTATAATACTTCAGGGGAAAAAATGGTCTTTCAATGAAATAAAGGACTTTCAAGCATTCTTGACGAAAAGACCAGAGCTGAAAAGAAAATTTGACTTTCAAACACAAGACTCAAGAGAAGCATAAAAAGGTAAACAGCAAAGAGAAGTCATAAGGGACTTACTAAAGTTGAACTATTTACATTCCTACATGGAAAGATACTATTTGTAACTCTTGAAACTTTAAACTTTAGTTGGTGGGATTACACAGAGAGAGAGAGAGAGAGACAGAGACAGAGACAGAGAGTCAATCAGTGAAATAGAAGGATTTTAAGCCTTCTTAGGTAGAAATCAGAACTAAACCAAAAATTTGACCTCCAATATCAAGACCTAAGAGAAACATACACAAGTAAAACAGGAAAAGAAAACATAAGGGATTCAATAGATCTAAACATCTTTCCATGGGAAGATGATATTTGTAACTCAAAAATTATATCACTAACAGTTGATTGACTGTTGTCCTTGGTTCTTGAAGAAGACCAAAATGACATAACTTGATAAAGTCAAGTTTCGATGTGTCTGACTATGGTTGATCAGACCCAGATGGACTCAGAATGCTCTACCACAGATTGGGCACAGATAGTCCACGTGAACATTTGGAGTGGATACTCCAAATTTGCACATCCTACATTTCCTTTGTGCTATCTCAATTCTGCTTTGCTCATAGAGCACAGCACCCTTTCTGGTGTTGGCACATCATGCTGAGCAGTCCTGTGCCAGTGTCTCCCATGTCACACAATCAGTTTGAAAGTTCTTGAGAGAGACCTTGAGAGTGTCCTTGTATTACCTCTTCTGACCATCACGTGATCACCTGCCCCATGCAAGCTCTCCATAAAATAGTCTTTTTGGTAAGCACTGATTTTGCATTCAAACATTATGGCCAACCTATTGGAACTGCTCTCTCTGAAGCATTGTTTGAATGCTTGCCAATTTTGTTCCATTAAGGACCTCAGCGTCTGGTACCTTATCCTGCCAGGTGATCTCAAGAATCTTAGACAGTTCAAATGGAAGCTATTCAGTTTCCCAACATGGCACTGGTAGACTGTCCATGTTTCACAGGCATACAACAATGAGGTCAACACAAAGGCTCTGTAGACCTCCAGTTTGATAGTCTAATATCATGCTTTCTTCTCTCCCATACTTTCCTTCGGAGTCTCCCAAACACTGAACTAGCTCTGGCAATGTGTGCATCAACCTCATGATCAATGTGTACATCCCTGGAAAGTACACTACCAAGGTAAGTGAACTTATGCACATTTGCTGTAACCAAAGGTTCCATATATGGATGGTGTGGTGGTGGCTGATGGAGCACCTGTGTTTTCTTGGTGTTAATTATTAGGTCAAAATTAGCATAGGCAGTTGAGAATTGGCTCATACTTTGTTGCATCTTAACTTCAGAGGCTGCATTGAGTGCATAATCATCTGCAAACAGAAAATCATGTACGAACACCCTCCATTTTGGTCTTGGCTTATAGCCTTTTCTAATTGAAGAATTTGCCATCATTGCAGTAGCTGACCTTGATGCCATGTTCATCCTCACTGAAAGCATTTGACAACATGGCTGAAAACATCATGCTAAAAAGCATGGGAGCAAGCACACAGCCCTGTTTCACTCTATCGATGACTGGGAGGGCATGAGAGTATTGTCCATTACCCAGAACCCAGGCAAACACACCGTCATGAAATCGATGTACAATACTGACGAACATCTCTGGGCAACAAAATTTTGATGTACAATACTGACGAACATCTCTGGGCAACAAAATTTTGATATATTTTTCCATAAGCTCTCACGACTAACAGTACCAAAGGCATTGGTCAGATCTACAAACATTGTATACAGACCTCTGTTCTGTTTGGCATTTCTCTTGGAGTTGTCAGGTAGCAAACACCATATCCACTCTTCCTCAGACCTTTCTGAAGCCACACTGGCTCTCAGATAAATGACCATCTTCCAGATTAAGGATCAGACTTAATCTTCCAGATTAAGAAGGACTCTAGCAAAAATCTTGTCAGCAATGACTAAGAGAGAGACCTCCTATGATGTCACAAGATAATCTATTTCCTTTACCTTTATAGAGATGATAATAGAGGCAACCTTGAACTCCTGAGGGATAACCTCCTCTTGCCATATAACCCAGAAAATTTCAGTCAGCTTTTGTATGAGCAACAGACTCCCTCTCTTATAAATCTCAGGTGGAATGGAGTAAGCACCAGGTGCTTTGCTACATGAAAGGAGCACTCTAAACCTCTTCTTCAGTTGGAAGTTCAGCTAAGGAGGGACTGACTCCAACCTGAGGTAAGTGGTCAGTGGCCTCAGCATTGACTGATGATGGTCTGTTGACAACAGTATGGAAGGGTTCAGCCCATCTCTCTAGGATCATGTCCTTATCACTAATCAACGTGGCTCCATCGGTATTGAGTAATTGTGATGCACCATAGGTTTTTGGTCCACCAATATCATTCAGGGAATCATAAAAATGCTTTGGATTGTTACTATCAGCATAAAACTGAATTTCATCTTCCTTCTTACCGAGCCAGGAATCCTGCATCTCTCTAAGCATTGCATGTACTTTACTTTTGATGGAATTAAATGTTGCCTTATTAAAGATGGATGACTATCTAGTAAAATTCTGCGAATAAATCTTGTGGATTTACTGCTTCTGAATTTCCCCATCATTTTCATCAAACCAGGCTTGGTGTTTGCCTGACGAACAAATACAGTGCTGTACACCAGATCTCTGAAAGCTTGTATTCCTTTTCTACTCCACTATTGCCATTGGAGGGAAGGGGTGAAGAGAGGGATTTATAAGCAAGCAAGAGATAAAGAGTATTATGAAATGTAGAATAGATCATTTTGATCATATTAAATTGCAAAGTTTGTACAAACAAAACCAATGCAATCAAGATTAGAAGGAAAGCAGAGAGCTGGGAAACAATCTTTACATCAAGTGTCTCTAATAAAGGACTCATTTCTCAAATATATAGAGAACTGAGTCAAATTTATACCATTCCCTGATTGATAAACGGTCAAATGAAAAGAACAGGAAATTTTCAGATAAAGAAATCAAAGATATCTATAGGCATATGAAGAAGTACTCTAAATCACTTTTTATTAGAGAAATGTAAATTCAAACAACTCTGAAATATCATCTTATATCAATCAGATTGATTTACATGACAAAATAGAAAAATGATAAACATTAGGATGTGGAAAAATTGGGACACTAATACACTGTTGGTGGAGTTGACAACAGATACAACCATTCTGGAAAGTAATTTGGAACTATGCCCAAGGGACAATCAAACTGTGCACACCCTTTGATCTAGAAATACCACTACCAGGTCTGCATACCTAAGAGATCATAAAACATGTGCAAAAATGTGCAAAATAGCAACCCTCTTCATGATGGCAAAATTTTGGAAACTGGAAATCCCCATCAATTGGGGAATAGCTAAACAAGCTGTGATAAATGAAAGTAATAGAATACTATCATGCAATAAAAAATGATTAACAGGCACATTCCAGAAAAAAAAAAACCTGGAAAAACTTACACAAACTGATGCAAAGTGAAATGAGTGGAACCACACTGTATGTAATTTCAGCAACACCGTACAATAATCAACTATGAATGACTCAGCCTTTCTTAGAAACACAATGATCCAAGACAAGTACAAAGGACTCACAAAGGAAAATGCTATCCATATGCAGATAAAGAAGTGATGGATTCTGATTGCAAATCAAAGTATATTTTTTCACTTACCTTATTCTTTCTCATGTTTTTTTTCTTTTGATCTATTTCTTCTTCCACAACCATGATGAATATAGAAATATGTTTCACATGATAGTATTTGTATAAACTATATTAAACTACCCATTGTTTTCAGAAGAGGGGAAGGGAGAGAGAGAAGGAGAAAAATTTGGAACTCAAAATCTCACAAAAATGAATGCTAAAAATGTTCTTGATATGTAATTGTGGGGGAAGATAAAATAATTTTTTTTGAAAAAAATTTAACATGTGCAAAGGAGTCCTACATGGAAATAATGAACATGAAGTTGCACAGATTTCAAGAGACACTGGAGGATAGAAGGGCCTGGTGTGTGATGGTCCATAGAATCATGAAAGCTGCGCACAACTGAATGACACAACAACAAAAAAATGAGTCCTGAGACCAAAAGAGTTTGAGGACTGCTCTTTCTTGAGGCCCAGCATCAAGAAGTAACTCCATTAATAAGAGTCGGCCATCTGGATTCCTAGTCAAACAAACCATCTTGGGGATAGCCCCAATCATTGAAATCCAGCCCCTAGGAGGCATCCAAGGGCTTTTCTAACCAAAGGCTCACTGCCTTGTCAGCTCATCAAGTTGATTGGGAAACTATCCTAATCAAACCCTTCTTAAACTTGTTTATTGATGGGACTGGCCTAAAGCAGATCTCTCTACTTGCAGTTCCTCTACGAAGGCAGTGATAGAATTTATTAGCTTGAGAGCACCATAAATCAAGGAAAGAGTCATAAATATCAAAAGGGAGATGTAATGTAGGTTCAGTGCACAATACAAAAGACTCCTTTGATCAAAGAGGAGAAGTAAGATTAAGAAGAAAAGTGAAACAAAGCAGAGCATAGGATTTTAGACTGAAGATCAAGGTGCTCTGACCTCTACACCAAGACTGAGCAAACTTTCATGATATCAGTTTACTCACAGGTCTTCAGGTTAAGCAGGTCAACAGATTATGAACTGCTGATTCAAACTTAACAATGCCAAATTTCCGTATTACTCCAGGGGACAAAGAACTGAGAGACAATTACCCAAAATAAAGATATATCATGATTTGCCACCTAAAAAAGAATGTAGTCACTTGAACAAGTGAGACATGGAGAATTCTGAATAATGCCTATCACAATTACCTGATAGAAAACATAAATTAAAACATTTCTGAGTGCCACTTTACATTCATCAGCTTTTTTCAAATGTTCAATGCCTTCTCATAGTGTAGAGTTAGCTCTGAGTTTCAAAGGCTATACCTGCAAAGCTTTCTTTGGCTTATTTTACTATGGTGGAAAAGCTTCAAGGTCAGTTCTGACAACAGATAACTTCTACTTGTTGACTATCAGCCTAGATAATGACAGTAAAATGGCTCTAACACCTTCATAGCCCCTTCTGCTTCTGCAGGGGTGGTATAAAGAGGCACAATAGACACTAACAATCACACAAATTTTAAACTACTGATGTTAGAAAACATTAACTTCAGTTTTGTTTCTCAGTAGGGTATGATCAACGATTTGACATACTCCTGGGGGAACTGAGTTATATGAATCTTGATATTTTAAATGAAAGTAGAAGATAAAAGAAAGTTCCAGCTAAATAGAGAGGTGGCTCATAGTTTCTCCTTGTAAAGGCAAATAAAGGAGTTGGCAGAGTTGGTTTAATTTTGTATCCCAGGACAATGAGAACCATCGCTTGTAAGATTCTTGGTTTGCTTGACTTGCTGTGTTCCTCATAAGTATACACCAAAAAATTCAAACTATTATAGTTTATGGGTCAACATCTGTCAGAAAGTTTGAGAAAGTAGAGAAATATGACAGGTGAAGAACTCAGAAAGGACCTCCAGATTACACAATCTAGGTTCATACTCAGTGACTTCAAAGAAAAGATGCTCATAAGTGAGAATGGTGAAAAGCATATCAGAAAACATAATTCAGGAATGAGAGGTTAGAGAAGTCAAAGGTTACATCTTACACTCACATATCATGAATATTTTATTTAAGAAGATAGTTGGAAGGCATTGGGCATAGCATACCAAAAAACAAATTGATTCTGCATTTAACAGGAAATGACTGGTTATCGATAAAGCAGTCATTTCCAAATCAACACTCTGTGTGATAAACCACCAATTGTTAGAACAAAGATCAAAGTAGAAGAATAAGATGTAGAGAATAAGAAATACAACTGAGACAAGTCCAGCCCTATCTCATTAAGGAAGCTGTTGAAACTAGAAATGGACCAAAGAAGAGAAATTGACATAAGCTATTCCATTTCTGAATGAATGATTGAGTAGACAGATGGATGGATGAATGGATGGATGAGTGAAAAAGCATTTTAAGTACTTACTATGCGCCAAGCACTGTTCTAAGTACTGAGAATACAAAAAGCAAAAATAGTTCCTGTCCTTAAGGAGTTTATATTCTAAAGGGGAAATAACATACGAAAGCAAATGGTAGTCAGGAAGGAGTACTTTGGTCTGGAAAGTTATAGTAATGAGGGAGATAGCATTGAGATATCCCATCCTGGAATGACAGGAGATTTCACTTGATCATGGTTCCAGAACTTAGTGGGTAGAGGAAGGATAAGAATAGGGAAAGAAAGAATGCCCCTGGGAAAGTAAGGATATAAAGAAGGTGACTGGTGAGTTGAGAGTAAAATGAAGCATGCTGGGACTTTTCCTGAAATAATGGTCTGAGGGAGATATTCACATTTAGGAAAGCAGAGCTCCGGGACATGTTTCTGTAGTGTGGGAAACTGACAAAGCTATGGAGGAAATGACTGGATTCTTATAAGATTAGCAGTATGATATTGTAGAAAGTGTCCTGGATTTGAAATCTGAGGACCTGCCTCTGCTGTTTACTTCTTCTGTGATGTTAGGCAAGTCAGTTTCCTCATAAGTAAAATTAGTTTGACTAGATGTTTGCTAACATCCTTTTTATCTTTAAATCTATAGGTCTTTAATACTTCATCAGCTAGATACTACAATCGATAGAGCACCAAGCCTGCAGTCAGAAAAACCTGAATTCAAATCTGACCTCAAACACTAGTTATGTGACCCTGGGCAAGTCACTTAACACTATTTGCCTCATCTGTAAAATGAGCTGGAGAAGGAAATGATAAACCACTCCAGTATCTTTGCCAAAAAAAACCCCAAATGGGGTCATGAAGAGTCAGAAACAACTGAAATGACTAAACAACAATAAATAATGCTAAGGAGGATACAATTTTTTTTAATACACAAAAAACCACAAAAACAAATGGAGCAATATTTTCTTTTTATTTTGTTAAGGTTTGTAATTTTAACAAATAATAAATAATAGAATTTGCTCTTATTTTTGTGTGTTTCTGGTGATGGTAACTAAGTTCAGAATAAAATTTTAAAATAAGGAATCCTGAATCATCTTCCTGATACACAAAATAAGTTATTTGTTCCTGCTTGTCCTCAAATGCGGTAACTTTCAAGTACTTCAACATTTCCTACTCATCAATGCAAATTGTTTAGCTATTTAAGAAAAGATATCCATCAGCCTATAATGTTAAAGCAACTACAAACAGAGCAGTGTGGTTTCCATGTAAAAAGTGGAAGAGAATGACAAAAACAATACAAGAACATGAGTATGATAACCCAGAAGAGCAAAGGGAACCTCAGGGGACTGCCCAGAAACTGAGTATTATGATTGGAACAGTGCCAGTATCAAGTAGATTATCAAAAGAAGTCAGGTTTGACACAAGACTACATGTTTAGCTCTGGCTATCACAGGCCTAATACGTTACAGTAGTACTATTCTGTGACCATGTCATCCAAACCCTCAACACACTGTAGCCGCATGAAAGGAGCATTGATAAATACTGCCAAGTACTACTTGTATACCCTTGGGCAAATTGTTTAACATCTTTGTGTCTTGGCCACTATAATATAAAATGGAAGCAATGATAACCTGCTGGACTAGACTTGACTAGATAAATACTTAAACTCCTCAAGATCTATGATTTTGTCAAAATTCTTCCAGTTTGGGAATTGAATTGCCTCCTTGAGATAAATGGTGAGCTATGACAGTTAAAAAAAAAAGCCTAGGTATTAAGAGCATCAAGTGACCTGCTTAACTTACATCACATACATAATATCCAAGAATGAAGCTAAAACTAGAACCTGAATTCCAAAATTATGTCTATTACACTGGCTTTCCTCTTTTAGGGCTGAATCATGGCTTAAAGAGTTAAGTCAAAGGCATGGAAATGAATAGTGATGGACCGCACTAGTTCCTGAATAGTGTTGCATTTGGTTTTGTTTTTGCTAGGAGAAAAAAGAAAAATGCACTGTTTAGTGGGATAAGAAAAACAAATCTACAAACCTCCAGCAGCCAACATGCCCCCCGTCGAGCTAAAATTCTGCCTGAAGTCCGGTGAAACCTACCAAGAAGAATGAAAAGGCTTTATTTTTTCCTAAGAAAAGGGGGGGGGAAGTATTACAAATTATGTGCTGCTCTCAAGAGACCTACCAAGTATTGCAAAACTTGATAATTACTGATTCATGACTGACTTAGGAAAAACATCAACTTAAGTAATCAGGTCAGGGCACTGCCGCTGACCACAGTGCTGCTGGCAGGAAACGCCTGCTTTCTTTCATCATTTCTCTCATTAATGTTTAACATTTTTACAGAATTTAACTTTTAGCACATTATTGGTCTATTCTAGTAAACAAATACACAGGACCCACTGTATTACCTGTCAGCAAGCACCTAAACTTAGGATAGTTTTTACTTCAAGGCTAACCAATCAAAGCTTAGAAAGATTTTGGGAAAATGTAGTACTCTTCTAATATTTACAGAATAAAATGTTTAAAGGAATTGACAGAATTGGAACTAGCATGAGGTGGTTGGGTCTTTCCCCAGGACTTGCCATCAGAGGGGTATAGTTAGGAGTGCTGGTCACCCAAATGAATGTGCTACCTCTACCACACTCCATGCAATCCCTACCATGAGTTCTATGGCACCTTCTCCTGGCCGGCCTTCCCACCAAGACAGGCTGACCCTGATATTTCTATCACCTGGTCTTGGGACCAGAGTTATACAGGATACTCATGATCAGTGGAAAAGTCGATGAGGAGAGGAGGGCCTGGGGAGGAGACATTTACAAATCAGCAGCTGTGGAACTTCCCTCCCAAATAGCTGTAACTGTGGCCAGGACCTACCTTTCTTTGCCCTTCTTTTCTCTGGAATCCCCACAAGGAGTAGGCATTCTATTTACTCCCCACCACTGCAATGATGTTTCATAGAATCCAAGAACTAGTGCTGAAATGGGCCTCAAAAACCATCTAGCCCAGCTACCTCATTTTATAGATGAAAAACTGAGGCCCAAACAGGTCGCTCCTTCCTTAAGGTCACACAGGTCATGTCAGAAGCAAAATTAGGAGCTGACTCCTGATCTACACTACCTCTGTGGTCATAACTCAGGAAGCCCTTCTCTTCTTTCAAAAGTTCTCTTTATCTTCTCCTAACCTTTGTGATGATCATTTACTAACCTCCAAGTCACTTTTTCTCCCAAAAACATTCAGTACATAGCTTACAGTCTTCTCCACTCCAGTCTCTAACCCAATCCATTTCATCAGTCTCCTCAAATTCCATGACCTATATCTCCAGTCCACCTCAAACACAAACTAGAGGAGTCAAACATCTGCACACATTCTCACCCAGATAAATTTTGTCAGAATAGCTAGTTATGTCTCTGTGGCTCAGTGAGATATAAGTTAAAAGAACAGCTCTTTACTTTTCTATGAAGTTTCTACAAACATATAGCACATAGCCCCTGTATGTAAATAGGAAGAAGAATGTTATTTCTGTCTCCAAACAGATACTACATTATCTGCTCACACTGAAAGCAGTGTAATCTCCATTGATTTTGATATGAGTTTTACCTAAAAACAAACAAGCACCAAATTTGACTGACTGATAACTGAATTATATTTGCTTAATGGAAATGTGTTTCACTTATTTTTTTCCCTGAGAAAAGCATCTATTTACCACAAGATAGGAGAGATTCAAAATAGCAAACTTCATTCAATTGCCCACCTAATTGAGTTCTATTTGCTTGACAATGGAGTGCCTAGCCTAGAGTCAAAAGGACTCACCAATATGGCCCCAGACATTTACTAACTGTGTGACTCTGAGCAAGTCACTTAACCTTGATTGACTCAGTTTCCTCATCTGTAAATTGAGCTGAAGAAGGAAATTACAAACCACTCCAATATCTGCCAGGAAAACACCAAAAGGGATCAACAAGTGTCAGACGCAAATGAAAAACTACTAGACAATAAAAATAAAATATCCCACAAATCTATATTAATGGAGTAGAACAGTGGAGTGGATAAACTAAAACATCAAATCATATAAAAAAAATCTGTCCTTAGCTTTGGAATTCTCCATTCTCATTTTACTGGCAATTAGCCACCCCATTATGTTTTCTTATTAAACCACTATTAAATTTATTTTATTTTTCCTATGCTAGGTTTGAGATGCTCCCTAGGATTATGCTGTCCAGTGGGGAGAAGCTGACCTAAGTAAAAAAAAATTCAATATCGATAATTCCCAATGTGAATTAAAATTCCAGCGTGTTATAAGAAGACTGTTGGTTACTTCTCCAGACTTCTTGCAGCTGTGGAATTATCACTGTGCTGCTGAGGAGGGTTGTTGGCCTTGACCTCCACTTGTTTATGGAAAGCTATTGCTTTATCCATTTCCTTGACACCATCCTTCTACAGGAATGGTTTTTCTTTCAAACTAAATTATGGGAAATAACGAGAAGGAAAGTGGCAAAGGCCCTTTTTCCAATATCAGCCTAGTTAGTTACAGCCAACTTCTGACTCATTCATTGCCTAGAGAAAAATTTGAGAATTGAGAATTTTCTCTGCATTTGGAAATTGTGAAAAAGTGAATAAAAAATGATTTTTTCAATTCTAACCCCAGCCAAAGAACCACTTTGGCAGAATGTTACAGCTGAAAATTGGTCTCTTTTCTCTCCATGGTGTTACTATATGGTCCCCTTCTTCTTCCTTTGAGTAAGAATACAAAGAGATCAGCAATGCAATCGTTAAAAGGTAAACTAAGGAAAAGGATAAGCAAACTTTTAAGAAATGGAAATTTTATGGTAAATAGATACTTGCCCTCTTGGGATAGAGATGAGGAAAAGAGAAGAAGAAATGGGAGAGCAAGTTTTAGAAATGCAGCAATCACCCAGATACTGTGCAAAATAAACCTACACATGTTTGGTTTGTCCTAGAGTCTTGTACTGAGGATCTCAAGGCTGGGACTTCTTCCTTCCACAGCTTCCACTCTTTTGATCTCCAGCCCCATTGCTTGTCCTGCTTTCCTGTTTCTCTGCCCTGCTCTGGTGCCAATATTCCCTTGGCTCTCACAGGGCTTCAGTTGTTCATCTTCCCTTATACTGGGGGAGTAAATTCTGCTTCCACCAGTCCTTAGCTGAAGGCAAACTCCCTGTGTTGTGGAGGGTGGAGATACTGGTATGACTTCTGTGAGATCCATCAGGCATCCATCTACAGCATCCTCATATCCCTAGCAACAACATGATCATGCTAGACTACGTAAGATGTGATTTCAAAGAAGCTAATTATTGTCTCTTTCTCCATGTATAAATAGGAGACAAAATACTAAATATTCCCACAGGGTTATTGAGAAGAACAGCCAATCAAGTCAATGAGCATTTATTAAGAACCTATTATGATAATGATAAGACTGAGGCTAACTGGCACTTTCAGGTCTGAAAAGACATATGTAGATATAGATATAAAATAGTCATTTGACCCTCACATAAATTTTGTGAGTTAAGTGCAACAGGTATTATAACTCCACTTAGAAGCAATGTAGTATAGTGATTAGAGCTCTGTGTGCATGTGTGTGTATTCATCCTTCGTTGCTGAAGAAGACCGTGCCATCAGAGAAATGATGACATGACTTACACTTGACTTTGTTTTGAGTGAGGGAGGGCTGTGCAGGTCACCAGCCTCACTTCTCCTCCAGAGCCATCTGAATCCAATGACTAGATATTCATCAGGATGACTGGAGATGACCCAGGATGAGGCAGTTGGGGTTAAGTGACTTGCCCAAGGTCACACAGCTAGTGAGTGTCAAGTGTCTGAGGTGAGATTTGAACTCAGGTCCTCCTGACTCCTGCACTGGTGCTCTATCCACTGCACCACCCAGCTGGTCCCGATTAGAGCTCTAGAGTTAGTCAGAAAGACTTGGATTCAAATCTTACTTCAAACACTTACTAGTTGTTTGACCCTGAACAAGTTACTTAATCTCTCTGAAACTCAATTTTCCTCATATAAAATGATGGGGTTGGATTACATGACATCCAATGTCTTCTCTATCTCTAAATCTATGCTCTGCTTTTATTGATTAAAAAAAAAAAACCAAACCTTAAAAAGGTTGAATGATTTTTCCCAAAGTCATATAGTGACTTTTTGCAAGTATTTTCTATAAACAACAAATTCAAAACAGAGAGTATTCACAAATGCTCATTGTCACAGAGACTTTAAAATGAGATTTAATAACTTGAGATCTGGGACTTAAACCTCATCAGAAAATTAAGCAGTTTGTCAGAAATGAGATGCAAACACCTATCTTCCTGACTTCAAGTCTAACACACTTTCTGTCACATCAACATGCCTCTGTATGTCTCACACTGTGCTGGGCCTCATAAAAGATACAAGTGATCTATGAAATATAGTTCCTACTTTGAAAGGGCTTATAGTTAGAGACCAAAACAAACATTTGGGGAAAAAGAAGGAACAATACTATAGGTAATAAAGCTGTAAGTAAACAAGTAGCCTTGTACTATCTTCTCTGCTTGTTTTAGGTAAATACTGTATATCCTTATCTCAATTAGACTTAAGAGCACGTGCAATGCCTGCTCTTAACATTTATTAATGAATTATGTGATGTGGGTTATAAGGACAGTCAAATCCAACGTTGTGCAAAAAATCTTCCCCAATTTCCTTCCATCTGAAATTATGTCTAATTCTTTCTGTATGGATGATTTTTGCATCGCTGTTTGCATGTTATCTCCCTCATTGTACTGTGAGCTCCTTGAGAACAGGGACTGTTTTTGTCTTTCTTTCCATCCCCACTGCTTAACACATTACCTGGTTCATTTTGGTTGTTCAGTAGTTTAAGTCATGTCTAACTCTTGTCACCATTTGGGGTTTTCTTGGCAAAGACACTAGAGTGGTTTGGCATGTCCTTCTCCAGTTCACTTTACAGACAAGGAAGTGAGGCAAACAGGGTGAAATCACTTGCCCAGGATCACACAGCTAGTAAATTCTAAGGTTAGATTTGAACTCAGGAAGATGAGTCTTCTTGACCTTAGTCTAGCACTCTATCCACTGTGCCACCCAGCTGTCCACCTGGCAAATAGTAGATGTTTAATAAATACCTGTTGCTTTGACTTGACTTGAGTGGAAGGTGGGGAGTTATAACTTATGAATACCCCTAGACAGGGATGAAGTATATATGAAACAGAAATCATGAGAGTTAAAGAAATTGAGAAATGGGAGAACAGGGTATTCAAAGAGGGTGGAGGATTGAAATGAAGGAAAAGACAGTAGGATAGGTATCCAATATACAAGCAAAGAGAGTGAGTTACCAAGAGCTACATAATTGACAGCAACAAGAACCTGGATAGGATCGAGTGAATTTAAAATTATTCAGAAGCCATCACCTTCCAGTTCTTCACTTACCTTGTGTTTACACTTCCCTTTTCCATTCACTTCTAAATAGGGCTGTACCTGAGAGCAGAGAAGTGCTGCCAGACTTTGCTACAGAATAGACAATGCTCAAAGGTAGGAGATTTGCTTTAGAGGGGATATTGCCCAGGCTAATAAAAGAAAAAAAAGCTCTGGTACAGACTAAGGATACAGAAGAAAGCCCACCCTTCACCCAGCCAGCTCATACCTTCAGTGCATCTTCCCTTCCTAGCTTGTATTTCCTATTGGTTATATGTTGCAGCTTGGTCACATCCACCAAGAGCCTCTCCATCGCCTTCTATGTGATACTCATATTTAATTCATCAGAAATTGTTATATTTCATATCCTGTTACCATATAATGCCATGGAATGTTGGTTGTAAGATTTAAAACCTCCTCCTCTCCTGTTCAGCCCCAACTCAACTTGTCCATCTAAATTCTTTGTCCTATATGAACATACTGATGGATGATAGATTGTCTACTTAAATGTTTTTCATAATCTGAGTAATAGATATTCTTTATCCTACTGTCTTTCCTGTGTCAGGTCAATGGTCAGGTCAATTTTTCTTAGGGAGTCATATATCTCTTTCTAGAGAATCTGCATTTTTTCCAGGGCTTCATGGATCTAGCACAAGGACATACATAAACAGGAGATTCTGGAGGACCTTCTACACAAGGGAATCCCTTTTTAACTTCAACACTATCTAGGATCTTCTCTATCAGAGTGGCAGACACCGTTGGGAAACATGCTTCTCCCTGTTCGTGCTACAACTGATGTTTAAGATCATAGCATCATTGAATAGGGTTATTTCTGTCATGTCTTTCAAGCAATCATGAATAATGTTGATTTATGAAGAGGACACATCTGGTTACAAAACAGCCTTCAAGAAGGTATTTTGTTTTACCTAATAAAATGCTATTTCATAATCAACAAACAGGCACAGTGGGATTTTATATTTTCTATATATTTCCTTCTCAAAATATCCTAAGAAATTAATTATCTGCCTGAATATTTGATCATTCATCCATTTACATTTTCATTCAACAAATATGTATTGACTAACTACTATATGTAAAGTTCAACTCTTGCTTACAATTCAGACACAAAAACACCCAATAGACATAGCAGCCTATATTAGGTACCTCAGAGAGACTTTAGTCTAAGGCTAAGATCATTAAGAATGACAGATTCAGGGCTATAATACAAGTGCCCTGATTATAAGTCCTACCTAACTGTGTTATATTGAACAAGCCAAGATACCACTCTAGACCTCAGATGCCTCATTTTTCATATCAGTGGGTTAGATTAGATGATCTCAAAGATACACACATAAACTTGCAAGAATACTATCGTTTATTAAACTGGTGAGTCCTTTTCTAAGGTAACAATTCCTCAGCCTTCTTATATTCTTATTTGAATACCTGACAGGATCTAGAAATGTAGATGGATGCTAAATGACTTTTGTTATAAAAGATCAGCTCAGACTGTTGCAAAAGATTATTAATTGTTAGGCTGATTGGAATGCGTAAGACAAAAAGAATGTCCAAAATGCTTCATTCAGGGCATCACCCCAAGACTCCCAAACCAAAGAGGCAAGGCAAAGAGATATGACATGGCAGCCAGTCAGCTATGTGGAGATTTTGCCTAGGAGAGCACACTATCTGTAGCATAAGAACAGGGGACCATTCCCTCACCTAGAGATCTTGATTTGGAATCAGCTTTCTATCAGAGCCTGCATAGATAGTGGACATTTTCTTCCCTTTCCTCCACTCATTTTGAATACAATATAGGAATGTGCTCTCCTAAAAGGTTTCTTCCCATTCCAAAAGCCCAGGGACTGTTTTAGGGCAAAGAAATTCTGGGACTGTATGGGCTTGTGCCTCTGTAGCCTGAATGTTTGAAAGGTAGAGTTCCTGGCCTCTGTCTCCAAAGAGCAATAGTGGTTCATTCTGATTCATTCCACAGCCATAGAGAGCCCCATTGCCAAGTGGTGAGAATTTCTGAATCACAGACTTCTATCATGAGGAAAGGAATTCCTTGGCAGAGAGATCCCTGAATTTACCCATCTAACAACTGAAAGTAAATTTTCTGGGCAGCACCAACCACAGGAGTTGCCTCATGGGCAATTCCGAGTAATTCAAGAACTCAGAAATCTGGCACTCTATTGGAAGGAGAGCATCCTGGACAGATTGGCTCTTGGTGGGAGCAAAGAATCAGATACACAGCCAGTCCTGCTTTCCCACTCTGGAGAAGTTGTGGCAAGGCACTAAAGCAAGGGACCTGAACTTTGTTCCCTACTGAGACAGTGAGTTATTTGGGCAAGTGCTGATCTGAGAGTTTCTTTGAAATAGAATAAAGGGCAAGGCCATCACCTCGGTCTATTGCTGAGTATGAAAAACTTAAAGATGCTATGGAAGGTACAATTCAGAGAGAGGAAAATTAAATAGATGGTTACGACCATGGTTCTCAAATCATCTTTTCTCATGTGCACTATTACTCTTCGCTGTGAGAAATCACAGTCTACTAGGGAAAAACTGGTTGCAAGTTCAAATTCTATAAAATTCTGGGTATACCTCGTGAAATTCTACACACCCTTTGATAGCCAGTAAGTTATGGACTATTATTGTGAGACACTTGCATATTTTCTGCACTGTTTGTGCATTCCTGGAACTCCTTTGCAATTTCTACATAACCTGAGTATGCTGGGACACAGAGAAAAGTGAAGGATAGGTGTTGAAATCTGGCAAATCTGATCAAAACTTTTTGGATTTTGATTGCAAGAATGAGTCCTGAGCCATGCGAGCTATACTGATGATGGGTGAAGTTTGGTTTTAGTTTTGTGAGGTGTGTTGGTGCAGGGTCAGATAGCTTTTAACTTAATCTCCAAGGAGACAGCTAAGAGAAAGGAGTCAGAGGAGAGAGAGGCCAGCAGTCTGCTCCAGGATGGCTCAGTAGAGGAAATCACACAGGCAGAAGGTGCAATGGCAGATGATTTAAATTGGGACTAACAGTAGTCACTTTTCTCAGCTCCATACTCTGCTTAATGAAGGAATCCCATGAAAGAGGATGGTAAATGTATTTTTCCACAAAGGATGCTGGAACTAGTGGCATCCTTTAACCCTTTCTTCTCCCTCTGTTTTATCTCTCTTTTCAGAGCAGGAAATTTTGCTCCTAAGTTTCTGTACTTTGCTTTAAAGTCTGTTGTAATTTTTTATTTTGGTTGTGTTGTTTTTTTCAGGCATTTTTCCTTTATATAAAAGCCAGGGTAAATCATGAATGCTTTGTACTGTATGTATTTATTCTGTGCCAAGAAAGAAAAAAAGGAAGATGTCAGCTACAAAATTTAAATAGATCAGAGGTCTAAATCTCTCTCCAAATGTTAAAGATTTTCTTAACAGGAGTTTTGGTATTTTCCTTAGTAGCATCCTTAGGACTGTCAGAGCACATTACAGACTTTGATGTTAAAGTGCAAATGTTCCCATTCCACTCTCATTGATGGGGAAAGTAATTTGACTCAAACCTCTTCTTCATTTTTCTTGTTGTACGCTCTTTCCCGTTTCATCTTTAAATGCCTTCAGGATAATCTGGCCAACCATGATTTTTGTTTGTTTGTTTTTGTTTCTTTTTACTGAGGCAGCTTGGTATCAAAAAGAGGTATAGTATGTTAGACTTAATGCCAGGAAGACGTGAATTCTAATCCTATGTCAGACAAATATCAGTTGACTAATTGACTGATTGACTGACTATATGACCCTCAATAAGTTACTTAATCTTGCTCAGTCTCAGCTATAGGATCTATAAAATTGGAATGAATGGGGCAAGTAGGTGGTGTGGTAGATAAAACAATGGTCCTGGGGTCAAGAAGATCTGACTTCAAATCTGGTCTCAGCTACTTACTAGCTGTGTGACGTTGGGCAAATCATTTAACCCCAATTGCCTCACCCAAAAATGGGAATGTAGCACCTCCAAGGGTATTGATGAGTATAAACTTATCTTCTCCACTGCTTCTTGCTATGAGTGGCAATGTTACTTATAATCTTCCACTATTCAACATAATATTTTTCCAAATGTTTTTGTATTCTGAATCAGTTTAGTTCTTGGCTTCCATCTTTCTACACTTGGCAAAGATGTCAAGTCTTTACTAATTGAAGTTGTATCTAACCTATGTTGGTCTTCTTTTGTGATAATTGGTGTGTCAATTATACTTCTTTAGAAAGTTATGCTAGTCTTTGTCTCTATCAGTTCTTATATCTACTGTCCATTTTTTAGAATCAATAGTTCATTCCACTAGATCTGGCTAAAACTTTTAATAAAATAAATTTCCATTGTTATTCTTTCTTCTAATTTAATTTTGACTATTGCTCTGATAAGTTGATGGTCTGAGTACACATAGCAAATGATTCTAAAATGACTAAGTCAATAATCAATTGTCACTTTAATTTTTTGGTGTCATTTGCTATTCATCATGTCTAATGCCTCCTGATTTTCTTCTTGAAGAACGTATTTAAAACATATAAATGTGGGACTTCTGTGTAGTCTATTGGCCTTTGATTTCACATTTCTTCATCTGGGGTCATTTCTAATGTGTTTTTCACCATCCTCTCTCATGCTTACCTGTGTATCAGAGTAACAAATATAAAATTATATTCAATTTGGAGGACTTCCAAATTCCTTGCAGAATCTTTTCCTCTTCAATCCCTGTAACTTGTGTTGGTATACAAGCTATAATTATACTCATTTTGGGGTGGAGCACTGGAAGATGAGATGATATGGGTTGTCAAGACCAAAGGATTCATAAATGACCTACTGCCCAGATCATTGGTAGTAAGGCTCTCAACTTAGCTATGTAGAAAAATTGACCTAATTTTTCTGTAGGACCACAATTTGAAGCCATATTAGCATACAGAGTTAGCTGTAGCTTATGATATGCTAGCATAGCCTTTGAAAAACCAGGGTCTTTTCACAATAAGCCTTCAGAAAATAACTTTTCTATATCCATATGGTGAAGTTCTTACAGATTGTTTCCACTTTTTATAAATAAATACTATGCTGCACAGTAGAATACTATATGAGAAATATTTGGTATTTATAATATAGTAAATAACTTTCCAGCTAAAAATGCCACACAGGCAATTTTCATCACTTTTATTATCTGTGGCAGAATTAAATTTAATTCCATATGTTGCTATTATTAATCATCTATTATGAGGTAAGCACTGGAGCTCCATAGAGAAAAATGAGAAAGAGTCCGTAAGAACTTATATTTTACTTCCAAATGTAAAGAGATAAATGAACACAAGATAATTAGATAGGGGAGGAAACACTATCAACACGATGAAGATCAAAAGGCACCCTCCATGACGTAGTGTACAGCCTGAAGCTTGAAGTAAGCGAAGAAGGATGAGAGGCAGAGGCAAAAAGAGCCCGCGCAAAGGGGTAGATGCAACCGGGAGGTGGAATCACCAATTCCAAGACCAGGTAGACTGCAAGAGAGAGTACATGAAGAGAAATCATGTGAAATAAGTCTTTAAAGGCAAGCCACATCCAAATTGAGAAGGACTTTAATTCAACCTCAGGAGTTGTTTATTATTCTCTACCGGTAATAGGAAACTATCCAAGATGAGTGAGCAGGGGTGTCACATGGTAAGGCTTGTGCTTTGGGAGGATTATTTTGGCAACTCTGTGAAGGATGAATTAGAGGGGAAAAACTGGAAACTGAGAGGTCAATGAGGAGGCTATTACAATAATCCAGATGAGAAGTAATAAAGGCCTAAATTAGGATAGCACCCATGTATGCGGAGAGAAGGAATCTGATATAAGAAATGATATAAGACTTTGCTATTCTATATGTATGGGAATGTGAAGGAAGGAAGAGGCAACAGTGACTCTGAGATTACAAAATGAATGGAAGGATAGTGGTGTCCTCAAAAAAGATGGGGAAGCTTAAAGAATGAGCGAGTTTGGAGAGTGAGATAATGAGGATCATTTTAGATATTGAGTTTAAGGTGCCCATAGGACAGCCAAGTGGAGATATATCATGGGCACTTGGGGATATCAGACTGAAGCATAAGAGAAACTAGGGTTAGATACGTGGAAGACAGAAAAGGCAGAAATCATGAGGGGGAAATTAATTCCCAAATTACACACTGATCTCTTTATTTCTAAAGTACTCATTAAGGCATCATCTACTAACTTCATGGTTATTAGTTTCAGGTATGCATGCTTTATATCTCTCTACCTGGGCTTTAAACTTCTTGAGGACAGATATAGATTATCCTTCTTGCATCCCCCACTGTTTCTAATATAATCCTGGTAAAATAATATGCACTTAATAAATATATCTTAAGTTGAGATGAATTTCATTTTTGGCCTTTCAATTTCTCTCTCAATTTCTCCCTGTTAGATTTAATGAGAGCTCCCAAGAGCTAAGTAAGTCTAGTTATTTGAGCGTCATCTTTTCTCTCTGGTTAGATCTACTGGTATAGGGTCATGGAATTTAGAAGGGGAAGGGGATCTATCTATCATCTAGTGAAACCTGTTCATTACAGAGATAAGGAAGCAGACCTAGAAAAGGGAAATGGTTTGCCCAACGTCATAACAAAGTATAAAGCAGAGGTATAACCATTAGAAAGGAAAGGAGAAATGGATCCAATGGAAATGAATAATCCAAGAGTTTTATTGATAGCAGAATGGGGTAGTGATACCAAGAAGAAATTAACATTCATACTGTTAGAAACAGGTATACAAAAGAAGTCATTTGGAATGGACTAGTCTCTATTAGGAATTTTAGAATGAGCAGATAATCAATCCCATAACCCATTATTTTGAGAAGTGGGCAAAACCATAAGGATATATCAGTATACAACAGAAGTGGAAAGTGTTTAACAACTAAATCTCAAAAGAAAATGTATACATGACACACTTCAGTTTAGCCTGCATTAATAACATTTTCTCCAGCATTTTCTCAAGTCTACACAATCAATAAAAAAAAAAAAACGAGCCTATCTATGGCACAACTCTGGACAGGATGGCCCAAAATCTTAATGATAAAACTTTTGGGCCACTCTGTATTAATGAAATTTGCTTTAGGTTCAACTAAACCATCATGCACATATCCTAAATTAGCAACTACATTTTTTGTAAAAAAAAAAAAAAAAAAAAAAAAGGAAAAAAGAAAAAGAAAAAAGTACTGTTTCATCAATCTTGTTTTTAATCCTTTCATGTTATTCATAAATCTCAGGCTGTGAGATAGCAAGAAAAAGATGAGTATTGAGCAATTACTAAGGGTTATAAGACTAAGAAGATAAAGTAAAGAAACAATTTAACCCAGAGAAAAATCTCTGCTTTATTTCAAGGTAGTTTGGGGTCCTAAGTTATCCAAATAATTGCCTCAACCCCACACTTCATTGTACCAATGCAAATACAACCTAAAATGTGCTTCTGATAGCAAGAATGACTTCAAGCTGTTTTCAGTATGTGTTATGATGAAGATGAGGGACATGAGGTTAAATATCATCACTGTTAAAAAAGTAAATCTGTTGCTATTTTTTTTTTTGCTATATCATCTAGCCAACTTCTTTCAACTCATGGGTCAATGTTTCTGGAAGTTAACACAAATAAATTCATTATGTTTTTTCAAGCATAAATGATATGTAGTAAGCCTCAAAGAACTGAGGTTAGTCATTCTGGCGATGTTTTACTTTCTCACAAACACATACTCTCACGCTTAATTGAACTGCCTCCAAGTGATTTTTAAGTATTAAAGGTAAACACAGCCCCCCTTTTCAAGGATACTCCAGGCAGATGTTGTGAAATAAAATGCAAATCATTTTTAAAAGATGTCAAATAAAAAAGCTCTAGTCAACAAACCACCCAAAAGTTCAAGTTCACATAAAAAAACAAACTACAACCAATTATGGGTGAGCAACACATAAAGTTAAGAAATCTGATCACCTAGTACTCTTGACCAAAGATTCAAGTTTCCTGGCCCTTTGAACAACTTTCCCTCTTTGCATCTTGCTCATAGTCCATCAAGCCTTCTTTTTCAATTAACTGGCTGCAATTAGTATGAATAATAAATCCTGTGAAGTGGTTCCCTTACTTGAATTTGTCTGCATATTTCTATTAGACTGGAACCATGTCTGATAAGACATGGTCTATTTTGGCCATATTTTACATATAACCAAATAGTGCAAATTCCATGGGATTCATTGTTTGTACTGATCAGTAAACTCACTCTCTAACTTTAGGGAAGGCCCTTAACCTCTCTGGGCTTTGTTTTGTTCATCTGTAAGAATGAGGAAAATAGACTAGATGATGTCTGAGGTCCCTTCCCACTTCTATATCTATCATACTAGTATTCTGTTTTACTGGAATTCAAATAACCAGAAATCTCAAATAACTGATTTTTTTGGTAATCTACTCTCAATCAATTAACAAATATTTATTGAACTCACACTATGGTAGGTATTATGGCACAAATGGGAGAAAGTATGAGAGTACTTGCTCACAATAAATTTACATTTTGTCATTTCTTATTTGTGAAAAAAAATACATGGAAAACAATTATCAGAGGTTTAGCTATAATAACTAAACAGAATGTCCCAAAAGTCTTAGTACAGTTTTAAGCTATTGCACTAAAAATTTTGAGACACTCAGTATATGCTTTGTCGTTTGGGAATAGTTTTTACATAATCTTATTAGAGTCTCATTAAAACCCAATGTAAATAAATACCCAATGTAAATAAATAAGGTCACTCTATTTCATAGTCATAAGGGATTTTATTTAGGTCATACCTGTATGGTCCAGTGGTTTTCACTACTTTTTTCAATTCAAGTCTGAATTTTGTAGTAAGAGGCTCATGATATGAGTCAATCAGCTCCAGGTCTTGTTTTAACTGACCATTGTAATGGGAGTTAAAAACCTTCCCTACCCATTAATAGCCTTGAGGTGGGGCTATGAAGGGCAGCTTGTTTAGGGGAGCCTTGTTTTGTATGAAGACCCACATCTTTTGTTAACTCTGAGATGAGGGTTTACTTTGGGGTTCAAATCCCTGGAACAGTGTTTGTGTGATTAGGCCAGAGGAGACTCTGGTAACAATGTATGTGTTGTCCATGGTCAGACAGTTGGAAGCCCTGTGTGTTGGTCTTTGGGTTTGTAACTTCTGTTTGTATTTTCTCTGAAGTTGAGGGTGCTGACATTTTCCCCTGAACTAAGTGAATGATATATGTGCTTGATTAAAGTAAGATTGTTTACCCCTTTTAAGGCTGCTTTCCTTAGAAAAGCAGAACTAAGAACCCATGCAGCAGGCCCTCCTGTGCATTTTGGAGTGCTTGCTGTCACAACTATATAGAGCTTCTCCACCTTTGGCTACAAACAATCTGATTTCCATATTGCCCATCTGGTAATGGCCATGAGTAGAGTTGCCTTTTGGATTGATGAGAAAGAGTGCTCGTTTTGACCAGTGAGTTTTCTTGACAGAACCCTGTAAGTCCCCTGCCCTGCTTCATTTCATACTCCAAAGCCAAACTTGCCTGTTTTTTCAATTATCTTCCAATTTCCAACTTTAGTTTTCTAATCCCATGTGACATTTTTTTGGTGTTATTTCCAGAAGATGTTGTAGATGTAAATAGAACTGATTGACTTTGGCATTAATCACTAGAGCATAGACTTGTATTACCAATGATGCTGAATTGTTTGCCTTGGATTTGAACAGATATCATTTTCTCATTTTTAAGATTATACTCTAGTGCCAGTTTTCTCACCTTTTTATCGACTATGAGGGTTATTTTATTTCTTCTAATGGATTCTTGATATAATGGTCACCTGGATTAAATTCACCCACTGCCAATGTTTTATACTGTACATGGTAAAAATGTATCTACCCAAATTGATGGATGATATCAACTTATTTAAAAGATAATGCACAAGTATCTACGAGTTGTCATTCAAAGAAAATAGAGTCTACTGGCTCCAAAAATTGAAGGTACCAGGGATCTATTTATTTATGTACCATTAATTTAAAAATTTGAAGCTCCTATAAATCACATAATAATAATTGAGTATACAAGTAATCTACAACAAACATTCATCATTTGGCATATAGTATAGCTTATTGTAATTCTATCAAATATAACAAACATAGGGATCCACATTGAATATTACACTCAAAGTAGAGTTGCATTGAATAGATCAGGCACTAGATCACATGTAATACCCAGCATACAATATCACATATGACATATTAGTCTTGTTCTCAGAGGACCAAAATGACATCACCATGATAAAGTGAAGTTACAGTGTGTATGACTGTGGCTGATCAGACCAATATGAGTTTGGAATGCTCTACCACAGATTGGGCACGGATAGTCTGCGTGAACATTTGGGGTGGTTACTCCAAATTTGTGCATCCTACATTTCCTTTGTGCAGTTCCAATTCTGCTTTTGCTCATAGAGCACAGCACCCTTTTTGACATGGCCATGCCATGCCAAGCAGTCCTGTGCCAGTCACACAATCAAATCCAAAGTTCTTGAGAGATAGCTTAAGATTGTCCTTGTATTGCCTCTTCTGACCACCATGTGATCACCTGTCCCATTGTGAGTTCTCCATAAAAATAGTCTTTTTGGCAAACATATATTTTTCATTCAAACAACACGGCCAGCCCATCAGAGGTTGTGCTCTTTGAAGCATAGTTTGAATACTTGGCAGTTCAACTTGAGCAAGGACTTCAGTGTCTGGTACCTTATCATACCAGGTGATCTTCAGAATCTTCCTAAGACAGTTCAAATGAAAACAATTCAGTTTCCTGGCATGGCACTGGTATACTGTCCATGTGTACAAATATGTGTACGTACAAGGCATAAATCACATTGTGGTTATATAAAAACACACCTCATAAGCATTCCATCAATGAGCATTATACATATATAACCTTCTCTCCCATTATTCTTTTTTTCTAACATCTTACTTACACCATCTTCCTTTCTCAATATTGTTCTCTCCCAAAGACCCATCCCTTATAATAAAAAATAAAATCATTTTTGAGCAAAATCAATCAACAACACATCATTCAAGCCCAGCATTTTATGTAGTATTCCATACCTGCAGTCTACTATTTCTATAAAAAAAAAAAGAGGAAAGTGCATCCTCAGACTACTTTTGTGGGGCCACGATTGGATATTATATAATTTCACAACATTCAATTCAATTCCATTTTTATTATTGCCTTTATTTTCATTTCCTTTGTGGTAGACATTATGCACATAGTTTCCCTGGTTTTGATAGCTTCATTTTGCAATAATTCATGTAAATCTTCCTATACTTGTCTGTATTACTCATATTCATCATTTCTATAGCACAGTAATATTCCTTTAGGTTCATATACCACAATTTGGCCATTTCCAAATTGATAGGCATGTGCTTTGTTTCTACAAAAAGTGCTGCTAAAAGCTTTAATAGCTTTTAACTTTAATATCTTAAAACCTGAAGCTTTAGTAGTTTAGAGTTGGGAAAACTCTATTTTGACATTACACACACACGCACGTGCACACACACACACACACAACTTTGCTTTTTATCATTGACCTCTTTGGAAAATTGTGCCTACAATTAAGATTTCTGAATAAATAAAAGGTACAGATATTAGTCATTTCCAGAGTATAATTCCAAATGCTTTCCAGAAAGATTAGACCAATTCAAAGCTCCGCCAATAGTCTACTAACACTTCTTTCCATAATCCTACAACATTGACCATTCCAATCTTTTGTCATCTTTACAAATTTGCTGAGTATAAAGTGAAATCTCAAAGTTATTTTGATTTTCCTTTCTTTTACTTTTAGGCATTTGTATTAATCTTTCACACTACTCAACATTTTGTCATTTATTTTTGTTTTTTTAAGAACTTGTTCATATCTATTGAGGAATGGATTTTCATCTTATGTATTTGTGTTAGTTCCATATATATATATATATATATATCTTGGATATCAGATCACAATTAGAGAATTTGTTTTAAAAAATTCCAATCAACCACTTCCTTTCTTATCCTTGTTGCATTGACTTGTTTATGCAAAAACATTTCAATTTCCTGTAATTTCAATGATATACTTTACCTTTAGTGATTAGCTCTCTCCTTTGGTTAGTTAAGAATTCTCCATTAGCCACAGTAGTGAAAAATACCTGTTTCTCTTTGAATTTATATTATAGTTCTCTGATTTCTATTGAAGAAGTATAAATTAGCTTAGTAACTGGCATTTTAGTGCTAAACTACTATCAGTTCTGTACTCTTTTTCTTCTCTGAAACACTGATCTACATTCCTGCTTAAGAGCTCCTAGATAGTCCAGAATGGATATAACTGGATCCAGCCCCAAAATGTTAAACTCTTTAGATGATTTCTGCTCCTTTGAGAACTCTACTACTTGAGGTTGAGGCTGAAAATGAGCAGCTTCTGCATTTTGCCCACTCCTCCATTCAAGACTGGCAATCTCAGAAGATTTCTCTGCCCCTCTTACTATCAATATGCACTTTCCTTTTCATCACAGTCATAATCTGGATCTTCTCTATTTCAGCCATCATCTGGTTTCAAGAATCTATCCCTGTCCCTTCTCATAGCCTTCTTTCCTAATTCTCCATTGCACTTGTCCTGCTCACTAACAAATATGACTAACCTTCCTACAGACAACAGCTAGTTGTAATGTAATATTGTCTTTGAAAGTCCTTGACTGTTGTC
The DNA here is from genome assembly GCA_028658325.1 of Potorous gilbertii. Lineage (NCBI taxonomy): Eukaryota > Metazoa > Chordata > Mammalia > Diprotodontia > Potoroidae > Potorous > Potorous gilbertii. The sequence goes on along the minus strand of CM053769.1, from coordinate 171,377,855 downwards.
CAGGGCTATTTTTGCAGACACAAACTTCCCAATTTTTCAATTATTTGTTATGGAGTGGTTCTCCAAAAGTTTACTAACTTGTGTTTTCAGCGGACATCAAAATTTCTTAGCAAAAGCCTATCCCTTATGAACTTTGCCATAAAACTGCCATTTTTCCTCTCTGTGTACTTCATAAGACAAAAGATGTCCCTCAACTTATCATTTAGCTAAAATATGTGTCTGTGCCTTCTCCAATCTCTAAAACTCCAAAATGAAAATAATAGGTATTCATGACATTAACATATATATTAGGCAAAGACAAGAGTGCTATTTTTGATGACATCATATTCATGCATTAGAACAGCCACACACCTACTTCAGAGAGCTCTCTGCCCAGACCTGTTATCTCAGCATGTCAACATTGTACAATGAGCACACTGACAGGAGTTCTCCTTAATGATGGTAAAGTATGATTTTAAATTTCTTAATCTAATGGTAACACCACCTTGAGCAGCTTGCTTCAAAATTCTGATGTTCATCATATGGATCCCGAAAACATGCACTGAGAAATACTTACCCAAACACAACACCTTGGCAACTTAAATTCTTGTTATTTTTTTATTGTGGAAGCTACTGTATCCTGTATGAAATGTTTTGTCACCACCTTCATATTGCTTATGTTCATACTAACTCCTTCGAGAGATAAAATTTATGTATACAAATTCTAAAGGTTTACCAGAACTTATACTCTCCAAGTAAGAAATATAACTTAATAAATTCCTTTGAATGAATCAAGCACAAGTCTCACACTTCTACATATATCTGCTGTTATCATGGGCCAACAGAATACATTTTGTACCAATTCTAGAGATGTCTCTTGATCCAGGTATCCAAAATCATCATGTAATGCTTTTATGGCCTTCAAGCATTAAGTCCTGAATGTTTTTGTACTTTGTGTTGGATCAGTTATTGTCTAGTCAACATTTCATTGAAGAAACGCTTCTACTCTTTCAATAGTAAGATACACTGCTGAAGAATGAAAGTTGGACCCCAGTGATCAGACCCTTGTCCATTGTTATATATCACTTCTCACTGAGGGCAGCTAGGTGGTGCAGTGGATAGAGCACCAGTGCAGGAGTCAGAAGGACCTGAGTTCAAATCTCACCTCAGACACTGGACACTCACTAGCTGTGTGACCTTGGGCAAGTCACTTAACCCCAATTGCCTCATCCTGGGTCATGTCCAGTCATCCTGATAAATATCTGTTCACTGAATTCAGATGGCTGTGGAGGAGAAGTGAGGCTGGCGACCTGCACAGCCCTTCTTCACTCAAAACAAAGTCAAGTGCAAGTCATGTCATCATTTCTCTGATGGGATGGCCTTCTTCGGCAACAAAGGACGAACACACACTTCTCACTGAACTTAAACATGAAGTAGCTCACAACATGAGCTATCTAAGTACATAGAACTTAAAAGATCAGTGCAGTGTTATAAAAACTTAAAACCACTGATGATGCACTCTACAGCAGAAGTCCCAAATTTTCAGTTGAACTTCCATGTATTAGTGGCCTGACTCTCTACATGCCATCCTTCTATAGATTTTATCATTGTAATGGACATGTAAGACCTTCAGGATAGGGCATCTATATCCATATGTTTTTCATAGCCAGAAACACGTTCTGAACTCACATTTAACTAGTACTGCTACCTGGTTTTTTTTGGTATCATATAACTTAGCCATTGTCAAAATATGTCTGTGATTTATTGTCAATCCAAACTTTAAATAAAGTTGCACATATCCCAGAACTTAAAAATAACAGCCCACCTAAAAGGCAAGAACAAGTCTCATTATCAGTGAATGCTACCAGATAATATGGCTTCCTGGTGACTGTTGCTCTCCTGGTATAAAATTCTTCCTAACCCTCTACTCTGTCACCACTTTGTAACAAAAAGGACATGTTGGTTCTGCAAAATCCAACCCTCGTGCATGCATAATGCAATTGGCTTAGTTCTTGGAGGCCTGCTTTCATTTCCAATATCAATAATGTCCATGTAATGCCAAAGGATTCAGGTAGATTTCTCCTTTCTTATAAATCAGCTACCTGTTCATCTAAAGCATATGCACATGAGTGAGCTTTGTGAGGCATAAACCACAAGTGGCATTGTTGTTGTTGTGTCATTCAGTCATTTCTGACTCTTCATGATCCAACGGATCATAGCCCATCAATACTGTTCATGGGGCAAACAGAGGTTAAGTGACTTCCACAGGATCACACAGTCACTAAATGTATAAAGGCAGATTTGAACTCAGATCTTCCTCACTCTAGGCCCAGCACTCTATCCACTAAGCCATCTAGCTACCTCCATAAATGGTGTCTTTCTTCACAAATTTATTGTTATAGCCACCAAATTAGACAGAAGTCCTTAGATTGCTAAAATTTTTTAGATATAGCCATGTGAAGAGTGTGTCTTTTTTCTCATGATCAGTACTTACTCCCTGCTGAGATACTATATGAACCACATTCCTCCTGAAGGCTCTTCAGAATGTTCCACGCTTTATAGCCAATCCAACTTCTAGCAATCTTTCTTCTTGATCTCTCACTATTTCTCCAAATACAATTAAATCATTGAGACACAATCATCTCTGTCAGCTCCACTAACCCCAAACCAGTCTGGATGCAGCTATGACCTTTTCTCATCTCTCAGCTCCTAACTTTCCCTTGTGAGACTTCCATAACTTTTTAAATTACCCGCTTCAGAAGTACACCTAGCTAATTTGAATATGTGTTAGGGATGTCATAATACTGTGGAACTCATGTCACAGACCTTGCAGAATTGTAGTCCAAAGAGAATCCCCTCCAATAAGCAAGGCTCTCTTGTCCCTGTACATTGTGGGAACATGAAGACTATGCATAGACACCTGTACATACAATCAGACATCGCTAGCTTCCCAAATGTTTCTATACTGAATTCTAATGTACAATAGAATTTATGACCTGAATGTTAAGTTAGACATATAAGTCTAAGAGAAACTTTACAAATAGAATTTTAAAATACCAGTAAAAAGCTGACATTCCAGGAAATACACCATGTATTAAGATAAATGAATTATTTTTTCTTTACTTCCTGGCTGGCATAAGCTTTCCCTTTATCAAAATAAGTGTACTAGTATGTTTAAAATTAAGTTAAAACATCTTTGTGCAAAAAGTATGGAATTATACCATTCAATAAATCCCTTAACTTACAAAGACAACATCCTCATTTCTCATCTGACTGCACTACTTTGGGATGTTTCTGACTTCTCCACCATACTGCAAGAAGTTCATTATTTGGAAAACCTTATCATCCTGCAAGATCTCATTAGCCTTGGTACTCTAACTCATAGACATACCCTCTGTTCCTCTGAAGCCACTAATTCCAAAACCTCCATTTGAAAAGAAATCTCAACTCAGAGCATCTTATTTCTTTCCTGGCTTCGCTACTTTGGGACTCTGACTTCTACACCATATCTCCACATTGGGTACCTGCCTACCCGCAATCCCACCTTCTTCCATTAAATTATCCCTTTTTGACATCAGAGATTGTCTTTTTTTTGTATCCCCAGCACTTTGCACAATGTCAGACATATAATGGGTGTTTATTAATTATGAATAAACGTTTGTTGACTGACTGACTGTTCACTAAAAGAGGAGAGTGAGCCACCAGTCAACTCAATAATCACCAGGGAATGGTGTCTTTCTCAGAGGTTTCAGCAATTTGTTTCATAATAAATTTCCCAAGACATTCCAGAATGCTGACTCATTTCACATAAATTGATGGCATCTTTCAAGCTAGATGAGATCAAACAACCACACTTTCTGACTCTTTTTACCACTACTACTAATGCTAACAATGACAACTAGCAATTATGTAGCCCTCTAAGGTTTGCCGAATACCTTACCAATGTCTCATTTTATCCTTATAACAATCCTGGGAGGTTGTTGCTGTTATCCTCATCTTATAGGTGAGGAAACTGAAGCATGGAGAACTTAAGTGACTTGCCCAGGGTCACACAAATTAGTAAGTGTCTGAGAGCAGATCTGAACATAGTTCATTCTGATGCCAGGTTCAGTGCCACCTAGCTGCTTCTATGAATAAAGAAATAAAGAAACTGAGAACCAAAGGGGTTAAGTGATTAATCCAGGATCACAGAACTGGCAAGCATCAGAGCTAGAACTCCAGCCCAGGTCTTTGGATTCTAATACAGTCACCACACAGACTCCTCCAATATTAGAAGGAGGTCTCTGAGTAGATGGCATAAAACTAAGACACAGAGGATCCCAGATCCTCCACAAACACTTCTGGAAAGCTTAGAGAGGCACCACTCTATTAAGAGACAGAAAGAATCACCTCTTGACTCTCTCACTTATCCAAAATCCACAGAGGGATCCCTGGAATTCTGTGAGATTTGGGGATAGACAAGGGAGAAAGAGTGAAAAACAGAGGGCTAAGAGCAGATGCACCTAGATCTTCCAGGGCAATCCCAGTATTGTTTGTCTATACCTAGCACGGTCTAAGATCAGCCCAAGCAGTTCCCAGACTCATTTCTATAGGAAAATGACTTTGGGGTATTCTGAGCAGGTCCAGTTTAACACTCATAGCCTAATCTAACCAGAGTTGAACCAAGCCTGGCACAATGACTCAAGTCCAGCTTCCCAAGATAGGTCCTAGGCAAAATCCAACCAGAGGAGTCCCTGAAAGCCTATGGTAGTAATCCAACAAAAAGGCTGTCTTTGAGCCCAGCATTAGACCCTGTGACAAGAGGTGGTCTCTAGGCAGAGCCCAGCTCAGTAGTTAACCCAGGGTTCTTTAAAGGAGGAAGCTAGTGTGGCCACTACACTCAGGACCAAGATGGCCCTACCCATGCCACTAGGTTTTGGAGCTTTAACCAAATGCAGATTCCCAAATGAGCAAACGAAGGAAAACTCCACAAACCATGATTAAAAAAAAAAGCTTTAGTCTGAGAAAAAAAGTGGTATACCCCAAAGAGGATATAGATCCCACAACAAGCCTTAGACAAAAAAAAAAAGAATATCCTAACCATAGAGAAAACAAGAAACAGAGGAAATGAAACAAGAGATACAAATGGAAAATACAGAAAGAAAAGAATCACAAAGAAAATTGATACCTAAGAACAATGGCAGGAAACCTCACCAAGAACTGGTTAAGATGGACCAGACTGAAAACAATGACTCAGTAAGAAAAGGAATATTGAAAAAAACTGAAAAACTGAAGGAAGAAAAAATAAAACCTTAAAAATTATATCAAAAGTAACTTACCTGGAAAACATCAAGAAAAGACAATTGAAGAACTAATGGACATCTAAAAACTATAATCAAAAACTCAATATGAGACAACAGTATATTACATCAGACAATAAAAAAGGTAATTTGATTTTAGACTGCATTAAGAAAGTTATAAAATCCAGGAAGAGGTAAGTTATAGTCCCCTTTTGCCATGGCCAGACCACTTCTAGAACCTAGTATTCATTTTGGGTACCACATTTTAAGAAGGACAGGAGAGCATCCAAAGAACATCTGTCTCTTGGGTATGCTATAGAGTGGGTGGTTTTCGGGTGTGGATCACTTTGGATAGCCTCTGGAATTCCTTCCAACTCACAGATTCTGTGATTATAGCACAATACCCCATCCTAACCATTACTGTAACAAATTTATTTTTTTATTTTTTTTATAAATTTATTTATTTAACTTTTTATTCATTTTCACAAGATTTTGGGTTCCAAAATTTTCTCCCCATTTGTCCCCTCTCCCCTCCCCAATACACTGAACATTCTAATTAGCCATATCGCCAATCTGCCCTCTCTTCTTTCATCCCTCCCTTCCCTTA
>CM053769.1:171341727-171371490 GCA_028658325.1 Potorous gilbertii | reverse complement strand
ATTGACCCGTTTTTCATGCTTTTCTTGCATCTCTCTCATTTCTTTTCCCAGTTTTCCCTCCATCTGTCTAACTTGATTTTCAAAATCCTTTCTGAGCTCTTCCATGGCCTGAGCCTATGGGATACCTATTTCAGATGTTTGGGATACAGAGGCCTTAACTCCTATGTATTTACCTGATGGTAAGCATTGGTCTTCTTCGTCAGAGAGGAATGGTGGAATCATCTGTTCAAGAAAATAACCTTCTATGGTCTTATTTTTTTTCCCTTTTCTGGGCATTTTCCCAGCCAGTTACTTGACTTCTGAGAGTCCTCTCCACCCCTGGCCTAGGTCCGCCCAGCTAGTGCTTGGGGTCTGAGATTCAAATGCTGCTCCCCAGCCTCGGGGCTTTTGATGGCTGGCCTGGCTGCTATTCAATGCGGGCTTATCTGCTGGTGCTCAGGTAGGGGCAGGGCCACCTCCCAGGCTCAGTTCCCTCAGGGGGTTTATGCAGAGACCTTTTGTAATGGAGCTGCTGCTGAGCTCCTGCCTGCTCCGGGAGCCTCTGGCTGCCTGCTGCCTCTGCTGCTGCCTCTTCCACTGCTTCCTGAGGGTGCCTGAGTCCCAGAGACACCCCGCCCCCCTCTCAGCCTATCTCTCTCACTGACCTGTGCGTCTGTGGGTGGAGGTGGCCGCTGGAGATTCCATCCCTGAAGCCTGCTCGGATCTGCTCGCTGCTCTCAGTGCCGCGTGGCCGGGGGCAGGCATCTGCTCCTGTCCGGTGCATGATGGACCTTTGCAATCGGTTTTTCAGGGCTCTCTGGAACAGAAATCTTCTTCACTGTGTTGCTGCGCGGCTTCCACTGTTCCAGAATTTGTCGGGAGTTCTTTTTAGAGGAAATCCATGGGCTGTGGGTTCAGAGCTAGCATAGGTGAGTCTTTCAACTCCACCATCTTGACTCCATCCCCTGTAACAAATTTATATTGCTTGACGTATTTTAAGTTGTTTTCCAGTTGTGTTCAACTCTCCATTTGGGGTTTCTTGGCAGAGATAATGGAGTGGTTTGTCATATCCTTCTCCAGCTCATTTTACAAAGGAGGAAACTGTGGCAAACTGAATAAAGTGACTTGCCCAGCGTCACACAGCTAGGAAGTATCTAAGACCAAATTTGAACTCAGGAAAGGGATTAATCTTGACTCCAGGTCTGGTACTCTATCTGCTGCACCACCGAGCTGCCCAACCTAACATATTACTCTATGTTTAATCAATATCATTAAATATAATACCAAATTCTTATATTTGTTTTTAAATTTTACATTTTTCATCATGGCAAGACAGATCACTTTATGAAGAGGAAAACTGAGACTCAAAACATCAGATTGTTTCCCCAGACTCTAACAGCAAATTTAACCACACAAGGTCTTGACAGTTTAAAGGGAAGGAAAGAGAAAATAATGAGGATTACCTAAGTATTTGAATATCAGACTTAAAAATCATGGAGAAAGTAACTTGAGAAAGAAAGAAAAATAAATATTCTCCTAGTTAGAGCAGAATCACTAATTTAGGCAAGAAGTAAAAAGATGAAAAGTTTGTGAAATTCGTCAGAGAAAATAAAATCTTGTTTAATGGTTTAGGTAAAAAAGATCTATAGTTCAAAGAGGAAATAAAGTAAACAAAGCAAAATTTGTCCTAGAGACAAGAATATTCACACTGAATTCCTTTTTTTAGTATTAAATTATAGTTTGGTACAGGGCAAGATAACAAAGAGTTAATTATCCAATCTAATAGTACAATGAAAAGAAAAACAAGCAGAAAAGCCCAAGAAATTAGCACTTTTCCCCTCCAGATCTTTGTTTGGAATTTAGCCTAAATCAGCAGTGACTAAGAGTCATACTACCTCCTATGTCCCTAGTTGTTACATGGACCTCCACTCCATGGGGAAAGTTTTGTTACCAAAAAAAAATGCAAACTAGAGTTGGCACATTTTATTAGACTCCATACTAGGAATACTAGAGACCAAAGGTTAGTAGTGAACTTTACCTAGTCTGTGGCAGGGAAAGAACATATGAGGTGAGAACAGAAAAAGGGATTTTAATTCTAAAGTTCATCATTATAGATCTTACCTTTTTACTAAGGAAATTAGTTCTTTTTTTAAAATTGAGAATGTTCTGTATATTTGTCAAATCTAGAAAAATATCACTGCTGCCTAAAAAATGTTTGAATAAATATTCTGAACCATGCTAACATTCAACAGCCACACTTCATAGTCCCAAAAAACATTGTTACATTATCAGATCATGTATACTAACATTTGCTTTCCCACCATTGCAATTCTATGCTTTGTTTTAAATTTATAACATTCACTTAAACATTCTGATAACTAGTCCAAAAACACATATTGGACATTTTCATATCAAATACTTTCCCAACGAATTTCAAAATTTCTTATCAGATGATGAATCACTAGTTCTGCCCCAACTTGCTGACAAAATGTTGAGTCAAGATAACTTTCAGTGAAGTCCCAATCAGTAACGTCTTTCTGGCTCTTTCTGGCCTTCTTTCAGAGACTGAATTTATATGGTGAGACCTGTTCTCTCTTAGAGATATGACTTTGAATGATGGTTGTACAATGTGAAGTATAAATGGCCAAGATCCCCAAATCTGACAAGTGAGATTATCACTTCTAGGAATGCAAATTCCAGGGGAGTGCATCTCCAAGTTCCCAAGAGCTAAGTAGGAAAGAAAATAGGTTGTTTAGGAAGAAATTCATTTACTTTAGCTAGACAAAGCTAAGTCTAACAGTAAAAAGCAGTTATGTCAAATGATATAATATCTTAGTGAATTTCTGAGGCTGTTACATTGAAAGAGTGAGTGTTTTTCTAGTTAATTCACACACACCCTAAAGTGTGTCCTAGAATTATAGGGTGAAAGAAATTTCAAAGGGTCATCTAGTTCAAGTCCTCTTCTGCTAGAACATCTGAGACAAGTTTCAGAAATGGGGAAGAATAGGAAGAAGGAAAAATAAGCTAACACTGATAAAAAGATACAAAGGAAATAGTCACTCATCTGATTTATGTCTATCCATGATAGTTTTAATATGTTGCCTAAATATCAGATTAGTTATTAACTTGGTACCAATTTTTTTAGGGTTTTCTTCTCTAAAAACAAAAAACTATGTTGAGCTCTTCAAATTTACATATGTATAAAGTATTACTAACGGGGAAAAAAGCTTTAATAGTTCAGAACAGGCCTATAATTGACAACTAAACTCTTTTCTTGGCTCACGTATAGAATTCCCAGAGACCTCAAAGCCTTTCTCAATTGTATGATTCTTTCTTATTTGACAGACAGATCAGAAAGAAAGGATTTAATTACTATAAGGATGACTCAATTGAACCTATTCTCAGAGTAACCTCTGTGTAGCAATTTAATACTATTTTGCCTATATCATTTGCCTAGAGGTTAGATAGAAATAAGAAGAACAGTTCATTAGGCACCAATGGGAATATTTGAAATATTCTAAAGTACTGACCTTTACTAAGGTCTTCCATGAGTCCTGCATATACAAAAAATTTATTAGCAAAATATATTTTGGTCTATTTGCATGGCATAAGGAATCCAGGTTAATGTATCAGCCTACTGAAGGAGCTGAGGGTTTTTTTTAATGTTTCAAGGATTTACCCCAGCATGGTGATAGTTTATTTAAGCAATATTTTTTTAAAAAATATTTATTGATGCTAAAAAATCCATAGTTTTATCTGATCTTTAAAAAAAATCAATTTCCTAATAACCTTTTAAGCATAGCCTTTCAAACATTTTATAAAGATCTCTATCTATAAGCTACTAATGGATTTTTGAGTGGTATGTTTTCAAGAGGAGAAAAAAGGCACTAAAATGAAATAAAGTTAAGACTAGCTGAATAAAATGGTCTGAGGTGCTTTCTTTAGGAGTCAACCATATGACCTTTAAGGTTCCTTGTAACTCTAAGATTCTATGGTTCATTATACTGATGTATCTTAAGACCGTTAACTGATCTAGTTCATAGATTAACAGTCATAGCATTTAGAACTGCAAGGAATCTCATATACCATATATTCCAACCTCATTTTACAGATAAAGAAACTGCAGTTCAGTATGGTGAAATGATTTTATAAGTCTCATGCATAAGAATTGTTGACAATAAAACCCAGACCCTTTGGTTCCAAATCCTGTGGTTTTTTCATGACATCATACAATCGTTAACGCTCTTACTGACACGCAGGTGGTACAGTGAATACAGTATTGAATTTGGAATCAGGAAGACCATGGAATCAGAAAGACCTGTGTTTAAATCCTGCCTCAGATTCTTACTAGCTGTGCATAAGGGAAAGCACTCAGGCAGACACAGGAGAGCCTGTTGCACAGGTTCTTAGATCTACTTTTCTAAAAGGAAAGCAACTTCCAAGAGGTCAACAATCTTTTTTAATTACATACCAACAAAGAAAATACAAGCAGAGAAATAAAGAGCAGACAGGACTTCTAACTGTCTGACCATAAGCAATACATACATCACAGATCAACAGACAAATCCAACTGTCTAACCATTACATACATGCATAGTTACCAAAGAGAGAAACTCCAACATCTGGGTTTTCAAAGTCAAAGGGGTACCCAGAGCCCATGTGGTCATTCCAAAGAGTAAGTCTTAAAGTAAATATTTACACACTTTTCAGAGCCAGAGGGTATGACCCCCATGACACAGGGCCTCAATAGAAATTAACAAAATATTTGAGGCCTACTAATGGGTGGGGAAGATCTTTAACTCTTCCCCTCACTCACCATTAACATGACACTGTGTGACCCTTAATTTCTCTGTCTCAATGTCTTTATCTGTAAAAGAGGACAATAACACTACCCATATCCCAGGAGGATCAAATGAGATAATGTATGTAAATATCTTTTCAAAAACCTTTCAAATCTTAAAAATTTCAACTGTCATTATTATCGCTGTGTGCTAATCATTTCGCTAGGGGAGACACAAAATTATACTTTATAACATGGTTCCCTTTTATAAAGTCCAAATGATCAAAGTTTAAAATTAGAGGATGAACGTCAAGCATAGTTTAATATGAATCTTAAGTTTTAAGAATTTCAAATGATTAGAGAAAGAATAGTTAGGATCCAATGAACCAAAATCCTATAGGGAAAATCAAATAATACAACTTTATCTTTTATGGCTTCAAGAGGAGTTCAGCATCTAACTCAGATGTTAAAGACTTCTATAGACAGTGGAAACAAGAACAGTAAATAGGGAATGATTAAAAACATTAGCACTTCCCTACAAGAATAATGTTTGTTATCCTAAAACAAGAATGAACTGAGATAGAGACTCTCAATGAATTTCCAAACAGAAAGAAAAATAATGCAGACTTTTTAATAGATATGCTTTGGACAAAAGGAAGACCAGAGAAGGGACAGGCTTATTGCTTGCTGTATATAAGATTATGAAAACAGAAGACAGTTTTCATATCTAACTTTATTCTATTTTCTCTTCCAAGCGTATCAGGAATAACCCTTCATGTAAAATAAGGAATCTGTACTATGTGACTACTGCATTGATCATACATGTGATAGGGTTACATTGGCAGGATAGACTCATATGTAGCAACGAATAGGGAGAGGAACCAAGGACTATACCCTCCTTAAAGATTCCAAGAGAATAACCCATTTTCTCCCCATCCCTTTCTGTCTCTCTCTCTCTCTCTCTTCCGGCCCCTTTTTTTCCACATTCCATCTAGACTTTTAGGTAGCCATTCACAATCTCTCCAATCCAGAAAAACATGACTCAGTTCAGATTATTAATCTATTTCTACCTACTGAGGTTGACTAAGAAAGTGATAGCAGGTTGCCCCATTGGGTTTGGGAGCTCCTAGGAGGGCCTGTCATGGAGTTCTTCCTTAGCCTCTCTAAGGGACTCTAGATGAGTCTGCTATACTATTCGCCACTGAACTGACTCCCAATTTCTATCATCTATATCACAATACACAAACATCAGTTGCCAGTTATACATTGTGTAACACTAAAATAAACAGTGTCAAAGGAATGGACAGAAATCAGAGGAGGAAAGGGGAACCACAGTGGGTCTACACTCACTGGGTGTAGCCAGCTATCTCAGGAGCCCTGGCTTTTCTACACTGACTTCTTCAGCTTGCAAAGAAGTGAAGCACAAACTATAGAGGAGAACTGTCATTGAGACAACAAGAGTCATCTCATCCAACCTGGTCCACCAATCTCAGTATTCACTATTCACAGTTATTCTTGCCCTGTCTCAACAGTTCTGTTATTCAAGAAACTGCTGCTACAATAGTAACAGCCACTTTGGCAGGAGTCTTTAAATGGGAGAACAGAGAAGCTCAACTTTGATGCTGATTGACTCTATAAAAGTTAACGTGGTCTCAGAGTAAAAGCCATCAGCATTCTACTCCTGGCTCCTGGCTTCCTCCTATCATAATTCCTTGAGAACTGTCCCAGGTACCCTCTAATTCATGACCTCAACAATCAATGGATTCCTGGTGTAGTGACTGCTCTCATGACTCTCATGATCTTGGTCTAGAGGGTACTGCATTGTCCCCTTAGTATTCTATGGGTCCCTTCTCGGAGGTTATGAGGTCTTTTCTCTAATGCCATTTGCCTCAACCCCAGTTCTATGAGTGTACTGCATCACCACTGTTAATCACCACTGACTAGTGCCCCAATTCTATTTAACCAATTAGTATGAATTTGCTTTTACAAATAGATATGTATTCCAAGATATATATGAACTAAATATTTCCTCCCAACACCTCAAGGATACATTCTCCTCCATACCATAGCAGTCTCCAGGGAAGGAAGAAGGGAAAGAAGGAAGTAAGGGAAGGGAGAAAAGAAGGAAGAAAGGAAGGAAGGAAGGAAGGGAGGGAAGGAGGGAGGAAATGAAGCTTGCAAACCTCTAAGTTGGTGCTGTATGCATTTATATTGATGATGGTTTGTACATTATCAATAATTCTTGTAGTTTGAACTGTTGGATATAAGGCTCTTATTTGGTTTCCTGAAACTCCTGGAATGAGGAGTAAAATTTATGAGTGTCAAGAAAAAAGAAACTGTGGACACTGATAGCCAACATGACTTTATCAAAAACAGTTAATGCCTAACTAAACTCATTTCTCTTTTTGACAAAGTTGTTTTGACTGATAGATCAGGGAACTATCATGAATATAGTATACTGAGATTTTAGCCAAATATTTGACAGTATCTCATGTTATCCTTGTGAACAAAATAGAAACTAGTTCATAATAATTAAGATTTGAATTTGGATTTGGATTTGAAACTGGTAAAATGAGCAGCCTTAAAAAAATGATCAACAGCTCAATGTCTACTTAAAACAAGTTATCTAGTAGAGACTCCCACAAATCTGTCTTAAATCATGAGTCTTTCAAGAATTTTGACTATTACTTAGACAAAGGTATGACTAGCATACTTGTAAGGATTTATCTTTTGAACTCAAATAAAACTCTACATTTGTCCCTATGAAATTTCATCATTTTAGATTCAGCCTAGGATTCTGGTTCTGGTGAATAGTTTTTCAATATCATGCAAACTTAAACAAAATGTATTTAATAAGCTCAAATGTCCTAAGTATCTATCCACTGAAAATAAATGCTTATGTTTTATCAGTGTATATGTTTATTTGGTATATGGTATGTGGTAGGGTATATCTTTAAAACACAGTGAAACTATCCAGATATTTTGCATTAATAAAAATTCGTGCTTTCGCTAGTAAATTTTTCATTGAATTTTCTAATCTAACTGACTCTTTAGAGAGTTTAGATACATATTTTCCATGGCAATTTTTGTTCTAATTAAGGAATATAATATTACATAATTTCAAATTTATTGCTCTAGTTTATTCTTCTATGCATCATTTCCTCAAATTTGATGCTACCCAGAGTTGGCTCCTTGGCACTAAAAGACATTGCAATGTTCATTAAATTTAATTTGGAAAGAACACTCTTTTTAGAATATTCCATAAACATTATGTGTAAAAAAAAAAAGTTTAAATTTTTACGTGTATCCCAGGTACCTATACCACTCCTGATACGCTGAGCTCATACAAATTGGCTCTAACCCAAGGACGTGACCCTAATAGGGTCAGTTTCCCTCTGACTCACTGCCCCAACCTGGAATTGCTCCAGGAAAATATCCTAGGGATATTCTTGGGATAGATCATTTTTAAGTTTCCACAAATGTAGGTAAAAGGGATTCCTGGCACACTCATAAGCATTCAACATAAAAATCTAGGGGTTGGGTATGAGACAGATCTTATTTCATCCCAAAGAAAACACAGAAATGCAAAGAACACACCAGAGTCCATGAGCAGATATAGAAAAGAGCCCATTAACAGTCCCTTACCTTGAAAAGAACCAAATTAACAGATCAGTACAAATTTTCATTGAAATTTCTTTGTTTCACGGGGTCATACACAATTCCTTCCAGAATGAGTAAAAATCTGTGGTTTAAACTCCTTAGAAAGTAAACGTATTTGGAAGGCTACTGAGCAAACAACTTCCATTCCATTGGATCCTCACAGTCCAAGTAACTCACTGACTTTGCTCTCCAAAGTAGAATACTGAAATGGAATGATACAAGAAACGGAATGATCTTCTTTCCCTGAAGAATACACTATCTCAAGAAATCCTTCTCTAAATGACCCAGGGCTCAAACTCCCAAACACAGAAACTCTTGAATTTGAGGTTCCCATGAAGCAACTCCCCTTTTAGGCCAAATGGCCTGAAATATCTACTATTTCTATGTGCCTTTGCAGAAAATTTCTCAGAACCCCAGTTCCTGCCATGTGTGAAACTGAGAAAACCTATTCTCAGGATGTCTCTTCTCAGAGCACATGTAAGCATGTCTACTAATGCTATATGCCTCTCCTGCAAGCCACCATCAACTGTTCCTTGGAAGGGCAAGAAGGAGCCAAAAAGAGAAATCCCATCATTCCTCCTTGCTATACTTAGGAGGACTAACCATTTAGCTTTTATGACTCACAATGCAGGGAACTCCCTATTTCTGAATTTCAATTAATACAATTCCATTGGACATGTTCATTTTTTATAAAACTGAGTTGCTACTCAGTCCCCATCAAACACTAGCCCACATCCTAATATTGTGAGAACACCTCACATTGATTGGTGACTATCCTAATCATCTTCTACTTAACATATGTAATCATAATTAACCTAGAAATCATTCTTTAAAAATAACTTGAAATGCATTTTCAAAAGGGCAGCATGGCATACCAGGATTCAAGCCAGAGTAGCTCGGTTCATATAGAAGACTATTTCCCTCCCAGTTGCTTCTTCCCAACTATATTCCCAATAAATATACCACCAATTAGCAAATTCTTGATACTGTTTACAAACACAAAGTAAACATTTCAGAGGAGGAAACATAAACAGATTTTCCCTTGCCTAAAGAAAAATATTTCAGGTTTCTATGAAGAAAGGTGATATAGGATCTCAGCTTGGGGTTTACAATGGACAGGGGAGGTGTTGTTAGCAAAACAACTTCTGTGCTACACAGTTATTAGCCCAAGAAACTTCACTCCAAAGTCTTGGTCCCTTTTTCGCGGCAATTGCTCTCCCAGATCTATATGACTTCTTATAGTTTCCCTTTTTCCACCTTCACTCCTATCAAGGGTGAATTCCTCTTAGTTTCTCTCCTTGATTCAGTGGCTTGATTTTTAAAGGTTACCCAGTTGTTCAGTTGTTTCAGTAATATCTAACTCTTCATGATGCCATTTGAGATTTTCTTGGCATACTGGACCACTGGAGTGGTTGCCATTTTCTTCTCCAGATTATTTTACAAATGAGGAAATGAGGCAAATAGAATTAAGTTACTTGCCCAGAGTCACACAGCTGGTGTCTGAGACAAGATTTGAACAGATAAAGGTGAGTCTTCCTGACTTCAGCCCCAGCAATGTATCCACTGTACCACTTGGCTGCCTTAAATGTTACCCAGAGACATGGTCTATCATTCTTCATGCAACAGCTTCCTTTTTTATTCACTCAGTGAACTCATTTGAACCTAGCATCATCCACATTGGTATAGTTATTTTAACTCCTGATTGTCTGGACTTTTCTGTGATAAGGTCTATGAAAGATCTTACATGTAAAATGAGAGAGTCAGGCTAGATGTTCCCTAAGGTCACTTTTCAGTTCTAGCATTCTGTGAGTCATGAGGCACTCTGTCTACAGACCAAACAACACCGGCTTCCTTCACTGTTGTAACTGCCTTTCCATTTAACACGTACTTTTTTATATTCATATTTTATTTTCTTTTAAGAAAATTGTGCTTTCCGGTTTAAAGTTACTTTATAGGTTGGTTTATTAGTTTTGTCCTTTGTCCTTTAATCACAACTTCTACTTTTCTATTTATTACCTTTTTTCTCCTTTCCCTTATTCCCTACTTATGCCATCCATATATGTTTGGGAATAATTTATAATTTTTCATTCATATCTTTTTCTTCATGGAAAAAAATATTACCACTTCCTGAAAATTTTTCTCATCAGTCATTCTCTGCTCACAGGGTCTTCTCACTATGGTAATTATTCAGTCTTAACTGCTGGCTGATCTTGGTTGGCAGTTGGAATAAAGCTAGAAATGAATGTGGATAGAAGAACTTCAAAAGGCCTGTCATTCACTAGATGAAACTAGCCATCTGGCATAGATTCCCCCAGAAGAGTCCAGTTTAGGAGTTCATTAAATCTTCCTTCCAAGGAGACCAGGCACAGATGTTAACTTTCCAGGGAAGCCAGTTAAGTCCCATAGCACCACTTGGATTCTACCTCCAAAGAGATGTTTAGTCCATTTTGATTCATTTTCCAGATTTGTATAACTCTTTTATCTCATGAAGAAAGGCCTTTTATGCAATTTGCATGGTTTCCCCTTTCCTAGTAGCAAGTTACCCCAGAATCCTGTCAGACTCTGTACCACAAAGAAAATTTAAAAAGGAAATAGTGGCCCACAAAGCTCTTACTGTATCAACTATACACAAAACATTATACTGAGGGAAATAAGAGATACAAGAAAAGTGGAAGACAGTTGTCACCATTAAAAATTTGCAGTCTCATGGAGAGGCAAACATATATACAAAACAACTGATGGACTCATGTAAAGCCCATTAAATGAGTGGTCTCCTTGAATTTTCAGCACTTGAGAGAGAATGGTGGCAAGTTCTACTCATAAGGTTATTCAAGAAATCCTTGATGCATCAGCTATTAGAATTAACCACATACACAACCATTCCTATAAGGCAAGGGCAGGGAGGACAGAGGAAGACCAACCTCTTTAAAAATTATCTCAGCCTTATGTCAGTCTTTAAAATGAAATACAATCTATAGAAGTAAAAATGATAATGTACAGTTCAAATCAATATACATTTATTAAATGCTTTCTACATATAAGGCACTCAGCTAGAATGAGAAATATGAAGTATACAAAAAAAGTATAATATTTGGTAGAATGTCATCAAGGTAAAGGAAAAATCTAGATGAAATACATAATAAATTTGAGAGATAAAATGATCTTTTTCAACAAGGGCAGATATTCTTAATCTGGGATCCACAGATGCTCAAATGGACTATAGATAAATTTCAGAGGGTCTGAGAACTTGGATGAGAAAAGCATCTTTATTTAAATATAAGTGGTTTCCTTTACAATCCAGGATATTTTATTTTGTTCATTTAAAAACAATGCAGAGATAGAAGAGAGGGCAGATTGGTGATAGGGGAAATTAGAATGCTCAGTGTACTGGGGTGGGGGGAGGGGACAAATGGGGAGAAAATTTTGGAACCCAAAATTTTGTGAAAATGAATGTAAAAAGCTAAATAAATAAATTTATATTAAAAATAAATAAATAAAAATGAAAACAATGCAAAGAAGAGGTCTATAAGTTTCACCAGACAGTCAAAAAAATCCATGACACCAAACCAAATCACAATTTCTATTTTTATATTTATTATGTTTTTCTCCTTTGCCTAATTCCCTACTTACCCCATCCATATATATTTGGGAATAATGAATAATTTTTCATTCATATCTTTTTCCTTCATGGGAAAAAAAATATTACCACTTCCTGAAAATTAATCTCATCAGTCCTTTTTTGCTCACAGAGTCCTCTCACTATGATAATCATTCAGTCTTAATTGCTGGCTGATCTTGATCGAAAAAGAAAACTTGAACTCAGACCATGTGTTGGTGCCCAACCTGGGTCCTGTAGAAACAGAATTTCAATAGACATGTGAAGAAAGTGTGTTCCAAGTGTAATATATTGTAAGCACTGGTGTTGGTGTTGGTGTTGCTTGGTCACTTCAACCATATCCAACTCTTTGTGACCCCATTTGGGGCTTTCTTGACAGAGACACTGAAGTGGTTTGCCACTTCCTTCTCCAGCTCATTTTACAGATAAGGAACTGAGGCAAACAGTGTTAAGTAACTTATCCAGGGTCACACAGCTAGTAAGAGACTGAGACCAGATTTGAATTCGTAAAGATGAGTCTTCCTGATTCTAAGCCCAGTGCTCTATCCATTGCACCACTGTAGCATCAATGCAATATTCGCAGCGCCAATGGCAGCCATGAATATCCCAGTACAATTCTGAATCACAAAACAACAGATTCTCCACATGGAAGGCAGAACCAAAAGATTTATTCAGACACCAGAGAGCCAAATCCATCATAGTAACAAAAATCTATACGTAATAACAATGTAGAGGACAACACCATCCCCAAGTCTTCCCCCAGCTTGGGCCTTCATACAAACAAATAAATACTCAGGAGCCTACCTGCCTGCCTCCTCTCTTTCCCTCAGTTCTAACTGCTCTGACCAATTTCCTCTCAGCTCTTCTCTATCCTTCCTGCTCTACCTGTTTAGCAAACTCCTCTCACCACACACTCCATGTGACTCAGGCTTATCCTGAATCACCTATGTACTTAGCACTATGTTGATGTTCCTTTCCTAGCTTCATCTGATTGGTTTGCAGCCTAAGATTTCATTGTGCAGAAAGGAGCAAGAAGCAGTAAAGCCACAAGATGCAAGACAGCATGGTGAGCTCACACTGAATATTTTCATACTATGTGGAAACATGAAGTTAAAGTGTTTAACTTTTAACCCTTTCTATCCAGAGCTGTCTGAACTCTGAAACATTTTTATACATTCACCATTTTCTTATTGGGTTTGTTTGAGGGGACAGGACACTTGTTTTACTATTTTTCCCTACTCCATTTCTTGCCCCAAACACATATCTATCTACTAGTGGGGTGCATTTTTTAAAACTATTTTAAATATGTGGTTGAAATTCAACAGAAAAGCTTCTATATTGCAATTCTAAAAAAAAAATTGACCATCGATAAAATTCTACTCTCCAAAATTTTCCCCCATTCATCATATTTCTTCAAGATCTAAGGCAAAAGAAAGCATTCTGAGATTCCCTTAATTTTCATATGCACTTTTTGAACATTTTAATTGAAAATTGAATTGTATTTTTTAAAGTCATACTCTAATATGCCTTTGTTCTTTTCTGCCATTCATTTATTATCAAGTAAACCCCTAAATTTAGCCAAATTTGGCAAATATATGCCAAAGGTCACAAAGGGAACCATAGGAAAGAGGATGGATGGACAAGGACAAAGCTATCCCAGCTCTTGGAAATAACTCAAAATTTGCGCCTAACAATGAGACCATCGCAGAACCTTCATGTAACAAGAACTCAATCAAAAGCATTTGCAAAGTTTCTACTATTACTATTCAACAGCACATTAAATACTGCTCTCTCCAGGAACAGTTCATGCAGATCCATTTTTCATAAAGATTATCTACTCTTTAAGAACTAATCTTGAAAAAGTTTAGTCTGATTCACCTTTAATTTGGTCATGTGAAACCAAACCAAATATAGGAAGCATGATTGTATAGCAGAAAAAATTCCAATTCAGGCAAGAATGTACTGAAGACCACTTGTACCAGTTCAGGATAGACAATTGTTAAGTTTTCAGTGTAAGCATTTATGCCTCAGAAATCAGAAAATGGTACAATTTTTTGTTTCGTTCATTGTCTAGACAAGAAAATGATGGAGAAAATGTTGATAATGCAGATTAAACTTTAAAATGAGTTATACATAGCTTTTTTCCCTTTAGAGTCAATTGTAAAACATTTACCAACACATCCCTAAAGGCAGGAGACAAATTCTGTTCTCAGTTCTGATACTAACTAGTTGTATGTCACCTTGGATAGATCACTAAGCATCTCTCTGTGTGTCTGTCTCTGTCTTTCTCTGTCTGTCTCTGTGTATTTGTCTTCCTTTCTCTGTCTCTCTCTTCCCTCCTCCTTTTGTTTTTTTCATCTGTAAAATGAAGAGGTTAATTTATAAGATCTCTAAGGTCCCTTCAAGCTGTGACATGCAATATTGATAGTGACTTTAATGTGACAGAATTTCAAAAAACTACCAATCTCCTTTTTTTCTTTATTTTTTCTTCTAATCTCCATTCTTTCTTCCCTTTTTTTCCTAATCATACAAAATCTTTATCTGACATGTGGAGAAGAAAAAAGAATGTGAAATAATTTCTTATCTCTACTAGGGAAAACGGGAACCTAGTACGTTTTATGTGGCCCTTTAAAAACAAAATTTTCTTCAAATTAACTCTACCCTTTTCAGTCAGATTAAGGGTAATATGCCAATTTCAGAAGATTGTGTAGGGGTGGAAAGGGACAAAGCATACCTTCATTTCACATGGGCCCTGTTTTTTGCCACATAAAAGTACTGTTTCACAAACTAGTGCCTTTTTTGTAGAAATGAATGCTTTCCTTAGCAACTAAGTAGAAAAATAACTGAGAAAGCAAACAGACTCCACTGGAGAAACATGAAAGGAGCAAATGTGACTGTGAAAGTCAAGTAAGGGACAAAACTCTATCAAATACTTCAAAAACAAAACATCTTAAAGAAAAAACAAAAGGCCTTCTTACTTGCTTTTAAAAAAAACCTAGCAAATACTTCAATATTCCTAACTTTGTGGAAAAACCTCGGCTCTTATATTCCTTATGGGATTGACTGCTGGTTTCAAACATTTGAACAGCAATTCAACCCTCTCATTTCACATATAAAGAAACTGAGGCCCAAAGAGGTTAAATGACTTGACCAAGGTCACCTAGGGAATAAGTGAAGAATTTTAATTTACGTGCTTTGAATCCAAATTCAGCATTATTTCCACTGGGATGTTCTGCTTGACCCCAGAATGCAGAAATGAGATCAACTGGTAGAAATTATTAGGAGCTAGATTTCAGCCCAATATTAGGGCTGAATATTCAATCCAATATTCATCCAAAATTAGAAAGGGCTTCTTTAGGAGTTGATGAGTTCCCAATCACAGGAATTCTTCGAAGGGAAGCAGAATATTGTGACAATATTTGATAGTTTGGCAGAAATTAGACTTAAGCTCCTCTGTCCAAAGATTTTGTGATCACCAAAATTCCTTTATTGATAGATTGCTATTCAAAAGGCCTTTACATCATTCCTTGAATGGAAATCATACATAATAGTCATCTTCAGTCTTCTTAGTCTATGATGATGTGTCTTTTCTCATTCTCTCACTTATCTTCAATCTCTCTCTGTCTATTGGTTCTTTCCCTATAGCCCACAAACATGCCCATGTCTTCTTCATTATTTGATTTGATCCTTTCATCCCCAATATCATCCCTTATTTCTTCTGCCTTTTCTGGCTAAACTCCTAGAGAGGGCCATGTACAATAGATGCCCCTACTTCTCCTCCTTTCACTCTCTTTTTAACTATCTCCTATCTGGCTTTCTAACTCATCATTCAACTGGAAGTGTTTTCTCCAAAGGATCTCTTAATTTTCAAATCCTATGTATTTCCATCTAATTCAGCCCACTATGGCCTGAATGGACATCCCACAGGGCTCTGTCCTGGGTGCTCTTCTCATCTTCCTTTATACTATTTCACTTGGTAACTTAATCAGCTCCCATAGATCCAATTATCACCTCTACACTGATGATTCTCAAATCTACTTATCCAACCCTAACCTGTCTGCTAACCTCCAGCCTTGCATCTCTAACTGCCTATTAGAAATCTTAAACTAGATGTCCTATAAGGCATCTTAAACTCAACATGTCCAAAACTGATCTCATTATCTTTCCTCAAAAAAAAATTCCCTCCCACCTTCCCTAGAACTGTTGAAAACACCTTCTTCCTCCCAATCCTCCAGGATCACAACTTAGTTGTCATCCTTCACTCCTAACTTTCTATCTCTCTCTCTCTCTCTCTCTCTCTCTCTCTCTCTCTCTCTCTCTCTCTCTCTCTCTCTCTCTCACATACACACACACACACACACACACACACACACACACACACACACATCCATATTCAATCGATTGCCAAGGACTACCCATTTCATCTCTGCAACATTTCTCAAATACCCTCCCTAGTTTCCTTTGCCCCTGCCATCACCCTGGTTCAGACCTTCATCACCTCATGCCTAAACTTCTGCAATACCCTGCTGATAGATCCATTCAGTCACCAAAGTGATTTTCCTAAAGTACAGGTCCCATCATGTCACCTCCCTCCACCCTCGCTCAATGAACTCCAGTTACTCCCTATTGCCTCCAGGATCAAATACAAAATTACTTGGCATTCATATTACCCAGTAAGGAGAGAGTTCCATACCAATGGGCTATGGGTCTGGGGTTACACCAGGAAACTTTTCTCAACTCCACTTTATTCTAGTGCCTTCTCTCTAATGGTTATTTCCTCCTTACTCTATATGTAGCTTTTCAAACATAGTTATCTCCCCAATTAGATTGATGGCTCCTCAAGAGCAGGAGCTCTTTAACCTTTCTTTGCATGCCCAGAACTTAGCACAGTGCCTGACACACAGTAAACGTTTAGTAAATCTTTACTGACTGACTGACTTTGGACCACTCACAGTTCTGATTCTTTTGAAAAATGTATTATTCTATGATATGCAATCATGGGAAGAATATTGGTGCTTTTTTTCTTTTAATGGAGTTTTGTTTCAGAGAATAGCTGGTGATCTATACAAGTAGATTACAATATTACAGATTACACAATATCCCAAACGCAATCCAATTAAATTTCTTCTTCCTGTTCAATTATGGGTTCATAGTAGTGCTTTACTTGAAAACTAACAAAGAAGAAAGGGGCACAAGAAAGGGATGACAAAGGGGTATAGCAATCCTTTTGTACGGGAACTCAGTTCTAGCTCTGCTCATGTCAGAAGGCTCCTTAAAGTTCTACTCTGCCAGATTGGAACCTGGAAGGGAATAGTGTGCATGCTTTAAAGGTAAGGTCCTCATGAGTCAGTTCCCCATTACACCAGTAAAATAAAGAATATTTACTGAGAACATAAAACAAAGTAAATAACAAAGCATTAAATCAAGCAGTCTACACTTCGATTCCTAATTTCCCAAACTACTGCCTCCAAAACCACCAGGACTGAAGGTTGCAAATAAACTCATACCTGATTTTTCCATTGATTTATCATCCCATTGATGTAAACTGAAAGAAACATGTGAAACCACTCCCTAAGTACTGCTCCTGTGTATCTTCAACACAAGAGGAGAGAAAAATCTTATGTGACTAACAGGAAGATGCTAGAAAGTCAGATTATACTTCCTTTCTTCATAGGATTACTTGCTATTGCAATTAGTAGGGTATCATGGAGATTTTTGCTGACTCTGCTCAAAATTGCAGCATCATTTCTTGGATGTAAGCTTCTTGCTCATAACCTAGAGGGAAGAATCTAATGCTTCATTTTGCAGCCCTAGCACCACTGCTGCTTCTACTGCTATAGAACTGGCCAGAGTTAGACACAGCTAAGGGGCATCCTCATAAGATCATAGACAAAGCTGGAAGAGACCTTAGAAGTGATCTAGTCCAATTTCTTAAGTTTGCAGACATAGAAACAGTCCCAGAGAACTCAAATGACTTTCCCAGAATCATATAGCTCAGAAGTGTCAGAGATGGGCTTTGAAGACAGGTCTTCCTGAATCCTTGTACCATACACTGGCTACTACTACTCATGGCTCTCTAAGGTTTTGCATCCATTCTCCTTCTCCAGTTCCGACTTTTCAACATCACACTCTGTTAATTCCCATCTCCCTTAGGTGATTTTTTTCTGGTTTCCCCTGGACATACTATTACTGCCTACATCCAGTCAGAATTCATACTATCTGGTTGACACTATCTTCAAGTGCAGATGACATGCAACTTGGAACTTGTGAGCAAGTCAGAAATTTGATGGAAGGATCCATAGATGGCAGAAGTGATTTCTGCTCTCTCCTATTACATGCATATTAACATCATACAAGATTCTTTGATACGCCACCTCAAAAATTACTTTGTTCAGTAATTGTTTGATTCTTAATACTGAGTGAGAAATAAAAGAGTTAAATATATGCTTGCTAAGATTGTTTGCCACTGTCATGAAGGATGATTCTAATATTAAAGGGTCTCCTCTGTGAGATCCATAGCCTATCAAAAGATATCATTATAATATCCCACATATTAAAACCCAAAAGCATGAAGAATGTCTATCATTTAGACTATACATATGAATCATTGAGGGACCTACTGACTTAACCTAGTGGTATGTATACCTCAGATAGACATTTATAGATTGACAATGAGCTGAGTCCATAATTGAATAGGATGAAGAAATTTAATTGGATTGCATTTGGGATGTTGAACTCACCCTCCCCTGAGTATCTCAGTAGGTATCGAAGGGAGAGTGCACTTCTGATTTGGGGAGTGTTTTTATAACTTCTGTCCTTGCCATACCTTCTCAGGAAATATCCCCTTGTAAAAGTCAATTGATACAAAAGCTAATTTATATTAGAGGAGCAAAGCAGATGAAGGCTCATGAGTGATAATGTCAGAACCACCAGCCCCCCTTGCAGTTATCTCAAGAAATCCAAGGAAAGGAATAGGGAGTCATCCTTCAGGAATCCAACCTGCCTGTGCAAATTGGGGTTAAAAGAATAAGGTCAGAGGGGACACTACACTATGATACTATGTGCTAAATTGTGGTCTTAATTGGGGAAGGTTCAGTGGAAATGAACATTTATGGTCATGAATGTGAGTAGAAAATAGACTCAAAACAGAATGCAGGAATCTGAATTAGCCTGCATAAGGTACATTCCCTATTAGAGGAAAATCTTTAAGGCTGTAAATAAAAAAAATATAAACAACAAAAAATAAGCAATGGGATTTTATATTCTCCACAATTTTCAATCAAGTTCTGTAGCTATAGAGATGTATTCTACCTTAAAAAATCATTTGTGCAAGCCTACCTGTTCCCACTTGTATTTTTATCAAGGCTACATTCCAATCATTCTCATAGAAATTTTATAATGATGAAAAGGTTGGCATACAAGTCAGTAGTTGTTGACATCCAATTAATTACTTTTTGGGAGTCATAATGGCATGTGTAGTTTTAAATATTTGGGTATCATTCCTTCTTTTAGCTGACTTGAAAATCAGTCTTAATACTTTCAAAACTACTTCACCTCTAACACACTACATACGTGTATGTATATGTATATATGTATACAGCATATAGAATATATAAATAGTATGTAGCGTATATACACATACAAATATACATATATGCATACATATATACACATGTGTGTATATCTTTATATATATATCTACATATATAAGTGTATACATATATGTATATATAAGATAGATAGATAGATAGACAGATAGATATACACATACACACACTCAGGAGGCAGACTAGGGCAGAGAAGAGTAACAAGCCTGGAATTGTAGAACCCAAGTTAGAATTCGAGTACTGCTTTCTATTGCCTTTACAACTATGGGCAAGTCACTAACTCTCTCCAGCCCTCATTTTCGTTATCTGGAAGGATGAGCTGGTTGAAGTAGATGAAACTAGAATAGAAATGATGATTTTACTTGATTTGTTCCAGTTGTTCGTTCCACTTTCTTCTTCCTCAGGATTACTTCCTCATATAGTACTGAAAATTTTGCTCTATTTTTGATCTGTTTGTTGCCCACCTTACAATTTCATCTATAAAATGTATGGTCAGAAAAGGGCAGGTACCAGTCATGTTATAAGGATGAAGAGACTGATAATGTCAGAGTAGACAGAAAATAAAAGAAGTAACACAATGTTTAGAAAAGAACACTCATAAGAAATTTAAATTTTAGCAAACTACTAAAAACTTCCTTCTAGTCTTGAGTTTCTATTCTTTTAAGGTGCTTCTTCAGAATAAAATAAACAATGAATAACTTTAATGCCTAACAGATTCTTGCCTAAGCAAATACTATAATTCAGTCACTTTGCCAGGTGCTCTGTTCAACCTACACTGGGTGTAGGGGTTACAAAAGCAAAACTAAATAGTCTCTGACTACTGTATTGGGATGAAATAACATGTATATATATGTAAATGTTGAATATATACAAAGTGAATTCTGCAGGTACAGGACATGGGTCTAATATTAAGGACAAAATTTGTCAATAATAAACCAAGAATTCCAGAGGGCACAATGGTAGGGAGGGAAGAGTGGGATAGGGACAGTAGAGAATTGGGGTTGATATGGGAGGGTATGAGGGAGTAGTGAACTTTGACTTAGAAAGCATTTAATAACTAGGAAGCATAAGGATAGATCCATAGGACAGTAAATTGTTACCTCTTTCACAGTAGCAAAAGTAATATTGATTTGACCATCAGTCTCAATGAAAAAGTTGGAGAGGTAGACAAGGCTGATAGAGTAGTTATCCAGTCCTTGGTCCTGCCTGATGGTGCAGGTTGAAATTGGTGTAATCCTAAGGCCATTTTTTAAAATATAGAGTGGTGAAGCATGTTTGGAATACTCACCCTCAGATAGGTGAATTCATCCATGCATCAGGACTTAAATTGATGCTGAGTAAATTTAGATTATTTCTCCATTGGGTAGAATGAGGAAACAGGAGGGCCTTTGTTTTTAGACTGGCATTCATTGTGGAATAGGAGGAGAAGCAGAACATATGACCTATTGCTGATGAAACTTGGGCTTAGAAAAGTTAAGGAAGGGATTTGCCCAACATTAAACAGTTAGTGGAAGATCCCCTAGGAATATAACACAGGTTTCCTAATTTGCAGTCCAGGAGTCACTGTATTTCACTATCCTGTGTTTTTGTATGCTGGACTACTTATATAACTCCCTTTTGCCTTAACTCATTTACAATTCATCCTACTTTATTTACCAAAGTTCCTAGTGCAGATTAAGTGAGATATTTGGAGGAATTTTAAGGGCAAGAAATGATATAGTCTCTATTTACAAGTTGTCTGTTTAAATAGAAGAAATAGGAAAAATTGCCCCCCAAATATCTTAAATTAGAAGAAAAAATAAAAAGTACTTGAATTTCTGAATTGATAAGATAGCTGGTCCTTGAAACTGACACATTCTATGGATAGCTGGCAATTCTTTAGTCTACTCCATATAGTAGAGTCTTGGCCTGAGCAAGAGTACCTGGCAAAGTGACTGGCTTATAGTATTTGCTTAATAAATATTGAATTGCATTCATTCAGTAAGCATTAAGGGTCTACTATGTGCCAGATCCTGGAGATAAAAAGGCAAAAACAAAACAGTCCCTTCCTTCAAGGATTTTACATAGTTCATAGTACATAGTACAAGGAATACAGGACTGGGGAAAAGAAAGGAATAAATAGCATATGTGATCTACACAGAAATATAAAATATATCTCGATATATTATATAATGTTTGTAATAAATGTGTCTAAAGTCAAAATACAAAATATATCTAGAGTTAAAACTTAAGGAAAAGTATTAACAAATGGGACTTCCAGGAGAGGCCTTGAGTAGGATATAGCATATGAGCTAAGCCTTGAAGGAAGTTAAGGATTCTTTGAGGCTGAGGGGAGGATGGAACATATTCCAGGTATGGATGATAGCCTATGCAGAGGCACAGAGGTGGGAGATGACATGCTGTATATGGAGAAACAGCAAGTAGAACAACTTAGTTAGAACTGATCAAGGGCATGAAATGGAGTGGCATGTCTGGAAGACAGACAGGAGGCAGATTGTAAAGAAGTTTCAGTGCAAAACAGAAGAGTTTGTAATTTATCCTAGAGGGAATGACAAGTCACTGAGGGTTTTCGAGGATGGGAGTAATATGGTCAGTCTACTATTGCTTTAGGAATAGCAATTTGGTGGTCGTATGGAAGATAATTTGGTTATGGGAGAGGCAAGGAAACTAGAAAAAGACTATTGCAATAAATTCAAGGAATAGGTAACGAGGGCCTGAAAAGGAGTGGTGGCCAGGTAAGTGAAAAGAATAGGTGCAAAAAATAAAATGGAGATAGAAAAGATGAGACAAGACTTATCACTTCATTAGATATAATTGGATATAAATAACAGGGATGCAGAAGAGTTGGGGATAATTCAATAGAATTCAAGCAAGGATTCTTTTGGTTTTTTTTTTATAATTTGTAACCCCAGAACTTGAACCATATCTGGCACATAATACATGATAACAAATACTTGTTGCCTGATTAAATGCTTGCTGGTGATTTAAAATTTTGAATCTAGATTCATGGAAGGAACAAGGAATATGGCATATGAGATTTAGGCTAACTTGTCTCTAAGGTTCCTTCTAGCTCTATCATTCTATTTTCTCCTCTATTCTTCCATTTCCTCATGAAGTGAATTCAAATGTTGTCAACCATTTTTTTAAATTAAATTAAAACTGAAAATTAAATTGAAGCAGTTCTTTCTGTCCCTAAAATCCTCTCAACTGAATTCAGCTATTTTATATATTATGCCTTTAAAAATATATAATTATAGCTTAAGTATCTTTAAAAATTTACATTTAAAAACTCAAATATAAGCAATATTTATCTAAGTGAAATATTCTAAGGATAAACGTTCAACCTCTTACCTTAAATAAAATTTCCCTGTTTGTCTTTTTTTAATCAGTAATAAAAGTCAAAGACATCCTTTCTAATAATTTATCCTTTACCAGCATACTACAAATTCCAAGTTGAAAGACTTTTTTTTTAGTTTTTCTATGTTCTATAACGAAAGTAAAATCAGTCAAAACTACTTTATCAAAATAATTTATGCTCTAAAATTCCTTTAAGTGCAGAGAGAAAAAATAATAATTTCCATTCCATTTTAGGGCCTAGTTTCAGTAATTCCACTGCTATATGACATGACATACGGGGAAAGAATCATAACTTACTCTTGCTAATATATCACGATGTTTAAAAGTTAGATTTAAATACACATACAGAATCATAATGTTCTGTTTCTTCTTTGACACCCAACACTTAAGTATCTGCAAAACAGATCCTTAATGTTTTTATGGTTTGAGGGTGGGAGTTCCATATTTGAGATTTCATTGGTAATGGGAAGTGATGAGGAAACCACCAGTGAAGTATGGAAACTGCCTTCCAACTTACCCTTAGTCTTCTGAGCCATTAAAAAGTGAAATCGCTGTCCAACCACACAGCCACTATGTATCACAGGCAGAACTTGAGTCTTCCTGACTCCCTGTCTGATTCTAGCACTTACACATCTTCCTCATGTTTAATATCAAAATTTAGGTCCAAATACTCACAGAGTGCATATACAAAGCATTTTTGTTGCAACTGACCCCTCATAAAATGAAGGAAGAAAATAATTAGGAAGAGATATTTTGAGAGCCATATGCAACAAATTATAACATTGTTGAGGAAAAGGGGCAAAAATAAAACTTAATGATACATTTCCAAACCACAAGGATATGTGAGAGGCAGCAAGGTAGACTGGGGTATAACCTGGATTTGGAGACAGGAAAATTAGAGTTTTGATCCCATGCTTGACACTTACTTGATGTGTGATATGCTCAAATCACTTAATATCTCTGAATCTCAGTTTCCTCATCTGTAAAATGCAGATGATAATATTAATTGTAGTACCTACTTCACAGGATGGTTAGGACACTCAACTAAGATAATATAGGTAACATGTTTTGCAAACTTAAAAGTTTAACAGTGAGTTATCCTTTGTTTTCATTAGTATTAGCCACTGATATCAGGATCATTCCCTCACTAATTAGCCATCCTGGCTATGAACCATTCCTTTTTTTTTTGAGAGGTAGACAAAGCAATTGGGGTTACGTGACTTGCCCAAGGTCACAGGGCTAGTAAGTGTCAAGTACCTGAGAAAGAATTTGAACTCAGGTCCTCCTGGCTCCATGGCCAATGCTCTATTCACTGCACCACCTACCTGCCCCTATGAGTCTCTCTTACCTAAATTTTATTGGGCTGAACTTAGTATGACGGACAGCCTACACCAGGCCAGTTTTTGAAATTTTCTAATTGGCAGCCTTTGTGATTTACTGCCTTGATCTTTGATCACCTCGATCACTGTGAAATGATAAAGTGAAGCCGGATTTCGTTTTTAATTCTATTCTCACTTTAAATTAAATTTTAGAGGTAGTTAGGTGGTGCAGTGGATGGAGCAAGAGCTTGGAGTCAGGAAGACCTGAGCTCCAAAATGGTCTCACACACTTACTAGCTGTGTGACCCTGACCATACGTAACCCTGTTTGCCTCAGTTTCCTCATCTGTAAAATGAGCTGGGGAAGGAAAAGGCAAACCATTCCAGTATCTTTACCAAGAAAACCCAAATGGGGTCACAAAGAGTCAGACATGACTAAAGAGGACTAAATAACAACAAAAATTTTGGAAATTCCTGCTATTCTCAATCCATGTTTAATCTGTGATCTCAACCATTTAAAATATGAGTCTTTATTAAGTAGATACAAAGAACTGTGGCAGAAGGCAAAACACAATGTGTGTGACCACAACTTTACCCACAGTGGAAGCTTTTTGAATTAGCATCATGTTGAAGGGCACTGGGTTTTTTTCTGTTTGTTTTTTTGGAATGTGGTAAATTTGTTAGATAACTTCATGTCTCTAGTGCTTCTAGTCATTCCTGATTAATTTCTTTTTTGATCATTCAAGATAGCATCTGTTCTATGACGAAATCAAGCCTCCACTGGAATTCTAGGCATTTAAGAGTATTTTTTATGCTCAAAATGAAAGACTGCAAGTTTTCTCATGCCCATTTTGCAGACAAGAAACACCGAGCATATTTTAAAAGATAAGCTTGGTGTTCACAGCAATGAAAGACTTCGGGCAAGTGAATTTTATGTAAATAGTACTCTGATCTGCAGTTCCCCCTCCACATTCCCCATCTGAGACATTTCCAAAGCACAGACCACCCTGTCATAGTTAATGGTTAATGTTCAGAATTCTCAAAAAAAAAATCAAACAACTATCTATAGAACATAAGCTCTCATGACTTCTTATACAACAGATAATTTTCTACAAGTTCATTTAAAACGTGCAAAGTAATTTTTCCTCTTCATTTAATCCTGGATTCAATCTAGGTCTCCCCTAGGAATGAAAGATTAAATCCATAGCGTCACAATGTTAAAGTTTGAAGAGACCTTATATATTTGCTTCCTTTTTACTTCCTCTCTGTCATGTTTATTGTTGGCATTGTTTTCACCTTACAACCACTACAGATTGTTGTGAAGACTAGCTTAATGAACATCCTCCTTCAGGATTTAAGGAGATGAAACCCTATGACTTCTATAACTTACAAAGGAGTTCGTGAAGTTAAAGCTGAGTATGAACCCTTTTAAAACTTTATCCCTTGGAATTTATACCCAGTGAGTTAAAAGAAAAGAACGTGTTAAAGAAGACTTAAGAATGTAAGACTGCCTTTGTAAAACAGTACACTAATAGCTAACGGGGAACCTGTTTAGAAACTGCTCACTGGCTCCTTCCTTAAACCACATGAAAGGAAGCCAAAGTCAGATTCCTGAAGGAGTCATGCTTGTCATCATCAAGTGATTGTGAAAGCAAGAATTAGGTCCTTAAAACTTTGAAGATGTAGATGTGTAAGGTCACAAAAATTACTCCATTTAGAGGCTGCTCCAACCAGAAAATAGCTTCAGAACTCAACCTGCCTCAGAATAGAAAGGTCTTTAAAAGTTCCAACAACCTCTCTCTGGTAAAAGTTCAAGGTATCCCCAATGGCTGATACTCTGATAAGAGAGTATGAAAAACTGTCCATAGGGCCCAGCTCACAAGTGTATATACTTACACATGTGCGCACGTACACACACACACACACACACACACACACACACACATCACCTCTCAGCTTCCATAATTTATAATAGTGAAAACTTGGCTATCTACACAGCTGCACATTACGTCTTCCTAAGTTCCTCAAGGCCCTTAAGTGAAGAAAGTTTTCAGAGTTTTCTTTAGGGGATTAGAGTGAAGCACATGCTCTAATAGGCAGCTAGATATTGTAGTAGATAAAGTATGGGACTTGGGAATCATGACGTCCTGAGTTGAAATTTAACCTCAGACAGTAGCCCTATGACCCTGGGCAAGTCACTTGATTACAGTGTGCCTGTTCTGTCATCTGAAAAAAAAATAGGGTTGATAATAACAACTACCTTCCGGAGTTGTGAAGAGAAAGTAATATTTACTAAGCACTTTGCAAACCATAAAACATTATGTAAATCAGCTCTCACTGATGACTCAGGTCCCCACAACTTATCTACTACATCAACTTAGGTTTCTAGAGGTAGCTCTTAAAGATTGGCAGAAGTCTTTTCTAATGCATAGCTCAGGAGCCCCCAAAAGTGTGCTTCTTGTCTTAATTGTCAATTGATTGTCAATTACTTAGCCAGACTTCATTAGCTTTCAGAAAGAGCTATTTACTAAGGTAAATAAATAATAAAGTAGATAGAGCACTGGGCTTGGAATCACAGAAGACTCATCTTCCTGAGTTCAAATGTAGCCTCGGACACTAGGTATGTGACTCTGGGCAAGTCATTTAACTCCTTCTGCCTCAGTTTCCTCTGTGTAAAATGAGCTGGAGAAGGAAATGGCAAACCACTGCAGTATCTTTGCCAAGAAAACTCCAAATAGGGTAAAAAAATGTCAGACACAACTGAAAAAGGTGACTAAAAAGAGTTAAGAACAATTTGGTACAAAGCATCCTATACCTAAAAAAAAAAATTCTGTTGACAATCTTTCATAAATACAAAGTTCAAGGGAGGGTGGACTGATGGTTAGAGAATACATGTGGCAAAGGTGAAATGCATAGTTCCTGATATTTCTCTTGCTAGAGCCCCACAGTAGCCCCTAGTTATCGTGTTGCTTCTCTCATCTGCTCAATGCCGCTGATCTAGGGACACTGCCAGGACACCCATTGGAAGATGGGAAGTTATCTGGACCTCTGAAGTACACAAGATCCTCTTCTAACCAAGGGAGTCAGGAAAGGGAGAGGACTCTGCTCTTTCCCCCAAGTTGACACCTTTCCAGAGACTTAGCTGGAGTTCTTTCAAGTCTCCTAGTGATTCTGGTTCTAAACTAGATTCCAGGTTTGATACAGGTCCCCCAAGGCTTTACCTTTCCTTAAGTCAATCTAAATATTCTTTCTGTGTAACTGGCTTTTTTTTTTCCTACTTACTCCAAAGACTGTAATTGATTGGCTGATTGATTGAGACCTATTCTCACCTAATTAAGTATTACAGTATATCTTTTTAGCTAGTACTTTAAAGGTGGCAGAGTGATTTTATTGATTTACTCACTCAATAACTACCTTTTTAACAAAATCAAGATCTAGAAAGGATCTCAGAAGTAACCTAGTCCAATACTTTCATTTTGCATATTAGGAAAAACGTCCAGAAAAGTTAAGTGACTTGCCCAGTGGTAGCAAGTAGAAGAGTGGAAATTCAACTCTTGTTTTATGGTTCCAAGTTTGACCAAACCACATTGGAAAATTTATGTCTTCTGTGTAATTACTCATGATTTCGCAGCTGAAAACATAACAATACTTTACATTTACATAATGCTGTTAACTTTTCAAAGCACCAAGTTAAACATAGGGAAAATTTTTATCCTCATTTTACATATATGAAAATTGTAGTTCAGAGAGGCAAAGGAACAGGAACTGAAAGATATAGGACTTGGAACCCAGGATGCTAGATAGCCCACTGCTCTTTCTGTGATTCTATGCTTCTGCAGTCTCTTACAGTTTTTTAAAATTATTATTATAAATTTAAAATGTCAAGGACTAAAATCATTTCTAAAAAAGGGATATAAATCTCTGAGAGAGTTGTCAGATTCAGAAAGATAAAGTGATTTGTTAAGATTTGCACAGCCTATTTAAGCAATATAGAATGTAACAAATGAACAAAGACATTTGCACCTATTCAGTCAATGACTCTTTTATCTTCCTGTCTATAAATGTTGTTTGTAAAATTTACAGAACTCCTCCTTAAGTATCATATTTGTGCATCCTATATGCTATTACAGTAGAGATGTTAAGCTTTCAGTGTCTTCTAGTAAAGAAAAAAGATTCCTAAGAAAAATAGATGATCAATACCATGTTGAGCAATCATCAGGAAGGAAAGTTATAAGAAGAGCAAACAAATAGAAAAGAAACAAAAGACTTAGTGCTGAATGTAAGTGTGGACATTTTTTAAATTAAAATGAAATTCAGGATTAGTAAAGAGTCTAAATACATTAAAAATTTCAATATTCGATTCAATTCAACAAACATTTAACTATGTGCCTTCAGGCATTATACCAAGTGATAGGGATACAGAGGCAGAAGCAAAAGAAACTCTGATCTAAAAGAGCTTATATTCTATTGAAGGAAACAACTATATAGAGAGAAAACTAAATGCATAATAAGTAAATATGAATAATTTTTGGTTGAATGAAGCACTAACAATTATGTCGGTGTCAGAAAACATTCATGTACAAAGTGGCACTTTAGGTGACCTTGAAGGGAATTAGGGTCTGTTAGAGATAATGATGTGGAGGATGTGCCTTCCAAGAATAGGAGACAGATGTACAAGCAAGGGCTAGATGGTAAAGTGGATAGAGTCCCAGACCTGGAGTCAGGAAGACTCATCTTCCTGAGTTCAAATCTGACCTCAGATACTTGCTACCTGTGTGCACCTGGGAAAGTCATTTGGCCCTGTTTGCTTCAGTTTTCTTATGTGTAAAATGAACTGGAAAAGGAAATGGCAAACCATTCCATTATCTCTGCCAAAAAAAAAAAAAACCTAAATGGGGTCAAGAAGAGTCAGACACAACTGAAAAATGACTGAAAAACAAAAAAAACTAGAGGGAACAGAATAGCATTACTACCAAAAATAGGCATCTGAGAAAATATTTGTAATTACCAAAATGCCTACTTATCCATCTCTACAAAATGTTTTTGAGAATAACCTATCTAGACACCAAATGCATCCTTCATGAAAGATTAAGAAGAGAACACAAAGGCAAAATACATTCCACAACAGACCATGCTTTTATAGTCATATAATTGACTGAAATGCATAGAGCATATAAGATGCCACTGTGGCTAATGCTTTTTAACTACTTTTAAAAGCATTTGATTCAGTACAGCTAAATGTCACCTTGAATATATATACTCCAACAATGTGTCTTCCAAATATATGTCAAAATCACACCAGATTGTTTGAAAGAAGAAACAGAGATAACTTTAGTCAATATCACTCTGATTATTAGCAAGCATCAAGGAATACTAATAATACTAAATGGAAATATGTATTATATATATATATATGTGTAACATACGTATGGATATGCAATTATAA
>CM053769.1:171212535-171341227 GCA_028658325.1 Potorous gilbertii | reverse complement strand
TAACATTTCAATAATAAAATTTCAGTAACTATAGAATTTCAATAATAATTTCAATAACTATAGAATATATACTTCTATAATATATTGTGGCATATAAAATACAATATCCAATATAATAATATTATGCATATAAACATATGCTTATATACTAATAATAGTATACAAGAAATACACAAGCTTATGCTCACCAGAGATGTTTGCCCTTGCCATACAAAATGTCCAATACAGAATTTTAATGGAAATGGAATCCCCTATAAATGGTGAGGACCTATTTTCAAATGATATTTTGCTGATACTTCAAACTGTGGAATACTGCAGAATTTCCTGTATCAGATACATGCCTCAATCAATCAATAAATATTTATCATTTATTTATCATTATCAAAATAAGTAGCTACTATGTGCCAGGAAATTTGCTAAGCACCAGGGATGCAAAAAAGAGGTAAAATATAGTCCCTGCCCACAAGGATTTAATCTCTAACTTAAAAGAGTTCAACCTAACTACCTACAAAGGGAAAACTAAGTGGATGAAGAATGTTTATTGTCCAGATCATGATATATAATTAGATGGAAAAGCCTTGGAGCTGGTCCATCCAATCTATTCCAGTCTAGCAAGCATTCTTTAAATGTCTTCTATGTTCAGGCAAAGGACTTGAAATTAAAGCCCCCTTTATTGGAGATGGGATAACAAACTATGTTATATAAAATTAATAGAGAATTATTGTGCCCTAAGAAATAATGAAATGTATGCTTCAGAAAAATCTGCAAAGACAAATATGAACTAATCTAGAGTGGAGTGAGTAGAGCTAAAACAATATATACAATAATAATAAAATTGTAAAGAAAACAACTATGAAAGGCTTGAGAACTTTGACCAAGGCAATGATCAATCATGATTCCAGAGGAGTGACTATGAAGCTTGCTACTCATCACTTGAGAAAGAGGTAATGAACTTAAGAAGTAGAATAAGACATAGCCAACGTAGTACTTTGTTTTGCATATTTCCGCGAATCGTTTTTTCTTTCAATGTGACAAATGGAAGGATGAGGGAAAATAGAATAAGAGAAAAGGAAAAGGAAGAAAATAAAAAGAGAGATGAAGGAAGGAAGAAAAAGAAGAGAGGAGAGAAAGGAGAGGAGAGGAGAGGACATTGAAGCATCTTTTTTAACCAATAAACACTTATTAGTCACTTATTATGCACCAAATATGCATAATCAAACAAAACAAGTTCCTACCTTGGTCATAGCCAAAAATATATGTCTCATTCTGTATTTGGTATCTATCACCTCTCTGTCAGAAGGTGGGTAACCCACTTCATCACTGGTCCTCTGGAAGGAAGGTTAATCATTGCAGTTCTTTTTTTGCAGGGGGAGTGGGGGGTGCAATTGGGATTGACTTGCCCAGGACTGCACAACTACTAAGTATTTGAGGCTGGATTTGTACCCATAAAGATGAGTCTTTTTAACTCCAGGCCCTGTTCTCTACACACTGTGCCACCTAGCTACTACATACTGGTGCTGTGAAATGAATAGGTTGTTTGTACAAAAATACTTATGACACTGCTTTTTGTGGTGGCAAAGAATGGTACCTGAATACGTACTGAACATGAGTATGTTGGAATACTCATGAATATGATGGAACATCATTGTGGCCATAAAAAATGAAAAGGGGATAGTTTCACAGAAACTTGGGAGTATTTATAGAAAAAGATACAGAATGAAGTGAGCAGAGCCAGGAGAACAGTTCATGCAACAGCAAAAGTGTAAAGACAAACAACTTTGAGCTCTTTTTAAGAATTCTGTGCAAGGGCAGTTAGATAATATGGAGTCTAGAGCATCAGGCCCTAGAGTCAGTAGGACATGAGTCATCTTTTTTAATGAAAAAGAACAAGCAGGGCATCTTTGATAGTTACAGGTTGAATTTTATACTTAAAAAATACAGCAAGCTGTACATAATAGAGATCTGCAGTTTCATATATAATCCTCTTTTATGCATTTCTTCAGATACAGAATTGCCTAGGTTGTAAAGTTTAAAATAAAAATAAATATTATTTAAAAGAAATTTTGCAGAGTTTTTAATGACCCTGAAAGGCTCATCTCTTTAAGATCCCCATTCTTTTGCTGACTGTATATTGCTGCAAATCACAGAATACCAGCATACAAACAATTAAAATTTATGGGTTACCCAAAAGGGAGGCTCATGAAGGGCCAAAGTAGACTA
This sequence comes from Potorous gilbertii, assembly GCA_028658325.1. Classification (NCBI taxonomy): domain Eukaryota; kingdom Metazoa; phylum Chordata; class Mammalia; order Diprotodontia; family Potoroidae; genus Potorous; species Potorous gilbertii. Next base: position 171,339,007 of record CM053769.1, on the reverse strand, counting down.
CAGTTGATCAGCAATTAATTTTGCAGTGGTGTGATGTTATCAAAGAGAGGTATAGTCTGAAAACGAAGTATGATGGGTCCTGTGGTAAGAGTGAAAGATAGCATAGCAAATGGTCAGTGTGCCCCATTAGTAGCCCGCGAAAGGACCAAAGGAAGGCCCTCTGCTCCTAGGGTAAACCCTTGTGGAAATTTATGAGATGGGCATGAATAAGTAGGAATAGGATGAGAAGGTGCAGTATAGTGAGTTGCTATCTGAAGATATGAGTACAAACTACTAGTCTGACTTTAACATGAAAACTTTAAGAATAGATGTTACGATTTGACAGACCTAGGAAGACTGCCCCTTCCCCAAAGGGTACTTTTTGCTAATGCCTGAAATTCTACATTAGGGAGGGGAAGACTGCAAGAGAGAGGTTTGTTGTGCTCATCCTTCTTTGGAAGAGGACCATGACATCAAGATGAAGATATGAGTTGTAGTTGACTTTGATCTGAGTGAGGGAGGGCTGCGGAAGGTCACCAGCCTCACTTTCTCCTCCTGAGCCATCTGGGTCCAGTGATCAAATAGATATTCAACAGGATGACTGGAGAAGGCCCAGGGAGATCTTGGCCTTTTAGACTAAGGCCTTTTCAGGTACTCACTGGAGAGAGAGAAAGAGAAGGGGAGGCCAGAAAGGGGAAGAAGTAACTTGTTCTTTAAAAAAAAAAAAAATTTAAAGAATAATCCTAATCACTGTAAAAAATTCTGTGTCCAGTGTATAACATGTTTTTAACTGAAGGACCGGAGAAAAATGAAGTCTTATTTCAAACCACGAGAAAACATAGCCAAATGTGCCCCAGTCCAGCCTACATTTTATAGTTCCCCGAAAGGCAAAGCCCAGAGGGAGGGAGGGAAAGAGGGAAGAAGTGGAAGGTGGACTAGAAGGGGGGTTGGGGGGAAGGAGCTGAGGCGCCAGGAGCAGGGTGTGGGGAGGCGGGGCGGGCGGGTGAGGAGGAGGAGGAGGGCGCGCGGAGAACAGAGCCGAGGTCTCCCGGAGGGGCTGCCTCACTTGCACCGGCCCTGCGCCTCCCTCAGTTCCCTCCCCCTTTCCCTCCCTCTCTCCTCTTCCTCCTCCTCCTGCCTCTGCTGCTGCTGCCAGACCTCACCAGCTCAGACTCATCTAGCTTCGCTCCGCATCGCACACACCTTTACGGCCCCGGGCTGGAGGGGAAAGCGCACCCTTGCAGGTAAGAGTCCTCTGGAGCGATCTCAGAGCTTTGAGAATTTAGTTAGCAACCGTCCGTGTATGCACAAGTTCATAGGTGGGTCCTGGTGAGAAAATGGAACTTGCACTGAGGGAATGTGGCAGCGACTCTGCTGGCACACAGGTCTGCGTATCTGCACCAGTTAAGATTTTAGGTATCAGGTGTGTACACGCTGAGTGTGTGTGTTTAGAGATAGCTGATATGTCAGAATATGAGTGTCCATACATTGATTTATGGAATTGATTTATGCATATAAGCTTGCTTTTGCATCCATGTGCGTTTTCTTCGTTCCATATATGTGTGTGTAAATCAGCAAGTTGGCGTGGATGTAAATATGATTTTGTATATTTCAGATTGCTTGCGTGTGGTGTGCTTTGTAGGTATGTATGCGTGTCCGCGTGAGTGTGCTCTAAGCCAAATCTCTAGTCCTTCAAAAACTGAGTTAATTAAAAGTAGGAGCGCTTAATTCTGCGGTTCTGTCCCCCGGAGTTAGGTAGGCTCCTCCAAAGAAGCTGGAAAACACCTCCATGCCCGCCCAGACCACAGCCGGCCGCGCCCCCAACCTTCCCAACCCCCAACCCTGGCCACCCTACAACGTCTTTCTCTGTGCCCTCTGCCTGGAGACTATGCAAACTCCTGGGTCTTATGGGGGTGGGGGTGGGGGGCGGGAAAGACGATGAAAAAGGGAGCCAGGCACTCCAGGTTGCTTATCTCCTTTGCGTGAGACTTGCAAGGCTATATACAGACTGTTAGCTGAGAACCTCTGTGGAAGCTCCAGTGGGAAAATTTGTGAGGGGGAGGGGAGAGCTGCCAAGAGAGGACTACCGAGATGGGTGGGTAACGAATAGAGTGAGGGAAGAGCATGTAGGAGATCTCTGCAAAAATCTCGAACTAAGGAAATGTGGGGGTCCCCGGCACCACGGACTTGGCAGGGCTTTGCCCTGGTTATTAGAAAGACAGTGAAAATCTTTAAGAAATCTGAAGTTGTGTTAAAAATATCCCCCCAAACACACACATATACACACACCTCCTCTCTCCAAAAGACTGGTAATGAACATACATGACCTCCTCTGAAATCTATGATGGTTAATTCTCTTTCTAGGTGTGATATCCAGTGTGATGGCCATCTTTATTACTTTGGGACTTTGTATATGTAGCTCTGTCTGCCAGGTGACAAAGGGTTTCTGCTCCTTTTTTTTTTTTTTTTTTTTTTTGCTACCTTTAGTGACTAGTTTGGCAAAGGAGAAAGGTGGGGTAGAGTCAGATGAGAAAGTGAATTCTTAGTACAGTATGGTAGATAGTCTCCCCTGCCCTCTATCCTCCTTTAGAAGTTACATTGTATCTCATGTCTTGTCCTTTCAATCAACAAAGATATTAAAAATCCATTTGTCTTATGTTTCCTTTGAGATCCAGGATGTTGAAAATACTCTTCCTGACCACTTTGACTCTTGCTCTTGTAAGGTCACAGGAGACAGAGGAGACCATCACATACACGGTAAGGTTTGATGGAATTTAAGATAACTTCAGTTTATAGAGAGTCTATGACAGGAGAGAAATTACCTACCTCTGGCAGCAGATATGGGATTACCCCCACAGGTCTTTACCACAATATGTGTAATGAATTAAACAATGCTCCAGCATCAGAGCAGATTGTTCAAAAGTTTCTTTACATGATAAACTGAGATAAGAACAAAAACTTAATATGTTAGCCAAGGCAAGAAAAAAACTGATTTATACACTAAAATGAAAGATATTTATACATTCTAGACATATTCATTAAGCCAGAAAAAGCTTGAAAGGGTAAGTAGGAAGTCATTCACTAACTGATGAAGCTAAAAATTTAGTCACAGGTTGCTCCCAATTAAAATCTAAGTAGATAGAACATTACATGAGTACCTTAGATCATGTATACATCTAACTGATGTTTCTCATATGAAGGGCAACTAGTTTATTAAATGTCTTAAAAGGTTATGTGTGTTTAATAATATCAACAGCAAAGTTAAATGTTTTAATGCATTTAGAGTCTCCCATTTAGTGAGAGACTGTACTTATGTGTTAGTCAAAACCTAGTGTTGGGTAAAAAATTCTTCAAATATACTTTGTGCAAGTAGGTTATATGAAATTTTTATTAGAATACATAAAATTTCCAATAGTTCTTTGAGAAAATAATTGTATAGCTGTGACCAATGGTTAATAAAATATTGGAAATATCTTCTCACTCCTCCCATTGCCGGGAATTGATGTGGTAAGAACAGAGGAGGGTCGGGACTGCCTTACTTCCGGTAAGTTTTTCACCCTGCTTGTGTTTTCTGCTTTCTAATAATCAGTGTTATGAGGAGAACAATAACATTTGCCCTGGCTTAAAATCATCAAAACAATATTGATCCCAATTTGCAAATTTAGTAAGTTCTTGCCAATTATTGTGGAGATTTTTGAAATTTTCTTAAAAGTGAGTAACCATATTACTGATAATAAACATCATCTCACTTTTTCAATATCATGTAATCCTCAAAATGCTAATTTTTACCCGGCACTATGTCTTTGTATCATTCAGCCTAATTATAATGAAACATGATTTACTATGATTTATTAATTTGATGATCAGGTGATGATTTCTTCCTCTCCTGGGACTAAGCCAGGTCAGAGAAATACTAAATTGGTGCATCTCCTTTTTTTAATCTCTAGGCTTTAATAATGTTCACTTATTAATTCAGTCCAAAGTCCCTCTTTCAGAAATCTAAAATTAAATTTGCTTCCCCTTTGTCCAATTATTTAATAAAAGACTGTTGCTTTAATAAATTAGTTAACATAAACTAAAGAATGAATTAATCTTGTAAGTGAATATTTATCATTCACTTATACTGTCTTATACCTCACGTTACTAATCACCTAAAACTTTTTCAACCTTAGCAGTCATATCAGTGGATTTTCTAAGAGAACATAATAACTTCAAGTCCTTGATTTGAATCCACTATTCATGCATAATAGAAGACTTCCTTAGTGTACCAATACCTTTATTGTACTAAGCCTATGCTTGTTCTGACAATAGTGTTTATGGCTCACATTAATACTAGATTTAGTTTATATGCTTAATAGCAGCTCTATATAAAACATAATAGTGTTAAGTATCTAAAATTAACTGGGAAAACATTTTCAATTCTCATACCAATTATTTGTATAAATCAACTTTCTCTCATCAAGAGGATACTTAACAAAAGGATTTCTCTCTATCTGAAAGACATTCCTGTGTTACCCATCCTCACTATGACCACATTTCATTAAGCAGTTATGTTAGCCACTACTGAAGAAAGGTGGGGTGGGAGGAACAATCTTCATGCCCCTTGTATAGATAATGTAATATAGTATATATGGTAAGGAAAGGCAGTAATCAATCTCAGGTTAGTTAAGAGATGATTGAACATTGGTTTTAATCTGGTTCTTGATTGGAGTGAGTGAAAGAAATTGGCAGAATGGAGAAATGAGTTAATTTTAGGGAATGGCATGGGCAATGGCATGAAAAACAGGAAGATACAAAATGTACAAGAAATAATGAAGAAATCAGAATAGCTCATATAAAATACTAAAGACAGCAAAGAAAAAAGATTGAACAGGATGAGATGGTTTAGACTAGAAGGGAAGGATTAAATGATAATTTGATATGGCAGTTCACAAGTTTCTGGGCAGAGAGGTGATTTGATGAAGAGTGTCTAAGAATTATTATAGTTATATACTGGGAAATGTATAAAACGTATATTTGGATAGGAGACAATGATGTAAAGAAATCAGCAGAATTTGGTGAGTGGTGAGGATTTTAGAGTTCAAGGAAAAGTCAGAACAATTCTAAGATGTCAGGAGAAAAATGAAGTCACTGACAATGTGGGAAAGAAAGACAGGTTTGGAAGGTCAGATGATGTGGTTAGTTTTCACATTATTAAGCTAACAATATTAGCAGGATATTCATCTGTAGAATGGACTACAGATATGTAAATGGAGAGATGATGAAAAGTTGAGTTTGTAGATACAGATTTAGAAGTTATTTACTAAAAGTGATCATTAAAGGCATAAGAGCTTTCCAAGAATATAAATCCAGAGGCAAAAAAAAAAAAATGAACTTTGGGGGAATTTCCACAGTTGGAAAGAAGAAAAATCAGCAAAAAAGTCAAAAAATTAGGAGGAGATCAAAGTCATCAGTGTCATAATGGTCAAGCTAAGAAAACTCTAAGAAAGTGGTCAGTAGAACAGAAACAACAGAGAAATCAAGGATTGGAACCAAAAAAAGATAGTTAAATTTGACTAATAAAAGGTATGCCCAGTTTGCATGCTTACCTGACTTCTTCCCAGAGATATTACTCAAAACACCCATCTCGCAATAGGTCCATGACAGAGAACACATAGATTGTCACTACAACATAAGAATGATGGTTCAGAATGTTTTAAGGGAAAGTATGCATTAATTAACTATTTTATGGACTTACCTTTTGATGTCTCATACACAGCAATGTACAGATGGATATGAATGGGATCCTATAAGGCAGCAATGCAAAGGTAAATAAATTCTAAAAGTTTTACATTTTAACTTTCCATTTTCCATTTCATGAGCAAATTATTTCATTTTTATGCATTTACTCGTGTGAAAAAGTATGATGTTCATCTGAAAAGTACCCTACTTACAAGACACATTTTTTCCCACTAAGAATATTTCTCTCTTGTATTATTACTGACTACAGATATTGATGAATGTGAAATTGTCCCAGATGCCTGCAAAGGAGGAATGAAATGTGTAAACCACTTTGGTGGATACCTCTGCTTGCCTAGAACAGCTCAAATTATTGTCAATAATGAGCCATCACAGCCTGAAAGAGCCCCAGAAGCACCTACAGGACGAAATAATTTTGTCATTCGAAGGACCCCAGCTGACCCACAACGCATAACTTCCCATCCTCCTCATCAGATTCAGTGTGTGGCAGGGTATGAGCCAAGCGAGCAGAATGTGTGTCAAGGTAAGTGTGGATTCCTTTTTAAACATTAAAGTGCTTATTTTATCATCACTTTATGATGAGACTGGATCCTACAGACACTTGTTTTTTTAATGGGTGTCAGTTTATCCATTTGGAATTTGAAAGAGTGTCATTCAACAGTGTCACCCTTCTGTTTTTAAGATGTTTAGTTTGGTTTTTTTCATACTAGCCACTAACTTTTCTTTCTGGAATTCAGGAACTATGTTCCATGCTGCCATTGAATGATCTCCTCTTAGCTACCTTTATCATTGTATTTTGAAACTTTGATTTGACCACATTTCACTTGCATCCCTTGCACAACTGGCGCTGTCTTCCTGCCTTTTTGTTTGTTTTTATAAAGAGTGATCATCTCTGCCACTGAGACAACTGTGTCACTGTGGCAACAACAGTAAAGTTAAACTTACGAAGTTGATAAGAATCTGGGGTTTGAAGAGAGGTGGGCTATTCACCAAATAGCAAGACTGTGGTTGTTTTATGTGTATGTGTGTCCACTTTTCCCTCTCCCTAAGCACAGCCCATTTAATTGTTGCCACAAACCAACTGTTGCCCATCTGAGCAGTGCCTTGGAGGCAGGCTGTAACAATAGACCTTATCCCTAATTGTATAGACATGAAAGAAACATGACCAAAGTCAGGGCAAGCTGGAGAATATATAACTATAAGGATCATATCATCCATAGCAAGCTAGGTCTCTATACATGGATCTACCAGTGATTTAGTGACACTATATAATTCATTTCCCTTGTCTACCAACATGGGATGAGGAGGACAGTCATTCACAGTGAGGGAAAGTATTGCTACCCTTAAGAGAGAGAGCACTGCTTTTCACTGTCCTAAATGTGAAAGGGAGAAGACAACCATCGAATTAAGTATTCTCACACCTACCCCCTGGAGCCATCCATGAGATTGTTTCTTATTCAATAGCATTGGGTCATTATGACTATTTATTTGATGTAACTCTGCTACTCAAAAGATACTGCAGTTTGGAATGGCCCGTTCGGTGAAATCAACATCTGGGAAATCCATCCTAGTCTGCCTTTTTTTATTTTAAAGCACTCCCACATCATGTACTGACTAGGAACAGCATTGTGTCACTTTTCAGAGGATTCTTCCTATTAGCATCTGTTTTTTGTTACTTCCATGAGTCAGTATTTAAATATTGATGATGAATTTTTAAACATCTGCATGATGTCCAGTATATTTAATTCAAAATTGATGTCTCATGGGCTGGAAATTAATCTGATGAGCTGATAATGTCCATTGTAGTGAAGTCTGACAAAGTATGTTGAGTTGATTGCAAACATATCAACTTTCTATTCTATTATTTAAATACATAAATAGGTAAGGTTGGTGTTAGTTTTTTTTAATGTAGAATTTTAGTAAAATTTTAGCAACTTTTTTCAAAGAGTATAATTCACTTTTAAAAGTGCTGAATTACTTTCAGTGCCTTGAGTTTTAGGTATGTTTGCATCACTGCGCCCACCATGGTCAAAAAAAAAAGAGAGATAATTTCCCAGTGCTGTATACAATCACTCATTCCAACTAGTACCATTGGTAAGTGATCTATAGGGTACATAAAGACTAGAACAAGGCCTGGCATTGAAAGAAAAGGAAAGGGACAGATAGGTAGTGATAATTAAGCTTTCCTGGTATTAAAACTAATTCAGATGCTTATTCATTGGTTATATTGTAAGGTCACCATTTTTCATTATTGATAAGAATACATGAAAATCATATTTTCTTTTCATTGAAAAATTTGAGTACTAAAAATTTATTCTCAACTATGTAAGAATATAAAAAAAAATCCCACAATACTTGGTTTGGGGGAAAACTCAGTTTATGAGTTGGAATCATTAAATATTTCACATATAGCATGAACCCAATAAGTAACTGTTGATTAACTGAGTGCACATTAGCATTTCCAATCAAAAAGATTCTCTCTCTAATCCATCTTATTAAAAAATGTGATGGGTCTGTATAACTTTCAAGCAAGGTTAAAAGTCTTTTGGATGACTTAAGGCCTAAATTGGATTTCTTCCCACTTTGCAGTTTTGCAAAGCTCCTCTAAATGTGGATTTACTTAATTGTTGTTAAAAAGGGGGTTATTTCATATGATAACAACTGGCTAATCTGTCAAGGGAATCTGACTAATTTAAGAAGAGTCACACTTAGGCTTGTCTTATTATTTAATCAAACCTGCAGGCCAGCTTCTTCTAATTGCCTACAGATGTATGACATTCTCATTCCAGTCCAGCAGCACTAAATAATATTTTATACCCAATGTGAATGTGTGGAGACCTCTGTTTAAAACAATAGTGCACTCTGAGGACCTATATAACTGACATCATATTGGAGTTTGAAGAGCCTTCTGCTTTAATAAAGATGCCCAGTCCCTTTTAAGTATTGCCTGGTTGTGCCTGGTAATGCAGACACATTTATCATGAGCAGCTGCCTTCAAATAAATGAATGAGTGAATGTATTCATGAGTCACAATGGTACTAAAAGTATCTCTCATTGCCCCATAGATTTGTCAACAGGTGGAGTTCATTGGCACATAATGTTTTCAAACTGAGAATATTTTATAACTTATTTACAGATAAGTCCATGATAGCTTCCTACTTAAATAAATTCTCCATTATATTTTAGTTACCAATTTTAAAACAAAATTTTCATTAATGTAAAATAAGGCCATTTACATGCTTTTTGATAAACTATCTTAGAGATGCTTTTTTTTACTGACTTTACTTTTTTACGTTTTTACTGACAGTTATCAGTTGAATGAAAAAGTCTTGTAAAATCTGAATATATAGTAAAATAAACACTATATGTTTCTACTATATTTTATTTTACCAATTTTTTTTAGTTTTCATAGGAAAAGAATTTTAATACATATTTTAATATGAATAACAATTCTCAGTGACTTCTTGGGCAAATTTTCACTACAAGAGTGTATGGTAGCAATCTACAAGAAGATTTTTCCAGTTAAAGAAGCTATGTATGTATAATAAACATAACCACATTACAACAAATTTAAGATGTAAATGACCTTTTACCAAATTAATTTCATATCATCATAACAATAACTAGCATATATATGCATATGTGTATATGTATGTGTGCATATGTGTATATCACTTGAAGGTTTGTCAAGCACTTGCCAAATATCTCATTTTATCCTCACAACACTAAGAGATAGGTACTATCATTATCCCTGTTTTACAAATGAGGAAACTGAGGCAAACAAGTTAAATGACTTGCCTAGGATCACATAACTTCTAAGTGTCTGAGACTGGATTTGAATTCAGGTCTTCCTGATTCCAAGTCCAGGACTCTATCCAAAGTCCCATCTAGTTGCTTTATACCACCAAATGCATCAAAAAGTAAAGGAAAACTACAGTTTATACTGGTTTTACTCTGTATCTAAGTTTTTATTTAGTTCTCAACATTTTTATAATATAGCCCAAGGTGTGATCTCAAGTCACTCCTTCAGTTTAACTGAAAATATTGGTTAAGACTAGGAGAAGATTTCTGTTCTCAGTCTCTTTTTTCTGTTACTCATAACTTTTTCAAAAGATAAAGACTTGATTGTGAAAAATGAAACAAAATTATCAAACCACTGGCCAGTGGGAGAAAAATAGATTCTAACCACTGGTGGCTGAGGGGCAGGGGGAGAAGTGGGGGGAATAAATATGTACATAGATAGATATCGGATAGATAGAGTTATATAGGTTTATATAGTTCTTTCATCTAATGATTTAATTAAAAGAAATAAATGTTAATTAAGCCAATCCTAAATTTTGTTCCTATATATAAGCAGCTTTTGAAAAGAAAGACTGCTGTCCTTAGATTCAGGAAACTGGGGTTGAGCCCTGGCGCTGTCACCTGGGAGGGCAAGCTGGGGTGGGGTACTGCTGCCAAGGCCTTGAGCAGCATGAGGCCACCTGGAGAGTGAGGAATAAATGAACCCTGAAAGGGAAAGAGGGAGAGGGCCAAAGACAAACTTTCCCTTAGCCATCATTTTGCCTAAGGTTGGCCTTATTGAAATCTTTTCTCAGGACTTCAAATATTAGTCATCAATTGTCCCCAGCAATTTGAGGCCACTGATCACCTAATAGCCTAGGGTGCTCCCAAATGTGATGCCATGTGGCTAGAGACAAGGAGCCCACATTGCCTCATTTGGGCACCAGCCAGTCCTGGACCTGAATGACTGGTACCATTTACTGAGTTCTGGATTTCCCTAAATCCCAGAGCCCTGGCAGTGGGTAGACCACAGTAGTTTCTTCCCAATCTTAAACCCCACCCACATCTTTCCCGGCTTTTCCATGAGTAACATGCCAATTTCTTGAATGTCTCGAAGAGGACTTACTAGAAAGCACTATGGTGGAGAGAGTCAGGCAACGAGCATCTATGAAGCACTTACTGTATTCCAGGCACTGTGGTAAGCACAGTAAACAGAAAGAAAGACTATCCTGGCCTTCAAGGAGCTTACATTTTAATGGGAGAAGAAAACATGTAAAAGACAGCTGAAAGCTGACCTGGGGAGTGGTAGAAAGCTTGGAGTATAGTAAGTGCTTACCAAAAAAGAGAAGGGACTTCTTCTTTTCTTTTTTTTTTTTTTTTGAGGTACCACAACGCTACTTGATAGGGTGATGGATTCATCCTAGGGCAATTTCCTCTCACCTGAATTTCCCTAGTCAGACCTTTCATGGAATTCTTTATCCAGACACCTGGAGAGGACTCTCCTTGTCCCATTTCTCCCTTCCTCTGAGGATCTCCACCCTGGTGCAGCAGCTCTTGTCTTGACATCCCACCCCTTTTCTCTCTCCTAATTGGTCTCCTAAAGTAAATTCAACAAGCTGGATCTTCCTCTAGTTCATCTAGTTCATCCCCTAATATATAGCTGTTACCACTTCCACTTATGACAGTAAGCTAAGACTACATGGTCCTGGCCCAGACCTGGCCCCTCTGAATCTGGTTGTCCTTGCCCATATCTCATGGCTCTCTCCTATATACACAATCTCTTGCCAGCTAGTTCATGGGATCCTTATATCATAGAATTAAACCTAGAAGGGACTCTAGAGGACATCTGGTTCAACCTCTTTTTCCATATAAGAAAACTGAAACACAGAGAGATTAATTGACTTCTAAACTCCTATTCTTAGGTGCCCCTACCTCTCTTGCACACAGTATATTGACTGTGGCAAATAACTGCATAACTTTTCTTGTTCTCAGCTAAAATATTTGCTCTTTCTCACACCTGGATGATGAGTCATTAATTGTACTTGGATCCTTCCCCATTTCACAGTAAATATTTTTATAGCCTACATAATCAAAGAGCTTGAACAATTTTTCTTATTCTCCAAACCCCTAGACCTCCCTTAACTGAGTGGTTGATTTTACCACACTAAGCATATAGATCTAAAGATATTAGAACTGTCCTGGAGTTCTATCTAGAAATTCTCCAAATCTTTCCATAGACTTCTCTTATTCCTGGGACAGCATGGCACTGAGACTTGTTAGGTATGTTACTACCTAGTCCTGAACAAGTCCTTAACCTCTCTCTGCCTCAGTTTACTCAACCATAAAAGAATGGAGGTGAACTGATAGATGTTCTATACCTATATTCCTGTGATCTTAAAAACAGTTGTACCTCTTAGCAGCCTAATCCATGGGAAAATCCACACTAAATATATTTATTGCATGGTCCAGTCTGAAAAACAGTTCAGAAAGCAAGATGAACATCTACTCAAAGCTTCTAACTTTGTCAAGGAATTGCTAATTATTTAAATACCAGATGGATCAGTTATTCTTATGGACTATCTATGCAGGGCTTCAATGAAAAAAGAAAAGCAACAGAAGTCTTAAGATAAATTCTGGGTGTTGTAATTCAGTGTTTATCAACATATGGTCCATTATGATCCCAGAGAGATTTCTTTGGACTACTCTAACATTCAGGCCAATGAACCAGTAAATCAATAGGCATTTGTTAAGCACCTACTATGTGCTCTGGTTGGTACTAGTTATATAAAGATAAAAATGAAAAGCACACAAAAACGTGTGGTTTCTTATTCTTTTCAACTTTGTTTTCCTTTTAAAGAACAAAAACAAGCATTTAGGCACCAAAAAATTCTTTTGTTGTTGAGTAATTTCATTCATATCCAACTCTTTGTGACCCCATTTCTTGGCAAGGATAATGGAGGGGTTTGCCATTTCATTCTCTAGCTCATTTTACAGATGAAGAAACTGAGATAAACAGGGTTAAAGTGACTTGTCTTGGGTTACATAACTAGTGTCTGAGGCTGGATTTGAATTCAGGAAGATGAGACTTCCTGACGCCAGGACTGACATTCTATCCACTGTACCATCTAGCTGCTCCAAAGGGGAGGGTGGAGTGGAGCTTATCTAGGGAAATAAATGTGTGTGTGCAGGTGAACGTAAGAGGAGTATATGGATTAGGTCAGTGGTGTCAAACTCTAATAGAAACAGCGACCAGTAAATCATTCCGTTTAGGATCCGTACTGGCTTCATATTGATTCAGAAAACTACATATTGATGTTTTCTTTGTTTTGATTATTTTTATTTATTTTGTTAAATATTTCCCAATTATATTTTAATCTGATTCTGGCACTGTTAGCAGGGTTATGTGGCCCTCTGCAAGAGTAGCTGATCCAAGGGCCTTTTATCTCATCAAAGTAATATTGAGACTGGTAAGTTAAAGGGTACAATAGCAAATAATACTCTCCATGTTATGCTGCCTTAAGAAAAAGTTATGCCTTTTTCTAGGGAAGTAGTTCTTTGGATTCTCCAGGGGAAAAAGTAAAGATTGAGAAACTCCTGGCCTTAGGAATAAGCAACATTCCTTCCCTGCTAACACATCCTATTCATTTTCAAAATTAACACTTCTAATAAGAGTACTCATAACAGTTCCATGTCTCTGCCAGTGTCAGTAAAGCACACAGCCATTCATTATTGTCAGGAAAATAATGGTAAAAAGTGGAGGTCTTTTTTTAATTAGCATCACTGATCTGAAATAGCCTTTTGATACAATAGTAATAAGCTTTTAATTATGTCACAAATGAAAATAAACTCAATGCAGCATTTACTATGAGCCTAGTATGTGCCAGGCACTGGCAATAAAAAAGACAAAAATGAAAAATTCTCATTCTGCTGGGGCACGACAGCATTAGCGTATATAGATAAGTAAATACAAAGTAATTTGAGGAAGAGGGGAACATGACAACTAGACAGATTTGTATACATTTCACAGAAGAGATGATCAATGGGAAACTGACCTTCAGACAACTAAAAATTTGTAGATTTTTGCCCCATGTTCATTTTATTTATTGGTTTACAAAATTGAACTACAGTAGTAATAACTGATTATATAGTACTTTAAAGTTCAGAGTATTTTCTATACCTTATCTTACTTGACCCTCACAACCATCCTGTGAACTGATGTTGTAAGTATTATGAGGAATCAGTGGCTTGGGGAACTTAAATGACTTGCCCAAAGTCACAAAGCTATTGTGGTGTAAGAAGAGAGATTTTTAACCCAGGTCTTATCAACTCCAAACCCAGCTCTCTATCCACTGCTACACTCTCTCCAGTCATCAAGTTATCTGTCTGCTCATATCAGTTCTCCCTTTCAATTCTCCATTGAAATAAGTTGCTAGATTAAATGATGAAGTTCTTTGTTGCCACAGTTTACTTTCTCTAAGTACATTTTTATTTCCCTATGAACCTGCAATCCAAAAAAAGCCTTCTTAAACTTAAATACTTAGATTCTTTTCCAAAACCAGAGAAGGGTGTGTCAAAACATGACAAATTCAGGGGAGGGGGGGCTTAATTTATACTAGTCTTTTGCATCAATCTGAGAACTCATGTTAACTATCTCCCTAGAGTATGGAACAGGGAAAAATTCCAAGCAAAAGACACAAGATGGCTATTCTGAACAATTTTCTCTCTCTTCCCAAGTTAGTTCTTCATGTTTGGCTGAAAGTGTTATAAATTCATAGAACATCAGAAGTACTGTTTATGAATCTACATAGAAGATATTCTGTGGCCAAAATAGAAGTGATTTTTAGCATCTATCACTTCTCATTATATTTGCCACTGTGCTCCTTCTGTAGGTCATATAATCAAAACTGATTAAGGTTCTTCTTTAAAAATATAAACAAACTGAGTATAAGAGTACAAATAGAAAGTGCCGCCAAGTTTTCAAATATAAAAGAAAACCAAGCTTATGAAAAGCTTGCCTGTTAATAAATGAGCCGATCTGCAAACTAATATATTATGTCCAGACCCAGGGAGACAAATCAAAGCTTTAATTCAAAGCTTTCTTTAAGCTTTTAAGTCTTAAATTCATTAAAATGAACAAAAACCCTCTTCATTATTTAAAAGTTAAAGCTGACAATATATTAACTCTGTTTTTGTTTAAATGAACTACATTGTTGTGGGGAAGGGTTTTGAGTATTGAATTAAATTTGTCTATACTTGGGTCATGCCAGATAGACCCTTTCATGCATACTGGATATCTAGACAGTAGCACCTCCTTACATACATGTAAAACATCAGTTAGCTCTGCCATTTCAGATTGGTATACATGAAAATTTTGCTGCATCCCCAAAATGCACATTCTGATTCATTTATAAAATCCCCAGTTAGATGAAGACTGTATTCCCCCAAATTCACACACAATCTTCAGTTGGATATTCATTGATTGATGGATTTTTATCATCTGTGACTAAGGTGCAGTTTAAAGGCTCAAAAAGCCTAGCCTCCAGGTAAAAGTCTATGATGTTAAGCAGATTATCCTCAGTGATTAAATATTTTATGCCCTGTGGGATCATCTATTATCTTTTGATATTTCCTTTGCAGACATAAAGAAAGCTAAAATATTGTTTTGAAAAGGAAAGAAGATCTTAGCCAGCCTTCTACTCTTAAAAAGAAAAACTTGAACTAACATGTATGGTGCTTCTGTGGTGGTTGAAAAAATCCCACTTTGACTTCTTTAATTTGCAACTTAAGTTACCTAACAATACAGAAAAGATTTTTTAAATTACAGTGTAACCAAGTAGTTTAGCATACCTGAGGTTATCCTTTCCAAATAGCTTTCTACATTGCCTTGCTGTTGATCCACAATAATGTTGTTGTGGTCTAGTTAGCTCAATTCATTTTTTGTAAGGAAAATACCAAATTTTTGGTATGTGTAATTACATAGTGTAGCAAAGAGCTTTGAAATCAGGAACTCTGTACTAAAGAGGGGGAGCTCTGTGCTATAATTGAGTAAATTATAGTATTAACACCCCAAAAATACTGAAACATACAATACAATGAGTGTTTAGTCTACTAAGGCATCTCAATGCTTTTTGGTTGTTGTCTTTCTGTATTTAAACATTTATTAAAACCTTATGTATTACAGATTCATTTTTAAGGTATTGCTATCAAAGATGGAATGTTAAGTTAAAGTCACAAATGTCAGTTCTGAAGTTTTGATGTCATATTTTAAAAGTATCTTCAGAATTCTTTTTATTTATAATTTTCACTTTAAAATTGTTGTATTTATTTAGTGATGAATTACTATATAATTGTACATAGAAGCAAGTCTGGGAATTATCACCAAAAAGTTGGACACTGGTGATGTAAGGAGAGAGGAGAAATAGGAAAGACATGAAGAAAATACCTCTCATTTCTGCACAATTCTTTAAAAGAAAAGAAACCTACCATTCTCCTTCTAGCAACCCAACCTTAACTTCAGAAAGGTTTAAACAATTCTAGAAAAAGGAGATCAGAGGCAAAACTTCTATCCATCAGTTGGTTTAGGAAATAGGAGGAAAAGAATATTGGCAGCATCTGCATATTCATTCTGTTCCTTTGGCTCTGAACAGTCAATTAGCACTCCTGTTTGGTACTCTGACCTGGCTACTGAGCACTGGCTTTGATTGCCAATAGTCTGACTTCAAAATATGAACTACAACCCAGATATTCTGAGAATTTATTAGAAGCATGTAATTAACTCCCTAAATCATGGGAATGAGGTTTTTGGATGAAGACCACAAAATGGGCATCTAAAAAACCAGCAAGTTGCTGTCATCCTTCTGTAATCCATGAGCTTTTTTTTTTCATATATCAATATGACACTATCTGCTAACAGTAGGGTTTTCACTTTTTTAGTTGTTTTTCTAGTCATGCTGATGAGTTGTGCAATGGAAATTTTTTTCAACCATTCCTCCTTAAGATAAATGACACAAATTTATGAGGTGATCTCTAGGCGTTAGGAATCCAATTTGGGATTTATTCATAGGAAATAGATATAGAGTTGAAAGAAACCTTGATTACATAGATCATTACAGTCATTTTACAGATGAGGAGACTGAGACCTGAAAGGTCACAAAGGGAGTCTGTGGCAGAGCAAGGATTTGAACCAGGTTTTGTGACACCAAATCCAGTAGTCTTTCCATTATATCATGTTGATTATTCTCTGGAAAGCAAGTAGCCTTCAGGAGAAGTCAAACTGAACCTTGGCCTCAATGTACCTTTCATCTTGTCAGTATAGTATATCCAGTTTCAAAGAACAGAAGAGACATCTAGTTTAACTATAGCTAACTGTTTACAGTTGAGTTGTCAAGCATTTGAAGAGTTTTAATTTGCTGTATCATCTGTTCAGTTTTGTTAAAAGATTTATTTTCTGATAATGGAAGATGATTCTTGTTAAAACCAGTTGGTACAATCTGTAGAATAAAGTCTCATCACATAATAGTAGCAATGAGAAGCAGATTTTAGTAAAAACTGCAAGCCTGAATAACCTCAGGAATGTGTACTGGTCTTTACTTATTATTGCTTTATTTAGGAGAAAACCTCAATATTTTGTTTTCAGAAATCAACAAGTGGCCCAGCCTATAAAGACTACCCTTGCACTTGCTGAATTATTGGCACAGTTTTCTTCTTTAAAACCAAAGAGCAAACTGGATTTTTCCCACATGTACTTGGTTTTGCACAACTGCACAAACGTTTAATTTATTCTACATCTAAAACTCATCTGCATGTTTTTCCAGGCAGTAACTATAAATTGCATGCTGAAAAATAAATGTGCTCCAAAATTAGCAGAAGAAATCATGTCATTACACAACATTTAACCACAATTGTAGCCTTGTAGCATAACCTAAATAAATGATTGCAAACATTTAATAAAGCTCAGGGTGAGGAAATTATATGAAAGTGAGGCACATTGCACACATCCTGGTCTTATCATAGATAGCATATTGTTGTAGTTTCTGTATGGTTACAAATTTAAACTAAGAAGAGATCAATTTATCAGGCCATATAAATCATACCCATACCCATACAGACTCAGAAGCTTTTGAATAAAGTCAAATTAAAAGTTTATGCCTTTCTCAAGTAAGTATGCATCTATTAAAAACTGTTGGATGCTAAATAATTGGTCATCAGGTTAACTTCAAGAATAAAGAAGATCAACAGGATAGAAAGAAACCCTAATGGTCATTTTCTAATTAATGCGATATTTCGAGGACACCTGATTTTGTAGATATGTAGATTCCCTCCATGTGTGCAAATCATAACTCTTCTCTGCTTTGGTATGTGATGTTTATGAGATAATAGGATCATAGATTTAGAGCCAGACACCAACCTAGTCCAACCCCTTCATTGAGGAACCAGAGCATAGGAAGGTTGAGTTACTTGCCCAAAGCCTCTCAGATGGTAAAAATTCGAGGCAGAATTTGAATCCAGCTCTTTCTCCAAGTCCAGTGCTCTGTCTACTACAGCATTCTGCCTGACAGGAGTAGGATTTAAGTGGAGGAACTTAATTCAATTAAAGACAAATATTGAATGAACTTCTACTAAAGATAGAAGGCTGTATTAGGGCTTATGAAAAATATAAAGCATAGATAAAGCCCCTATCCTCCATCTAGTTGGGGAAATGGTATAAACACATAAAAAGTTAAATAATAATACTGCAGGTAAGTAACAGTTCCATACAGCAAAGACTGAAATTGCATGTGCAAAATGTGATGCAAGTTTACAAACAGACAATAAAAATATAGTACTGATTCAATATCTGAAACAGCTTCTACTCCTGTTAAATAAAGCATGAATTAGATGACTCTTAAAGGAACTCTAGGTGTTCCAAGAGGTAAAAGTCAGGAGAGAAGGCATTCTAGTAATGAGGAGGCAGCCTGTGGAAAGACACAGGTGGATTGGAATGGAATGTATGGAGTGAACATCAAATAGACTGGAGCATAGGGTGTGTGAGGATGAGTAATATGGAGTAAGCCTAGAAACACAGTCTGAAGCCAGATTGTGAAGGCTTTTAACTGTTAAATGTTTTTTAACATTTAGTATTTTATCGTAAACTTTCTAGTTTAGTCTATAATCCCTGGGAAGTCACTGAAGCTTCTCAAATAGAGGAATGACATGGTTGGATTTTCATTTAGGAATATCAGTTTGGAAGTTGTGTGGAGGATAAATTGAAGAGTGGAGACCAGAGGGAAGCAGACCAATTAGGCGACTATTGTAATAGTTCAAATGAAAAGCCAAGAGGAAATGGACTAGAGCAGTTATGATATGACTAGAAGAAAGTGGAAAGATGCAAGAAATACCAAGAAGTTAAAATTGATAAGGCTTAGAATCTGATTGGATGTGGGAGGGTAAGTCAGATGTCAAGAATGACTCCTAGGGTGCCAATATGAGTGACTGGAAGAATGACAGTGACCTGGATAAATTCAGGAAGATTCAGAGGAAAAGTGAGTTTGGGAGGAAAGATAGACTTCTACTTTGGACATACGAGCTTGAGATACCTTTGGGACATCCAGGTGGACAATCCAGCAGATACTTGGAGTTGTAGAATGAAAATTAAGAGAGACATTAGGACTAAATGTGTAAATTTGGGAGATACTTGCAAAGAAGGAATTGAATCCATTGATACTGATGAGATCATGGACTGGGGGAAAGGGTGGTAAGTGGAAAGGAAAGAGGGCTCAATACAGAGCCCTGAGATGCACATATGCAGAGAGGATGTGACATGAATGATAAACCCTGAAAAGAGATCAAGAAGGATCAGTCTGATAGGCAGAAAGAGAACCATCATATCAGAGCAGTATCACAAAAAAAGGTGATAAAAGTATGTCCAGAAGAAGTCATAAAAGTCACCATTATCAAATACTGTAGAGAAAGAGATAATGGATAATGTTACCAATTAATTGTTTGGAAGAACTATCTTACTTCAACCCACACACACATTTCTCTGAAAAGACTATTCAGTAATGAGTCCCTCAACAAAATTCAACTTTCCAAGTCTATTTAGATGTACCTTTTATTATAATTATGAGCATCCAGGGCTTTTCTATAGATTTTGTTGTGCGAGGTATATCTCCTCTGAATCCATGACTCCATTAAGATTGGTTTTCAGAGCAGCTAGGTCAAGACCTGGTATCAAAAGATCCCTGATCTCAGAATCTATCCAGAAAGAAAAAATTCATCATAAGCTTTTAGAAAATATTTTAGAAACCCAATTATATATTCAGGATTAATGTCTTACTTCTTTGCTTAGACTTAGCTCATTTACAGTTGTATTTATACGTCACACACATGGACACCATTTTATATAGACAGAGAACTAATGTTGTCTGAAATTGTACTAAAATGGTATGATAAAGGGGTGCATGGTAATCCACTTCACTTTTCTCTAAATTGTATTCTCAGCTAAATATGACATTAAAGCTCCAAAGTGATATGATTTTTCTATCAAAAAAGGGCACCTTGGACAGCTACCATGTAGGTTTTTCTCAGACAGTTCTAAGGACTCCTATTAAATGTCCGAAAGACCGTACAATGAAAAATAATCTTAAGATAGGTTTAGATGGAGGCAAAAATATACATTTCCTCTGAAGGCATAAATTTGCCTCATCTCAAATAATGAAACATCATTATCCAATTTTTTTCCATTTGTCCTAAAGAATTGCCCAACTTCAGCCATCATATGCAAATGTGCATTTCTTCCTGCAACAATTTTTTTTTAATTGAGCAATTGAATTTATAGTAAAACTCAATATAATAAAATAGAAAATAATAATTTTCTAAGAATGAATATAATCAGAACTCTTTTATTCTTGGGGCTTATAAAAGTTTTATCATCAGGAGACATTTTGGAACAGAACTCCATTCGTCATACAAGGGTAGAAAAATCTAGTCATTCATGATAAACTAATCGTGCTATTTAGCTGTATGCTGATTTCTATTTTCCTGCTTTAAGGTTCAAGTCAAGGAAGAAACAGGAGGACTATTAATCGCAAAATTCCATGGTATGAAGATGTCTTTGGCCATTTCCAAAATCTCAACAGAATTTTATTTTCCCTTGCTGTTTTTATGGTTTTTTAACCATGTCTAGATCACAAAGTCACTCAAATAATTCACCTACCTAAGGTCCAAAGGAGTCCTTGTTCCTATTTAATTTGTCTATCCACTATAATCTGCTTTTCATTTAGGATATTTGATCCTAGATTTAATAGGGAGCCATATGTGGTTACTTAGAGTTACGATTGACATGGTCAGATATGTTCTTTAGAAACATCATTTTGGCAGTTGTGCGGAGCATAAAATAGAGAGAGGAGAGACTTGAGCCAAGAGACTAAATAAGAGGTGGTTGAAAAAGTCTAGGGCAGAGGTGATAAGGGCCCAAACTATAGGGGTAGCTGTGTAAGTAAAGAGAAGGAGGTATAAGATGTTTCAGAGAGATATAAAAGATGCTTCAGAAATAGAAATGACAAGATTTAGTGAATGACTAGACCTGTTGGATGAGGGAGAATGAGCAGTTGAAGATAACACTGAGATAGTGAAAATGGGTGTCTAGAAAATGATGGTGGTGGGGAAGTTTGGAAGAAGAGTCAATTTGGGGAGTAAGATAATGAAATAAGATCACAGTAAGATGAAAATCACAATCAATCCATGCCTCCTTCTCCTGAGTGACTTTCTTTAAACCATTCAAACCAAAAAAGGGAGAAGATTCATACTAACAGGTAACAAACTGCCCTGAGGTTCAGAATTTGAGGGACCCCTCTTGCAACCACATGGTGATCTGGAAGGCACAGGAGAATTTGCTCAAAGGTACTTATGGATCTGCTGCTGTAGGTACCTAGACAGCTTTAAGTTATAACTGCCCATGAAGGTGCAATACCCAGTTCAGAAGCTGGAGCAGGTTGGGAATTTGTACAGAGAGGGAGAAGAGGGAGGAGGGGAGTAATGGGAGACAAGTATAAGTGTGGACGAATTGGAGGCAAGCCCTAGGGTATCTATTTTGGAGACAGTGAGATGTGACCATCTTTTACCCTCTGACAGGTTGATCAGACATCCCTTGGGGTGCTACCATGATCCACACTTTGGAGATCCCCTGATAAATTTCTGGGGCAGTTGTCTAAGACAATGAATTACAATGGAGTCATTGATCTGCATGATTACAGTTTCTTTACAGGGAGTTCCTTGTGCTAACACAGACCTAGACCAAAATAACAACATATCCGTGTACATATATACGGATTTTAACCGGAGAAACAGTTTTACACAGGGTGACATTCAAAAGTATATTTTCTAATTTGCTTTTTATTTTCAGTATTTTACAATACAAATTAAAATGTGACTGTTACTATTAGAGGCATTATTTTTACCTGCTTGGCAGTTGATATGATTTTTTGCTTTAATGTAGAGGGGAAGGCAAGAGATGAGGCTACTAAATAGTGTTTTTTAGCTTCCTTATTATTGACATTTGTATAAGCTATAAAACTATAGAAGTTTATTCAATATACAGTACTGATACACAGTATACATTTATAATTTTTTATTTGGATGGTATCTTTATCAGGAAAATATACCAAGGCATGTTAAAATGTGCCCTCAGAAGAGTATGTGTATCTATGATGTGAGTGACTCAAGGACAAGAACCCAGAAGTTTTAATGTTCTGATGCTTTATATTTGTAAAACAGGAAGTATGATGGATGATGTAAGAGACAGGGTACTGGACTTGGATCAAATTGCACTTTGAAGTCATACCTCATAGTTGCATGACCAGAGGCAAGTCCCTTTTATTTCTGCAGAATTGAAGGGAAAGGGTTAGGACTCAGTGCCTTCTGGAGTCCCTTCCAGATCTTTGGTAACCAGTACTAGTTGTTTGCTGAAAGGCCACAGTGCTGAAGTTTTTAAAGAGTAGATATTTTTTATCTTATACTACATACAGGGGGATCTAAAGATTTTTAACTCAATTCACATCTTTAAAAATTTCTTCTGTACTATACGGTGAATTTATAACCCCTCAGAGATTAGGATAAACTGTTTTGCATGTGATTATATGGTGCTAGACTTGGGCCAAGGTAACATCAAGATCCCAGAATAGTTCTGTCTCCATTTCCCCCAAAGATGGATCTAATGCAGGGAAATAACTTCTTAGACTGTGCTTAAAAAGAAAACAGAAGAGCAGTGATTCAGAATTTCAAAGACAAGGCAAGAGCATTTTTATGCATCTACTGTCTTTGAAGCATTGTGATAATAAGCACTGGAGTACCAAAGAAGGCAAAAAGGCAATGCTAAAGGATAAATAATCAAAAGGAGCTTATTTGTATTGATTTACTAATCCTCATAATGTATTTGCTCAACTAACATCTCCTGTCCACATCAGAGACATTATTAGTCATTGTTCATATGGAATAATGTGTTTCTCTATTTCCCCAGCTGGGCTTCAGTCTTAGTCAAAAATTAGCAAGGCCCAGGGTTTTCCTTGAGCTAATTGTCTTTCACAAAAGAATCACAACTAGAACCATAATTAATTAAGGTGCTAATTTTTGGTACATGGTTCTCAACATTTATCGCAATTTGTCTTGAGCCTGACCTTTCTAGTTCCATCTGGATTTTTTTATTTTTTTCCCCAAAAAAACTAAGTAGGAGTTAAAAGAAAAACTTGTAACCCCAGAAGGGCAGGAGTCTGGATGATTCAGATACACAGCCTGATGGGTGTGGTCAGAATAGGCAGTGTACTGTCCAAAAGAAGATTTGGGCTGCTTCTAATATCTTTCTGGGAGGTTTAATAAATCTAATCTATTTTCCCCATAAAAGTGAAATTCCTAAAAATGGTATTAACTTATTCCTAAATGACTTAATAATTGCAACTATCCTCTTTGAGTTCTGTGTTCTGATTTTTAAAATTTAAAAAAAAACACTTTTATTCAGATCTACACATAAAGAATATCCATGAAACAAAAAGAAAATAGAAAAATTTACATGCTAAATCATTTTGTGCAGATTGACATGTTCCCACACTTCACTGGTATAAAGGAAATTCCATAAACACCATTTCTGCTTTATATTAATTACTTTTTTGCTCAGTTTGGGAATTTGTATTTTGGAGGAATTTAGAGTATGACAGCAAATTCAGAATCTTCTCGTTTCAACACAGTGCCCTGAGGAGTAAGTAGAGTAGGGTAGGATGCTGGGTAGTATAGGGGATTTCATGACTCCAGGTCTACACACACACTTATAGAGTGTGTGTGTAGACCTGGAGTCATGAAGACTTAAGTTCAAATCTAGCCTCAGACACCTAAAAGCTATGTGGCCCTGAGCAAATCTCCCAACCTCTGTCTGCCTCAGTTTCCTCATCTATAAACTGGGGGATAATAGTAGCACCTCCTCCCATGGCTGTATTGAGGATAAAATAAGATGATATTTGTAAAGCACATTGCAAAGCTTAAGGTTCCATGTAAATGCTAGCTATTATTATTGAGGAATATTATTATTGAGGAAAACAATGGTTTATTGTTAGGAGAAAAATGATGAATGAAAAATGAGCATAGAGAAGAAAATGTTTGATGAGAAATTTGAGTCAAATCTTCAGATACAGACAAAAACGGAAGGTTATTTTATTGGCCCCATTTTGAGTTAACTACAAGAGAAATGCTTGGCACCAATGAAAGAACAAGAAAAATGCTGTAGCATTTAAGAGGAGAAACAACCGAAGAGGATTCTGTAGGGAAGATGGAAAGAAACCAAATATTTCTAAGTGGCTTTAAAAACCACATAATACAGTACTGTATGAAGGACAGTCATTTTTCTCTTCTACTCACTCTCTCATCTGGGTGTTTCCATGCTTGTTCAGCTTTCAGATGCCAATATTAAACATTATGCAGCTCTATTAAAGTGCATTTAGGTGATGAATGGGTGCCATGCAAGCCAGGTACATGCCAGCCTCTGGCTCCAACATAAGAGGATTCCCAGGAGGTGAGCCTGATCCAGGGCTATAACCAGGGATTTTGGGCAGTTCCAGAGTGGCAGGGTAAGCTCCAGGGGATCCAGGTTGGAAAGAGAAACTTGGTTTCCTCTGGTTTTCTTTGTGTTGTACTTTGATTGTATGGCATACCTACCTATCTATTTGTGAATCCATTTCCTTGACATAAGGAGTCCCTCTGAATTCCTCTCTCTCCTCATTACTAAATCCAGACTGATAGTTTAAAGATTGCCCTTTCTGCCATTTACTATGAAAGGCAGATCCAAACCAGTTTGTTTTAGGTGTTTTACCTTAACCACATAGCTACAAAGCGGAGTGGATAATCAATCATCTTATGACTAAATCTATCTGGAACAAAGTTGAAGAAGTGGTCATGTATGTTTCTTTCTTTAAAAAAAACCTAAAATCAGAGTTGCTCTTTGCAACAGTTCCGAAGAAAAAAATTAATATACTATGTAAACAAGATTTATGCCCTGCCCCTCCTTTGCTACGTCAATTCCCATCATATAATTAGTACTGATTTTAATCTACCTGAGGAGGGCATAAGAATTTCTGGGGAAAAGGGATGCAACGAAGCCACAATCTTTGCTCTTGACTGATTAAATGTGACGAGGATACTTTCTACACATTTAGCACCCAAACAGGTAGAGACCACTTTGGACATTATAAATTAGAATGACATTCAGTAAAGAGCATGTTGTTAGGGAGCCACTTTCCACAGCTCCATGCTCTGCCAATTCTAGAAAGAAATTTAGGTATCAGTGACCATGTTTGTTTGTTTTTTAACAGTCAACCTTTAATTTAAAGAATTACATAATTTTAATGTTAGAAGGAACCCTGAAAGTCATCCAACAAAGATCTAATTAGAAATCTGACAACATCCCCACAAATTGTCATCTAGTCTCTGTTTGAGGAAGCAGGCCTGTTATGTTATGTTAACCCACTAATCTCCCAGGATATTCCATTCCACTTTCACTAAGTTCTGATTATTAAGGCAAGCTCTTCTACATCCCCCAGCCTTGTGAAATAGGTGCTACAAGTATTTCCCTCTATATAATAGATTAAAAATAGTAAAGCTCAGAAACATTTGCCCATGGTCATATGGTTGATAAGGAAAATTTGAATCCAAGCCTTCTTGACTTGAATTCCAATACTATATCTCCTATACTTTAATAAGAGAGGAATGAGAAATAGTAATGAAAAAGTTTATATGTAGCCAGATTAAGAGAGTCTTTGAATGCCAGGACAAGACTTTGAACATTACTCTCTAACCAAAGGGAAAAAATTATGGTGAGGCAATACAATTCAGGAAGAGCTATGTTCAGGTCCTTTTTCTGGCATACTCTCACTTTGTCATCCTGAGAAAATCACAAGATCACAGATTTAGACCTGGAAGGGACCTTACAGGTTGTCTTTCCAACCCCCTCAGTAGACAAATGAAGAAACTAATTCCTCCATGCCCCAGTCAATTTTCTTAAGACTATGTGTGAGTTGCAAAGCAGTTGCAGATCTACATTGATGGAAAAAGTAAAGAACCACAGAATGCTTTTGAGCCAGAGTAACATAATGAAAACATTAATGTCACATACTTTTAGTATGCGAAGCAAAGAAATTACACATATATAATTAAACTTTGCTAATTTAGCCTCATTGTGGCTAGTCAGTCTAATAGTAAAAAGTAATGACATTTCTCAAGAAATAGTTGTACTAATTTCAAATATACTTAAAACTATAGATAGGAAAGTCAAGAAAACAGATCTCTATCACAGAGAACTTTATTAGAACTTTAATAAACAGTTTAAAATAATTTATAATGAGTCCATTCATATTTGGAATGTAAATACTGTTAATAAAATGAATGCTACTTAGAAACAATACTTTCACTCTTAAGTAGGGTAAATGCCTTCCTAGTTAATAGTAGTAATTGTTCAGAAATCATATTTATTCTAGATAAAGACAGAATCAAACATGAGTTCAAAAAACCATGAGGTACCTATCACAAACTCCAAATTAGCACAGTCCTAGTTAATATTGTTTTAACTGTAATTTTAATTCCATAAAGCAACCTACTGTCTAAATTAGCTTTTGAACAATCTTTTAATCCACTGTTTTCTGTCTCTTATCTATACCTAGTAAATTGCAGAACATTTAATAATTTTAACAGTATTGTAGCTGAAATGATTGGGGACAAGTTCCCTGCCATAAATGGTTTAAAAATAGAAAGTTGATACCAATATTCTTTTAATATTCTTTTCACATTTTCCAAAGCAGTGACTGTGGGGGCAAAGAACTCAGCCTAAAGTTAGAGTTACCACACCACTTTTAACAAGGTGCTTTGAGGCTACAAGGAATAATAGCTGGAAAGCAATAAGAACTCACATTCATATGGAACTTGTAAATTCACAAAGTACTTTGGTCAGAACTACATTTCAGGGAGGTAGGGCAAGTATCCCCATTTAAAGGATAATAGAACTGAGACCCAGAGAGATTTTTCTGCCACCAACAGTTAATTAATCCAACCCTTCTGCTAGAAAAATATGGGAATGGGTGAAGAAGATAAATCCATTCACTCCTCTGTTTGTATGAAAAAATTTTTTTTCAGAGAACAATTGTAAGAGAAGAGAATGTGAGGTAGCAAAATCTAGAAAAGTTGAAGTTTGACTGCTGAGCTAATAAAAGCAGAGCTTAGAGGATTTGAGAATATATTGGCTAGCTTATAGTAAAACTCCAGAGGAATTTTAACTATGGTTAGATGCCATTTTATTCAATATTGATGTTCCAGCTTTTCTTTGAAGACCTCCCCACAGCCAAAATTTGGCAAAGGCAAAACACCTGGTTTATCCATTAATTGGCCAATTTAAGTTTCCATCTTGCAACACCTCATAAACGAGGAACGTGCCTTTACTTGTACTTCTCCGAGGTGAAGGTCACCTTGAGATGATCTGTATTGACTATACAGACTCCCCTTTTTATTTCCCATTAGATTAGAAAATCTTAAATCCTGACATGTGGAAGTGAATTTGCTTTGTGAGAAATAGCAAAAGAGAACAGAATACACATAGGACTTCAGAATCCATAAAAATCACTTCAAAGTAGAAATGAGCTTAGTTTGAGTGCCCAGAAGACTATATTTTGTTAATAAAATGCCTCTGATCCTGTTCAAATACAGCTCCCTCTAATGTGACTAGTTAACAAATTTGAATAAGTAAATCTGACAATCTTTCATTCTCTGAAAAATTTAGTCTTTGGTCCATAAAATATATATTATTTTCTCATATGGTCTGTTTCTGACAAATAAGTTAAACTGGTTAGGTTTTTTATATAATTAACTGGAACTGTTTTTATGTAAGTGCTACAAATGTCAATAAAGATGCATGTCATTTAAAAGAAAGTATGGTTCTATTATTATGGACTTATAATGTCAAAACCTAATTTACTCAAGGGAGGCAAGTCTTTTATCAGAAATAAAAAAAACTCACAAGGAACAATAACTCACTGGGTATTCGTCTTTCAGAGTCTATTGTATTTTGAAATGAGAATTTAAGTACTTTCTTAAGGGTGCTATTAGGTCCTAATTAGTTCAAACCCCATGAAGTGCTCATAGGTATTTGAACTCACTAGTCAAAGTTATAATTACATAAAATATGGTAACTGGTTGTAGCCTAATGGAAATATGCAGTGCAAATTCAAATGCTGCAGCCACTGGGGGTAAAGGGAATTCATTAAATGCACTAATGTGTGTGTGTTTGTCCTTCGTGGCCAAAGAAGACCATGCCATCAGAGAAATGATGACATGACTTGCACTTGACTCTGTTTTGAGTGAAGGAGGGCTGTGTAGGTCACCAGCCTCACTTCTCCTCCAGAGCCATCTGAATCCAGTGACCAGATATTCATCAGGATGACTGGAGATGACCCAGGATGAGGCAAATGGGGTTAAGTGACTTGCCCAAAGGTTACACATCTAGTGAGTGTCAAGTGTCTGAGGTGAGATTTGAACTCAGGACTCCTGCACTGGTGCTCTATCCACTGCACCACCTAGCTGCCCCTAATTGCACTAACAAGGACCTAGCTGTAGTTTGGAGCTGAAATCAGATCATAACTAAGACCGAATCTAAGTATTAATCTAATTTAGTGTACCACTCCACAGACCTATGAAAAAATAAAGTAGTGTCTATGTAATAGTGTGCAAATCTCTAACCATTTGATCCCAGCTGTCATTTTAAAGAAATAAATGGAATTATTCTTCTCTTTAATATGCTTATGCTGGTCTTTATACATACATGAAGTATGATTTTTCAAATGAAGATTTCATTTTTATTACTTCAGGAAAACAGGGAAAGAATCATGCACTCAATTATAACCTAAAAGCAATGCTTTAACGAACTGTTGCTGCTCCCTTCTCCATTTGTCCATTTCTTTTTTCCTCCACAGAATTGTATACTCATCCTCTAGGTCAACTCTAGGTATAGGAGTTTACTTTATTTTTCTGGTAGTTTTAAACCAATTAACAAATGAACACTCTTTAAAATGAAGAAAGCAGTACAAAAACTGGAGAAATAAACAAAAAAATCCTGGGGCAATTTATTGACAATACTTTCTCCTCAAGACTCCCACACAAACTCCTCCACCATCTCACAGATGAGAATAGCATCTCATACTTGAGAAAATAGAGACCATTCTCTGTGAACTTCTTCTCCCCTTTCCTTAAATCTCACAACCTGTAGACATTATTTCCATTCTCTGCCCCTTCGCTCCAATATCTGACTCTTCTCTCTAAAGGGTAGCACTTCTCTTCCCATACATTTAATCCCCTCATCTGCTCTACCAAATTGTCCCCAATATCCTCCCTCTCTCTCTGTCTCTCTCTCTCAGTCTCTCTGTCTCTCTGTCCTCTGTCTCTCTCTCTGTCTCTCTTGGTTTCTGTCTCTCTGTCTCCATCTCTGTCTCTGTCTCTCTGTCTTTCTCTCTGTCTCTCTCTCTGTCTCTGTCTCTCTCTCTCTCTCTCTGTCTCTCTCTCTCTCTCTCTGTCTCTCTCTCTGTCTCTCTCATATCCAGCTTCTCCCAATTTCCCTAATACTTACAAACATACTCAGGTTTCTATCGTTCTCAAAAAGAGAACCTCACTAGAACCTAGTATTTCATCAAATTGTCCTTATACCTCTCCCCACCCTGTCACACCTCCTCCTCCTCCCCCTCCCTGCCCTCCAGCTCCCTTTTCTGTGGTTTTCTGTGTTGTTTCCTCCCATTACAATGTAAGCTCTTTGAGGGCAAGAACTATCTGAAATGCTTTCATTTGTATCTGCCATGCTTAGAACACTGCCTGGTACATAAATAATCACTTTATACAATTTCTATCCGTGAAATTCCTTATGAAATTTCATGTTCTCAAATTTGGTCCATCATTCTGACCCATTGTGAGTGAACAAGTTAGTATTCTGGAGTTTCATGTCACCTATAAATGTTAGAATCAGAGAATCAGAAAGTAACCTTATAGATAGTGCAGTGACCATATTTTACAGGTGAAGTAAACAAGGTTCAGATAGTTGAAATTTCACAAGTCGCAGAATTGTTACTTGCACCCAGGTTTTCTAATCAAAAGCTAAATTTTACTATGACATGCCAATCATGCACATGTCCCCAGAGCAGTGGGGACTAACCAGGAAGAAAGAATGACAATCAGACTTAACCATAGGTGCATTAGTAAAAGATGTTTCAGGACTTCATTGCATCCCATCCAACGCAGGGATTTTTCACCCTTTTTGTGTCATGGACCCCTTCCATCCCTTGTGGAAGCCCATAGACCCCTCCTAGACAAAAGTCTTTAAATGAATAAAATAAAATACATGAACCAATGGTATTGAAAGATAGTTATCAAAATATTTTAAAGAGCAAGTTCATGGACCACAGATTTCAAACCCCTGCTAATGTTTCAGAAGGCAATCCATTTTTGGACTTGTGTGTGATTTTTGTTTGCGTTCTCATATGAATTCTTCGAAGGAAATCCTCCTAAATGTGCCTTTTTGTTGTTTTGACGGTACCAGCACAGCACTGATTTATTCATCTTTTATCCTTTCTCTCTATATATTAACTGGTCTACTTTTTTTAGATGATGTATTTCCTTTTAGGCCACTTTTGTTGTTAAGGTTCCCTAACCTTTCACCCATTGAATAGGTGCTGTTGCAAGATCTTTGGATCGCTCACAATTTTGACAATTTGGAGATTGAGATGCTCCATGATTTTTTGCCATGTAGCTTTATTGAAGGAACTCTAGTGTTTAGGAGGTAGATTTTTGTTTCAGGGAGAATTGAAAGAATTGAAAAAATTCAGGTCTTTGAAAGCATTGTTTAATATTTGTAAAAGTGCTTAGTACAGTACTTATCATAAAGTAGGTGTTACATAAATGCATATTCCTTTTCCTTTCCTATTACTTTAAGTACCATAGAATATATTCTCTCCTTTGAGGACTAATATACACTTAATTTGCCTTCTCCTATAGTGAAAGTATCCTTTTTTTGTCACTTGAGATTAAATTAGGCTTTTAAGTGAAATACTTTACTCTTTTCAAATATCATTTGTCACTTTCAACATTAGCACTTAGTCAAATACTTTTTGAGCATTCAAGTACATACAGCAGGACTCTTTTATTCAGCCCTAAATCAAAGTCACATGAATGCTAAGATTAAATGGTTCTTCATTATGTACATGTGGAACTGATCAACAAGCAGTTTGAGGGAGTCTTCCAGGGTCTGCTCCTCAGGAGGCCATCAGTCCAATTTTTGTATTTCTTACATACCTTCAATGAATCGGACTCTGAGCTTTGATCTTTATAAATAGTTCTCATAATATTGAGCAAGCCCTGCAATCCTGGTATAAGTCACACCTGGTCATGGTGTATTATTCTCATTATAAATTGCTATAATCTCTTTTCTAATATTTTATTTTAAATTTTAGCATCAGTATTCATTATGGAAATTGGACTGTAACTTTCTATCTCTGTTTTGGCTCTTCCTGGTTTAGGTATCAGTGCCATGTTTGTGTCATAAAATGAATTTGGTAGGATTCCTTATTCACCTGTTTTTCCAAATAGCTTATGTAAGTGCTGGAATTAATTGTTCTTTAAATTTTTGGTACAATTCACTTTTAAATCCATCTGACACTGGAGATTTTTTTCTTTTTTCAAAAGTGGTTTATTTAAGTATTTTATTTCTTCTGTTAATCTGGGCAATTTATATTTTTGTAAATATTCATCCATTTCACTTTGATTGTCAGATTTATTGGCATACAGTGGAACAACATAGTTCCTTAATTCCCTCCTCATTGGTGGTGAATTCACTCTTTTCATTTTTGATACTGGTAATTTGGTTTTCTTCTTTTTTTAAAATCAAATTAACCAGAGGTTTATCTATTTTATTGGGTTTTTTCCCCATAAAACCACCTCTTAGTTTTATTTGTTAGTTCAACAGTTTACTATTTCAGAATTTCTAATTTGGTGTTTAATTGGGGATTTTTAATTTTTTCTTGTCTAGCTTTTTTAATTGCATACCCAATTCATTGATCCACTCTTTTTGTATTTTATTCATGTAAGCATTTAGTATAAATTTTCTCCTAAGTACTTCTTTAGCTGCATCCCATAAATTTTGTCTCATTATTGTCATTCTCTTTGATGAAATTATTGATCATTTCTATTATTTCTTGTTTAATCTACTCATTCTGCAGGATTAGATTATTTAGTTCTGGTTAATTTTTGATTTATCTTTCCATGGCTGTTTATTACACATCATGATCTGAAAAGGATGCATTTAATATTTCTGCCTTTCTACATTTGATTGTTAGGTTTTTGTACCCTAATACATGGTCAGTTTTTGTGTAGGTGTCATGTACTACTAAGAAAAAGATATACTCCTTTCTATACTCACATTTGATTTTCTCCAGAGGGCTGTCATATCTAACTTTTCTAAAATTCTATTCACTTCCTTAACTTCTTTTTTATTTTGTGATATGATTTATCTAGTTCTGAGAGGAGGAAGTTGAGGTTTCCCACTAAGTAGTTTTGCTATCTATTTCTTCTGGTAATTCACTTAATTTCTCTAAGAATGTGGATGCTGTACCTCTTGGTGCATATATCTTTAGTATTGATATTATTTCATTATCTGTTGTACTTTTAAGATGTAGTTTCCTTCCTTGTCTCTTTTAATTTAATCTCAAGCAGACAGGCATCTATTCTGCTATTTTTACTTTTGCTTTGTATGAGATCAGGATTGCTACCAGTGCTTTTTTCACTTCAGCTGATGCATAATATATTCTTCTCTAGTCTTTTCCCTGTATGTGTCTCTGCTTAGAATAATCCTTTCTAATGTTTACAATTCAAAACATTTTCAAAATAAGTTAACTTCTGAGTTGTGATAGAGAACATCTGCTGTTCTGTAAGGTGGTCAACTCATCATCACTTTTCCATTGCCAAATTTCTCCTACCTACCTGAACCAAAAAGAAGGTATAAAAGTGTAATCTTTTACCTACGTCTCTTTATACCTTGACCTTTGAAGCACAAACATTACAGCAGTGTCTCCATGTTAGGAGTTATAATTTCACCATTTGCCATTTTTCTGAGGTCAGAATTAAACACTTTTACTCTAGAATACTGATCTTGAGGAAAACTGTCCAACAGACTTGTAAACACTGAGCCGGTGAGAGCTGAGGGGAACTCTTTGTTACTTGTGTATTCAACAGAGTAGCTCAATCAACGGATAGGTTTCTACTTGTGATAATTATTACTTGCTGGGAGTTTGGGATAGGAGGAAAGGAACTCAGTTTGGGAATTGCAATTTTTTTTAATGGCTGCCCTTTCATCAAAGAAAACTAAATATTTTTTAAAAATGACTTTCCATCCTCTGGTTCTCATTCAGCAAACAATTATGGTAATTAACACCAAAATAGTTTTTTTTTTCTGTCATATTCAGTTTGTTAAAGAATTCACTGACATTTCCATCAGGAAATTTTTTTTACCAAATTATTTCCTAGTAAGGTTTCTTTCCTTTATGATCTACAGGATACGTTCACCTTAATGAGAGTTGTATTTAAATGTACTTTTTTTTAAATTCCATTGTTTAATGATAAACGTATCTTTTTATTGCTATGAAAAATTGTAGTAAACATCAACAACAACAATTCATTCCATTTTATTTTAGCAATATGCAATTTCC
Organism: Potorous gilbertii; assembly: GCA_028658325.1. NCBI lineage: Eukaryota > Metazoa > Chordata > Mammalia > Diprotodontia > Potoroidae > Potorous > Potorous gilbertii. The sequence goes on along the minus strand of CM053769.1, from coordinate 171,305,267 downwards.
TTGTCTCAAGTAGATGGGCATCTGTTCTGCAAGTTATAGTCTCTTTCATCTGTGAAACTTAAAAGTTAAATGACTTGCCCAGAGTCACATTCAGGAAGGAAATCTGCATTTCTATTGTACCTGCTTCGTAGTATACAGGCACTGTGCTAAGCACTTTTACAAATACTACTTCATCTGATCCTCACAGTGACCATGTGAGGTAGGTGCTATTATCATCCCCATTTTACAATTGAGGAAACTGAGGCAGGAAGCAGTTAAGAGACTTGCCTAGCTGGTAAGTGTCTGAGGTCACATTTAAACTCAAACCTTCTGTATCACCAGCAGCTACTAGTAGCCAGAATATTACAGAGGTGAAGGTTGAATTCACTTCTTCCTGCCTGCAAAACCAGTTTTTTGTCCTCTGTACTGTACTGTCTCTCATTAATAGGACCAAAAGAATTTAGAGCTGTAAGGAACCTCAGTGTTCATCTACTCTAATTCTTCCATTTTTTGGAAACTGCGGGGTAGAGAGGTTAAATATCACACAGCTATAAATTTATTAAGTTCAAAAAAAATCCTGGATTCCTTCTAGCTGGTTTTATATCCACTTTTTTTTATATCCACTCTATTTTTTAAAAAAATTATCAACACATCCTGTTTATAGAATTCTTATATTTCAATATGTTCTTCTTAGGGTAGAAAAAACTAACATCAGAAATGGGAAAGTAGTTTTAAGAAAAGCAACAGAGTGTCTATTTACACTTATAATTCCATGCTATTAAGAGAACTACAATGTTTTGCTACCTCTAGAAATAGTGAAAAGAATTTTCACAATTAAAGATCACTTATTGGGACCCCTTAAACCAAGTCTTACAGCTTCACAATAAACAAAGGTAGCCAAATCTGTGTGCCTGAAGCCAAAAGTCTTTATTAAAAGGTTTCCATAAATAAACCATTAAATTAGAAAGAGAAAGTAACTTAAAGCTAATTTTGAGATTGGAACTTTAAATTGATTACTTTTCTTTGGGGAAAAAAGAGAACAATATTATAGAATCTATGGGAGGACTTCATACTGTAATTATTTTAAGGGATATATACCAAATTCAGATAAAGTAAAGTAAAGTAAACTTTTATGTTACTTAATATTAAGAAATTCACTTTGAGAGTTCCTTAATTTGGCTCTCTCTTTCTTAAATGTGTGAAATCTCTTTACTTTGTGTATGTTACCCGTTTTTACCTTTCATAATTTTTTTCTGAATTTACCAAACATTAAGTAGTTCTGTAGTTTAGTGACAATCCCCCAACACCACAGCTCCTCTGACAGTAAATATTGTATCTTTTTTCTCTTTCTCTTTTTTTCTTTTTTTCTTTTCTTTTGGATTCCCCAGTGCTCTGAGAGATTATCTGGCAAACAGTAGGTCCCTGAAATGCTTGCTGATTGATAGTTGCCCAGCTAATACTCAAAGAGAAAGTTATTCCCAACACACTTGTACAAATGAACTGAAAATTAAGTAATTCAGCTATTCTGAGGAAAATAGTGATTTATCTACTTCAGAAATAAGGATCATTTCTAGACTACTTTTTGCCACATTGATTAGGGAGCTCCTTATCATTCATGTTTGCTTTGACTCCCCAGTTTAAATGTGGAGGGAATTCTAAAGGTAGGAACCTGAAATTTCATCTTACCCTGAAATTTGGGAATTCAGGAAAGCTAACTTCCCATGGGAACTTCAGGTAAAATGTTACAAGCATATTTAAAGAGCAGAAGAATGTACTTTTTTTGCTTGGCTTCTTTCTGAGAAGCTTTTTGAAATGAAAATACTTAGCTTTCTTAAGCACATTCATTAAAAAATAATTTTCCTTTTTCCCATCTTGCTTTTAGGTATTGTTTGTATAAACACTTAGACAATTATTTCAATACTGCTGTTTCACAAGAAGTTAGCAAATGTGATAAATGTTCATGTGTTTTTTTACCCCCTAACTTGGTAAAGTACAAAGAGAGCCCATTAGCATTAGTCATTCGTATCTGATATCAACATAAAATTAAAATTGATTAGTAAAACAAGGAAAACTTTGCCTTTTAATGGTCCCAAACTCCCTTTAACATCAATGTTCTCTGACTTCTAGTAATAAAAATAATAGCCCTCTACATTTTACAAAGCACTTTTCTCACAACAACCCTGTAAGTTGGATAGTGTGTATATCATAATCTCTGTTTTGCATAGGAAAAAACTTAGGCACAAAGTGGTGACTTGACTTGTGTCAGAGATTGAGACTCTCAAGGCCAGTGCTCTTAACAGAACACTACAATGCTATGTCTGAGAATAATGCAATATCATGAAAAATTAAAACAACCAAGAACCCAAAAGGCAATGGAAGACTCCCAGTGGTTAGAATTGTAGCATGCTACTAAGAATGACTTGCATGTGAAAAGTAGCCTCAGAGACATCATATAGGAAAGCAGGTTAGACAGAATGAGATCTGAGTGAACAGCCCCAGAGTTAAAGTGGTACTTCACACTCTAGAAGATTGAGGCCCCAAGTCACAGCAATGATTGTGGACAAGCAAATGTGGAAGAGAAAATAGAGTACTAGGCTTAGTGTCAGGGAGACCTACATTGGAGCTCTGTTTCTCAATACTTTCTGTGTAACCCTAAGCAAAGCCTCAGGCACCTCCTTAGGACTTAGCTACAAGGTTAGAGATGGCTGCAAACTACCTACTACCTTAAATTCTCCATAATGACAAAATCAGAGATATCACAGCTCTTTTGTGTATTTGGGTAAGAGCCTAAGGAAGAGACCTTAAATCTAAAAAGAAGTTGTGTTTCAAGTTGTGTTCTGAGAGAATAAACAGAATATTGTGCCAGGTGAAGCCAAAGTTCAAAGGGTAAATAAATCTAAGGGAGCAGGCAATATTAAAGGAGTTGATGGCATGAGTCCAAGCCAGAGAGTTCAACACAGAATACAACAGGGAAAATGTACTGCTAAGGGAATACTAGGTGCCGATGAAATGATCATTTTTCTCATGCAACTTCTTTATTCAAGAAAGCATACACTTATGGCATCAGTGTGGTAGATGGTAATTATATGCACATGTGCACACAAACACATACACACACACCCACCAACTCTATTGCATCAATGCCACCATGGACCTGGACAGCATAATAAAAGGACAGTCTTAAGTGGATTCTTTATGGAGGATTTATGGGAAAGCATAAACAAAAATCATATTGCCTGAGGAGGAAGGGAACGTTTGCAATCTGTATTGGTAGAAGGAATACCCAGATGGATTAAATTGTGGATCCATCAAAACATACAACAGAAAAATATGATTATGTTGAAAACTCTAAGAGAAATGATGATCTTAATCCCAAAATGGATCCAAGGCAAGGAGTCATTTCCTACTTGACTTCATGGCATGAAGAATTCAGGCACAAGATCATCATTGCTTAACTGTAACCATCTTGGCCAATAAATGTGAAATGCCTTAAAACATATTGAGAGATGTAGTTTCTCCTTCATTAAAAGTCATCAAAAATACACTAGACCAGAGGTTTCCAAACTTATTTGATCTATCATCCCCTGTTCAAAAAAAAATTAGTCAGTGCCCCCCAGAAATCTACTTTATTTAACTCTTTAATAGGGTTTTTTAAAATGTGCATCATTTCAAAAGATAGAAATTTTTTTAAAAAAAGACGCATCTTAAATTTAATCATTTATTGTAAATTTGTGAGCTTTTCCCTGCATTGAAATTTTGATGATGCAATACTGTGTCATATAACCATACAGTATCATATTGTAAACAAGTCATTGCACACACATGATCCTGCTGATGCACACTGGACTTCCTGACGAAGTGCGATTCGCTTACCTTCCAATACTTGCTTATTAAGACCTGTTGGTGGACTTGACCACTGAGTAGTTATAACTTGCATCTTGTGTGTTTATTTGGAAAATAATGTAGTTGCTACAACTTTAACTCTGTTATATAACAGATGAAGCATGTGTGAAGTTTTTCAAAGTTTTCTTATCTTTTCTTCTTTCCTTATGCTTCCACCACCCTCTTATTTTTATCCAACACCCCCCCCATTTGCACCTAAGGCTACTACTGTTCCCCTGGATCATCCCAGTACCCCCCAGAGTGGCATCAGCTATTTTGAGAACTTTTCTGACTAGAAAATCAGCTGTCCAGATTAGGCTTAAGTGCCCATCTGACTAATAGACCCTAGGTAATCATTGAAGATCAAGTCTTTTTCAGCCTTGCTTTGTCTAACAAGTTAACTTAAACCATCAGAAACTTGAGTTGCACAATGAGAAATTGCGCAAGGTCAAGAGAAGGAAACTGAAATGAAGCGGCAAGCCAGAGCATTTCTGCAGAGGAACAGCTTTAGGGAAAAGAAAAAATTCCCTCAGAGGAAAATGTCAGAGGGCAATTATCTATGACCTCCAAGCAGCTTGCATGTATGGAGGTAAACAAGCAATACCTGTTCATAGTAATACATGCAAGACAGTGTGATGCTAATGTCCTTTAAACAGGGAGCATCAGAGCAGGACCAATACACAGAAGACAAAGAACCTATGGATCTTATCTAGCTTTACCCCTTGCTCCTACTTATTCATGCACATTGCCAAAGCAGAATTATAGAGGTAATTTAGAAATACTAATAATTCGTTATTGTTCCTTGCCTCAGTGTATCATGTAATCACATGCCATCTCAGAATCAGCACATTTAACAGATGTTTTCCCTGCTTTAACATTTCAAGCATCTGCTATTTCACCAGTATGAATGCTTCCACTATGAAACAGTTTGCAATCAATCAACAAGCATTTTAATTAGATTCCAGGCACTGTGTTAAGTAGTAGGGATAAAGAGAAGGGGAAAAAAAGCAAAATTACTCTACAAGGAGCTATTTGAAAGTATTCGAGAGTTGCTATGACCAAAAATATTAATCACTAATATTGCAACTAACCTAGCAAGAAACGTCCGTGAATTTAGCCAGACTGGTTCTTGGACAGCAAACATAGAGTCCATCTGACCCCATGGTCAAAGCCTTTCTTTTCATCTTGGTGTAGCTTCCCAATATTGGCAGTCTGCTGACCTAACCACATGGAAGGAACCAAGCAGGACATCAGTAGAGATTGTCACTGATAATCTTTCTACTGCTGACAATATCAGGAAAATACAAACAATGGTAGAAAGCTTAGAAATACTAACGTATTTGAGTCTTATTTAGAAGATATTGGGAAGCCAAAAGACATTTAGAGAAAAATTACCAAAGTCAATACTGTTTTCTGTAAGTAAATTAAGTAGCATGTCTCTATTTAATAGTCTGACCAAAAGCTTCTGGATTCTGGTGCAGTGATGAAAATGGGAGTGATTAACTTGGTCTGACATTATTTAATTTTCACAAAAATAATGATGTTTGCTTCATTGAAAATGCTCTTCCTCCATGTGGTTGCAAACTGTTTATTTGTCCCACTGTCTTTCAAGGCTTCACATTTAAACCTTTCATTTCTGGGGTCATCATTTCCTCCCTTTTTAAAACTGAATCCCCTAAACTGAGTAATATGGAAAACAGGAAACAAGAAAGGAAACAGCTCCATGGATATAATAGATTATTTATAAAAATTCCAGGATATAACCCTGAAGTTAATTCATTTACTTATTTACAAAGTGCTCTATTCCCTGTGAGTTGTATCATGGAGTATCCACTTTGGTAGCGTGCAGGCAACCGAAGAATGATAATTAGGGTCTTTGTTTCTTTGCTCATTCTTGTAAAAGTCTCTGGCTAATTGGCTCACGTGTTTAATGAATGGTACTGATGAGTCATGGAATCAATTTCCACATAAGCCAATTAACTTTTCTCTCTTCCATAGCCATAGACCACACCTCTAACCCCCATCTATTTCACAGATGTGTGCCGCTAGTCACAGGGGAGACAAGTCAAGAGAGGGTTACTGGAAAAAGCAACTAAAAACACATGCAGTAGCATCATTTTTACATATGAATGACAGCATATTATTCTGTTATGAAATCCAGGACAGTTGACTTGGCAGTTTGTGCAGAGACTTAAGTCCCATTGTTTAAAACAGGAACACTGAAAGGACTTTGGATTGCTATTTGTTGAATTTGGGAAAGATTTTTGTTTTTAATTTGGAACACAATGAATTATTTACCATCTCTTTTGCAGAACTGATAAGCAACGGCAACTATTAACCTTTTATTGGACATCAGTAAAGATAGTTTTCTTCTGTTATTTAATATTGACGTTCACTTTCCCTCACATCACTGTTTAGCATGGATAAATTCTAGCCGATTATTTCAAAAGGGTGAAAAAGTTAACTTGGACTGGGCATAAGGCCCAGATTAATTTGATCCCAGTATTGTGAAGGAAGAAACAAGGAAAATAAAAAGTCTTTGACAGAAATCGTTGATAATTGGCTGAGGATTGGGGAGGGAACCCAGAAAACTTGGAACGTTATGAATGTTATTCTAATATGAAAGGAAGGATCAAGGGAGGAACCAAAAAACTACAAAGTAACAACCTTCATAAGGAAAAATAGGACAGATGAGAAGAACGATACATTTCTCTGGAATCCTCAAGGAGTGGGTTGTTCTCAGTAGTAGAGTTTTCCAGAGTTGAAACTTGATACAAGTATCAAACATTATTTTATTTTCACTATTCTGTAAATGTATTTTTGAAATGCACCATATTCAACAAAGCCTTTTTTTAGAGCCTTCTTAAAGAGAGTATATTGAACATAGTTAAACCTTTCCTTGATGACTCATTGTCATCATTAAAAACACCAGTGATTATATGGCTCTAATAAAGTGCTGCTTTTTAGGACTTCTGGCTATGTAGGCTTGTTTGACCCCACAGCTAATGAGCCCAGATTGCCATATATTTTGCCATATATTCTCATGTCTTCTCTTTATGGTTTTTCCTTTTGCTGTCAACTTTTATTTCTTGAACACATGCTTATACCAACTTCTGTCTCCCTATCATTTTTGCTTTTTCTAAGCCTTTGTAGGTTTTAAAATCAGATTACTATACTCATTAAAAATGTGTAAAAAAAATGAGTAAATAGTCTCTGAGCAAATAGTTTCTTTTGAGTAAAACACATCAGCTCCATTTGACCTCCATTTTTGCTGCATAAGAACCCTTTTGTTTACCTGGTGGTTTTCAGTTATATTTCAATTAAATGAACTATTACGATATAATGAGACTGAGTGAATTCAAACTACTAAAGGTTTGTTGAATTTGAATTTGAAGAGCAAGCACTTTAGAAATATTCCTTTTGTATTTTATCAGTGCCTAGCACGTTGGCTCTCAAATGCTTGTTGATTTGATATCAAATGGTCATGAAGAAGGAATTATACATTTAAGTTTATTTAAAGCATTCAACTTTTTAAAAGAATGATGAGAATGAAGACAGTTTTAAAAAATATTAAGAAAAGTTTACAAATGTGTTATACCGAAGATTATTTTCTATAGGGGAAAGAGAATAGATACGCATTTAGTCCCTACCACCAGCCAGGCACTATGCTCCGCACTTTATGGATGTTATCTCGTTTGATCCTTACAGCAATCCTGGAAGGTGGGCTCTGTTATTACCTTCATTTTTTACAGCTGAAGAAACTGAGGCAGAAGTGTTCAATGACTTGCCCAGGATCACACAGCTAGTCATTGTCTCAGGCTAGATTTTAACTTAAGTCTTCCTAATTACAGACCCAGTGCTCTATCCACTGACATCCAAACAGCCACCTTTATAAAAAGTATATTTAGCTATATTTAAGGTGCATGACTATGTAGAGGGACACTAAAGAACTGAGACAATGAAATGGCAGTTGCAAAAATGAGATTAAACAGAGTGTTTAATTAGAAAATAAAAAGTTAAAATAGTTGGAATATTTGAAAACAAGCCAACACATCTGTGAAAACAAATCAGACAAATTCTAAACAGCATTAGGCAAGAAGTAAGACTTTTAAGCATAGGTAGATAATGAAGCCAGAGCTTTTGCAAGTGAGGACAGATTTATCAATGCAAGAAACCTAGACATTCCCTAAACTCATCTTCTGAGTTATATTAGGCATTTCTGAGGCCTTCTTTTCATTCAATTATTCAACAATATTTACATAGCATCTGCGTGTAAGGCATAGGGACTGTGTGGTGATACCAGAAAAGCTCCATGGTACCTATAATCTCAGTCCTCAAGAAACTTGCAATAAATTTCAGAATATAAGTACTGTTGATATCCAATCATCTGGGATTTTGTCAGTCTGTATACTTCTTCCATTGGCACAGAACAAAGCCTCTAGTTCTACTTGAATTTGACACCACTGCCCTAGAGGTCAAACTAATCCCACCCCCTTTCCCCAGGAGAAAACTATGCCTTAACCATCCCAGACAGATTGGCATAGATCCAAATCTCAAAATATTCTAAGGAAGGAATAACTGCAAGTGTTGTGTCTAATATTCGCTAGACAGTTAGATAGTTGTTATTTATATCAAATATAAATCCTTCCTGCCATTTTCTCTCATATGTTCCCAGTGTGAAAGGGTCCCAGTTGGAAACCAAGTACAAATTGAAATTTTTAAATGCAGGCAAATCAAGACATACCTGGCATTTTCCCTGCCAGAATTTTTTTTAAGTCTCTATGAAATAAAAATTGTAAAATATCAACATTGTTCCAGGTACTATAACCCCACTCAAGCATATGATCTTTGTCCTAAAGGAAAGTGGTGTTTGTGTGTGTGTGTATTTTTAATCTTTCTGTGATCATTTTGAAAGGGGATGGGGTAGACATTATGTCCACTTTATAGATAGAGAGAGAAAGGGAAAAAAGTGTTGGAATCCCTGCCAAAGACTACACTATGAAAAGCCAAGCCATAAAGAACTCAAGTCACCTGCTTCTCAGTACGACTTTTACTTTTATTCTATAACATCTCCAAAAAATGATCATGAGTTATTCCTTCTTAATACAGATCCAACACTGAGGATCTTCATAGATCAAAAAAGGCCCTGGGGAGAGCTTTACAGAAATGTTTTGAGGGAAGTTAATTCTTGCACTGGTGAGAACTCACTGAAATGCCCTTGTGCAGTGCAAAGTTATCAAGTTGTGGAAAGAACATTGCAGAGATTAAAATGTTGCATAAGACAGAGAGCGAGCAGCATGAGTCAGGGGTTTGGGAAATATGAGTCACAGAATAAGAAGAAATTGCCAAACTCATGGTTTAGAAAATGAGAAACTAAGCAAAGACTGAATGGACATAAGTAAAATGGGGACACACAATTGTCCCCATGAAGCTCTGAGAGAAATCAAAATATGTAATACCATGAAACAGTCAACAAGCATTTATTAAGCACCAACTATGTGCCAGGCATTGTGCTAAGCACTGAGGATACAAAGACAGCAAAGCCCTCAAGGAGTTCATTTTGTGGGGGGGACAATATGAAAACAAACATTCAAACAAGCTATATACATATAGGATAAATAGGAAATAATCAAGAGGAAAGGCATTAGGGTCAATGTTTCAAAGCATCTGAAAGGGGAAGCAAAGCATAGGTCGGACAGGTTTATTTGAAGCAACGATGACTGAACTGAAGATTGTGTTGCCAAAGTTAGCAGTAGGGATACCACTGTCTATATTAATCACTGGAGAAAGGAAAGAGGTGGTCACATTTCTGGAAAATGAGGGAATGTCAGGTATTAGAATAAGGAAATGTGGCTTGACTTGTGTTTTATAACATTTTACAAAGTTTCATTATTTTTAGTGTTCTGTAGCTCATTTTAATCTCTGTACTGTATTATTACATGTTGAAGCCACAACCCTTGGCTTGGCCTTCCAAGTTTTCTACCACCTGGCCTCATTTCTTCTTTACATGGATGGTTTGTTTCAGTCAGTTCAATCTAACTAACGTTCTCTACAGACAACCAATTTGTTCTTGGTCCTCTGTTCTCTGTATACCATTCCCTCTGCCTAGGAATCTCCTTCCTTCTTTTTTATAACAAACCAAATCTTCCAAATCCAATCCAAATTTCAACTCGTCAAGAAACCTTCCATGATATCTACTTTTGGTTACACTTCTTATTCTGTATCTCTAAATTTATAGTTAATCCTATGCTCATGAGATCACATATTTAGAGCTAGAAGAGGTATTAGAGTCATTGAGTCCAGTTGAGGAAACTAAGAAAGCTTAAGTGACTTTCCCAAAACAACACAGGTTGTAAGTATCTGAGGCAGGATTTGATTTTGAGCATTCTTGACTACAAATCCAGCACTCTATGCACTATTTATTTCGTGCTACCTCCAAGACAGTACCAAGTCTGAGATTTATTTCATTGGTAACTCCAAGCTCAAGAATTCCTAAGATAGGCACTGTATCCTCTAAAGATGAAGGAACATTCATAATATATGTAACCCCTCAGGAATCCTTACATACTGTACAGTTTAGTGACCCTCCTTTCTTTTTAAATTTGACATTACTGCTCTATTCCATATATCCTTCAAATCCTGACAAGATTTTTTTTAACATATTAGCTTTGATGCATAAGGTATTTTGTTTTAATCTTTCTGAGTAATTAATTTGTTTGTTGAGAGCAAGATCTTGTTGCTTAAAGCTGCTTCCTAAACCCTGGAGTAACTTCTCTGACATTGCTGCCTATAGAAAGTATAATACTGATTACAGAGGCTGACGAATGCCTGGATATCACTACCAGGGATGCAAAGACAAAATGAAACATTTGCCTGAAGGATCTCATATTCCTGATTTATTATAGGATTAGAGGGGGGGAGAAGGAAAGAATGAGGCCTATGCTTTATTGAATTCTAAGTAACTTCAGTTAACACTAGTAGTGTTTATCTAATATCAAATCCTTGCCTACTAAATGGACTTCTCTAGAGATGAGTGGATATGGTGTTCAAAAAGCAAAAGGTTTAGGCAGCACTGTTATTTCCTTACGAAAGCTAATTAATTCAAAACTTATAAGAAAACTCAAATTCTCAATCAGTTTTGTCAAAGAAGATTTTGGAATACAAAATAAAGAAAAATGTAGGAGAGTCTCAAACTATAAAAATGTGAATGGGGTGGAGACATTATGAATAGAGAAGTCTTGGGAAAGTATCAGTCATTTATGAGGTTTCCTTAGAAAATGGAGCAATACAAACACAGATACATAATTGACAGCCAGCACTTGCTAAATGGGGAATCTTGCCATATCTGAATCTAACATTTCAGTATCTCTAAGGGCAGTTATCACTGTAAGTCCTGGCAAAGTTTCTTGACCTAAAACAATAGGAATCCTGCAGTCATTTTGCATGAGAGAGTCATAAAGTACTGAAGAAATCCCTACAGGAATGTTTTCATCAGCTGCAAACGAGAATATAATAGAAGGCATAAAGATTTCCAAGGGGAGGTAGGCTCCACCTCTGGCACAATCCATAGAAAGAAAATAGCTAGCAATTACTGCTTCTCAAGAGACTGTTAAACAGCCAAGGAATTTTACAATACATTCAGAGGAAGATGTCAGTACGTGTCCATAGGTGTCACATTGGTATATATCTGTCAAGTATATTTATCTAGCAGCATCATTTTGGTTAAATTAAGAATCTGACAGGGCACTTGCATAAACTCAATGGAAGGTTAAAAGTTAATCTTTTGCGAGTTGATAGGAAACAGGTGGATGTCTACACTTGTCTATTAGCACCTGCCTCTCCCTCTTCCTCAGGGAAAGAACCTGTCATATCTTTTCAATGTCCAGTCAGTTTGAACTGATGTCTGAAAATCCTACCCTCTGCCTGAACCCGAGCTGTTTCATTGTTCCTATTGGCCGAATAGGGCAACTCAGGAAGATATTTATGCTTTAGTAATCCACATAGACATGTAAAAGACAAGTCTGCAGCAAAGTCTGAACCATAATTAAACCTGCCCGATTTGAAGATGTGCTCTTCAAATATTTGCATACTTTCTACATGTTCAGGGGAGGCAAACATTGGGAAGCAGTGGGCTATTTTCTACTGAATCATGTGGTCAAAATCATTTTCATTTAGTACATTAAAAAAGCCATCATTTTTTCCAAAGCACCACCCAGGGTCTGCCACTGTGATGTTCTAAAATCCCCAATGCTTGTATAAACAGCCAGTTCAGCTAAGAAATTTGTCAACAAGAAATCATAAGTTTTGAGGAATTTGTTGATGTAGTCTACCATCTTCAGTTGCTGAAAGACTGCATAATCTTTTCATTTACAACTTTTACAATAAAGATCATTCAAAGTTATGGTTCTGTGATATATAAAAGAAAACTGAAATTGTAAAAATGCTAATATTGTATATCTTAGGATAAATATTACACTATATAGTACATATACATATATGTATACACACCCAGAAACACACGCAAAAATTACAATTTAAGCTCAAATTATAATTCTTTCAAGTAACTGCATCATGTGTTAGATCTGAAGTTTAAAAAAAAACCTTCCATCCTGTTCTCTTATAACATGCCTAATATGAGATTTTCATACATGTATGCAGATTAGAAAGGGAAGTGGGAGTGCATAATCCGACATTTTAAATTCTGTTAGAAAAACTAAGAAGCTTTGAGAAATTAAATATTTTAAGTGATAGTACTCTGTTGTACCTCACTAGGATATAGTCAAATGTGTTTCAATTCATTCTGAAACTTGCAAAGGTTTTGCTCTTTATATTCAAATATGAAATTTGCAAAAACAGCAGTAGTATTTGTATGTCAGGAAACTGATAAACTGGGGAAAATGTGAGATTAAAATTTGACTATTGATCTCTATCAAATTATTCAGTAGAATTTGATTAAGAGGGCTACTTACAGAAATTAGTTTGATTTCATCATTGTGGGTGTTCCTTCCATTGGTTCATATGGTAGGCCCTCCGAATATTCTTGTGCTGTTCATTATTTATCACTGCCTTTCTTTAAGTCCTTTAAGGAGGATCAAGCCAACCCAATGTGTTAGAACTATTTATCCAGTCCTCTAGTAACAATGTCTTTTGAATAAAATGGAAACAGGAAATTTCAAAACAAAGAGATAGAAATAGTAATTTCTGTCACAACAGGCTAAAACTACTTCTCTATGTCTATTTGTTTTTGAAAGACATCGACGAATGCACGACAGGGACTCATAACTGTAGGGCAGACCAAGTCTGTATCAATTTAAGAGGATCTTTCAGTTGCCAGTGTCGCCCTGGTTATCAGAAGCGAGGAGATCAGTGTGTTGGTAAGTACTCTAGTGGGATAAAGCCTTCCAGTTCTGGATGACATTTCATTTTTAAGTGTATAGATTCTTGTGATAAACCATGTCTATATTCATAAAGGATGACAGCTAATACTGGGGGGAGAGGACAGGGAAAGAGAAGAGCACCTAACCATATGCCAAGCACTGTATGAAGTACTTGAGAAATGTTACCTATGCTCCTGCCACCAACCTGGACCTGAATGCTAAGGAAAGTGCCTGGCCATTATTTAGACTCTAATCTTTGACTTCGTTGACTAAACCTTAGGGCTAGAAAAAGACAACCTGAAAAAGCAGCAGGGACTCAAACTGTGCTCACCTCTTTCTTTGTCAAATAATAACAGTTTACTGAACACAAATGACATATAAAAGTCATTACTGTGAAGGAGAGATAGTAAAAAATCGTGCTCACAGTCTTTTCAAGAATGTACAATCTTCTCAAAGACATAGAATAAATATTGACAAGGAAGTAAATAGAGACTGTAAGTTACTTGAGAGTAGGGATTATGTTTTACCTTTCTTTGTGTCTATAGCTCTTAGCAGTGTTTGCTCCATAGTAAGTGTTTAATAAATGCTTATTGACTGACTTGACAAACATCCATTAAAAATGCAGAAAAACACATGGAATATCAACACATATTCATAACAAATATTAAGTTGGATATTCACACTGGAGCCTTCTTACAAAACAGTTTACAACAGAATAAAATTCAGAACTTTTCCAAGCTTGTGTCAAAGGTTCCAATTCAGATCATGCACATTCATTTTGAAGATTAATTACTTACAGAATCTCAGTATAAATCTCTTTTGCCATCAGGTAGCTCCACCACATAGTAGAATCAAAGACATAAAAACTCAATATGAATTATATATAACATAATTCTAAACTAATTAGATGTTTTCCTGAAAAAATTAACCCTTCCCTCTATTTCTTTATTGCTCTATTGCTTTAGTTATATTTATATTGGGAAAAACCATCAAATATCTGCTAGGTCCAGAGCACCATGCTTAGAGTCAGAGATAAATATAATGTTTAGAGAAGACATGATCCATGGCACTGAGTAATTTACAATCGAGTAAGACTATATGACACACAATCAAATATCTAAAATACAAAATAATAGATGAGAAACATCGTGGTAGCATGGAAAGTATCCTATTGTTGGAATCAGAAGAGCTGGGTGGGAGTCCTGGTTCTTAATGGTTATAACGCAATGAGCAAGTCACTTAACCCTCTGAGGCTTCACTTTACCCATCTTTAAAATAAGGAGGTTGGAAAAGATGACCTCTAAAGTCCTTTGCATCTCTAAATCTAAGATTTTATGAGCATATAAGGTATACAAGCAAAGTGCTAAGCAAGATATAGTTGAAAGGTCATTACTGACAGGGTAATAAGGTAATGTGTCATGGAAGAGGTAGCACTTAAGTTAGAATTTTAAATGATGGATAGAATTCAAAGAAAGGGTTTCACGTATAGGGAATAGTATTGGCAAGAGCAAAAAGCCTTGAAAATATCTATGGAGAAAGGTAGTAGAGCAATTTGGCTGAAGCCTGTAACAGATGGAAAGTAATTATAAGAGTTAAATATAGAGTGGGACCAGATTGTAGCTGACCATGAAGGCCAACTAGAAGGGCTTAATTTTCCTCGGTAGGCAGTTGAGAGCCATTGTAGTGTTTTTTCCCAAGGAATGACCTGACCAGACTTAGCCATAAGAAAAATTAATCTGGCAGTGATGGAAATGGATTGACTTGAGGGCAGAGGGAATGGCAGTAGGAAGACCTGTTGGGAGGCTACATCAATAATCTAGGTAGGTGATAATGAGCAGGTCATATGGCATTGGAGTGAAAAGATATTGCAGAGATTGAGTCAATAGAGCTTAGAGTATTTATTAGCTATGAGAAGATGAGGGGTGGGAGAGAGGAAGAGAGAATCAAAGACAATGCCAAGAGAGAGCTTATAAATATTGAGGCCCCTGATAAAAGTTAATGAATGTAGAAGAAAAGGCAGATTTGAGAGAAGGCTTAAATATAAATTTAGATCTGATATCTAAGTTTGAGGTGCTAAAAGTATATTTAGAACTGAAACTTTGGAGCTCAGCAAACAGATCTTAGCTGAAGGTCCATATTTCAGTATCATCCACATAAAGGTGACAGGTGAAAGCAGGGAAGTGGGTGAGAGATTATAGAAGTAAAGAAGGTTCAAGGATAAAACTTGAAGAATATCCATCTAAAGAGGTCAAGATAAGGAAGGGTAGCCAACTAAAGAAACAAAGAAAGAAGAGTGATAGAGATAGGAGAACCAGAGAAGCCTGATGTCTCAAAAGCCAAGAGAAGAGAAAGTATCTAGAAAGCATCTAGGGAGGTAAAAAGAATCAGATGCTAGAGAAGTCAGAGGATGAAGACTTAGAACGGCCCCTGGACTTGGTTATTGTTATTGATAACCTGAGAACTAATAAAAACCAGTATTTGTGTAGCCCTTCAAGGTTTGCAAAATGTTTTATGTATCATCTCATTTGATCCCCAGAAAAGCCTTTGAAGGTGGGTGCTATGAGTATCCTCACATTACCAAGGAGGAAACTAAAGCCAAAAGAACTTCAGTGATTTCCTCAGGGCCACAGCTAGGAAGAGTAGGAAGAAGGGTTTTAACTCGTCTTCCTGAGTTCAGGTCCAATACTCTATCCATTACACCACTTCAGAAGAAAATTTTAGTGACTGAGTGGAAGTGAAAGTCATGTTTTAATAGGTTTTGGGGGAAGAGTACATGATGAAGCAGTAAAGGTAACAATTTAGGCTACTTTACCAAGGATTTTAGCTATTGAAGAGGAGAGAAATGGGATGATAGCTGGATGGTATATAAATTCAAAAGATTTTCTCTAGAATTAGGAAGATCGGAATATGTTTGTTAGTAGATAGGATGGAAGTTACTTTGAAGAGAGTGTGTGAGAGAGGGCTTCTGGATCAAAGTCCTGAAAAGATGGTGAGAGATAAAGGTATTACCATGAGCTAAGAGGAGAAATAACTCTTATGATCCAGGAGGGAGTGTGAGTCGTGCTACTTTTCTAAAGCATGATTTTTGTCAGCCCCATTTTACAGAGTATTCAGTGATGGGGCTAAATTCAGGTTTCCAGGCTCTTGGACGTGGATCTTTTCCAATGTATAACCCTGAAATTTGATTTCTGGTTTATCTTATTCATGTTTTATACACTTTGGAGATATAACCCCCTAAATGACGCACAAATATTTGAAAAGTAATCATTGTATTCTCTTTAAGTTTTACACACACACACACAACATTGCTCATAACTGATTTACATAAATAATACATCACTCTTCTTAGAAGCTTGTAATGAGTGAAGGAAAAGATATCTTCCCACCTTCCTAACATCATGGTGAGATTTAGACCAAAGAGTATTCAAGGTAATGTTAACTATACCCCAAAGTACCAGGTATAGAAAAAAAATGTTTTTGAATTTCCACTTCTTCATGAGATTTATTTGTATTTACACTTGTAAACTGGGGGCATAAACACAAATTACTGGGGAATATGACTAGGTAATGATATTTTTGTTCTGTGATGTCATAGATATAGATGAATGCAGTATCCCTCCTTACTGCCAGCAGAGATGTGTGAACACACCAGGTTCCTTTTATTGCCAATGCAGTGCTGGATTTCAGTTGGCAGCAAACAACTACACCTGTGTAGGTAAGCCTTCTCAGGAAGGGACAGCCCCTTTCACTTATTGAGGTCTCAAAAAAAAAAAAAAGCATATCTCCCACCAGGGCATGGTTATTTCCAGTTTGGTGTTTTTCAGTGAACTGGTTTTCATCAGGATCCTTTAAGCAATCCCCAAACAGAAAAAGACAATAACCAATCTGTTTTCCAAAACATATCAAGATGTGAATGGAAATTTTTTTTGCTCTTGTTTTATTTCTTCTCTATGTATGCATTTAAAAAAAAACTACCAAGCAGTTGATGTACACACACCAATTAGTCAACAGCATGTAAAATAAGGGTTGGAGGTGCCAAAGGGACTGGGGGTTATTGCAAGTTCATGTACATAAACTTTCCACTGACAGCACCTCCAGTTCTCACAAGCTGCTTCTTTCTTTTCAGAATGCACTGTCACGGCACACAATTTTCAGATTGGCATGACATGGAAAGAATCTAGCACAGGAAAAATGCCTTTTCACAATATTTTCAGTGCCTCAGAGCATTGCAAAACTCTGTATGGGTCTCAAAGGCCCATGTTATAATTGTAATGGAATTTAACAGAACCTATTTAAAAAGTAATAAATAGTACAGATAAATCTTCACCACGACATGCTGAGAGACCATATCAGTGTGTGTTTCTTATATCAATTATTTATAGACTTGGCATTTTGTACCTAAAAAAAGAAAGATGCTGGAATGTACAGTTTAATAGCAGCACTAAATTGTTTTTGGAAAGGTTCATCACACGTTAGAATAGCTGTCATTCCTCGAAAAATGATTCCAGTGTTTCTAAAAAGGAATGTAAAGCCCCGATCTGAAATTGTTCCAGCAGCTATGAAATCTAAATTGATGTTCTCCAATGAGCTTCTGCAGGGCAAAGGATTCAGCTAGGGAAATCAACCACTTGTCATCAGCTGGTACAAAGAAAGAAAATACTTTTAAAGATACAAAACCTGTCCTTTCAGATATCAATGAATGCGATGCCAGCAATCAGTGCGCTCAGCAATGCTACAATATCCTTGGTTCATTCATCTGTCAATGTAACCAGGGATATGAGTTAAGCAGTGACAGACTCAACTGTGAAGGTGAGTTATTTCTTAAATCATATCTAGTGTGAATAGTGCAAGGACAGAGGTGACAGAGAGTGGGGCAGAACCCTGAACTGTTTGTGAAATGAATTTTTGCTCAAAGAAATTCAACTTTGAATTCCAATTAATATAGTATATATTAGTATGGTATATAGTATATTATAGTATAGTATATAGTATATTAATATAGTATATGTTAGTATAGTATATAGCTATAAAAAGTAGGGCAGTTAGGTGGTGTAGTGAACAGAGTGCCAAGGCTGAGGTCAGGAAGACTCATTTTCCTGAGTTCAAATCTGGCCTTAGACACTTGCTAGCTGTGTGACCCTACACAAGTCACCTAACCCTGTTTGCCTCAGTTTCCTCATCTGTAGAATGAGCTGGAGAAAGAAATGGCAAACAATTCCAATATCTTTGCCAAGAAAATCCCAAATGGGATTATGAAGAATCAGACATGACTGAAAATGACTGAACAACCACAAATAGAAGTAGATTTGTAGTATGAGTTATCAGTGGGAAGTGGAAGAAACAAAAATAAATAAGATGACAAGTAGCCCATTTAGCTTTCATCATAGAAGAATGTGATATAGGCAGCTGAGTACCAGATAAAGATTCAAGATGGTTCCATCCCTGCCACCATCTGTTCAGTGA
Organism: Potorous gilbertii; assembly: GCA_028658325.1. NCBI lineage: Eukaryota > Metazoa > Chordata > Mammalia > Diprotodontia > Potoroidae > Potorous > Potorous gilbertii. The sequence goes on along the minus strand of CM053769.1, from coordinate 171,286,566 downwards.
TATGACCATGATGAAATCACTTCATCCTATAGGGTTCTGATCCCAGTTCTATGTACTACCCATGTCACAGTGCCATAGTCTTAGAAGTGAAAGTGACCTTAGAGGTCATTCAGTCCAGTCCCCTCATTTTTCAGATAAGGAAACTGAGATCCAGAGAAGTAAAGCAATTTGTCCCAGCACACACAGGAAATGAGTGGAAAGAGTCAAACTTGGACCTTAGTACTCCAGATCCAACACACTTTTCATTCTCTTTGTGACTTAACTGTTCAATGTCTCAGTTTACCCATTTGTAAAAGAGGTAGGACTATGTGATTTCCTGTTTCCAAAGATAGAATTTTATATAATCCAGAATCATGGAGGTACTGAACTGAGACTTTTTTCTTTGTTATTGAGTTGATATGGGAAGGAAAAGTAGCTTTTTTCCTTGAAGAGCATGCATGTGCATAGTCCCACAAGTATAATTCAAAAGGCATGAGATTTTCCTGAGGGTGATATCATCCACATTTCATTTCCCTTTCCACCCAAAGGATCCTCCAAGTTTCACTTGGGGCCACGAGGACCATACCCCACCCTGCAAGCCCCACATCATGACTACTGTACTTCAGACTAAAAAAGAGTTGCTCCCTGGAACTTGCCATTGCCCCTTCTGAGCAAAGGAGAGGGACATCACCACAAAGAAATGCAAAGCACTCCTTGCCTCCAGGCCTGAGCATGCCGTTTCCCAAAGCCTGCCAGGCCTTCCCACCCTGCCAGGGCTGGGACTTTTTTATTCAGTTTTCAGAGCATCTTTATGGCAAATTCACTCAATTTCTGAGTTTAATTTTTTAAAGTATGCTTTAAGACTGCTTACTCAACAACAAGGGAAATAGTTATAATTTATTAACTAGTTCATTCATCCTCCATTAGAAACTCTCCCAACATCCAAAAAAAGATTCCATCCAATTCACTGTGCTCAGAAGAGCAGCTAATACTTTAAACTTTTGCTGAAACTTGTCCTTGCTTCTCCTATTATAATTCTATTTGTCTTAAAGATTTATGTGTTTCTTTCCATTATGTTGCTCATCTTGAAATATATACATATATATATACATATATATACATATGTATATACATACATATGAAATATATACATATGTATATGTAAAATATGATGAAATTAGCACCCAATATAAGTCTCTAGACTTTGTCTTATTCCCCAGCTGGACTATAAGCTACAGTGTGTAAGCTACAAAGGACAGTGAGTGTGTCTTATGTAAACTTCGTGTATTCTCTCATGAGGAACACAGTGTCCTGTATACATCAGGCACTTCATAAATATTAGAATTGTATTTTTATTGTACATGTTTATTTTTAAAATAGAATCATATAATCTAGAGCTGGCATGGACTTCAAAGGACATCTAAGAGTAGCTAGATGGCAAAGTAGATAGTACCGAGGCTAGAGTCAGGAAGATTTAGTTCAAATCCAGCCTCGGAAATTCATTAGCTGTGTGACCCTGGGCAAATCACTTCATCTCCTTTTCCTCATTTGTAAAATGATGATGATGATAGTACTACATCCCAGAGTTGTGAGAATCCAATGAAACAATAACTCTAAAGCACTTACATAATGCCTGGCATGTAGTGAAGTATATAAATGTTAACTTATTACCTAATCTAACATCCAAAGGATACATATCTCTTTTACATTTCCAACCAGTTGTCTCTGGACACATTCAAGTGATAGGGAACTCTCTCCCTGCTTTCACATTAGAATGCAAGCTCTTGAGAGGAGGAATTATCTCATTTTTTTGTAATTGTATCCCCAGCACATAGCATACTGCTTGGCACATAGTAGGTTCTTCGATTGATTGCAGTGAATTTGTTGAATGGAATTAGCTCTTGTTCTCCTCTATAGACATTGATGAATGCAGAAGTTCAAGCTACCTTTGTCAATATCAATGTGTCAATGAACCAGGAAAGTTCTCCTGTGTGTGCCCTGAAGGATACCAGGTCATTGGGAGTAGAACCTGTCAAGGTGAGTTTCCTTATCTCAGCACTTTTTAAGTATTTGGCATTAGCTGGGAATTTCACATAGGGGAGAGTTAGAAGAAAAAAATTATTGAATTTTCTCCTACTGACTTTCATTTCTCCATGCTAGCTTATGTCCCATTTCTAGCTCTCCTCCTTCATTCAGCAACAAAAGTATCAGATCAAAGCTCCTTGTCTAATTACACGATGATCTAAAACATTAACTTTTCTTGAGATTTTGGAACCAAGTTTTTTTTCCTAGCTCATTTCTTAGCTTTTCATGGATAGAGCTTTTATGAAACACAAATCTTAGCATTACAGAACTTTGTTATGCTATGTATAATCAATAACTTTTCAGTATACCAGGAAAAGAAACTTCTGCAGTGAGCTTGATTTTCTCAGTGCCCAATCTTCAAATAAATTACTTAGGTTCTTTTGGAAGCTATATAAGTTGTTTTAAGACTATCAAGGTTCTAAATTAGAAAGTCACTTAGGTTCTGAGAAAATAGGACTTCTTTTGTCATAGAAATTGCTGCCTATTTGGACATATCTTGAATTCTTTGGAGAAAAAAAATCCTATTAATCTTTAAGTGTTTTTATATATCCTTAAGAATAGGTACACTTGAGATTTATGCTTAGAAGCAATAAGAAAACACCTCGACAGCATAACTTTAAGGTTTCAGGAAAAAAACCTTTTTGGCTCCTAATATGCCTCTCTCACCTACTCTGTAAAATGGGAATTTCTATTAATGTGGAAGCTAAATTTCACTAACGTGGAAAAAAGGTCATCTGCAATAAAGCTCAAAATGCATATCCTAAATGCACACTCAGACATTAATAAATGATATCAGATCCTTTATTAAAAGCAAGGTCTAGATGAACTCAATTATCTTATATGTACCTACTTATTCGCACCTTATCTCCGTAATTACAGTGGGTTCTTTGAGGTCTGTATTTTTTCCTTAAGCTTAGAACAGTACCCATCACACAACAAGCACTTAATAAAGACTTGCTGACCAGGAATATGCTAGAAGGTGAATGTAATTCCCTTAAAGACAGAAACCATTTTTCATTTTTGTCTCTCTATCCTCTTGATACGGTTAGAGAAAACAAAGTGGTACAGTGGATAGAGAACCAGGTCTAGGGTCAGGAAGATCTGAGTTCAATTCAGGCTCAGCTTTAATTCAGCCCCTTACTAACTGTGCGATCCTAGACAGGTCATTTAATTTCTGTCTGCCTTGGTTTCCTCAACTGTAAAATGAGGATAATGATAGCACCTATCTTCCAGGTTGTCATGACGATCGAATAAGTAAATATTTGGATCAGTATGAGATAAGTAAGGCACTTAGCACATTACCTTACATACAGCAGGAACTACATAAACACTAGCTATTATTATGACATAGCACAGTGCCTTTAGTATGTTAGGCTTTTAATAAACGTTTGTTGAATTGAATTGAATTTACCTTGGATTGTGCCTGAATAAACTTATTCATATTAAATATGAGGCCCTGAGATAATTTTTTTTATTCGGCATACTCCTGCTTACCTATGGCCCACCTTCTAAAGACAGCATAAAGATCCAGACCAGGATACTTTTTTGCACACTAAGCCTAGTTCTTTAAGTTATAAAGGAAAAAGCACCTTTTACCTTATATTCTATAAGCCTATCCAACTTGTGGTTCAGATTGAATTGAGCTAAGTAGCTCGGTTCTTTATATCAGCCTCCTGAGTCCAAGTATCAGAATTTTCATAAACCACCAAAATCATGTAGCACTAATTACTTATAAGGCAAAAGCAATCTTTTAAAGCTCATCAGATAGATAAAGGAATTAAATCAAAATTCGTATTACTGGAAGTCGTGAATGAAACTGCAACATAAAGGTCCTTTTAGCAGTTTCTAGCCTTTAATTAACAAACTGCTCTTGGCTTGGTGCAACTAGAGAACAAATGGCACCTTTATACTTCAAAAAAAAAAAAACAAACAAAAAGTATTAAGAGGGAAAGTCTCTTGAAATTTATTCTGGTAGAATCTAAGATTTCTATTAATAGCCCCATTGAGTTTATAAGAAATCTCTCATAACCACTGGATCTTAAAAATTGTGTGACTTTTTCTAGAGATTTAGGTTAATTATAAACAAGTCAGAGGCCCAGAACATTTAGTCTTTACTTTTTTTTTATAAAATAAAACATGGAAGACATTCATTTGGGTGCCATTCATTATGTTGCAATGTAAATAGGGGTAACCAAGGCATAATCTTGGCTCAACCTCTAACTTGGTGATCATGGAAAAATCATTGGACCCTTCTATATCTCCATTTCTTCTTCTTTTAGATGAGGTTAATACCTAGCCCTATTCTACTTCCCATTGTTGTGAGGTTCAAAGCACACAATGAACATAAAAGTGCTTTGATGAAAGGTACAGTAATACGCAAATACATTACATTAATTCAAAAATACCTGTTCCTAGTAGATTTTAAAAGGAAAACAGATATTAGTCCTTGAAATGGCCTAACCACTATCCTTTCAGGAATCATGACAGTGGTGATGTAGGGATCTTGGCAGTGAGGAGGCATGGTAGATGGACCCCAGGACTTGGAACCCAGAAAACTTAAGGTCAGATTTCTGCCTGAGACACTTATTAGTTATGTCACCCTGGGCAACTAGCTTAACCTCTATTTGCCTTAGCTTCTCCCAGAATTGTTGTGAGAATCAAATGAAATAATAATTACAAAATACCTTGTAAAACTTGAAGCACTGTGTAAACAATAATAATATTTATATAGCAATTATATAGTGCCCAATATGTGCCAGCCACTACGTTAAGTGCTTTACAAATATCATTTCATTTGTTCTTCACAACAACCCTGGGAGGTAGGTGCTATTATAATGTCCATTTTTTACAGGAAACTGAGGTTAAATGATTTGCCCAAGGCTACACAGCCACTCAGACTCTGAAGCTAGATTTGAATTCATTCATTCCTGACTCCAAGCCTGGAACTCTATCTACTGCACCATCTTCCTGCCTTGTTATTATGACTAAGATTCCAAAAGCTTCCCCCTCTCCAAAAAATGAACCTGGAAAAAATCCTGGAAAGATGGTAGAATGAGTAAAAATCCCCCAAATACAAACTGAGAAGGGGCAAAAAGGGACTTAACATGATTAAATCTCAAGCAATATTATATAGTAATAGTAATTAAACTTTTGGCACTGGTTAAAAAAAAAACCTAGAAAAGTAGAGCAGCGGAACAGACTAGATGAGCAAGAAGCTTAAGTAATCAAAAGTAGTTATATTGAGGAAGGAATCCTTTTTGACAAAAAGTACTGGGAACATTGGAAAGTAATTTAGCATAAATTTGGTTGAGAACAACATCATATACAATATTACCACAATAAGTTCAAAATGAATAGGTAAACTATATAAAAGATCACACCATTTTAAAAAAATAGAAAAGAATGAAATCAGAAATCTTTCTCTGCTATGGCAGGAGAAGAATTCTCAAAAAACAAGGAATAGAAAAGATTATTAACATAAGATAGGCACTTTTGATTACATGAAATTTTATAACTTTTGTATTAATAAAATCAAGAAAGTTCCCAAAAGAATTATAAACTATAAATGATGATTTCAAAACTTGCTCCAGATCATTAATATCAAGATAAATGACAGAACAACTATGATGTTTTACCTTATGTAGTGGCAAATGGCAAAAATGACAAAAGTTAGGAATAACCCATTTTGGAAGGGTTATTGAAGAAAAGCATATTGACGCACTATGGGTGGGGCTGTGAAATGGCCCAGCAATTCTTCATATCATTATGAAAGTATTTGAGAAAAATTACTATATTGTCCATAGGCATATGCCCCATAGGAAAATAAGTCAAAGACAGAAACTAAACTCCAATATATTCCAAAATATTCATAGCAGGTCTCCTTGTCGTAGTAAAAAAAAAAAAAAGCCTGGAAACTGTTTCTATGCCCATCGATCTAGAGATGACTGGAAAAAAATTTTGGCATATGACTATAAGAGAATATTCTTTTTTCAGTAAGAAACAATGAATAATTAAGAGAAATGTGGGAAGAGAACAGAACAAAGAGAACAATATACATAGGGACTATAACAATGTAAATCAAAATTTCACTAAAAGGAAGAATTTGAAATAACTAAAAACTAGGAAAATCTCAGAGAAGAAATAGCGAAGATAGGAGATTATTGTATTATTGTGTATGTTATCAGATACGCTTATTATATCTAATACTTTTGCTTGTTTTTCTTTGTCATGAGAAAAATGGTGGGCAATTACTGTGCAAAAGTCTTCTATAAAACTTATTTTTTAAAATTAATCGCCATTCTTCGTAAAAAGTTTCTCTTTGTAAAATAGTATTTGACACTTAAACTTCTTTATTTTTGAATGAAAATTATTCTGATCCATTATCTCTAGATATAAATGAGTGTGAGACAGCAAATGAATGCCGGGAAGAGGAAATGTGCTGGAATTACCATGGTGGATTCCGCTGTTATCCACGAAACCCTTGCCCAGATCCCTATGTCCTAACATCAGAGAAGTAAGAAAAGTCAGATCTCTTTCAAAGACGGCACTTTTCAGAATTCAGAAAGCAAAAACTATTAGCAATTTCATGAATATATGTCCATTTTCCAATGCTTTTTGTTTTGTTTTGCAGTCGTTGTATTTGCCCTGTATCAAATGCGGTGTGCCGAGATCTTCCTCAGTCTATAGTCTATAAGTACATGAGCATCCGATCAGATAGGTCTGTGCCATCAGATATTTTCCAAATCCAGGCCACTACTATTTATGCCAACACTATTAACACTTTCAGGATTAAATCTGGAAATGAAAATGGAGAGTTCTACTTGCGAGTAAGTATTTTATATTGTCACAACTATGGAAAGGGATGGTAATACTATTTCTTGATAGGCTGCAAGTGCCCTGCACCAAGTCAGGCATCTCCAGTCAGTCTTAAACAAAAGTAGAAAAATAATCCTTAAAAGTTTGAGGGTTTTTTTTTAATTTCACAAATTTTTCATATGCAACCAAACGCACATACCATTTCTCTAAATGGATCAAGAAATGTTCTCCTTTCCAAATGAACTGTGTCTGTCACTAGTACTATCACCATCCTCCTAGGCATCATAAACTACAAACCTTAAAGTCATTTTCTCTCCTTCCCCTCCATCTGTCACTGAGGCCTTTCTTAGAATATCTCTCAAATCTACCCTTTCTTTACAACTGTCACCACTCGAGTTCAGGCACTTAACACATCACAACTGGATTATTGCAGTAGCCTCCTATTACACTTTGGTCTCACTGTTTCCAGTATTTCCCTGTGCCAGCCTGCATAATCTCAGTGAGTTTATTTTTGGTCTTAAATCTGGCACCTTTTAAGATAGGATCAACACCCTTCATAGAGCAGTTATAAGTTGGTAGAAGCCATTTCATTCTAAAATAACCTTATTCATGAAGTTGAAATTTTCTCAAAAATCCCTTTAGGAATAGTTTATTCTTAATCAACTTTAAAAGTCAAGGTTTTATTTTAAGAAAAGGAAAAATAAACTGGTAAAACTATGTTTCTGGTAAGGTTTGCACATTTTTTAAATGTTTACATGCTTACACTGTTCTGTGATGTATGTGTTTCTTTGCCAGTGAGCTAGATATGATTAATTTCTTATAACTGACTTCTAAAAAGAAAAAAATGACTATCCAAAATTTGACCTTACAACTCTTTGCTACTCCCTTTGTTTACCTATAAGGAAGCATAGAGTCATTCAATATTTACATTAAAATTATTAGGGTGATTTTTTTTCTTCCTTAGATAATGCTAGGTCAGTAATTTTGGATCATATAAATAACTGTGATGATACACAACAGTTGGATAGAAACTTCTCAAAATCTTCCTTTTGAAATATGAACTTTAGAGTATAAAGTAAGCATAATTTAAGATCTGAAGAAAATAATCCTGTTAAAAGTGGAGCACATTTCAATCTGTCCTTTTCTATGAACATAAATAGCTACTGTTTGAAAGCTGAGTGTAGTTCATCTTAGGGTATTCCTTAAAAGTTAACTAAATCCCTTATTATTTGTTATCAGCATGGTACATTCAAATATAAATACCACAGCTTGCTTATTTACAAACCAAATGCTTTGCCAAATGAAAATAATGAATCTTCCATGCCACAAATGAGAAAAAGCACTGACAATCTGGGATTATAAATTCTCACCATTTTGTCCTTATTTGATTCAAAAAGAATTTTTAAAATGACTGTGGGAAAAGTAGGATGTCCCATAGTATTTGGAATAAAAGAACAGTTACTTCATATCTTATAATTCAAAAGAGTAGCTGAAGCAATTGCTGCAAAATTTCTCCCATGAATTTTCCCTTGTGCAAAAGTTTAACCCATAAGTATCAGAGATTCAAGACTTTCTTGTTTAGTAACTGTGTGCTCTTCCCCCTACCTATACTGGTTGTGTTGCAGGAAGAAGAAATAGTAAATGTATTCTTGCCCTCAGAGAGCTTATAATTAGACAAAATTAACTAATCTAAAATAAGTATACAACAGTTCTATACCCAGTCAACTGGAGTTGATGATAGTATTATTGAAAAAAGAAAAAAAGAAAATTTTTTTAAAATTAGACAAAAAAAAGTGTGAACTGGGCAGTTAGTCAGAGAAAGCTTCCTGAAGGAGGTAAGAAATACACTAATCTTGGACGTGCCCTCTTGAGTACAATAACTACAGTTTGAGTTACTGCTGTCAAACAGTGGCTGCAGAGGCCAACCAGCTAGCCTTTCCACAATTTTACATGATGTCAGTCAATTTTCATTTTTCTGTCAAATGAGTTCTGATTAAAATTATCACAAATGTGAATCACTAAGGATTAAAATTTTTCTTTGTGGACAGGGACAATGTTTTTGGTCCTTCATGATTTCTGGCATAGTGTTTTGACCACAGTAGGTGCTCAATAAATACTTACTGAAGGAACATGGTACAAAAAAAGCTATGGCTATAACTCCATTTCCTCTAAACTTCAACACAAGTTTATATAAAAAGTCATTACAGATCATTTCCATCAACCTTCATCTTCTTGCTCTGTCAAATGGTGTTAAACATGCATTCACTTCTCTTACCCTTTGGAAAACCTTGCAATAAACAGAAAGGGGTAAAAAGCTCCAGGGTGACTCCTGGGATATCCATGACACCCATCTAGTGCAAAGCTTCTTAATCTGGGGCCCCTGAACTTGTTTGTTTTTAATATTTTCATAATTATGTTTCAGTATATATAGTAAATATAATGTCTTTCCTATATAATGCTTAGTTTATGTACTTAAAAACATTATTTAGAAATGGATTATCCATTGTCTTCACCAGACTAACAATGACACAAAAAAAGGTTAAGAAATACCTAGTCTAATCCAACTTTTTTTACTTTACATGTGAGGAAACTGAGCCTCAAAGAGTTAATGTTGACTTTCCCAAAACACACAAGTAGTAAGTAAGCAGAAAAAGAATGATTTTTAGATTGGGTCCTCTAACTTCAAAACTATTGCTCCTTGAACTGTACCATGAGATCTCTTATTTTCAGTCCAAAGGGAATAATTTTCCCTTGTGACCATTTTAACTAATGTCACTCTACAAAAATTTATCACCTAACTTGTTTCTGTCTCCCTCCAATTATCAACCTTGCATTTGCACATCCATTTCTTAAATGAGTTTTGTGGTCTTACTACTGTTTTACGCTGTGTCTCTGTCAGAAACATCTGAAAATAGTTTGTTTCTGACTTTTTAAAGAGGCCAGGCCCTCTTCCTTAAACATTGTAAAATTTCATTCAACCAAAACGCAGTAGTGTTTAAACAGAGATATATTGTGGTTTCTCCATAAAGGTCTTTTGGACTAAGAAAGATTTGTAAGTTGTTCAATTCCACAAATTCATAATATTATACAGAATAAAGGGATGTGGTACTCTCCCTTCAATATAAAAGTGATTGTTGAGTATTTTTAATATGCTTATTAGGATAAGCATACTAGCAAATGACTAAAGATTAAACATTTAAAATCGTTGTATATATTTAGTATAGTTAGAGATATTAATCGAATTCCCACACTAGGGAAACATAAAAGCCTGAGAATTTGCCAATCTTAGAACCTACTCATAAACTTACTGACCCAATTATAGACTTACGTGCTGAAACAACCATTTGTATATTCTATATCTGTAAATTTCTTATTTATCATTTTTAAGACATATGCGATCCTAACATTTAGTCATAGGAAATTTTTAAGAGGTATACTATGGCATTGAACACTATCTGAAGAGTATGTTAAATACTTTTAAATGACTTATAACCACAAATCACTGATATTTCCCCATGGCAATAGTTCTCAGATTTTTTCACCATCTTCTCACACAATCCATGCCTCCTCTCCACCAAAAGGGAGTCAGTGTATTCCTATCCCATTGAGACTCTTCACATCTAACTCTTCATGAAACCATTTGGAGTTTTCTTGGCAAATGTATTGGAGTGGTTTGCCATTTCCTCCCCCAGCTCATTTTATAGATGTGGGAACTGAGGTAAATAGGGTTAAGTGGTTTGCCCAGGGTCACACAACAAGTATGTGATTCACAAAATGGTCTTTGTTGAAAATGAAGGATGTAAAATAATGTTTCATTGAGATAATTGGTAATACCACCTTGATTTACTCATTTTAAAAATGATTCACTTCTCATTTGAGTGGTCTTTAACTAAAGTTGGGTTTAAGTAAAAGGAAGACTATAGTCATGGATAGAAGCCTAGAGGACAAGGTACTGTCAGGAAGGCAGAAGTTGGGTTCCTATGAGAAGATAATAACTGTTGGAGGTGAACAGGGAACAAGGTGAACTTAACAAAGAGTCAGGTTGCATTGGAAAAAGCTGGAGTGGTAAGAAGATGATACCTTCCCTGCAGATTTTCCCATAGCTCTTAAAAGAGCTATAGTTCCTAGTGAGAAAGTAGCAGCCTGATAGGAACTTGTCTTCTTACTCTTTTTTTTTCTAATTTCAGCAAACAAGTGCCATAAGTGCAATGCTCGTGCTAGTGAAGTCACTATCCGGACCAAGAGAATATATTGTAGATCTCGAGATGTTGACAGTCAACAGCATAGGAACCTTCCGGACCAGCTCATTGTTAAGACTAACAATAATAGTAGGGCCGTACTCATTTTAGTCATTCATCAGAAACCATCATAGGCACTTAAATCAGCCAAAGAATATTGTTATCTTAAAGCACTTAATATTTTATTTATAGACATATCTAGTAAGCCTGCATCTGTAATCTGTACACTCACCTATAATTCAAAAAAAATTAGCACCGTGTTTATAAATGGGCATTGTCACATATTGTCAAGATTCAAAGTTTGCCTTTATTACTGTATCTGAATTAGACATTAATCCACTAAACAGGTCTAGTTTAAGAGATCTATGCATATACTATCCTGTGAAATTTCAGGGTTGGTTTGTTGAGTTTTTTTCCTATCACAATAAGGGACAAAGCAAAAGATAATACATGATACTTATAATGGTTTTTAAAACAATTTTAATACAACTCTACTGACAATCACATAAAGGAAACAAAAATTTAATATTAAGTAACATACAAGTGAAAATTTATCTAATAGGTTAAATGTATTTCTTTTTTTAACTGCCTTGTAAGAAAGAGAAAAGGTCAATAAAAATCTATTTCTTTAGAAAATGAAGACCTATCTTATACTTGTGTTGTTTTTTACATCTGGCTTAGAGGTGGTTATTTATTACACGGCAGAGGAGAGATTGTTTTGAGGCTTTGATTATAATACAATGATGTTCATTTCCAAGGACCATCCTAATTTTCTTTTTTAAAAAAAAAACATGGACTGTGGTTATTCATTCTTTCATTCAGTACATTCAGTAAACATTTATTAAGCACCTGCTATGTGCCAGGCATTGTAGATTTTATCCAATGGCGCATGAAACTTTTAATAGAAAATTATAGTCTTGAAAAGTATTTTCAGTGTTCTTTATATAAGAAAATCATGACTGTTTCTAGCCTTTTGGCACACCTGTTGTCACTGATCTGAAGAGAGTCTCCAGGAACAGGAGAGCTTCTTGTGACATCAGAGTGCCATGTGATGTGAAACAAAATGAAAATAAAACATGATTTTTCAGAATTATTTTGCTGAAGGGGTTTTTACCTTCCTGGATGGAATTTAAATTCCAAAAGTTGACTGCCTTATAAGCATAGCTTTTAATTAGTACATGACATATGCTCAAAAAGAAAAAAACAAAGCAGGGATGGTCTGATGTATAAGACTTGAGATTTTATTCCTTACGTCCAGATTAGGAAGGGGCTGGGAATTGACATTCAAGTGAACAATATCAAATTGCCTATCCATTTATATCTGCGAAAAAGCTTTAGTGTCCTCTTCCTTGTCTCAAATGTAACAGTTTTTACTTTGATGTATAAATATATTTTTTATAAAAATAAATATAATTCTTATAGTGGATCATCTAGTCTCTGGCCTATGTAAGACTCTGACAGCCTGTATGATTTTTCTTTCTGGAAAAAAAAAATCAGAAGATTATTCCAAATCTGTGCCCTTTATAAAAGGTGGGCTAGACATTATGGTAGTTAAGATCAATTAACAGGATTTACTCAAGGAAGAGTAAACCCTTCTGAGGAGCAAGGGTATGATTCAGATCTTGATATATGGAAAACAGAAACAAAAAATCTTGTGCTAGTCAATGCAAAATTTATAGTTTTACCTGTGAACCAAATCCAAAGGTTTAGGCAAAAAGTGGGAAGAAGTTTGTAACTCAGGTTAATTATTGCAGAGTTGAACAAGGAAATTCTCTGAGTAATAGGTACTGGCAAAAAGCTGATTTATCTTATATAACTTCTTCACCCAAGACACCATTCTTTATTATGGTGATATCACAGCCATAACTGCTGCCTATTGTGCTATATCAACATCATTGTGAGCCCAGATGCTACCTTTCCCTCTGGAAAATGTAGCAAATGAAATGACTAAGGAAACAAAGATTCAATCTTCTGAACATATCAATTTAGTAAGCAAGGCATGCTAATTGTCCAGCAAATTGACACTAGGCTACTTCCTCAGCTTAAGGCTAGACCCCTAATAGAGGAGGAGACAGATTTTTGTATATGAAAAATAATTAATTTTAATTTATTAATATAATTGATTTATACATTATTTATTATTAATAAACATAATATGCATAAATATATAATTTATTTATTATTTAATAATAATAATATAATTACTTTATACATTTAAAATAATTAATCAAATAAGGCCAGAAACAATACAACATTAAGTAACCTGATTTCTAATTGGATGAAAAATGAAGGACTTTCCACGTTGGGAGTGGAAGAATGAACAGGTGTAATTCCATGAATTCATAAAAAGAGATGTCCCACTTCCCCACAACTGTCTGTAAACAAAAGAATGTGGAAACAATAACTAACTGTTCAGTACAGAACCAGTTTTCAGATAAGACACTTGGGTGGCTTGAGATAGACGATCGTGGGAAATCTCCTTGCATCACTCTTTGAGTTTCTGGTCAGCATAACCTCAGTCCTTGGTGAAGGGTCTCTGAACAGCAGGAAGAAGCGGTCCAGTTTCCCAGTCATACAGAGCTAAATTCAAACAATGCAATAAGGTTTTCTCCTAATTCCCACAATTGAATAAATGCTTCTTACAAGACTGGATTTGGACTAGACCCATAATGGAATAGAAAGGGAACTGAATTCACTCCAGAACTGTCACACAATGGAGTCAAAAGCAGAATTCAAGTCTGTGACTTGACAGAATAGAGTTGAAAGACCTTTCCTAACCCTGAGATGTACGCATGGTCCTCTCTTCCTCTTCTCAGGGTCATAACCCTTCATAGGACATAGAATATTATGGATGAAAAGGACTTTGGAAGCCACCTAATGCAGTATGAAATTCAAATAGAAATAGGGACAACTCAACCATATGTAAGAATCCTTACAAGCCACATATTGACAGTTTTTAAATGTAATATTATCTGTTTTATTGTATATTATTTGTTAAATATTTCCCAGTTACATTTTCCTCTAGTTCAGGCCAAACTCACTGGTGTTGTGAGCCACATGTAGTGCACAGGCTGTGTGCTTGACATCTCATCTACAATGCATTCATTTTACACATGAAGAAACTGAGGGGCAAAGAAGGGAAGCTTTCATCTCTTCCCTCACTTAGTCTCATGTCTCCTCTATAATTCCCTTTGGCCCATTCCCCTTCTCCCCAGGCCTTTCCTCAGTGGTTTCTCTCATCCTTCTATAGCTATAATATCCACGGTCCCTTCACCTTCATTCTTCATTCCCTTGTCTCACTTCATCTCACACGTCCTTTCCAGTTCACCAGATACTTGAGGGAATGTATTGTGAGTCATGGTTCTCTGACTATATATTCTTATTATTTCCAAGATAACTAGGGTTGGTTAGGATTTAGGGATCAAGGCGAGCCAACTACAATAAGGACTGAGATAATACAGGATTTGTCTGTATTCTGTATAAAATAGTCCTAATTAATAAGCTCATTGCCAGTATTATGTGATTATGTTGTGACCTTGCCTACAGGTTTCCAAGATCTACTGGAATATAAGTTTCAAAAGATAATCAGATCTGATCTATTCCTGAGGCCTCCTCCCAGAGATGCTATGGTAGTTAGGCCCTGGTTTTTATACCATTTTCTTTCCATGCAAATTGGCATGGACAGTCCCTGACTTACTCAGGTAATTGTCACCCATAGGACTATGATGCACAGGATGAGTAGAGAGAAAAATCAGTGATGAAACCATAGTTTGTTGAAGAAAAAAAGTAGACGAGGGTGGAGTGAGGTAAACATTTCAACTCACTATTATTACATGAAAGGGAAGAACAGTGATTAAACTGATTAGTCTAAAGGCACATTAAACTTCATGGTTCATGTGAATAATGATGACGCATGTTCTCTCAATACGGTACCTTCACATCTCAAAAGCAGCTTTTACTTTGAATAACTATTTCTTTTATGTTACATAGTTCTTTTCACTGCAGTCATCATGAGGGTCAAATACGCATGGGGCCAAGCCATGGAAGAGAAGAGTGTGGCCTGTGAGAAGATGATTCCTACTGTGATTATTGGATGCATCGGCCACAAAAGAATTACACACACTCACATATATAATCAATATGGCTCAATTGTATAAGGGTAAAAGATTACAATATATATTGAAATAATTTAAATAGAATTCCAATTCATTTGGTCATAAGCTCAGTGTGATTCACAGTCTACCTGATGCTTGATAATGTTTGAAAGTAGAGAAGGAGTACTAGTCCTTATTGTACCACTATCTCCATTACTGTGGCCAAGATTTTCTCTGGATCTTAATTTATCCTACCTATAAATGGAGATAATGATACTCTGATGATCCATTCCAGGAAAAAAAGTTATGATTTGAGTTAAGAGAATATATATGAAGATATATTTTTGTATTAGCACCTCATCTCATATTATCATATTATATACATACACACATATATACAAAGTACGTGACGTGATCTTTGAAATCTGCCACTGCACAGATCCTCTGACTGAGAAGCCAGGAATGGGGTAATAATCTTTTGCAGAATCCCAACATATCTGTTACTTCCTTCACAATGTGTTAAATGAAAACTGTAGAAAAAGAAAAAACCAATGATACCAACTTCTCTTCTACACCGCCTTCAGTGGGTAAAGGTTTCAGCAAACTGAAAATATGGAAGAGAAAGCTCGTTCAATACCCCAAGACCACCTGAACATAGAATGATGAGATTATTTTCTTTGGAAACTTTACAAATCAAGTTTATTGTTGAATCTTGTTTCCATGACTTCAAGCAACTGCTTATGTTTTGAATAGCCATGCATGTCTCTAACTTTATAATTACCTGTTAAAATATAGAACAGCTGCTGGACTAGTCATATGTTATGCATATGGAGCCCACCAGGGACAAAGCCCACTGTTAACATGTAGAATTATTTTTAACACTCTCACATTTCTCTACCAAATCATCTCAAAACTATGGCAAGGTTCCATACTTCCCAGCTGGGAGAACACCTGTAGAACACAAACCTAATCTATGATACATCTGGTACCAAAAATCATCTGGTCAGTAGACCCAGATATCAGGTTCACTGAACAAAACTGGGGCAAAAAAATGAACTCTTTCTCCTATTTGGTCAATAAGGGTGTCTAACAAAGAAGACAAAACCATTTGGTTTGGTTTGTGTTGGGTGTGTCATTTGTTTTCTTTTAACTAGGTGAAAGGGGTCATTCTTTGCCTCATTTTTTACCTAGACTCAATCACTAAATGGGCATTGCCTCAGACAAACTGAGACCTGGTAAAGAACTTAGCTTAAAGAGGCCAACGTCTCTCATTGTATCTGGGGCCATCTCTAGTGATTCTGATCTATGTCTTGCCACTGGATGCAGATGTCTTCAGAGAAGAAAGTGAGGCTAGTGACTTTACACAGCCCTCCCTCACTTAAATCCAAGTTCACTTGCAAGTCATGACATCACCTTCCTGATGCCAAACAACAAACAAATGATCATCAGATTGGATAATTCCCAGTATGGAAACTCCCTCCACCAGTACTACTCATCTGTATCTTAGACTTTGGAGAGTTGTCTGAGAAGTTATCACAACTCTTATTTGTCAGAGTTAAGACTTGAGCTTATCTCTTTGTGCCCCAAGGTGGGTCCTCTAGCCATTACACCACACTGTGGTGGACAGAGGGCTAGGCAATGAGGATAACTATTCTTTCCCCCAAGTAAAAAGAGCAGTCCATGACAGTAAAGGACAGACTCTGATTTCCCATTTTATTTTGAAACCCAATTCTTTTGTTTAATATTTCTTCCTTTTATCATCCTCCTCCAAGATTTTATCATCCTCTCCCCTTTCAGAGACAAGGATAAGCAGAAAATTCCCACATTTCTGTGTTTTTATGTCTAATAAGACAAACCACCCTCAAGGGAGACCCTTCCAGGGGACTCATCCCTACCTCAAAAAGGACAGTCAGTCTTCTATTACTTAAAGAAGTAACTGAATACTGCTGAAAAGACAGTGTAGATAGACAGAAGGAAGCTTTTGGAAGGAGCTAAAAATTAAAAATACATCATATTTCTATACCACATTATGGCTTACAAAATGATTTCCTCACATCAATCCAACTTCTGCTACTGCACAGAAACTAAATGTCATCTTCTATGTTTTATCTATGCAAAGATCCATTGGCCAGCTTCACTAAGGAGTAGTAATAGTCTGCTATAATTTATATTCTAAGTAAAAATGACTTCCTCCTGACCCTGAGTGAAATTTCCCAGAGATGGTCCTATCTAGCACATACATGGACATTCACCTAAATAATCCAGGGACTTCTTAGAGTATGACTGCCTTGCTTCCCTGAGGCCTTTGTGACTGTTGACAACCGTAGTATGATTCCCAAACAGAGCTGAGTTCTGTTATCTCCAGATATAAAAACTGAGATATCTCCAGATATGAAATATCCATATGACATATCTCTAGATATAAGAATAAGGAATATTTTAGGATAAATTTCATAGAAAAGATCCATTCTGGTATTTGCTTTCAGGTACAATAATCAATATAATTTTAGATCTTTGGTTCCTAACCATTCTGATTGTTAGGATCCCTTTATAATATCAAAAAATTCTATAGACCCAAACAGAATAATAGTTATACTATTAGCATCCATTGATTGAGAAACAATATAACAAAAAAATTACTAAGAATTTAATCATGCTTTTAACTGAATTTATATTTATTAACTCCACTATCATCTTTGCACATTTTTTAAAAGTAAGGCATAAGTTGAGGCATATTTATTCAGCCTACAAAATGCCAATGCTTGATGCATATATAATGGATTTTCAGACCTTCTACAACAAAATCTCTGATGGTGCTGAGGTCTGAGGCCCAGAGGCTGAAAATAACTTCTTTAACTCATTTTGTGGTAGTTAAGACTGGGAAACAAACAGGATGCCTATCAATTAGAGAATGGTTGAAGAAATTATGACGTGAATGTAACGGAATACTATTATGTCATAAGAAAAGATGAAAGGAGAGGGTTCATAAAAACCTGGGGAGATTTATGAATTGAGGTAAAGCAAGAAGAAAAGAATAATCTACACAATAAGAAAAAGCATTGTAAATACAAACAATTTTGAAAGACTTAAGAATTCCAAACCATGTAGTGACCAACCAGAATTCCACAGGGCTGATCATGAACTATGTTACTCACCTCCTGATGGAAAGGATGCAGAATGAGATGTACATTTTTGGAAATGGGCAACATAGGAATTTATTTTGCTAGATTATGCGTATTTATTGCAAGGGTTTTCTTTTTATTTTCTTATTTTAAATGGGGGGGGGTAGTTAGGAGATATGGAAAATAAATACTTGTTCATTAAAAAAAGAAAAGAGTACTCTAGCTAGAAGATATTTAGGTCTAAGTATCTAAGGGATTGTGTAAATATTTGAGCTTTAGAAATAGCCAGAGCAAAAAAAAAGAGAAAATAAAAAGAAATCTTTCAAAGTTACATCCTAATATATGTCACATATGTCACATTTCCCTGTTTTGGAATGCCAGTTAGAATTGTCCCCCTAAGAAAATACCTGGCAGTGCTGCAAATATAAAAGTCTATGCAACAGATATGTGGCCTTAAGAATTCCACAAATACTGACTTGTTCAGTTATAGGCATGAAGTGAAAACGAATTGTCATAAAGCCTTGTCTAGAAAAAAGAAAGGTAAAATTTACCAGGTAAAATAATCAAATGAGATTGTTGTTTATATATTGCCAGCCTAATTAGAAAAAAATTTACGTCAAACTCTCAGCAACAGCCTTCTTGAGAACTGAGCTGTTAACCAATAGAAAGATCATCAAACTGGGCCAGCCCATGACAACCAAGAGTCCGATTCTTACAGTTCTGTAGCTAGGCATGACATAACTTTGATTAATAGTTCTCAGGGAATTCTTTCCATTTTTGAAAGCATTTTAAGAAGGCTACATAAACACAGGCTGGGCTCTAACTGGGGGGAGTCCAACTTCTGCCTGCATCAAAGCTGTCAGGATTCAAGGGGACAAAAGGAGATGTGTTTTGAGGAGATTGGTTTTTTGTAAGTTTTCCCAGTTTGTAAGATGCATAGCATCTCAGCCTCATAAAACAAACAAATAAAATATCTGGTCCATTATTTAGCTTTAAATCAGAGCTTTTCTCATACACAGATTCAAAGAGTTTGTAGACCTTCCACCTTAAACTGTGAGTCTCTCTGGGGAGACTTAAGTAGCTAACTACCTTTGTATGATAAAATTTCCATACTATTCCCCAGGCTTCAATAATAGTAACCTTCCTTATCGTGCCTTATGTTCTCCAAGAAAATTCATTAAAATGCATTGCCATGACACTAAAAATTTACAACCATGGAAGCACAGAGTTTCCCAAGGCTCCAGTCATGGCGGCTGCACCTCTTCTGAGCCCATGTCTCCTCTATTGCTTTTGCTCATCCTTTCTAGAAGATCAATGACATCATGAGGTTGATCTCATGAACTGAATTTGAGTGAGGCAGAGCTCAGCAAAGTCATCAGCTTGCTCTCTCCTCCAGAGTCATCAGAGTCCACTAGCAAGATAAAAGTCAAGAAAAATGATGATGGCCCAGTATGCAGTGGGTAACCTTGGCCTTTCTACATTAAGGTCTTTCCAAGTTTCTGTTTCTCTAAGGTCATACCCATTCAATGAATAAAGCCTAGGTAAGAATTGAGGCAAAAAGTGGCTTAATTTACCACCCCAAAGCTATCAAGACCCTTAGAGTTTCTAGCCTTAAGAAAAAAGAATTGCTATATATGTGGGTATATGTATGTATATACATTGTATGTATGTGTACATATACACATATATACATATATATAATACTATTCTAAGTCTAAATCTAAACAAGAGCCACAGAGGCTTGATCTGAGCCTATTACTGCTTATTCAATGAAAGTCAGAATGATTTGGGTATAAAGGCTAGTCAAGTAGCTCTATTTAAAACACAATAGGTTTTTTAGATCTTTTTTTCAGGTATATTTCAAGAAATCAAAAATGAAAACTACATAGGACAAAAATAAACGGCCTCAGCTTTAAAAAAAAATGGAGGAGGAGGAAAAGGAGGAGAAAAGAAATGATAGCAGCATTTCCCAAGTTCTGTTCAAATTGTCTGGTTGGGTCCCCAGAGGGCAGCTACTCTGCTCTCAGATTATATGGTAAAGAGAGTTAATAAAAAACTTTTTCCTGAGAACCTGGCTCATTTCTTCCCACAAATACGCACAGCATCCATAGGAGGAGTAGGCTTCAACTTAGACCAGAGTGGTAGAGAGACTTACATGTAAGAAATAGGCATGATAAGGTTTAACTAGTCTCTGTTCTGAAAGTCCTTCTCTCTGTGCAGAGACATCATGCAGAACCCTTGTTGTTGTTATCAGTTATCCTAGTGTCCCCCTGTAACCCCACAGCCAGAACATGGTCTTCCAAGGGCCACCACCACAGCCTTGGCCTGTAGGTGACTGCAATTTTGAATGCAAGTAGCCAATCAAGTTGCAATTGGTCATTTCTCCTGGAACCATCACAAGGATAACCCCATGAAGAAAAACTGTGAAAATATGCCTCCCAAGGAAGGAAAGACCCTGAGGTAACAAAATCAGATGAAACAAAAGATTACATAAACCAGCTTTCACATGAAGTACTCTGCTATATCTTTAAGTATTTCCCTCTGTAGGATATCATGTATACAATGCCTCTCCCAGAAGCTGAAGGAGGGAATGACACTGTATCTGAGAGGAGTGAAAATTGTAGATCCCTGTGCAGGCCACTTGTGGGGATACATGCCATCTGGCTTTACTGATTCCAGTTTTGTAACACTCAATAAGATGCCAGACATTGAGTAGCTCTATGTCATTCACCTTGAGAGGCAATGATCCGTAGCCAAGAGGCTTTTAGCATTCCTGATGTGCTAGAAGCCTTGCAAGCTTACTCAAACTTACTGGGCATGGAGATTTCACATTTGGAGTTGGTGGAAGCCATCTGGATATATAAGCATTAAGTTTATATTTGGGGGAAGTTTCATAATCATAATGGAGCTTTTCCCATCCCTTCTGAAAACAAACCGAAAATTCCCATAGAAGACAAAATTCAAATCTTGAACCTAGCAGGAGTGAATGTTCCTGAAATTGCTTGTATCCCAATGCTTAAGTGCCTGTACGTGAAGTAGGAGAGATTCATCAAGCTCTTTCTAAAGATTTCCTTTGCATCAGTGTATGTACTTTTGTCATGCTGAATGGTAGAGGGTCTACAAACTCTTTGAAAGTATGTATATATCATTGGTAACAGATTAGCTTCTGCTCAAAACTTGGAACAATTAGAACTGGTTCAAGTTCCTTTCCTTAGAGGTCTCATCCAACATAGAGTTGGATGCAGTTGGTGATCAGTTTGCTTTTAAATTTTGCACACTATTATTTTGGAAATATTCTCAAAGTAAATCTTGATTATCTCATCATCACTGCTGCTTGAAGGTTACATGAATTTAAAATACAGCCTTCTCTAACCAAAGATGTCATCTTTTCTATACTAAAGATGGCAGAATTGGTACTCCCACAGTTTGAAACTCTCTAGTTGGGATATGTAGTTGAGTTTTTACTGCAGTACAAAATGATGGGTGCCCATCCGGTGAAGAAAGGCCTAGTTGATGTTGTGGAAAATCCTGGCATCCTCACAAATAATGGGACAAAGGCTGTCAATGAGTTTTTCCCTGTATCAAATACCTGCTCATTTATAATTGCCTTCATTTGCATAATCCAAATAATTAGATCATAAGCTATACAAGATGGATAGGGCTTATTGACCTTACCTTGTATAAAAGCAAGCACCCTAACACATCCAGAATGGCCTGCTACACAGGTTCTTAGATCTGCTTTTTTAAAAGGAAAGCAATTTTTGAGGGGTCAACAATCACTTTAATCAAGCACATATATCATTCACTCAGTTCAGGAGGAAAAATCATCACCCTGACCTTCAGAGAAAATACAGAAAAATAAAGATCAACAGACAGGGTTTCCAGCTGCCTGACCAAAAACAATACATATATCACAGATCAACAGATGCAGCTTGCTGACCATACATACATAATTACCAGAGAGAGAAGTACCAGCATCTGGGTTTTCAAAGCTGAAGGGCTCCTTAGCAGCTGCCCAGAGTCTCTTCTGGTCAAACAAACACTTCCAATGAGTAAGTCCCAAAGTAAAACCTCACCTCAGACTACTTATACATTTTTCAGAGCCAGAGGGCATCACAACCCTAGAGAACCAGTGCCTCATTAACAAAAGGTGTGGGCCTATCTACAACTCTCCCCTAATCAAACTCTCCTTAATTGGCAGGCCCATTAATGGGTGGGGAAGAGCTTTAATCTCATTAATGTTACACCTTGGTGAGACATTATATAGTAAAACTTGAATTTTTCCATCAATTCATTGAACTGTTGCCAGTCCTGGAGTTTACCTCTTTAGATCAGATGTTTCAAGAACTATTCAAAGATTATGCACATGTTGGTCTGAGTGCCCAAGAATTGGCATTTCATCAGCTCTTTTGAGCAACAAGAATTCCAACAATGAAAATGACAGTTATCAAAACATCAGCTCTAATGTGCTCAATAATAATTCCCAGAAAGTCAATGACCAGAATGAGAAGAAGAAGACCTGCCAGGACAGACAGACCAAAGGATCAGTAGACAGCAGTTGAGGCACTGAATGAAATATAAGTGACTCACAAGGTAGAAAAGAAATGAGGGCCCAGTTCATAGCCAAGCTGCTTTCCCATGGAGGTTGTGGGAAACCCATCAACCCACCAACACAGAGAGGTTGATGAAAAAAAGCAGTCTTCAGTATGCTACAAAAGTAACACTAATTACCATTCCTGATTCAGACAGCAAAGGTGAGGAAGAGAGAATGAGAGTCCCTGTAACCTGTATTGCTAAGAATAATTCTCAGAATTACTTTGACAAAGAAGACAAAATCAGAGAACCAATAGAATACAGGCAACTCCCTATGAGTGAAAAAAGCAAGATGTCATTTCAAAAGAGATACAACTTCTCCCATCAAATGGGCCATTTGAAATCATCTCATTCAAGGAAAACAGCTTTGAGAAAGGCTTCCACATCATAAGCCAACAGATCAAATAAGATATGAAAGCACCCAGTGACATGCCCAAAAAGAAGAAAAGGAAAGATGTTTATCACAGTTATGACAATAGTCCAAGTCCTGTGGGCAATTCCCCTTTATGCAATGCCCCTTTTCAAAGCCCTGACTTTGCAAGGGTTGTGACTGGAAACTTTGGTGAGCCCAGCACCATAGCACTAGACCCATCCTAGCTATGTATCTGCTCTCCTTGTAAGACTGAAGGTTCAAGGGTCATTGATAGAGAAAACTCATTTTCCTCCAGGTATTCTTGCAGTAAGTTTCAAGAACCATGTAGCAGAACTAGCAGATGTTCTAATGATGAACTGCCTTTGACCAATAAAGCCTGTGTTGTAAAAGGTCCCAGTGGCATAGGATCAGAATTTTACTTTAGGATTTTCCCAGTTGAAAGGTTTCCAAGCCTGGTCAATGACAAGAAGACTAATGGGAATGTCTGAAGTCACAGGGGATAACAGGAGAGGAAGCTCCCAATATGAGAGTTTTGAAATAGAGTATAATGAAGACTACCCTCAAAGCCCTCTAATAAGAACCAGGAGCAAACATTTCCATGTACCACTAGCAGCTGAATCAGACGTTGCCAAACCAAAGCCATGTTTTGCAATGAAGTGGAAAAGTACAACTGATATGTCCATGAGCACCAGCTAGCCTATATTATCAAAGACGATCATGTGCAACTCTTGTCTTGAAATTCAAAAATCTTGTTGGAATCCCAATGACCAACTGTAGAATCACAGATATAATACTAAAAGATTGTCCTAAGATGATGCTCATTCATATTACAAGATGTCAAGTCCTGAAGTACTTGAAAGTCAAGAATACACCAATTGCAAATCAATTTGACAGCTCAGTTCCAGAAACTGAGTACAAATCAGGTACTAGATCAAAGTGTAAGTATGCCTCCAAAGAGAAATCTGGTGTTATACCTTTTTGCCCAATACAGCAGGTCAACACTCTGAGTTTGGAATAAAAGATATTCAATGACTTCATTTCTATCACATCTGTATCACTCACAAATTTAGCAACCCTCCAATATGCAGAACAAAGCTTACATTCAAAGCTGGATGGAAACAATAGCAAACATCAATCAATAACTCATTAAATACAAGTTTTTCTGAAGCCACACAAAGTGACAGACACCTGAAGAAATATATCAAGTTCCCTTGGGGAAGAGAGATTTATATTCTAGAAGGGGTTATGAATGGAGCCTTTTATTCTGTGATTACAGACTTCCTATGGCTAAAGTCACTATGGACAGCAGAGCCTAATGGCTATTCAAAATACAACTTTGGAGATGATGAAAGAATCACCATTTATAATCCTCAGAGGAAAGGGCAGCTATCTGCCAACATCTGACAACAATAGAGGAGGAAATCTCAAAAGTTGTTTCAGATGAAGAAAGGAGTTTTTCAGTCAATGGTCAACATTTTTAGTCATTATTGTGATGTCAATGGAGAGCCAGGAGAAGATGACTACATATCATTGAGCGTGCCCAAATAGCCACTGGTCACTCCCACTTTCCAGCTACTTCTCTGGAAGAAAACAAAAGGATATGTTGGGCGAGCTTCGTTGTACTATAATGTGTCAGGGCCAGATCCTCAAAAGGGCTCAGGGATTCTAATTTGATTTTGTTTAGAGTACATAGTAAATATATAAGAACATTAACAGTACGTACAAAGATTTGTACATAATGGAAATATGCAAGGGGGAAGAAGTTTCTTGGACCTTGGATTTTATGCCATGTATTTATACAATTTAATTTAAAAATCCATATTCATGAAGGCAGGTAATACAGAAGAGCTGACACAGTTGTTTGCTTTTTCTTGCCAAGAATTCAGTTGCCATATTCAGAAAAATAACTGCCATCTTCTTAAATCTGCGCCTTTTTTTTTCCTGAGTGAGTCTGTTTGAGTAAATCTATTGAGCAGTTTGTGCATGTCTTATGCATTAAAAGAAAAAAATCTATGTTCCGTACCATAGGAGAACACAATTGGAGAGGGTGAAATAAGATTTTCTGTATGAGACAGCATTATCTATTTTTTTAAAAAACCTATTACAGTTTCTACATTTCTTAAAATCAAATAAATAAAAAAGACTTATGGGCTGAAATTTCCTGAGTTTGAAAAACTGAGGAAAAAAATTATGACACTGGTTGATTTTTTTTCCCTTAAAAATTTGATGGATTTCCTTCATCATGGCAGGCAAAGAATCTTTCCTAGAGAAGAACCTAAATATGAAGTTGGCAAGGGGTCGGGGGGAGGATGTAGGAGGGGCAGGAAGGGATGACAATCTAAAGCTTACTTCATCATTTCTTCTCCTCACTTGTATTTGTGCCTCTTCCCCACCCAGGGGTATGCTGGAGTCAGTTCAAACCAGCTTGTGTGAGCCAATTGTTAAATTTTCAGTAGGACTATTAACACTTCAGAAATGCTTGCTTTATTGCTCTGTTGATTATCTAGAATTAAGAAAATGATAAAGAAAAATCTTAATAATGAAGATTAAGTAAGTTGTACTTAACTTAAAAGTAAGTTGTGTAAACATTTTTTTGAGAGCTAGTTGTATAACATTTAGCAACACACCCTTGCCTATACCTCCCTATTAGAGCCTGTTCTCAAGAAGGGATCTGATGTCAGCTATCTTCACCTAGAGTATTTCAATACTTCAACAAGCAATGATTTCATTAATATAGCTATTCCCTTCACTGATATAGAACACAGTATTTCTCTGCCTTAGTGGCTTTTATGAAATTTGCTATAGTCAAAAATAATTATTGGCAATGAAAACTGCAGAGAACAAAAGAATGATTTGTCAATTATGAAAAGACATTTGATTTGATAGAGAAAAATAAAATCTTATATGCTGTCCTCCAACTAGGGGTCAATCATATATGTGCCAGTCAGTAGAAATGTAGTTAGGTGATGCAGTAGACAAAGCCTCGGGAACATCTGAGTTCAAATCCAGCCTCAGAGAATGACTAGTATAACCTTGAGCAAATCATTTCACCTGTTTGCCTCAGTTTCCTCACTGGTTAAATGGGCATAATAACGGCACCTCCCTCTCAAGGTTGTGAGGATCAAATGAGATATTTGTAAAGTACTTTGCTAATCTAGGTGGAACCATATAAATTAATTTATTATTAATCAACCAAGCAATAAGCATTTCTTATGTACCTAGTATATTCCAGGCACTGTACCAGACCCTGGAGACCTACAGACAAAAGTGAAAAGAAACTTACAGCCTACCTGGGGAAGACAACAGGCACTTATACAGGTTTGAAAAAATAAGATGCCAGGTAATTTTAGAGGTAGACTATTACTAGCTGGGGGTTGGGGGTGGGAAAAGGGGGAGAATCAGGAAAAGATTGGTGCAAAGATATTCCTGGAGTGATGAGTCTAAGAAGCAGTGAGGATGACATATTCCAGGAATAGGGGACAATCCATGCAAATACATGAAAAGAAGAGATGAAGGGCATTGCATGAGGAATGAGAAGAAGGCCAGGACCACATTTTCTTGGAAGAAGAGTAAATTGGGCCGTTAGGACCAGACTGAGAAGGGCTTTAAATGCCAGCGATATTTATACTTGATCCTAGGGGCAAATTAGAGCTATTAGATATTTGTTTTGATTTTTTTTATAAGGGAGTAACATGCTCTGACCCTTATTTTAAGAAAATCACTTGGCTGCTATGTGGAGGATGGATTGATATTGGGAGAGACCTGAAGCAGAGAGACCAATTAAGAGGCTATTTGAATAGTCAAAGTGATGGGTGATGAAGGCCTGAACAAGAGGGGGAAGAGGTGGACAACGTGAGTGCAGAGAGGAGGATTAGACCATAAGTTTCAGATGAATGGTCCCTTCTGCATCAATGGAGAAAGTTTCCACACCAATAAAATTACACAAATAAAGTTCCAGGCCAAGAAATAAAAAGATACTAAATCATAACTAACTCAGACCTGTTGAAGAATAAGGCAAAACTTCATTACAACATATTCAAGATTTGGCATTGTTCCCTTCTGTAAGAGCAAGCCTAATTAGCCCTGTGGAAAGCTATAGATAACAAGCTTCGTCTACTTAACTTCATGAATAATAAAAACAGGAGAAACTGTATACAAATATCAGGGATATATGTGCCAAGGCCTGAGCAAGAAACCCATTTAAAAGGGAACCTTGGAGCTTCAGCACATGTGGTCCATTTTGTTTTCTCCTTCTTAGCAGTGATTCCCAGCTTCTGCAGAACTGCAGCATCCTACTGTGCTTAGGTTTAATTTAATCTACTTCCTCCCCTTCCCAAAGGAACATTTTTTAAAATCATAAATTGATAATAGGAAAGTTTTTTTTTGTTCAGAGACCATTTTGGGAATATTGTGATGCGCCTTGAGAAAAATAGAGACAAATCCAAAGTATCCCAAACCCAAGACTGCAAATAATTACCTTAAATTATAATGTCACAGAGTTCAATGCAATTCATTTCAGCAAACAATTAGTAATTACCTACTGTCTGCAGAGCACTGTAGTAGACCAGTGGACGTATACAAAGTTGAGATAAGATTAGAGTCTATGTTCTCAAGGACATAGTAACATTGTAAGTACTTGGTGCAAAAAAAAATGCTTTGTGAGATCCAAGGTAGAAAAAGTCGTTACCCAATGGAGGAAACCAAGGAAACCTTCATGGAAAAGGTAGCATTTGAATTGGACTGTCAAAAATGAGTAGGAATTCAACAGTTGATAAGAAAAGATTTTAAAATTTCTGGCACAGAAAACAGCATGAGTTCAAGTATAGATAGGAAAGTGAAGGTATAACAATCCTTTTTGATGATAACAAAGAACTAGAAGCAAAGTGGGCACTCATTAGCTAGGGTTGAACAAACTCAACAGTAAAAATGGTGGAACATTACTGTGCAGCTAGAAATAATAAATGTGAGGAATTTAAAGAAACATAGGAAGACTTTGTTTAACTGACACAGAGTGAAGTAAGAACTGGGGAAGCCGTTTACACAGTGACTAAAAGGGCATTGGGGCAGCTAGGTGGTGCAGTGGATAGAGCAGTGCAGAAGGACCTGAGTTCAAATCTCACCTCAGACACTTGACACTCACTAGCTGTGTGACCTTGGGCAAGTCACTTAACCCCAATGGCCTCATCCTGGGTCATGCAGTCATCCTGATGAATATCTGGCCACTGGATTCAGATGGCTCTGGAGAAGTGAGGCTGGTGACCTGCACAGCCCTCCCTCACTCAAAACAAAGACAAGTACAAGTCATGTCATTATTTCTCTGATGGCATGATCTCCTTTGGCAACGAAGGACAAACACACATGCACACACACAAAAGGATATTAATGGAAAAAATTAAAATGAAGACAAACTATACATTACTATTGTTAAGTCTAGGTCCTTGAAAATAGGAAATATTTCTTTGTTTCTTAGCAGAGAGATGGAGGACTATAGGACCATGATGTTATATACATTATCAGATGGGTTACTGTTTTGCTTTACTGTTTTTCTTTATTACAAAGGAGAGTTTAGTTTGGAAGGAGAGGAAGAAGGGGCAGGATAGACCCAAAAATGTCTCTGATATAAAGGTAAAAGCCATAAATCTTATTTTTACAAAGAAAGAAGGGGATGAAGGAAGAAATTTATTTAGAAAACAGAGATAGTCCAGTTTGACTATCATAAAAAGGTAAGCAATATGAAATGACTAGAAAGGTTGGAGGGCACAAGATGGTGGAGGGCCTTTTACAACAGACAAAAGGATGAATGAAAAGTATCTATTTACACTTACTGTATACCAAGCACTAGGTTAAGTATTGAGGATTCAAATACAGAATCATTTACTTAGCGAAGTAAGAGTCCTTGCCTTCAAGATGTTTACATTCTAAGAGAAAGAGATAACACATAGAGGAATACAATGTCCAGGGAAAGATGTTTCAGTCTGATAAATCACAGAGATGATGAGTGAAGTAAACCGAGATGTTCTTTCTTGAAGCCATGATAGTACTGATTTGGTTGATTTGATAACCATTTCCAGAACAATAAGAGAAAAATGTAGGAGGAGGCGATGAGGCAAGAGGAAGAAGATGCCAAGAGGCAGGACAGATGTCAAGAAGATCGAGTGGACAGCTGGATTGTATGTAAAATATGGTCTAATAGGTCATGATCAGGACAGCTCCAGCCCAGGACAAGACCTCCAAGGCTGAATAGAGTAGTCCTCCAGGGCAAGCTCTCTGGAGGTCTGTGGGTTCAAAGTATGCAGTAGCAGGGATATGGAAAGAAGATGTCCGGGGTAGACAGGAAATTAGAATATAAAGTATCTCAAAAGGTATTTGAACTTTATCTCCAAGGCAATAGGGAGATTGTGAGTGGCATGTATATAATAATAATTCACATTTTTTAAGATGTGCAAAGTACTTTCCTCACATCAACCCTGTCATATAGATCCCATGACTATACTTATGCCAGTTTTCCTGATGAAGAAACTGATTCTTATAAAAATTAAGTCACCTGTCATAGTCACATCACTAGTAAATGTCAGAGCTTGAATTCAAACCCAGGTCTCCTGACTACAAGTGCCGTGTTCTTTCCATTAAACCTCATTACCTCTGCTTTAGTCTGACAGAGATATGAAGGATGCTTTGAAAAAGAGAGGAGAAACACAATGGAGAGACTTACTAAGAAGCTGCTGCAAGAGTGCAGGTGGGTGTTAATCAAGGCCCAATGAGAAACAGCAATTGAAAGAGAGAGGAAGAGAGATCTTACAGAGACAGAATTGACAGGACTGGATGTGAAAGCTGAGGCAGAGAGAAGGCTCAAGGACAGTGATAATAACCCACATTTATATTGTCCTTTAAAGTTTACAAAATATTATGGTCACAATAACCTTGTGAGGTAAGCAGCATCAAGAGTATTGTTGTATTTTATCAGTAAGGAAATCAAGATTCAGAGAAGTTAAGGGATTTGCCTGAGCCCACAAACTAGTGTCAGAATAAGGACTTGAAAGCAGGTTTCTTGTTTCCTGGTCTAGTACTGTTTTCATGAGACCACACTGCCTGTCAAAGATAATACCAAGGCTTCCAATCCTGGAGGCCGAAGTGAACAGTAGGGAAAGTCATCAAGTCAAGAGGAGGAACAGGCTTGGCATATGTAAAAACAATAAAGAAAGACACCCCGAGTTGTGAATGCCAGCTCAGAACAATAGAAAGTCCAGTATAGAACTTGAAATCTGAAATCCTTTCAGCCTACAAGCTGCCCACCCTAGCTCATGAGGATGGAGAAATAAAACCATCTGCTACAAAAGCATCAAAGAAACCTCTTTTTTTCTAAAGGGTCAAACCAAATCAAAGAAGATATTTCATCTTTAAGACACTGAATGATATTGATGCACATTTTTTATTCTACAGGACGTGCTCAGAAGAGGGTGGGACCAGTTTCGGTGTCAAATAAATCAATGGAAATGATAAATGAAAAGCAAGAGATGAAAAATGATGTAATGCAAAGCTATTTAACTCTGCCAGATGCTCCCATAGCAAACAATGCTGAGCACAAAGCAAATTAAATCTATGACTCTTTATCTTCTCAATAGTTTCCGTAACAAGCTATTTGGTGTGGCAGCAAGATCAGTCCCTAGTTCTTGACAGTTTTATAGTTCCTGGTCAAAATTTCCAACCACATTTTGGTCAGGGCTGACTTTAGATTTTCACATAAGCAGTTTCCACTTGCACATACATAGTTTCATCCTTTAGGGTGTGCCAATAAACCAGGTTACATTAGTCCACAGACAAAGATAAACTGATCAAAATAAAATGGGAATCGTGGATTCTACCCTATGGAGAACAAAAAGATCCATTATTTTCTATTTTTACTTCTTTTCATTATTACTTCCATTTTTTTTACTCCATTACTACTTCTTTCAATTACCACAGAAAAGTATGTCAATTACCAATACATCTTCTGATTTATAAGCTGAACATGCAGGAAAGAACACAGTGAGCATAAGGGCAGCATGGAGTATTGGAAACACAGTTGGATTTCAAATCAAGGAAAACATAGCTTTGAATGTTCCCTTCTCGGGGCAAGTCACTTAAGCATTTTTCAACTCATTTTACTCATCTCTAAAATAATGATGAGGTCCACCTCACAGGATTATTTTAAGGATATAACATAATTCCTTATAATTACAGTTATCAAAGAGTGGAATGGGCTGCCTTGAGACGTGGGTTTCCCTTTACTACAAATATATTCAAATAAAGACTGTGTACTTGCTGAATCTCTTTATCTGTGAACACATTCAACATCCCTAGTAGGACATTCTACTTGGATGGCAGTAACCATCCCTTTGGGTTTTGTATCCCTAGCATCTAGCAAAATATTGGCATGTAAGTATTTTTATAATGAATAGCTGTTGATTAATTGTTCACTATTTGTAGGGTGTTCTGTAGTGGAAGCTCTTTGGTACATGTTAAATTAGAAAGCTACTTCTAACTGAAATGTTGTGGTTCTGTGAAGTACTATAGAAACGCCAGCTGTTACTCCTTCAGTTCCTGTATTTCAGATGCTCACTTTTCCTTCCTCCTTAAATCAGAGGAGGATATGACAGAGTGATTGATTGTATATTCTAAGTAAGGTATTGTAAATGTTACCTTAGCTTGTAATATCTAATTTTAAGGTGAAGGACTTTGTTTTTCTGTTAGAAACTTTGAGCATCCATCAAAATGGAGGAAAATATTCAGAAAGGACAAAGATAAAGAA
This sequence comes from Potorous gilbertii, assembly GCA_028658325.1. Lineage (NCBI taxonomy): Eukaryota > Metazoa > Chordata > Mammalia > Diprotodontia > Potoroidae > Potorous > Potorous gilbertii. The sequence goes on along the minus strand of CM053769.1, from coordinate 171,254,479 downwards.
TTGTCTCCACACTTGGCATGTGCAATTATAACAAGTGTTTAAAATATTCTGAATGACAAGAATATAACAAAAAGATTTGGGAAGAAACCTATATAACCCATATGTCCCTATTGACCAACTTGCCATATGGACTTCTGCAAGGTTTTAGCACTTAGAGATAAAAAGTTACATGTGCACATACAAGAAGGAAGAAAAAAGGAAGTATTAAGAGTAACTTAAGTCATGCCAGGCACTGTGCTAAGCACTTTACAATTACTATTTCATTTAATTCTCACAATACCCTGGGAGGTACCACGGTTATTTTCCCTATTTTATAGTTGAGGAAACTCAGAGACAGATAGAGGTCCGGCATCACACAATATAATGTGTAAGGTCAAATTAGACCTCAGTCTCCTTGCTAAACACTATCTAACTAGATGTCCATTTTGTCTAGTAGTTTTGTCAGATAGTGAATTTTTTTCCCCAGAAACTGGGATCTTTGGGTTTATCAAACATTTTGCTACTCTGCTTCTCTTTGTGACGTAGTGATCAACCTTTCTTTTAAACTAGTACTAAAATGTTTTATTAGTGGTTTGTAGTACAGTTTGAGATCTGATACTGACAGAACTCTCCTCACTTTTTTTCATTATTTCCCTTTTGTTCTTCCATGTGAATTTTGTTATTATTTTTTCTAGAGCTATCAAATATTCTTTTGGAATTTTAGTAAAATATTAAATAAGCAAATTAATTTTGGTAGTGTTGTCATTTTTGTTGTGTTGACGCAACCTAACCATAAGAAATTAATGTTTTTTATTTTGTTTTTAGGTCTTTATTTCTGTACAGTGTTTTACGGTTAGATTTACATAGTCCCTGGGTGAATATTGGAAGATACACTCTTGAGTATTTCATAGCTTGTGTAGTTATATTGAATGGACTATCTCTTTCTAGCTCTTTTGACTAACTTACATATAGGAATGCTAATGATTTATGAGGATTTATATCTTTTAACTTGGCTGAACTTATTATTTTGATTAGTTTTTAGTTGACTCTTTAGGGTTCTCTAAGTGCATCATCATATCATCTGCAGCCTTCTTACTATATCATGCTGCCTATTGGCATAAAAAATTATTCCTATATAATATAAATAGTATGTTTAACCATAATTTTTAAAAACATTACACACAATTATCCCTGGAAAGGAAAAACTAGTGGATTACAATTTACACACGTTATAGGCTCAGTGAGTCCTATATTGGTATGAGGATATCTGAACTTTCCCACTTCTAGCAATGAAAAAGAGGAAAAAAAGAGAACTTTTTTCACATGAAAGTAGAGCAAAGTTCTTATTTCTCTGCTCAGCCAAAAAGAAAGGAGAAAAAGTAAAAAGCTTTTACCTTGTAGCCAAACAGAAAAAGACAGAGCAAGAAAGGGCAAGAATAAACATTTCAGAAGCCCTGGTTCTAAACTATCTACTATTTCCAATAAAACTAGGTCATATGCTTCTAGTCATCTAAATCCAAGCTAATTTCTCAACTACTCCCTCAAAAAGTTACAAAACCTAGCACTACATTGTTCTCAGCTCAGAATTTTCTGGGACCCTGCTTCCTTACTCCAGGCATTTTCTGCTCTACCACTAATTTCTTCCTCCTCAATTTTCCACCTTGCTCTGAAAACCCAAATCAATATCTTAATCATCTGTAATAAATCAACATTGCCATTGTTTTTGGAGAAAATATGTCATGCTCCTGTGGCTTCCCAAAATAAAATTCTTTTCTCTGGCCCCCACTTTTTTATATGTCGCCTCTCCCTATAAGAATATAAGCTCCTTGAGGGTAGGGACTGTCATTGTTTTTGTATTTGTATTTTGAACACTTAGCACATAATAAATGCTTAATAAATATTTTTAATCCATTCATTCATGCATTGGAAGTTCTACCAGCTTCTAAGTAGAAAATTTTAGAACAAGGGTATATGGTATCATCAGTATAAGTAGCATTTATTCAATTTCTATATGTGTCTACATGTATATGTATATGTTAAAGCTTAAAACAGCACGAAGACTTTTGGGACACCTTGTACAGGGTTTTTAAAGTTTGCAAAGCATTTTACAAATATTATCTCATTTTATCCTCACAACAATTCTGGGACAGAGGGGGAAAAAAAAGAAAAAAAGCAAACTTCCTTAATCCTGGCTATATAATAATTTCTCAGGGATGACATAACTAGATCAAGGAGGTCAATCCTATGTTCATTATAGAAAGTCATCATGTACATTCCATGACCTTTTCAAGAATCATAGTTATATTGGAAAGAGCTAGATGGAAGATAGATGGGCTCTTTCACGACCTTATTTATATAACTATAGGGTGCTAACTAGTATCATCAAGGAAAGTGGGGAGCTGTCGGTGCCTCATCACATGCCTGAGGAAAACCTAAGTGGTAAACTGAAAAGGATCTTTCCCCACCCAACATTTTATAGTCACTAAGTCATTTTGACTATTAGAAATCTCAAATTAATTACAAAAGACTTACGAAGGAAGATGCTTTCTGCATCCAGAGAAAGAACTAATAAATAGAAGTCTGTATAGAATTATTTCAAACACAGACACACACACACATATATACACACTGTGTCTGATGGTAGCCATATTAGGAAGAAGGGAAGAAAAAAGGAAAATCAGAAAGTTACATGATAACTATTATATATTTAAAACAAATAGTAAACATCATAAATTTGCAATTTCATGAGCAATCATCTTTTTTTCATTCAATCTCATTATGGAAATGCTTGTATTATTTCATAAATTAAAATTTTTTAAAGTATTTCAGGCATGGAGGTGAGATGTGGAATATCGTACTTGGGGAAAAGCAAGTAGGCTACTAGGAGAGATGGGGGAAGGGAAGGGAAAATGCCTATTATTTGCCAGGCACTGTCCTAACCATTACTATTTATAAACATTACTTCATTGACTCTCACCATAACCCTTTGAGGTGGTTACTATTGAAGAAACTAGGCAAACAGAGGTTAATGACTCAGCTCAAGTCATAGCCTAATGTGTCTGTCATCTGATTTGAGCTCAGGTCCTCCTTCCTCCAAGGCCAGCGTTCTATCCAGTGCTCTGCCAAGCTGCCTCCAGCTGCCTGGAATATAGATTGCATGAGAAGGAGTAATATCAAATAATGAGAGTCCAAGTATAAGACTGTGAAGGGCTTTAAATGCTCAGCAGATAGGTTCTATTTTATCCCAAAGCCAAGAGGGAGCCCCTGAAGTTTGAAGCCACCTGAAGGAAGGTGATATAGTCAGACCTATGTTTAGGAATATCTACGGAGCATCTGCTTGGACGACACACTAGAGAGAGGATGGAAGGAATGAGTCTGATTCATGGATTACTGAAATAATCCAGGTGAGAGTGCTCTAGAGCATCGACCATATAAATGGAGAAAAGGGCCCAGATATGAGAAGTACTCTGGCAGTAAATGGGCATAGAGGAGTGTCTGACTCATAGAAGGCATTTAATAAATACTTACTGAATGCTTGATAGAATTGATCATTTAACACTTACACTCTAGCCCCATTCTTTCAGGACTAGCCTGCCTCATTGCCCCTCAGTGTTGCAGGACACTCTGAAGGGTGTAATGGGGTGTTCCTCCCTATTGCCATTGACTCAAACCCTAATACCTGTTTCCCCCATTTGTTAGGAACCTGTGACTAGCTCCCCAACTCCATTTTACCACTTAACATTGGTTGGTTGTTACAAAGAGATATTTACTTCAAAGGTATAGCAAAAACAAACATACAAACATTCCCTACCACACCTTGGAGGCATAATCTCTCCAATACCATCTCAGTTCTTATATAGTATTGATCTCACAAAGTTCGTTTGCAAAAGTGGCATGGTAGTCATCCTTTGGGCTGGGGTCCTAAAATTTACTCTCAAAGGTCATACCTTGCTGTCTTTGAGCATCAATATTGGGTTGACTGTAACATCAAATCTACATTTATTACTCCCAGATTCCTATAACTCTGTACTCCCAACATAGATTGGAAACTCCACTCCCTGCCCCAGATGCAATGAGCGAGGAATCACCTTGCTCCACCAGATGCCTTTTTGAATGTCTCCAAAGCAAATCTTACAGCTTTCCTTTCATCACATTGAAATCACTTATACTGAAACCAGTTACAGAAGGTCCACACATGTTTCAGTCTCTCTAAGGCACTTCACTTACACATCATCACAATTCTCTTAGAAGTAGTTCTCTATCATCTTCCAGATAGAGAAACATCATCTCAGGTGGTCTGGATCTGTGCCAGACCCTCATTACAATAAGATTTGGCAATTGATCAGATACAGAGATGAGCAAGGGAACGAGTAAAAGTGAAGAATAAAAGATGACTCTGAAGTTGTAAACTTGTGTGATTAGAAGGCTGGTGGTACCTTGTCAGAAAGAAGAGGAGTTATGGGAGGATGGGTTTAGGGGAAAAGATAATGAATTTGATATATTTATGGCAGGGATGTCTACCTAGAGACTGGTGAATCAGATCTGGACCTCAAATTCCACTACAACTAGAGACTCAATAGATAGCATGCTGGGCCATGAGTCTGAAGACGAGTTCAAATTCAACCTTAGACAATATCTGTGTGACCCTAGGCAAGTCACATAACCTTTCTGCCTCAGTTTCCTCATGTAAAATTGGGATAATAAGAATATCTACCTCCCAGGGTTGTTGTAAGGCTCAAATGAGATAATATTTGTAAGATGATTTGTACAGTGCCTGGTACATAATTAGAAATCTTCTCTAAATACACACAGTACCCTCTTACCTACTTGCCCTTCAATTACACTTACCTTTCTGTACCATTTGTTCAGCACACATATCACATCCTGCCTTGAATAGCTGTCTTGGATTGTCATTTATCTTGTGTTTATCCTGTCTCTCATCTAGGTTACCTACTAGACATTTCTACCTAGAGGTCTTACTAGTATATCAAACTCAAAGCTTCCAATTTTGAACTCAACTGTCCCCTCCAAAAAAACCCTGCTCTTCCTCTATTTCTTTTTAACAATCCCACTATTATCCTAGTTATCAAGGCTTAAAAATCATGGTGCTCACTGACTACTCCACCTCCTATGCCCCCAACATCCAATTAGATGCCAAGCCCTAGATTGGTGAAAAGAAACTCAGGTTGATAACTCTCTGTCCTTCCTTATCCACCAGTCTATTGAAACCAACAACAATGAAATCATTCTATACGGAGCCACTTGATTCTCACTAGATCTGGAGGAAACTACCTTTTCTTGAGTTGAGTTGACCTCATTCATCCGGAAAACATGATGTAGCCAGCAGCTGGTCAATTACATTTATCTTGTAGCTGTTTTTTTTTTCCTCAAATGTAAACATCTTTAAAAACATTTGCATTGGTGTAATTGCCAATCTCATTTACCAACACACAATGCTCATATTAGATTTAATGAACCTATTTTGTTTTATGGGTGCTACAGAAGACTTGGCAAAGGAAGAGATTGAATGGAAAACATGAACAAACTTGCTACATACTAGTTTCAAGGGAGGGTCTTACAATCCCCTTCCAATTCTAAATGTTTATGATTCAAAATCTAGCCAAACCAGAGGCACACAACTTTAATAGGAGAGGGAAAATTCTTGCTTTTATCTGATTTGCACAGATCTTAAATAGTCAAAGTAATTTCTAATTTTAAATGTCTATGATTCAAATTCTAGTCAAACCAGAGGGATAATAGGAGAGGGAAAATGCTTGCTTTTCTCTGATTTGCATAAATCTCAAATAGAGATTTCAGTGAAATATAGAAGATCCCAGAAGATCATCACTGCCTACTCAGCAGTATTTAAAAAGAATTGTGCTCTTATCTGCCACACATGAGGGACCCCCAAAATCTCCCATGGTAGGAACCATTGTGTCTTTCTTTTCCAAGCAACAAAGAGCTAGAGCTTTCAAGAGGACTTGGTTCACCAAACATTGACAAATAATTTACTCAATACCTATTATAGCACAATACACATAATAGGTGCTTTAAATGTTTTAAATATGAGCAATATTAAGGAACACCATTATCACTGTTACCAGATAATTTAGTAACTTTCTTTATATGAAGGAACTATGGTAATTAGAACAAAGCTTTATAAGGGTCAGGTCTTCTAGCAACTCCAGTTGAGGTTGTAGTGAGGTCAGCCTGGTATGAACTAAATTCAGTATTAACTGAGTTGCTGCTAGGGCTTGGCTCCATCTCTCAAGCTGGAAACTTCTGTACTGGAACCCTTCCTCCACTAGACTAATTTAGCACTTGACTAGATACCTCTGAACTGATTTGTTGTTTTTACGTGTATAAAAGCAGACACCCCGATATACACAGGATGACCTGCTATCACAGGTTCTTTGTTCTGCTTTTCTAAAAGGAAAGCAACTTTTGAGGGATCAACAATCACTTTAATCAAGCACAAATATATTAGCCACTTAGTTTAGGGGAAAAAGTCAGCACCCTGACCTTCAGAGGAAATACAGAGAAATAAAGATGAACATACAGGGCTTCCAGCTGCCTGACCATAAGCAATACATACATCATAGATCAACAGACAGATAACTGTCTGACCATATGGACATAGCTACCAGAGAGAGAACCAGTATCTGCGTTTTCAAAGTTGAGGGACTCCTGGCCCAGAGTCTCCAACCAAATGCTTCCAATGAGAAAGAACCAAAATAAGACCTCACCTCAGAACATTGCTACATTTTTCAGAGCCAAAGGGCATCACAATCCTTGAGAACCAGGGCATTCAAAATAAGGGTCCCTTAATGGATGGGGAAGATCTTTCATCTCATTAGCATTTACAATGTGGAAGCTCAAAAAGTCAGTCAGTTAGCCAAGAAGCTAATTATTAAGCACTTACTTTATGTCAGGCATTGTTCCAAGCACTGGACATACAAATAAAAGCAAAAGAAAGATAGTCCCTGACCTCAAGGAACATACAATCTAACAGAGAGACAACACATAAAAAGGAAACTGAATAGCATTTAAAGATTTGTATATAATTCTTTTTTTTTTTGCTTTGTATATTTAAATAGTCATTTTCTATGGATTCAGATCAGAACAAATCTTTTTTTTAAGTATTGTAAAAGAATTGGTCTTTTTTATAGATTTACTCAATTTACAGTGATAAGAGTTCTATATTTTATTAATCCAATTTTTCTTTTACAATTTTACAAGTCCTTGCCATGTTCTTAGAAAAACATGTTATTGCCCTCTTTTATGTTTCAGTCTTTAAATATACATTAGTGTGTTTTTTTAAAAACTTGCAAATTAAATAACAGAACAACATATCACTTTAAAGTGCAACCCATGTTTTTAAATACTTTTTTAATGATAACAGGATAGCTATTTTTTAAATTATAAATAAAAATGAAAGCCTCAGATCATAATTTTAGAACTGGAAAGGACCTTAGAGGTCATGAAATTCCACTCCTTTATGTTACAGATGAGGAAACCAAGGCACAGAAGTCAAATTAATTGTCCAGCATCACGTAGGTATTATCTCTTAGACAAGATTTGAACTCAAATATTCCTGACACCAAATCTAGAACTCTATTCACTAAGCCACCCAGATGCATGGTATCGTCAGAGGATTAGATAACATAGTAGTCATGCTTGATTTGTTCTACAAAGACCTAAGTCACAGCATCTAAGGAAGTGGTATATCATAAAAACAGAAACTGCCTATACAAGAGGTGTATTTTGTCCAACACTACAATTATGAAAGAGTGTTTTTGCATTCCCAGCATCTTAAAAAAAAAGAAGAGGGCAGGGGAGGAGAGCTCTAACTAGTACTGGACAACCAAAGCTTTGCCTCCAGACACTGACATGCAGGGAACAGACTTACTGCCCAAAGTAATTACCTGCCACTCTCAGTTATTCACCTGGTCCTCATCTGCCATACCCTAGGTCCTGTTGCTGTGGCACCCCTCTCTAGTCCAATACAGTAGACATTTATTAAATACTTTAAAATGTCAATTTTTTTAAGCATTTAGCACAATTAGCACATAATAGGCACTTCATAAATGCTTATCCCCTTCCTTTTAAGTAATATGTGCTATTTATTATGTACTAGGAACTGGGGAAACAAAAAGAAAATGAAGAATAGCCTCTGTTTTACATTCTATAAAGGATATATAACATCTAAAGAGAGAAGTGTATCTATGATTATTTGAGAGGAAGGAAAGAACACTAATATCTAAGCATATAGGATTTAAAGGAAGGTAGGAATAAAGGAAGGGCTGGCAGAAGTAGGAGAAAGTGCATTCCAAGCTCAGGAGACAATTACATGTGTGTGTGTGAACACCCTGTATGTAACCTAGCATTTCACAAGAATGAAGGAAACAACCATTTATCAAATCTACCCTGGCATATGGGTGCCATAATTTTCCCCATTTTACAATTGAGGAAATTGAGGCAGAAAGAAGTTAACCTGCCCAGTGTCACACAGGTAGTAAGTTTCTGAAGCTAGATTTAAATTCAAGTCTTCTGACTCCAGACCAAGCATTTCATCTACTATACCACTTAGCTGCCAGGGAGTGTTTTGTCTGTTTACCTCTGTATTCTAAATATTTAGCACAATGCCCTTACACATTGAGTTCAACTGGATTGAAAACTGAGGGACACACAAATTGGGGCCATATAAATTGGTAGTAGGAGACAGGAGGCAAAAGGACCAAGATAGGAGTTGTTGACCATAGAGAAATGGGGTGGAATGGGGAACAAGGAAAGAGATAGATGGATGGATGGATGGATGATAGATAGATAGATAGAAAGATTGATTGATTTTTTTTTAAAAGGTAGCAAATTTTGGCTGCTAGGCAGAACAGTGGATAGAGCTCTGGACCTGGAGTCAGGAAGACCTAAGTTCAAATATGACCTTAGACATTTACTAGCTAGATCACCCTGTTCGAGTCAGCCCTCAATTTGCCTGTTTCCTCATCTGTAAAATGGGGTGAAGAATGAAATGGCAAATCACTCTAGTACTTTTGCCAAAAAACCCCAAATGGGGTCAGGAAGAGTCAAACACTATGACAAAACAACAATAATAAAGAAGAGTTTGCTTTGCTTGACTTTGCATATTTGTCACAAGGAATCTTTTTCTTTTCCAATGGGGTGGGGAAATGGTGGAAGGTAGAGAAAACAAATTTCTGTTCACTAAAAAATATATAATTTAATTTTTAAAATTTTAGAGCACAATTACTAGACTATGATTTTTTAAACCCTCTTAGCTCAGTCCCTATATCCATGTATCTATTTTAGCACTTCAAGGATTTGGTTGGTTTAGTTTTCTCTAAGCCCTTCCCCTCCAACATGGCACTCCCCCAAACTCCTAAGAATAGTTTATTGAATGGCTGCACTAGTAAATATTTTATCCGTTTACTTAATTATTCACTATCTATCTTTTGATCACCTTCCAAGTTTTGTTCAAATTCTTATAATTCATTGGTGGAAATTACGTTTCAATTTGGCACATCCTATCTAATTTGGAGGCATAGTTACTTTCCATTGAATTATAATAAAAGATTCCAGTGACCACAGATTGCAACTTGGAAAAATGCAAAGTCTTCAGGTGAACCTGTTCCCACAAGTACAGCCTGAAGAAAAGAAAAAAAAAAGAATATTGCTGAAGTAGCTCTTATCAAAAAAGACCTAATTGTTAAATTAATGCAATTCAACAAGTACTGAGTTGCTTTATTTATAAGCAGGAAAAAAGAAAAGGACTCTGTTCTCAATCCAACAGCTGGATTTTCTCTAATTTCCCAGAAAGGCAACCAAAAAGTCATTTAAAGGAAAAGGAGCAAAATGAAGTTCATCAATCAACAAATATTTATGGATTGTTCAGAGTATGTGTAAGATACTATACTTAAACTATAGGCTCATGGATCTGGGGCAAGAAGGGCTCTCAGAGGCCAGCTAGTACAACCTTGTCATTTTACAGAGAATTAAACTGTAGTCCCAAGGTGATAACTTGTCCAAGATCACAAAGATTCAGAAGTGAGATTTGAACCTAAATTCTCCAAATCTAGTGTACTGTGTAAGATACAAAGAAGTGAAAGTTATAGCCATGTTCTGAAAAAAAAAACTTATAAATTAGTTGTAGAGCCAAGATATAGACATTGTTGAATGCAGCTGATCAAGGGCTGACTGCTACTGACCTTACTGACCAGGAGCTGACTGAAGCTGACCTTGTCCTCACTCCCAAACCCATGAATTGCCTAAGGCTGACCAGATGTTACCACCCCCCCAGACTCTGCCTATTTTGTAAGAATTCAATTCTCCCCTCCCAAAATTCCCAAGTTTTCTCTATGGACTTTTGGTTGTTTTGGAAAACAACTTACCTTGAAAAAGTCTAGTATGTCCCAACACCCTACCACATGCATCTGAGTTGTCCCAAGATTTGTACCCATCTCCCTCCACCCTGGTACTCCATAAGAATCTCTCCCCTGTCCTCCTCCTAGGGTACTCGAGTACTTTGGTGCTTTCAGTCGGACCCAATTACAACCCCCCAAATACATTCCCTTTCTTTCAGGTTGACAACATGTAAAAAAATAACATAAAACATTTAGATTTATTATGTTAAAATACCACATTACTATAATATTAAAATATACCATTTGCATACATACAACACAACACAAAAATAAACATGTTCATGTGACACATGAAACATGATGTGTAATAAATAATCTTTTTATGTGATGTGTGAAATGTAATGTTTGACCTATAACTCAATTGACAAAAGAGGTTCAAAAAGCCAAAGAGGAGAAGAATGCTTTAAAAAGCAGAATTAGCCAAATGGAAAAGGAGGTTCAAAAGCTCATTGAAGAAAATAGTTCTTTAAAAATTAGAATGGAGCAGATGGAAGTTAATGACTTTATGAGAAACCAAGAAATCACAAAACAAAACCAAAAGAATGAAGGAGGAGGGGAAGGATGTGAGCCAAGTGTTCAGAGTTAAACGCATACTGGAACATCTGTGCTGGGGAATCTAGAATAACAAGCCAAGAGGGACTGAATTTCATGATGTGCATGTTATCTAGCTATATGACTTTGGGCAAGTCATTTCAGTGCCCCCAGTTACCTCATTTCCAAGATCAAAGGGTTGGACTAGATAATCTCCAAATTTTCTTCCAATTTCATCTATCTTTAAGGTCCCCTTCCAGCTATGATTCCATGAACCACCACACCCAAGTGCATCTCTTCATAGAGTCATGGCATCTCATGGCTGGAATGGCCCTGGAGAGGTCATGTAATCCTCCACTACCACCACCACCCTTGATACCCCACACCCACACCCACACATTCAAACAATTCCGTTTTCCTTCAGAGCCTCCAGAGCCATTTGTTCTATGAACTGAACAGTATTAGGCAAGCCTTGGGGGGGAGCTTCATTAAAGTTCTGTGATGACAGTTGAAAAGGAATGTTCATTTTCTCCCCAAAGGGCTGAAGAAGTAAGAAGAGATGGTAGGGAGATGGGGGTGGGGGGAGAAACAAATTGGTTAGTGGATGAGACAGGGAAAGGAGCAAGAAAGAGGAAAAAGAAGGGAATAAAGATGAAGGAGGTAAAGCCCAGGAAAGGAATCAAAAGGAACTTGGGACAGATAAAACCAAAGAATTGAAAAAATGAGATTTGGGTTTTAATTTGTTTTGACCTTTTTTTTTTTACAAAGGTAATGAAAGCTTACAACATAAAAGAAACATTACAATATTCTGTACCCTGGAAATATGGGAATTTCTGAATCAAGAAGAGAAAGGTAAAGGACTGAAAAAAAAAGGAAATAACAGTCAGGCTAAAATGTCTCAAGTCTACCTTATATTTGTTTTTCAAGAGATTAAATTGAGTAGCTAACAGGAACACTCTGAAAAGCTTTAAGTTTCCTTCCATGCTCCCACGGCTCCATATTACTTCTATACAGTGTTCTTGGCTTGTCAATTTGCACTTTCACAGATGAGGTTTGAGGAGAGATATATGATGAGTACATGGAGGCTCCTTACATCGGAAAGACTCCAATCCAGTGTAGCTCTGGGCTTGCTTTACTGGCATTTTGGGAACGCCTTTGCTCTCTCTTCACTTAGGGGCAATATGCTATAGGAACTTTGAGCAGTACTTTATTTATTAATGGGCCCTCTATACAAAGGTAGATTTCTCCCCCTACTTCCAGATCTTGGAAGGTGGGTTAACTCTTCCAAATGAATGGATATCCCAAATAATAAATGAAGCACCAAGAGGTCAAGAAAATTTGTGACCAACATACTGAGTGACCCTACTGTGTGGTAAGTACAGGGGAAAGAGTAGTGGTTTGGGAATTAGAGGATGTGAGTCCCAATTCATCTCCCATGATCACTACCTCTGTGACCTCAGGTAAGTCTTCCTTACCCTTACTTACCCTCTCTGTAGCCCAGGAAAGGGGGGTGGCTAGACTAGATGTCCCCTAGGGTCCCCTTCCAGCCCTAGATGCATGATCCTATGAATTGTTCCCTAGGATACATGCCTTGCTCCAATATCTGTTTTAGAAGTGAAGCATTGATGAGGGACCTCTGCGAGATCCAGTCCCAACTTGAGATGATGAGTCCAAGACCCAGAAAGTACTCCTTCCTCTAGTGGGGAAAAAAGTAACATCAGCAGGGAATAACTTCAGAGGAAATAAAATGTTTTTTAACAGAAAAAAAAAGTCAAGGAGGAGGCATAGTAACTCCCTCTCGGCCCAAAGCTGACTCCCTGGGAGGGGCTCCCCAGAGCAGCCTTTGAGTCTGTTGACTTGTTTTTTTAAGCAGCTAATGTAACTTGCAGTTACAGTGGTTTGTTTTGTTGTTGTAACATGGTCTCCATAGATGTGCATTGAAATGGTGCCCAGCTGCACTGAAGCCAGTAACCATGCAATCGAGAGGTTGTGCAAGCACGGCAGATTACAAGGATCCAAGGTATCCAGTGCGTGCCTTCCTGGGCCCTTCCTCTTACCTCTGAAGTTCGCCTGTCCAGCCCCTGCCACAGAGTCCTGCTACAGGTCTCAGGAGCAAAGATTCTTAGACAGCTGGCTAGGTAAAGAAATAAGACAATAAAACCAGAGATCCACTTACAAGAGTGTGTGCTGGGGAGAGAACTATCTGTAGTAAACTGGACCAGACAGATAAAGTTGTGAAGGTGAAATTGCACTTTAGGGCCTTTCTTCTCCCCTTTCTGTGCTCTTTTCCTTCCCTCAGCAGGAGGCAACTGTACTGATGTGCTCCCCCACCCAGCTTCTCAATCAAACAGGCTTCCACTAAAGGAACAGGGAGAAATTCATTCACAGCAAGAGATACAATGACTGATGAGAGACATGGTATTCCAATTCATCTTTACTGAGGGCAAAGCCAGTTTTTTGGCATAAACCAAAGGAATAAAACCATTTGTGAAACCAAAGGCTTCTAAATAACTTTAATTTGTCATTCTCAGTAACAATATGTTTTGGTGTCCAGATTTTTAAAATGAGACCCAAAGATTCTAGATGAATTTTAACCTCCACTGAGATTCAGTGTTCAATAAGGGGTAAGTACAACTATAAAAACTAGAGTCCAATCTCTTGGTTCTCAAACAAAATATTCTCAGCTGCTATGTATCCATTTAGAGCCAATTCTAGAAGATAGTCAATAACATTTATTAAGTGCCTACTATGTGCCAGGCATTATGCTAAGTGCTGGGAATACAAAGAAAGACAAAAGGCTTTCCCTGCTCTCAAGGAGCTCACAGCCTAAGGACTGGACATACAGCCTTGACTAGGTTACCGAATGGGGCATACAGAAAAGGAAGAGGGGGAAAAAAGAGGAAAAGCAAAAGCAAAAAAAAAAAGTGAAAATAAAGTAAATATGTGAGACTTCATATGAAAGAGATCAGGGGTTTTCAAGGCTGATATGGAAGCCTGAAAGGCTATCCTGGTTGTAAGCTGCTTTAAGAAACATATAGTGTAAAGTAGATCTACACAACTTGTAAAGTTCTTCAGGTCGCAGAGATAGACTGGCGATGGTTGGCTGCCTACAAGCCACCCATGTTATACTGGCCTGGGAATCTTCAGTATTGAACTTGCTTGTGGGTGTCCAACACACTGTGACTCAGGATGGAGAGGTGACTTGAAACAATACCACTGAAGGCTCAAGAAATTGAGGATGTTTAGCTTGGAAAAGACTTAGAGGGAACATGATATTTGTCTTCAGTTATGTGAAAGCCTCTCATGTGGAAGAGGGAACAGATAATCTATTGAATCTTAGAAATCAGAATGAGAAGCATTCTGCATTGCAGAGAAGCAGATTTTAGGTTCAGTATAAGGGAAACTATCCTGACACTTTAAATTGTCCAAAGTGAAATGGATAGCCACAGGAGGGTTCCCCATCACTGGACAACCCCATGTCTGGATTATTCTATGGTTTTTGAGGGGTCTAGATTATTTATTTATGAGGCTTCCAATTTCATTTTGCAAATGAAACTGCTGTATTCAAAGTTATAAATGATTTCTTAATTGCAAAATCTAATGGTTTCTTCTTAGTTTTCATCCTTGACCTCTTTGTAGCATTTGACACTGTTGACCACTTTTTCCTCCTGGATATTCTCTTTGGGTTTTCATGACTGTATTCTCTCTTGGTTCTCCTTATACCTGTCTGAACACGCCTCAGTTTCTTTTGCCAGTTTTTCATCCATGTGTCCTACTCTGCCACTGTGGGTGCTCCCCTAGACTTTGTTAAGGTCCTTTCCACTTTTAACTTTATTCTATCTTCCTGCCATTGCAATCACTCTACATTCTACTCCTCCTTATGGATTACATATTTCCACCTGTTTGCTTTTCCCTCACACAACACTCCACCTTCTGTCTCCATGTCTTTGTACTGGATGTTCCCTTTATCTGGAATTCTCTCCCTCCAAAACTTAGACTGTAAGAATTCATGGGTTCCTTTAAGACTCAGCTCAAGCCTGACTTCCTCCCAGAAGCCTTTCCCTACCCCTTTTCCTGCTAGTGCCCAACCCTCTTAAGGTTACTTTCCATCTTCTCTGTTTTTGTCTTACATGTTTTAATTTCTATATATTGTCTCCCTATTGGAATGTAAGTTTCTTGGGAGCAATGCTGTTTTTGTCTTTTTTTTTGTATTCTCAATGCTTAGCACAGTGCCTGACACAAAATAAGTACTTAATAAATATTAAATAAACCAAACATCTGACCCCATTTAAAATTACTAACAAGATAGTCTAGTCAGGTGTCTTTATCAAGTAAGAACAACATTATCAAATCAATCAGTCAATCAAAGGAATTAAACTAATGCATGCTCTGTTATATGTGGCTTTTTCTGCTGCTTTAAGATGAAACAGCAAGCCAGTGGAGAACACAGTATTATTTGCATATCTGGCAGCTTAGAAAAGAGAGCGGTTCTCGTCAATGACTGCAAAGGAATCCCTTCAGAGGGAGAAAAGAGAATGGTGAGGCAAAAATAAAATTAGGATGATCTTGTGAACTTTGGAGTGTCAGAGGATTTGGACTTCTCATTGACATCTTAGACCCATTACAAAAATAGCTGTGCAGGTACCAGAGACAAGCATACCCTAAAGAAAGATAGCTTTGATACACTAGAAAGAGCCCAGTTGAAAGTTATATCATACCTAAAGAGAACATCTTTAGGACTCCACAAAGATTTCCAGAATCTGTTGAGTTATCCCCCGGGTGTCTGAGCAGCCTTTTTTATGGACCACACTCCTCATGCTTCCCAGCATGAGGAGGGGCCCAGAAAAAATGCCCTGAAAATTGTCTTCTTCACCAACCCTGACCTGCTTACCACAGCAGACAGGAATACCACCCTGCAGTCAAAATGAAAAAACAAACAAAAAAAAGTACAAAAATTCTTGCAAAGATGACTCCATTCAGGATAGTACATGGAATGTGCACATATGGAGAAATTGTGAATTTACTTACCTTGGCAGTAAATTTTCCAGGGATGTCCACATAGGTGGTGAGATGATGCACAAATTGCCAAAGCTAGCTCAAGTGTTTAGGAGGCTCAGAAAGAAAGTGTGGGGTCAGATTCTTAAAATCTGATCTACTTATATTGGCATCACAAATAGCACAGATCCTTAAAATTCCACCCGCTTGTATTGGCAACACAATAAACCTTGCCTCTGACAGAAAGAAGGCTTGAGTGGCTAAACCTCTGCCCTTTGTCCTGTTATTTGGGGTTCTTAGCACTCTTTGACCACATCATATGGTTCCCTGACTGGGAAACTCCTAATCTCAAGCTTTTCTCCAGCCAAGGCCAGAAGGTATGTAAGCCTCCTCTCTCCCTCTATCCCTTTCTCACTGTGCAGTTGGGGTCACTCTCCAAGCACCTAGGAAAGCTTGGAGATGCTTTTTGGGCCTGACACTCTCAAGTTCCATTTAGGTTAGATGATTATGAGGTCATCTTGACCCAGGCACAGCTTCCACAACATAGAGGAAAGATGCCCCATCCTGAAGCATGTGCCCAATTTTCTCAATTCTCTCATGTCAAGGACTGGAAAAACTGCCAGTGCTTTTTGGTTTCCTGAGGCTTACTCTACACCACAGAACCCTTCCTGTCAACATGACACCTTGAAGGTTTTGTGTTTTTTGACAGGGAAGAGTTGAATTCCAGCCTTCTTTCAGTCCCCTCTCCAAAGATATTTACCTGTTCATTCTACCCCATTCCCACTCCAGTCATCAGGCTTTCTTCAATGCCAAATGACAAGGAGCAACTAATCATTCCTGATAATTAGTTAGTGATGAGACTAAGAATGGAGTGGGCAACCGCTCTAAAAATGATCTTAAAAGCATCCTAAAGTCTCTGCCTCTGTTCCCCTCAAGTTACAGAGCCCTCTACAGTTTGCTTCAGCTTGTGACTTTCCTAGGACAAAAAAAATAAAACCTAGTTTTGGCTGTGGGGATAAACACCTCTAACCCCTAAAGAGTCTCTTACTCCAAAAGAAGTTTAGTACACAAAACCTTCATGTATTGGGTGAGTAGAAAATTCAAAGAATTTCCAAACAGTTAAGAGAATCTGAGGTTTTATTCTGTCCTCAAAAAAAAAAAATCACTCCCATAATTTCATTATGGCTAGTTTTGCTTATTTTATATGTATTTATTCAAGGATTTCTAAATCTATGCTAGTCATGGAAACAACTTCCCCAACTCAGGTACAATAAAAATATTAATTAAAATACATGTATTAACAGAGAACCTAAAATAACATGTGCTTTGTCACTAGCAATCACATAAGATAAAGGTGCCTAATTAGAACTTGTAATTGACTCATCTAGATTCTCAACAGTTTCTTGAACTTTCACCGAAAAAAATTCATTACTGAATTGGACATCGCATGGCTATTGGAGCTGTTAATTCCCTTCTCTTCATTTTCTTGATTTGTCACAGTCCTTACCTGCCTCCTGTTTACTTTGCAAAGAGAAATCAATAGAATTCTCACTTTGTTCATTTTGCAATGAGAAATTCATAGAATCCTCAAATTTGGCATGAGATGTTGGTGCATGAAACTACATAACCACAGACCTCTGGAAAGGCTAGAGTCATAAAACTGAGATCCCTGAACTGAAAAGTTTCCTTGCATTAGTAAATGTCCTGACTTTATCTGAGGAAATTCCCTCTCCTTTATGCTCTAAACAACTCCATGTCTCCTGAGAGATATCCTCCTTAAAGCATGAGGAGAAGATACTAGCTGAAGAGAACAAGTATTAGGGATTTCAGACAGTAATATCACCTCCAATCTGGAGGAAAATGTATTCGCTAAATAACCATATTAAATTGTGACTGATTCCTTCCTCCTCTACTTCTAAAAATTCCCTAAATTCTTTATTTGTTTACATAGCTAATTATGCTTGAAAAATCCAATCCAGCATGGGCCTGTTTAAGAGGTAAGATCTTGTTATTTGCAGGCATGTTGTGTCAAAGACTGGTATCCAGTGAAGATTGCCTACTATGAAAAAATGAGCTCATTATAAGTTCCTTTCTTTTTTTTGAGGGCTCTCAGGTAAGATTAAAGTTGAGCATGACCACCATCCCCCCAATAATCTACCTCAAAAACAATGCCATAAACTCATAGAACCAACAGGAACTTTAAAGACCATTCCATCCCATCCTCTCATTTCCCAGCTTAGGACACTAAGACCCAGAGAGGATGAGTGACTTACCCAAGGTTACATAACTAACCAGAAACTAGGTCTTCTAACTCTCCTAACAGTCAAACTGAGATTTGAAAGAAAAGCATGATCACATAGCATTTAAATAGTGGTGGGAATTTTATATTTACTATTTCTTTAGATTCCAATATATTCTTTTTTTCTTAAAAAAAATTAATAGTGCCAATATCTTAATATAAAATGTCTATTACCTAAGTTGATAATTGCCTTTTATCATATGTATGGCCCATATTAAGGCTCTGGAAACTTGTACCAATTATATACAGTGAGTTTTTAAAAACACAAAATTTTGTGATTTTTGTCATGTTGGCTAGGTATCTTGATGTCTTGCTACTGCATTCTAAAGCAGGAGACCAGAGAATGGGAGAATAGCAGACTGGTACCCAAGAGGAAGAATAATTACTCTTAACCTACATTCCAACTTTTCATCCTGAATCCAATTCCTACCTAATTAGTCCAAGAGCAAGCAGCTCTAACCAAGATTAGGTATTGCTTTCCTGTTTCTGAGAGCTGGGCTTTCACCAAAGGCAGCTCTCCTCTTACCCTTTGAATTTTAAATAAGTCATTTTGGAGTATGGCGCTTGTTTTTTCTTTAATATATGCATCCCTTGGGATTACATTGAGACTTTCAGTGACTCTCTGCCTGCAGCAGAATGTCTATAAGATCCTGCTTTGTCCCACAGTTGGCTTTTACTGCAAAGTCCTACTTATAAAATAAAGTTACAAGTCAATTTCTCAGAAACACACAGTCCCTAGTTCTCCCACAATGAGTCCTGAATCTATTTCTGGTCAATGTTTTTGTTTTAATATAATATTTAATAGAATTTGTTTTATCTGATGATATTGAGGAATAAAGTTAAACCTAAAAGAATTTACTAGATAAGTTATGATTTCCATACCCTCCAAATATTTAAACTTTTAACAATATTTTAAAGTGCTAAATTAATTCAAACTGTGTATTCAACCTGAATACAGATGTAAGTTATTAAAACTTAGAACTACACTAAGATATTTGGGCAACTTTGCATAAAAGGTCACACTATTTAAAAAATTAGAAGAGAATAAGATCAGGTACTTTTCACAGCTTTGGCTAAGTAGAGAAAAAATAAGAGTCACTAATCTGTATATAAGTATCCCTGTTGCATATTGACTTAGTTTCAAAATGTAATGTTATCTATGTTTTATTGTGCTTTTGTTTATTTTGTTAAATATTTCTCAATTATATTTTAATCTGTTCAGGGACACTCAGGGACGTTGCTGTCTATGAATTTGACACCTCTGCTCTAAATTTTTTTAAATCTTCCCAAAATCTAGGGATCGTGTCATCATGTGCAAAACAGAATTCACTGTCTCTTCCTCAAAACTCCCTCCTCTTCCTGTTTCTGTTAAGGTTCTTCCTATGATCCCTCCAGTCACCCAGGTACCTAACCTTGAGCTTATCCTCAATTCCTCACTCATATTCACCCCCTCATATCCAGTTGGTGACCAAATCTTTTAGTTTCTACCTCCACAAGATTTCTTTCTCTCTAATCACATGAACTTACCATCCTAGTTCAGATACTCATCACCTCTCACCTTGACTAGTAAAATAATGTGTTAACTCATCAGTTAACAGGGTCAGCACCCTGCCTCAGATCTCTCTTCATTATAATTTACCCTTCACATAATGGTCAAGTGATTTCCTAAAGCACAGGTCTAACCATGTGACGCTTACTCAAGAAACCCTAGGGACTCCCTTTTACATCTTCTGTTTGGTGATTAAAACTCTTTACAACCTGGACTCATCCTACCTTTCCAGTCTTATGCATTACTCTCCTTCATGCTCACTACAATCCAGTCAAACCAACCATCCTGCTGTTTCTCACACATGGCACTCCATCTCATGACTCCATGACTTTGCAGTGGGCTTCTCTGCTACCTGAACTGTACTCTCTCCTAATTTTTACCTCTTAGAAATCCTTTAAGGTTCAGCTCCAGCACTACCTTCAACATGAACCTTTTACTGATCCTAGTTGTTAATGTCTCCCCACTCAAATCATGTTCCATATATTTTTACATACCCTTCTATGTTCATGTTGGGTTGTTCCACTTTGATCTAGCACAGAGCACAGACCTGACACAGAGTAGATGTCTAATAAATGTTTTTGATTGATTGATGCAGATTGTACCCAATTTTCTTTTCCTTCTATATTTCATAATTTCTAAGATAATCATGTCCCCAAAACTTTCATTATTTCCACTTTGGCAACCAATTCTTTGTTTTGGGTAAGAAGTAAATCCAGGATTAGATTTTTAGTCATTATCTTGATTCACACTGAGTTTGTTGTTGTTCTGTCATTTCAGTCATGTCTGACTCATCGTGACCCCATTTGGAGTTTTCTTGGCAAAGATACTGGAGTGGTTTGCCATTTCCTTATTCAGCTCATTTTACAAATGAGGAAACCAAGGCAAACAGGAAACTGTTTTTATGTTTTACAGATGAGGACACTGGGCTACACAACTAATGAACTCCTGAAGATGAGTCTTCTTGATCTACCTAGCTACCCCCATATTGAATTCCTATTTGGTCTATTAAAATTCCTAAATCTTTTTTGGATATGGATATGGATAGTTACCTACCACACCCCCACCCCAAAAGCATACTTGTAAAATTGATCTTGTGAACTCAGTTGAAGAGTACTATATTTATCCCTATTAAATTTCATCTTACTAGATTTGGCCCAATATTCTAGATTGTGAAGATCTTTTTGGATCCTGACTTTGTCATGCAGTAGGTTAGCTACCCCTCCCAGTTCTATATCATCTGCAAAGTTGATAAACATGAGATGATGCTTTTCTACAATTGTTCAAAAAAAACAGGATCAAGCACAAATACTTAGAGGATTTCATTAGACACCTGCCTCTAATCTGACACTGACCTATAAATAACCAATCTAACAATAGTATCCCTCTTTAAACTGCTATAGTTCCTTTCTATAATAGACAATTGAGCATTTAATTACATATTTTCATTTGTGTTGGGCAGCTATGTGAAACAATGGATAGAGTGCTAGGCTTGGAGTCAGGAAGACCGAAGTTCAAATCTGACCTTGGATAATTAATAGTTGTGTGACCCTGGGCAAGTCACTTAAATGATTTGCCTCTGTTTCCTCAACTGTAAAATGGGAGTAATTATAGTACCTACCTCCCTGTGTTATTGTGAGGATCTTACCGTACCATAGCGCCTGACACATAGTAGGTGCTTAATAAATACTTGTTTCCCTCCTTCCTTAGTTGTTTCCCATATGTTTGACATAGTTGTTTCCCAACTATGTCAAAATTATCTTGAGAAATAGAAACTAAGCTTTCTAATCCATTTGTATCCTACATATCACCTAATGCTAGGCATAATAGTCTGTATTAAAAAAAAAAAGACACTTAGTAATGCCAATGACCCGAAAATCATATTGATCTTTAGGCTCAGTGACTTCTATGATGGGGATAGGAAAATGGAATATGACAGTGGTTCTCTAGGAACCAGGAAAAGGAAAACCTTTTTCACTCACAGGAACATGTAAAAACTAAAGCACCCATACAATAACAAAATGTTAATTTAGCCATGAATTACTTCCAGGTAATTTGGGAGAGTAAACCAATAATTTTGAGATAGTGACTTGGTATATAATTCTACTTTTCCCTTTGTTACCTTTAAGCAATTAACAGCACTGAATGGTTTCTGAACCATTACATAGTCAAAGACCACAAGGAAGGAAGTTAAGAGGGGAAAGACAGGACAAATAAATAGGCCTGAGTATGTAATGGTGGATTTGGAAAAGCTATGAATCTGAGTAAATTTGGAGTTGAATGACTTGACTATTGAGGTGGCAGAGTTAACAAGGATGTTATGTGTAAATAATTTTTATTTTCTTTTCTAACCTCAATTTCTCTGCTCTTCTTGTTTTGTTTCTTGTAGCTGCAGTTGCCATGAGGACGGTAAAGTTGCAACCTGCAAGTCATGCTAAATATTTATATTTGAAATGGAGGTTTCACTTAGATCATTCAGGTTTATTGGCCACATGCTCTGGGAGTGGGAAATCTACACTCATCACACATAGGCTCACTAGTAAAAAAAAAAACAAAAACCACTTGACTCTTTGTAGTCAAACCACAGAATCCATTGGCTTTGTAAATCAGAATTTTCCCCCTCTCCTGCCCAGCCCCTTCCCCACAACAAAGAAAGTGGAGGATTCAATACAAGCGCATCTGATTAAACTTGGAGTTGGAGGTTATAGATCAACTGGGCTGCTGTGAGATTATGGAGGTGTTAGAACAGAAAAGGGATCCAAGGTAAGTCTTTCCTTAAAGCTCTTCAAAGTCACTCTTTAAATTAACATTGGATGTACAGTTGTTGGAGGTCAGTATCTGGTATTAAAGGGACTATTCAGAAGAATTAGATAGCCAGTCCAGACTGAAAGTAATAAACCCCTTTTATTTAACATGTTTTGTGGGAAGTCACCTGGCTTAACTGTATACACCCAAAAGAAATGGAGAATGAGGCAGAGGCAACAAGGGAAGAGTTCTGTGCCAATATCTATCTCCCAGACTGGAACAGTAGTTTGATACCTCTTCATACTTACAAAATTAAAGCAGTCACTGGTCTGCTTCAGGGCTAGGACTGACACCTCCTAACTAGATTTGTATGCCAACCAAACTAATTTCCCCAAACATAGATGGGGAAGGGCAGAGGGGGCTCCAACCAGGGAAGTCAAGAGAAAGCCTTAGGTACTCTGAGCCTGGGAGGAAGAGAAGGTCCAGGATGGCCTATTGGGACAAAATCTCTCTGAGACACCTGACTCCATCTTGACTCCCAAGGGCAGCTCAGGAATCAGGGTATTTGGTGAATTCTATGAAAGAGGTGAACTCTTACTCAGGAAAATCTCAGGAGTTTCTCACTTCTAAAGTCATGGGCAAAGAACAGTCACTTAACTATGACAGTAGAAGCTTCTTGCTTTCAAGTTGAAAGTTTCCAGGCATAAAAAATTCTGGAGGAGGTAGAGGTAGAAGGGAGGAGTTTCCAGGAAGGTGGAGGGAGGAATGTGGTTAAGTAGCTAGTTTGGTTGTTGTCCTTCATTCTCAAACAAGACCAAAATAACATCACTATGTCAGGGTCAAGGTACAGTGTGTCCAAATGTGGCAGATCAGAGCAATAGGAGTATGGAAGGCTCTACCACAGGTCAGGCACAAATAGTCCATATAAACATTTGGAGTAGAGATGTCTCTAGATTTGCATATCTCACATTTCTTTTGAGCTATAGCAATTCTGCTTTGCTTATAAAGCACAGTAACATTTTTTTATGAGAGCATGCCATGGTGGGTGGCTATGTCTCACAATTGATTCCAAAGTTCTTTAGAAAGACCTTCAGAGCATCCTTGTATCACTTCTTCTGACCTTCATGTAAGTATTTGTCTTGCATGTGTTCTCCATAAAATTGTCTTTTAGGCAAATGTACATTTGGCATTTAACATGTCCAGCCCATTGGAGTTGTGCTCTCTGCAGTAGATTTTGAATGGCTGCCTTGAGAAAGAATCTTAGTGTCCAGTACCTTGTTTTGCAGGTGACCTTCAGAATTTTCCTACAACAATTCAAATGGAAATGATTGTTTCCTGGCATGTTGCTGACATATTGTCCAGGTTTCACAGGTACGCAACAATGAGGTCAGTACAATGGCTCTGTAGATCTTCAGTCTGTTAATCAATCTAATATCTCTTCTCTCCCACACTTTCCTCCTGAGCCTCCCAAACACTGAGCTCGCACTCATTGGCAATGCATGTGTTAACCTCATCATCTATGTGGACATCTCTAGAAAGTAGAATGCCAAAATAAGTGAACTTTTCCACAGCATTTGAAATTTCTTCGTTTGCTAGTAACTGATGGATAGAAAAAGCCTAGGTCTAAAAAATAGGAGGTTGCATCTGAAGTTGCAAACCAAGTATCTACCTTTCCTGTATATAAAATTTGAGACATTGAGGACCCTCTGGAGAGGTATTAAGCTATTGTTTCTTCAATGCATGGTTTCTTTAATGCATTAGACCTGAAGGGATCTTTGGAAGTCACTAAGTCCAGATTTGACAAATAAGGAAACAAAAGTGAAGAGAAGTTAAATAATGCCACCTATCACCCAATGGAAGCAAATGAGAAGAGTCTGGACTTGAATCCTGGTACTCTGACTTCTGATCTAACCCTCTTTCTGCTACACTATTCTGCCTCATTTTACAGAAGAGGAAACTGAGATTCTACAAGGTTAGTTGACTTGTCCATGATCATACAGCAAGTCTCTGAGGTGGACCCTGAGCACAAATCTTTTAATTCTGAATCTAGTACTCCGTCCAGTATTCAACACATATTACAGCCATGGGAAGGACATTGAACTAGGAATCCTGGTCCAAGATCTTCTACTTCTTAGCTGCATAACCTTGGAAAAATCTCATAATCTCAGAGTATTCACCTGAAAAATGAAGGAATACATGAAAAAAAGCATTTATTAAGCATATACTATGTACCAAGTATTGCGCTAAACACTAAATGTAAAAATACAAAAACAAAGACAGTTCCTGACCTCATGGTGCTTACATTTTCATAGGGGAAATAAGCTCTTTGGTCCAGAAAGTTTCAAGAATGGTGAATAAAGACATCTCCTCCAGGAACAATGGAAGAGCTCCAGAATAGGGATGGGCAATGGAGTGAAATGGAAAGAGAAATGACTACATGTGCAGCACTAAATTGGTTGGCTAAGAGGTTATGGCGTAAGAGACCAGGGAGAAGGGAGTGAAGGGAAAGATAGCTGGAACTTTCCTATAAAAATGATCTGGGAGAGTTGGTCACTAAATGGGAAAGTGGAATATCATGGCAGAAATTCTTCCCTGCATATTGTTTTCTGGTCTGAGTAGCAAGGTGGTTGGCAAAAAGAATGTAGAGGGGGGTAGGGTGGGAAAAATTAGAAAAAGCACAAGACTTTGAATCAGAAATCCTGAAGTCAAACTTTGACTATGCTGCTAATGAGTTGTGTGATTATGGGCAAATCTTTTAACGTCCCTGAGGTCTCATTTTCTTCATTTGAGAGAAAAGGAATGGGAATGTCACCCAAATTAATCTATTACAGTTATCTGAGAAACTGAAGTAGGAGACTATTCCTGGCTCCAAATGTTCTCTGAGAGATACTGTGTGCCAGTCCCACTCTCAAAAAAAGAAAAGCGCCTGGTCAAAATAAAGGAGTACCTAGTCTCAAAAAAAACCCAACAACAGATATGCCTTTGGAGTTTCC
This sequence comes from Potorous gilbertii, assembly GCA_028658325.1. Classification (NCBI taxonomy): domain Eukaryota; kingdom Metazoa; phylum Chordata; class Mammalia; order Diprotodontia; family Potoroidae; genus Potorous; species Potorous gilbertii. The sequence continues at coordinate 171,228,955 of CM053769.1, read as the reverse complement.
ATTAAAGAATCTGATAATGAAGCCCACAGTGTAATGGAAATAGCACTGGTATGGGAGTTCAAAGACCTTCAGCTATGTGACTTTAGGAAAAACATTTAGCTCCTCTGGGCCTCATCTATAAATTGAGGGTACTGAACTAGAGAGTCTCTACATAAACTTCTGACTCTAAAATCTATTTCCCTTCATCTTCAGATGGGGAAACTGAGATATATTCACGCAATAATGGGCCTAGTGTCAACAAGAATGTTTAATTCCAAAAAACACTGCTTTACCAGGCAGAGAGAACATCAGGGTCTTATGATAGCCAGAAAGGCAACCTCAAAAGTTACAGATAGATATGTATAATAACAGCACAAATATCAAGCAAGGTCAGAGGCCAATGACTATGCCTTTTTCACCTAGCCATTTATTCTTTCTCCTAGGTTAATTTGCATATCGCTCAGGGAGATCCTAGCCCCTTTTTAATTTTTGTTTTGTTTTGGTTTTTTGAGGGGAATGTTTCAGAGACAAAGGGTCACTATCAGGTATTTAAGAGGCTTTAAAAGAATTTCCTAACATGAAGTCAGATAGTCGTCAGTTCTTTGAAAGCAAAAAGCCAGTTTTTGTGCTTCATCTTCATCTGTTGTTGACCACAGTATTTGATATTGGGGATAGAAGGTGGGGAGGGGAAAAGAATTTATTAGGTACCTACTATGTGCCAGATACTATTCTAAACACTTACAAATAGAATCTCAGTTGATCCTCACAACAATCCTGAGTCATAGGTGCTATTATTCTCTCCCTCTTGCTGATAAGGAAACTGAGGCAAAGAGAGGTTAAGTGACTTGCCCAGTATCACAGCTAGTAAATGCCTGTAATGTTAATGAGAGTTAAAGATCTTCTTCACCCATTGATGGGCCTACCCATTAAGGGGAGCTTGATTAGAAGAGTTTGTTTTGTAAGAAGGCCCACACCTTTTGTTAGTCTTTAATGAGGCTCTGGTTCTCAAGGGTCATGATGCCCTCTGGCTCTGAAAAGTATGCATATTCTTTGAGAGGAGGTTTTGCTTGGGGGCTTACCCACTGGAAGTGTTTGACCAAACAAGACACTGAGTAGCTGCTAAGGAGCACCCCCAGCTTTGAAAACTCAGATGTTGGTGCTTCTCTCTCTGGTAACTATGTATATATGGTCAGACAGTTGGATCTGTCTGTTGATCTGTGATGTATGTATTGCTTATGATCAGACAGTTGGAAGCCCTGTCTTTGGGTTTTATTTCTGTTTGTATTTTCTCAGAAGTTCAGGGTTCCGACTTTTTCCCCTGAACTAAGTGAATGATATATGTGCTTGATCAAAGTAGGTGGATGACCCCTCAAAAGTTGCCTTTCCTTTTAGAAAAGCAGACCAAAGAACCTGTACAGCAGGCCTCCTGTATATGTCAGGGTCCTTGCTGTAACAATGCCTGAGGCCAGACTTGAACTCATGTCCTCCCAACTCCAGGTCTAGCATTTTACCCACTGAAACACCTAGCTGCCTCTAACGCCTAATTAGTTATTGAGCAGGGGTCCCTGGAGCCTTCCAAATCAAAATTGCTTACTTGGCATAAGGTTCACCAAAGCAAAGTGAAAATAGCATAATTATATAATTATTTGGTGTGTGTGATTCTAGCCAAAATATTTTTGTAAGGTCACATTTTAAGTTATGTAATTTGATTCAATAAAATGAAAAACAAAACATTCTTTGTCCTGAAAGAACCTACATTTTATTAGAACAAAGAGGAGGGATACATGTGTATACAGTAAGTATAAGGTAAGGTAACGAGAAAAGAATACTGGCAAATAAGGGATCAGGGAAAGCTTCACCTAAGAGATCTGTCTTACATGATCAAATTTTTTTAAAAAGTTAAGCCATTAAAAGAATGCATTTAATCAAATTTGATTAACCACCAAAGTATAACTAGTACAGGGCTACTGGGGCTTTCCTACAGGTCACTAACATGGGAAAGGAGAGCTCTTCCTCCCCTCAGTGCTCACTCTGAGAGAGGCAATGCCATCTCAGATGACCATGCCCTCTCCAGAAGTCAGACCAGCACTTACCAAGAGTTCATCTGACTTCCCTGACCGCCTCTTTGGTATAAATTGCCCATATGCTGTCTGGCTTGGGGATCCATGCTGCATAAGACCTACCCAAGATCAGCAGTGGTGGCAGCATGTACCATCTCTCACCTCTGCCAACTGAATTTGCCCCAGGTGCAGGTATTCTCAGTTATTGCTCTCTGTGTCAACACCAGGAGCAGACAGGGGAGGCAGCCAGGCTGGATAGCTAAAGATTAACCTGTGAGCCAAGTTCAGGCAAATGTAGAGGCATCATCGTATTTAGCTAGGCATTTAAAGAAGACACATCAAGAAGAATTTATTACATATTTATTTTGTGCCAAATGCTGGGAATACAACCAAAAGCAGAGAAGAAAAACAATCTCTGTCCTCAAGGAGCAGATATTCTGAATGGAGATGACAACACAAAAAGTAGCTGAACAGAAGAGGCAATGAGGGTCAGATCAAGAGCTAACCAAGGCTTTTTCTCTGCTGGTAGACTGCTTCTCATGCTTCTTACACTGAATGACAGTCCTAGGCATAGAATTCAGAGCAAGAAGGAACCTTGGAGATACAGGCCAACTCCCCCTCTTTTTAGCTAAACCTAACTCCATTCTGTGTATCTACTTTGGCTTAGAATTCTGACTTAAACCTTCTGTGTGCTTGACCTTTGTTTCTTGATGGGTGCAATGTCCATGTTACCTCAGTACATGATCTGACCCTAGTTAAGTAACTTGAATCCAATCTTCTAATTCTCCCTTGCTTGACAATTTCATTTGGTCTTCCACACTCTGGATTGGTTCCTGACTCCAGTTAACCCCACCTTGATGAACAAGCAAGCTCCTTTCCCTACTGACCAGGTTAAAAACAAATAAACCTACAAACTCCCTACTTTTTCCTTTAATTAATTGACTTAGATCATCCTAGCATTTATCATAATGCCTGGCACATAGTAAATACTTAATAAATATCCACTGTTTGATTGATCCATATAACAGCATTTCTTTTTTGCCTGTGATTTTGTCCATCTAGATGCTCTCTGAGTGGTCCAGAGGAGTAACGAATTGTCTCAAATTTAACAGACATTTATACTCTTTGACATGATATGTCCATAGACTTCACTCCTTCATACTCAACCCTAGTTGGTTACATTGTGTAGAGGAAAATAGTCAACCTGAGTTGAAAGCTAGGATGGTATCACAAGGTGTATGAAACAAAGAAAAAATGACAACTGCTAATACCTACAGTTCATTTCAAGTTACATTTGTCTCTTCTATGGTTTCCTATAAATAGGGCAGCTTTAAGATAAAGTTGGCAAACTCAAGTCTGTCAATGAACGACTTTCAAAACCATGGAGTGTGGCTTTTTTTCTGAGGGTACAGTTCTTGGGAAGGTTGAAATTGCTTCTGGCATCACACTTCACTAGAATCAATTGCACTTGTTTAAAGATGTGCTTTTAGTATTGTTCTAAGTGCCTATTTTATAACTTCAATAAAACATTCTTAAGCATAATACAATTAATGACATTCTTCTGGGACACCAAGAGCCCTCCTCTCTGCTCACCTCAATACCAACCTGAGGCATCTCATTCATCATCATCACAGCATATGCTTGTCCTATCCTACTGCTTAATTACCACTTTGGTTATTCATTTATTTAAAGTATTAATTCCCAAAGAAAGATCCAAACAACAAATGTTGATGTCCACTGATTCTGCTGGAAACAGTCTCAGAAAATGGAAGGTCAAGAAGTTGGTGCTATTCAAGAAAGGAGGATCTCAATGCTCAGCCTTTCTTCAAGTAAATCAATCCCACAAACAATACCTTCATCATCCCCAAAACATGCTATCCTAGTTACTTCCTCAATACTTTCTCTTAGAAAGATTGATTGGAACTTGCCTTTCTGTTGATTCAAATTTTATCTATCTTTAAAGGCAAAAATTAAATTCTAATAATTCCATGATACTTTTGCCATATCATCGGTATGACAAACTCATTGATATCTGTCTCCTTTATGCTATTATAGGCACATAAAGTTCATATCACCCAGTTTTGTACTTAATTACACAGTGATTTATTTTAATCCTGATCTTTATACTGATTTCTTGTATCTTATTCTCTTCTCCCCAATCAGAATATAAACTGGAGGAAATAATTCTCTCCTATGCTTCCTTGTATCATCCACTGTACATAGCACATTTCTAAATATACTATTTGTTAACTGATTGACTAACTTAGATGAAATTCCTGTCCTTCTTCCAGAACCATCTGTAGATAATTCCTGATATCAAGACCTTAAAATTCTTGAATCTTTAATTACCAGTCAAAAGATTCCTTTCTTCACACAAATGAGGAACTTGAAGAAAGCATTACTTGCTCTACACTATTTCTTAATTCATTTTTAATATTCATTCTAAGAGACACAGAAAATAAGTTGATGGTTTCCTGTCCATTATTCTACTAATTATTAACAACCAGGAAAAGACAAAATTATAAACAAAGTTCTGTGTCCATGACAACATGGAGTGCAGCATTTCAACACATTTTCCTACAAAATTGTAATTCAATCAATAGCAATATTTCCTAAAGGAACCCATGAATGTCCTTTCCCTCCATCTATTCTCATCACTCCAATGTGATTCACTTAGGAGTCCCTGTGACCCAAAAGTGATGAAAAAAGAAAGTGGGGATAATTGAGAGAGTTAGCAAGAGATAAATTTGGGACTGGATTTAGGTAGGATTAGTGAGGAAGGAGATCTTGGACAGGGGAAGCAAAAAAAAACAGGACTAGTAGTTATTAGTGTAATGGAAAAAGAAGTATTTTCTGGAGGGGTGGTGAAGACAGGGAAGCACCAGACACAAAATAGGACGTTTTCATTTAACAATTTAAATAAAGTTCTCAAAATTTCCCTAATAAAGGAGGGTTCTTTTGCCTCATAAGCCGAGGATCCATAAATAGGATGTCTGACCCCAAGATTAAGACCCTAGATACTCTTGCCTGACTTGGTAACCGTATTTACCATACAGCAATAATACTTAATAGCTCTCAACTTTTGTTCTCCATTCAGAAAACAGGAAAAGCACTTCCTTTCTCTACTTTTCTTCTCATCCGTGTTTCTTAAGATGGTCACAGTGTAAATGGACTTTCTTTGTTAGCACTACTCACTTCAGTTTAGCAAACACTTATTAAATACCTACTATATGCCGAACACTGGGACTGGAAATTCTGTTTGTTTATTTGTTTACCAGACCTATAATTTCACTGTTATAATGATATCCCCAGAGTCATACAGCCAGTATGTTTTAATGTGAACCTTCACTTCCCCCATTCTTTTTAATTTCAAAACCCCTTGATATCATCACCCCACATACACTATTTTGTGACTATCTCTTTCTCTTACAATAAGGCAACCATTCTTGCCAAGGCCAACCTAATTGAGTTCTCTTTCCACTGTTTCTGGCTTTCCTTCTTCTCATCTATGTTTTCCTAACTAATCTTGAATTTCTTTTTCACTACCAGTAAGACCTCATCTTATTTACCATTGTATCTATCCATTGGTCTCAATGAAACCTCTCAGCTAAGTGACAACTTGCTTTATATTACTTCCAACACTCTTTTTAGAAGGGACTACCATTTCTTCTCCATGTTGCCAAAAAATCAGATCAATTCAATCAATTTGGTTCAGATTTTTTTCTTTCATGACACCAAGCAGTTCCATAGAATCACCATCTGCATGGAGTGATCTGATTGGTATGGTGTCATTAGAGTAGTTAAAGACTTGGGGGGACTGACTCTGCTACAAATATAAATGATGAATTTAAGAGAAATTATTTCCTATTTGTCTTGCATATAGCTTGTTTGTGTATATTTGTTTGCATGTTGTCTTCCCCTGTAGATTGGGAGCTCCTTGAGGACAGGAACTATCTGCCACTTTTTATATCTCCAGCATTTAGCATAGTTACTGGCACATAGTAGGCATTTAATACATATCGATTGATTATTTAAAAAGAATAATTGTGTTACAAGTCACACAATAAAATCAGTGAAATCTGTTATTTGTCAAGAGATCAAGTATTTTCAGAATTTTCTGTTCAGAAATTCAATTTAATGAATATTTCTAGGCCGTAAAAAGAAGACTGTGTCTACCAAATTCTCCTTTGCTACTGAGTCTACATCTGCCAATGCATGAAGAATCACCTTTTGCCAACTGAGCTCCTTGTTACTGAACAAAAATGGCTCACTGGCCCTAATATCACCTAAGAAGCATGTAGCATCTCTTGGGGATACACAATAGAGGAATTCTTTCCCCCAAATTCAGAGCAGACACAGATCTCCTCTTACTACTCCCTATCTGCTACGAGGATACTTTAAATTGACTCCTGAGCCAGATCTCAACAGAGTAATCCCTACACCTCAGCAGTCTTTTCCTGCTAGCCTCAAGGTTTAAAAGTGGCTCTCTGAGCTCTGTGGCACTGTTGAGGGATGCTTCACTTCCCCTCCCCCCTCCCCACCTTACTGGGTTGACCTATAAGTATATGGCCTGTGTCTTGGGGAGGAGGGTTGCCTCCTATCTTTGTCTTCTTTCCTTTACTATGGAACCTTGTGAAATCTTGAAAGACTTCTGGCATCTTTCCCCTTCCTAAATGTCTGAACAGCTGGGCTGTGACTATTGGAGAGGTTGTAGTAGTAACAGCAGCAGACCAGTTGAGAAGAAAAGAGATGACTACAGAGAAAAAGAAATTACCACAAGAAAAAAGCACATGATTCTTTTTACTATTCTCAGTAAACTAGCTAATGAACAACGTTGTTGAAAAGGTCCCAATAAGGCCTGCATATTTGCCTCTCAATTGGTTATGATTATTTTTTGTTTAGTGGTTTCCTTACTTTATGGGAATAAAAGCACTTATTCCATACCTGACTCATCTTTGTGTACTGGATACCTTTTTTCCTTCCTTCCCTCTGGCATTAGAGAGTTCCTTAAACTGGAGCTAGAAACACAATTATTCCTCAAGAACATGAGGTGATAAAATTGAAGAATTGGGAGTCCACTTCCTCCATTAAGAAGACAACATCAGAACAAGGCACCCGGAGTAAAATGTAGGGACAAGTAAAGGAAAGGGATTGGCCAAGGTTGGCAGCTCCTATGGCCTCAGCCCAGCAGGGCCTGCCTAGCCTAAGTTCAGGGAAATCCTCACACTTGGCCCAGTAAGTAGATCCCCAGCGAATGCCGCGTCATTTCTCCCATACGATTCTCCCTTGGTAACATGTTGTAGCCTACTCATGCCCATCATAGACCTTTCAATTGCCCTTTTGATGATCCATAACCCTAATTATTCCGATAATTCATACAGCGTGACCAAAAGAAAAGTTTAAAAAGCTACACCTTTGTTTCAGGAAGATACTTGCGGTTATTAAAAGCACCATGCAATTTCCCAAAAGCAATCCATACCACTCTTCACCTCCTATTTAACTCTGATCCAAATTCACTCTCCACAGCATCCAGATCCATGAGTGGTCCATATAATACATGCCAGAGTGTAGACAGTACCCAGGCTTCATCCATCTGGTTTTTCTTTATGGCTAATTAGGATAAACTATAAAATGAGATACTTCCAGGAGTTAAGTAGGGGGAAATCAAGACCATTATATAGAAAATTTATGTATGAAACTGAGTTGACTTTTTGGTTTCTTGATTAAGGCTTTATATTCTGTTAGCACTTTCCTAAGATGGAGAATATACATTGTTTTTCAAATATTAGCATGTACATGTTATTCTGGTGACTTAGGTAATTAGCAAGGATAAGAATTTGTAGTTGGGCCTTGTAGCAGACTAGATCTCCAAATTTTCAGATGTCTCTATCCACTACAGAAAATGCATTCCAATTTCCCCTCTCATCCAATCTACCTCCCCAGGCCAATATTATCCTTTCCTCTAATGGGAGTAGAATTTCAGGACTCCTGTAATGCATTTCAAAAAAATAACTATTCTTCAACATAAAGTCATCATTTTCAGAGGACTATATCTCATTGCAAGAGATCACTCTCCTGGTTCTTTGCTGATAAGATGTTCATTATTTACAACTCACATTTTCCATAAACCTTTCCTCAAACTATCAAAGGTATATAGTAGATGCATGAAAGTCTTGGGTTAGCTAACTTATGCCATCTATAGGTTGCAGAGAGAACCACTTTGGAAAAAGGAAGGAAGGAAGGAAGGAAGGAAGGAAGGAAGGAAGGAAGGAAGGAAGGAAGGAAGGAAGAATTATTACAATGATTAGAAGACTCTATTGAGCAACTTTTTGAATAGACTACTGGAATCTTTAGAGTTAAAAAATACATAATTCATGCCCTCAAAGGGCTAAGACATGTAACAAAAAAATAGAACATTTTTATGACAGAAATCAAACGAACTGTACAATAATGGAAAAAAGCATGAAGTTAGAAGTCAGGGAACCCCAGTTTCTAGTTCCAGCTCTGCCACTAAATTGGGCGACATTGACCAAGGCATAACAGGTAGTGTATTAGTAGAGTGCTGCCTTTAGAATCAGGGAGACTTGGATTTAAATCCCGCTTCTGACTTAACCTCTCAAAGACTCAGTTTCCTTATCTATAAGTTGAACATAATACCAGCATCTACCTCACGGAATTTCTGTGAGGCATAAATGAGATACCAAATAAAGCACTTTACAAAACTTAAAGTACTATATAAATACAGCTAGCTTTTATTTCACTTCCCCTGTGGCTCCCTTTTCCCATTGGTCAGTTCCTCCCAGAGCCTCCATTTTAAGGAAGGACCCAGATTAGCTATCCTTTGTCCTACGGATTAACTTCCCTACTATGACAAATATGTTTTCTCCTTCCATTCCTCCAGGTTTCCTCCTTTCATTGATAAGTTCCTCCCAGAAACTCCTGAAAGATATCTGCAGGAACACCGCCCCCCCAGTTTTTCAACTCTTTTTATGTATTATCTTCTCATACTAGAATATCAACTTCCTCAGAGCTTAACACAGTACTCGGCCTATATAATAAATGCTTAATAATTTTTTTCTGGTGTGACTGGATTCTGACCCTCCAAGTCTTCAGCTACAAAATGAGGGGATTGTATTAGGAGACATCAAAGATCCTATGTACTCATCATTCACACTCTTTTACTCCTGTGAGAGACCTCCTCTTGATGAAAAGTGAAGCAGGAACATATAAAATCCAACCGTCACCACAGAAGAGTCCATATTCTGGAGAGGAAAAGCAATTACAAGATAGGAGGATAAATCGCGTAAGATGAGGGCAAAGTTGAGGGTGAGCACCTCTCCAGAGTGTAACTGGCCAAGGAAGAGGCCACCTTCTGAACATTTCTAAAGCAGAGTAATCCACATAAAGCCAGAATAAAGAGGAATCTCTTGCCCATTCTTGTTAGCCTATGGGTTTCCAGATTTCAACATGCAAATTCTGACTCGGTTGGGAGATATGGGTGGTAGAATGTCATGAACATGACATGTCATGAATACTCATGTAGATGGACCAAGTAACTGATGAAAAGACAGAAGTGGAGTATTACAGAAATAGTAAGCATATGTCCCTATTCTGATTCTAGACTCAGGTCTAATAGAATAAAATTTCTCAACAGAATCAAAATTGGTTTAAAAAATCACTGAAATATTGGATAAATATATGGGTCCATCTAGCAATACTACCAGCTCAATTATAACAACATCTTTGGCTTTCTCTTGGACCCTCAGAGATAGTCTGGCCTGACCTTTTGCCTCTAGAAAAATATCTGATCCTGAAGCTTGAAAAAATTAAATGTGACCAAAGCAAGTTCTTCATTTAACTTATATTGTTTTAATCATATTTTAATTCTCATCTATGTGTAAATGTTCACATTTATGTGTTCCATCTAATGATCCCACTAAAAGGCATATATTCCAAAGGGGATATTGACCAAAGACCAAAAGATGATATAGTTATCATTTATATCTATAGATATGTGATATAGACTCAGATATGCACAGCATTACCCCTTGGGGGAGCAAAGAAGCACAAAGAGAAGAGATACCCGTATTCTGAGGGGTGACTTCAGAAACTGGCACAGGAATGTAATGGAATATCACTGTTTAGTAGGAAAAAAACAAAGACGAGGAATTCAGAGGAACATGGAAAGATTTGTATCAGATGATTCAGAGTTCAATAAGCAGAACCAGCAAGAGAAAGAGAAGGAAATAGTACTTCTGTAGTGCTTACAGTTTGCAAAGCACTTTGTAAATATTATTTCATTAGAGAGGTCAATGCTGTTATGATCCACATTTTAAAGATGTAGAAACTGAGGCAGAAAGAGGTTAAGTTACTTATACAGGGTCACGTAGCTAGTAAGTGTCTGAGGCTAGATTTAAATTCAGGTATTCCTGATTCCGGCTTCATCATTCTGTCCGCTGTATCACCTAACTGCCTCAGATTAACGTAGACAATTACAGAAATCATATAAATGAAAAGAGTGCTAAAAGGAAATCAGACTCTGAGTACTTAGAATTACCAATCTTGGTCCTGAGGAACAGATAATGAATCATATCTCCTTTCTCCAGAGAAGCAGGAGACTCCATGGACAGAATGTGGTATATATTGCTAGGCTCTCAATTGAGGGCCTCAGCGGCAAATATTAGCATGCAGAATGCATAGTAAGTGCTTTATAAACATTGTTAACATATTCATTTTTTAATGTAACTATTTTTTGGATTAAAAAAGGGGGAACCTACAGGGAATCCATAGAGTATCATTCATCTCCAAATCCAAGCATCTAGGTGGCTGGCATCCTGGAATTAATCAATATTTGTAGCTCTACCTAATATTATTGTTTCAGGACCAGAAAGTCCAGAATCAGAATAGGCATACCTGAGAGTAGTTCACCAAAGTTAAGATTGTGTCAGTATTTGTACAAAAGGAAGGAAAGAAAGGTAGTGAAGTCTCAAAAACTGCTACAAATTTTTTAAAAGACTAGATTTATGCAATATACAAGTTGTCCAGGAAATTCAACACAGAGTTGGCCTTCCCACTTAATGAACATACTCCATGGTGCATAAACACAGCAGGGAATATTTTCCTAAACTGTGACTATAAAATAAACTTTACATAAAAAGCATGTGGGAAAACTCATCAGTTCTCCTAGGCAGCTGCTTGCCAGGTACTCAATCCAATTCAATAAACTTTTAAGTGCCTACTATGCGCAAGATACGTATGTGTATGGATACACAAACACAATACAAATTTCAAGTAATTTCAAGAGGGAAGGCTCACCAACAACTAGGATTACTAGAAAAGGTGTTATATTGGAGGTAGCACCTGGAATATGCTTTGAAGGAAATTAAAGATTCTAAGGAGCAGAGGGAGTGTATTCCAGACATGGTGGGGCACCCATGCAAAGACATGGACGTAGAATATGGCAAAGGGGTAGGAGGCTAGTTTGCCTACTTTCAGAAGTTACTAGTGAATTAGTTTCCTCACTTTCCAAGTAGAATTTTACAGTCACCAATAGATACAGAGGCCTTATAAATTCTGTATTTTAAAGCATTTGACACATGTATAGGTTATGTAATATTATGTATTATGTAAAGGATATACTAGGTTAAAAAAAATACAGTGTAGCATCACTAAGGTTACAGACCATGTATAGAGTGTGTATGAAGAGAGCATAATGAAGAAAATATGATAAAAAGTAGAAGATTGTTGAAGACTTTACCTAGCAGGCATGGAAACAGCACCATTGGTTTGATGTAGGCTAGGTTGGTTTCTCTTTAAAAGGGCAAGGAAGCTGTTATTTGAATTTGATTGGTTCTAGAGATTAGGGTTTGTATGTTGGTTTGGCTTCCAGGTATCCTGAGGTATAAAAATCCTAGCCTGTGAGTAATCAGTTCTCTTCAGGCTCAACAGAATTCTTCCTGTCAATCAAGTCAATAAATCTACCTGATGGAGCACTTGTTGCCTTGGAGGGGGTAGAGGTAGAAGAGTCCATCTGAATCAGCAACTATATATTTCTAACATCTTTTATTGTTATATAAATCTTTAGAATTTTATATGGTCTACAATTGTTTAATTACATTCCAATTCCACACGTGAATCACTGGAGTAGCCTGAGCTAGGCATGGCTCAGATCAGTAACATGCCAATGATAGAAATTGTTATCTATTGGGGTTGGGAAGTAAAGGATTACTGAATTTAGAGCTATAAAATCTGACTTTGGATAGGGACTGGCCCTTAAACTGTGAATTTGGTGAGGCGTGAGTAGACTGGGAAACAATAGGAAAGTTCCTTGGGCTTTATCTACACAGTTAAATTGAAGCACCAAAATAGGCAGATAACTCAGCCCAAAATCTTGCTATTAAGGAAAATAGAGGTGAATTATTTAGAATAATTCTTAACCTTTTTTAGACTTTTATTACCTGCCCATACACTGTACATCAGTCCTCCAAGAAATAATAGATTTTCTCCCTCTTGATATAATATCAAATCTTAAAGACCAGGAAGAGTGACAGGAGGGATACTGGATATACTCATCAAATTTATGTTAGCTTAGTGCTCACTCCTACCAATAGCTGTAACAAGCTCCAAAGATCTGGGCTCACTGGTTCACTTACTCAAACACCTAATTTTTTACTTTTTTCAGTAATGGAAATGATTGGAGAATTTTTGCTTTCCCATATCAATATGCCTATGTAGACAACAGGAGTGAGCATGTTTAAGTGACACATACAAATGCTACAGGCAGTCATTTTCTGAGTTGGTTTTTTTTTCTTCTTTTCATGCTATTGAAAGATAATTAAAGTAGACACAGATAGATACAACAGATATGCAGAAGTACATTTTGCTTGGAACATCCTCTGTTGTATCCTCATTTCCTCTGAGTGGGAAAAAGGTGAAATGAATAATCTGGTTCTGAAATTAAGGGGGATAAAAGTTCCGGATGTAGCAATCAAAAATTGGCAGATATGTTGCAAATGCTGAAGTGCATATTGTCCTTTAACTTCTCAGTCTCCTTAGTAATCACTTATGGATTAAGGATGGCTAACTTAAGGACCAGGGGGATCAAGGGAAAAGGGTAGAGTTGGACTTAGAGATTGCAAAGGTAACTAAGTATGTGGGTAGAAGGTTGGGCTTGTTTTTGTGTGTTCTAATAGAAAGGAAAATATAGCCAACATAAGACTTCCTACTTGTTAGTCTTACCTTGGGCAAGTACCCCTTCAGGGCCTCAGTGCCTTCATATAAAAGCTATGATGAACCAGATCATCAAGGTCTGATCAGGGTATAAGCAACCAAAGTTCTACTCCCTCCTTCACCATTAACAAGCTATGTGACCTTGGGCAAGAGATTTTACTCCTCTGAGTTGTAGTGCTGCATCTTACCTACCAAAAGGTAGAAGACAGACTAGGCAACCTTTCAGTTCCTTTCAACTCTTTCCTTTATCCCTACTTGTATAATTTACTCTCAAATTATGTTTCATAATAACTGGTATCTGACATATTGTTCATTTCCTCTAATTGAAACAAACCAGTAATTCAATGGCACTATGATAACGGAATTCCACTGATTGTCTTGTCCTATCTTCTGGTTTTGCACTATAATGAGGATCTGGCAAACATGCAGACCCCACCAACTTAACCTCAGAAGACCCTATGGAACTATTCCTGGGAGAATCAAAATGATGTGGAAGGGAAGTAGATTTGAGAGACTAGAGCATATATAGACATTCCTTAGCTTATTCTGATTGGCCTTCCCTGAGGTTGGGATTTTTCTATTGGCTACATAGCCAAGACTGTCAGCTTCCATTATATCTCTCTTTTTTGTCCCTCTTTGATTCAATGTCATTAGCTGCATTCTGATGTGAAGGTGAGAAACTGTTTTAAGAGCTGTGGGGCCAAATGACCTCTAGAAAATGGACCTCCTTGGCTTTTTCATTTTTTTCATTCTAGTTCTAGGTCAGGGGTGGGGAACCTGCAGCCTCGAGGCCACATGTGGTCCTCTAGGTCCTCAAGTATAGCCCTTTGACTGAGTCCAAGTTTTACAAAATAAATTCTCTTATGAAGAGATTTGTTCTGTGAAGTTTGGATTCAGTCAAAAGGCCATACTTGAGGACCTAGAGAGCCACGTGTGGCCTCAAGGCTGCAGGTTTCCCACCCCTGGTAGGCAATGGAGTCTCCAACCTTGAAAACTTCAAAGGCCAGAAAAACAGAACCAGTCAGGGTCAAGGTAACGGCAGTTTGTTCTGCATTATTAACATTGTCTCCATCACTTTCTTAAGTGTAGACAATAAACAGAATAACAAATCAAACTCTGATTTGCACAATTTGCTGATTTCTGAGATGTAAATTCTCACAATGAAAATTTAACAATCGGCTCTCAAACTGGCACCCGTACAGCCAAATATATTAAACACCTTTTCTGCATACTTCAAAGGACTTTTGTAAGGAGAAATGAAATAACATATGGGAAAGTACTTAGAAAAGCTGAAAAGCATTATACAAATGTGACTTTTATTACAAACTAGGCAGATCTCAAATTCAGACTTTTCTATGATTAAAGAGAAAATGGCAAAGGTCTTTAAACAGCTGCCATTTATTACTCTACCACTTTCCACCACTACTTTCTATCCCTGACCAAAGAAGTTACCATCAAAATGTGCTTATGTTTATACTGTATATGTATGCTCTTGCCCAGACTTCTCAAGGCCAGACAGGCTACATTCCTCCTCAGAGTTTTAGGGTATCCTGAGGGACTTGGGGGATCTCTTCTTTCTGCCAATTTTACCTCTTACGTAATTACATTTGGGACTATGATGTTAGAATTCAAGTGGAGTGGCTCCATTTTCCTTGATGATGAAAAGTTTGTTGTAAAAAAAATTTGTAGATCTTTTACTTTTTTCATCTGTTGTCTGTGTTATCAGTTTCATCCTATAATGTTCTCAAGATGACTTTACTTGATTGTCTCTCAAGAAATTTTCTTTAAACAAATTTATCTTCTGTTGTTTCTCTTTTATGCTTGTAATTCCCCACAAAATGTTACAAATGAGTTTATATTCTAAATTAGTTTTACATTTGGCTATCATCTCTCTCCACTTGTAAAATGAGTCAAATGCTTACCAGCCAAGGCAATTTGCGGCCTCTTTTGGGCCCTTCATGATGGTGATCATATCAAATTAATTGCTGCATGAAATTATCATAATTGGTGTCATTGTCCTTTCTTCCACATCCCATTTTCACAATTACAACTGATGTAGAAATAAATCTCTATCAATAATTGATGTTTACATACATCTTGTTGCATATTTTAATGGAATGTATATCTTTCTAAATTTTTATTCTTTATTATAACTTTGTTTATTTGTTTCTCTAACAATTCAGTGGTATGACTATACAAAAGACAATCGATTCAGGAATGACTCCTACACCAGTGACAAGTCATTTTCTAGCTATAAAAATAAATTCAATTTCATTTTTGGGATGTTATTTAGTTCTTGTTATGTTCAGTAACCTTTGGATTCCTTTCTTGAAGGAAGTAGTTATGATGTCTATCTGTGAGGCTTCTGTGTCATCTACAAGTCTTTGACTTCTATAATTTCTTACAACTGAATCATAATTTTCAACATATTTTTCACTGTCTCTACCTGTTTCTACCTTTCTACTGGAGCCACCAAGTATCAAATTATATGTTGGTTTAATTTAGAGGTTTTTACCTAGTTATTCATAGAATTTCTCTACCTCTTCCTGCTCTGCAGCAGATGTTTGCACATGGGCTGCAATTATTTTCATTATGATCTTTTTGCAAATACTTGTTATAATTGGGACAAAATTAAATAACAAAATGTTCCACGAAATTATGTTTCTCACTGATGTTGGGTAATAATTATAGATAGTACTTACATAGTACTTTAAAGGTTGTAAAATACTTTACAAATATTGTAGAGTTTTTATCTTTACAACAACCCGGGGGTAGAGCCAAGATGGCGGAGTAGAAAGACTCACATTTGTTAGCTCCGAATCCACAGCCCATAGATTTCCTGTAAAAAGAACTCCTGACAAATTCTGGAACAGTGGAAGCCACACAGCAACACAGTAAAGGAGATTTCCATTGCAGAGAGCCCTGAAAAACTGACCGCAAAGGTACCCCGGAGGGGAGCGGAGTCCTGTCCTGTGGAGTCCTCCCCTCCCCCACCCCGGCCACAGGGCACTGAGAGGAGTGAGCAAAGCCCAGCAGGAGTCAGGGACCTGAATCTCCGGCGGCCGCGAAGGTCCCTCCACCCACAGACTCACAGGTCAGTGAGAGAGACGGGCTGAGAGGGGAGCGGGGGATCTCCGGGACTCGGACCCCCT
>CM053769.1:171141898-171212435 GCA_028658325.1 Potorous gilbertii | reverse complement strand
CCTGAGGCTGGGGAGCAGCATTTGAATCTCAGACCCCAAGCACTAGCTGGGCAGATCTAGGCCAGGGGGTGGAGAGGACTCTCAGAAATCAAGTAACTGGCTGGGAAAATGCCCAGAAAAGGGAAAAAACTACAACAACCCGGGAAATAGTCGCTATTATGACCCCATTTTACAATAGATGAAACTGAGGCATAGAAAGGTTAAGTGACTTGTCTAGTAAGGCAATTAGGAAGTGTCCAAGGTAAGGATTTAAAATCAAACCTTCCTGACTCCAGATCCAGCACTCTACTACCCCACCACCTAGGATCCATGAAAAAGTCGTCTCCTAAAAGTCCTTTATTTGCCCTTCCAAGGAGAACTTTGAACCATTCTTCCATTTAGCTATAATATCTCTGTTTTCTGGTTTTGTTCGTGGGGAGAATGACAACGTGAGATATGACTCAGTTCATCTTGGTAGTATGTTCCCTCAGTGCTCATTGGGCAAGGATCTCAGATATAGAGCTCCAACAGCTACGTTGATGTTTATAAATAGTTTTAAAATAGTGTGATTCTTGGCATTCTCTCCTTTCTTTTCTATCACTCTGCCACAGATACTGCAGGGCACAGGACTGAGAGACATTTTTAAATTTTTCTTGGCTTCAGAGGTTGCCATGGCTAAAAAAATTCATCACCAAGTGTCCAGTCTTCTGGTGATAAGCCTCTCTATATTCAACTAATCTGGTCCTTGGAAAGCAAACACTACCTACTTTTATTAAAACTCCCAGAGTCAAAAAAGATATGGACTCTACCAGCCTTCCGATAATTAAAATGGTTATCACATATGCAAATATGTTAAACTTCTACAAAAGACAACTAATATTAGGCCAACATTGCTTATTCAAATTTAAAGTTAGCATAGGATCATATTTTGTCCCTGAGTAAATTTCATTAAGTAGTGTACTAACATTTTCCCTAAAAGAGTGAATTCAGAGTTCTTGGCATCATAGATTTTAGGGTAAAAGCAAATTCGTGAACTTCTTTATGATAATATAATAACCACAAGGAACATTTTCCATTTCATCAAGAAATATTTGCTTAATAGAATTCTACCTGAGTCAAATCACATGACTACCATGAGCTCTTGTTTTGACAAGCTACTGAAAAATGCATTCAGAGTGAGGGTGATCTTTGTTATATCATTTTAGCCTGTATGTTCTAGATAATTGAATTCATAGCAAAAACTCATTTTATCTAAGTGTAAATCTATTTTACCACTCTAGTATCATGATCATTCACTTGGTTTTTACTTCTTTGCCTAGCAATAGACTATAACAGATATTATAGGTTTACAAACAAGGTGTTTACAAATGCCTGCTTTGGGACTAAATATAAATTAAAAGGGGGAAAATGAGAAGCAGCAAGGCCTAGGAAAACACATTGGGAATTGAAATGAAAATCCACAGAATTTACAGAGAGGAAATTAACAGGACAAATAACGAGATATCAGGGTGGTCTAGTCCAGAAAGACAATGATGAGGCATAAATGAAAGGAGCTGAGAAGATGAAGGAATAAGGAAAAAGCAAAAGATAAAAAGTAGGGAAAAGAATGGAGATGGAAGATGGGGAAAAGTACTTGAGAAGAGCTGAAAAAGAGGAGAACAGGGTATGGTCAGTAGACTTACTCATTATATGCTGTTACCAACATAGATTTCTTATTTTGTCTTTTTATCCCCAGGAGACAAATTGGTGGTCTGACTATCTACAGAGCTTTGCACATAATATGTGTTTAGTAACTGTTTGTTAGATTAGATTGGACTGAGGTCACAGACACCAAAAAGCAAGATAACATCCAAAGGACAGACAGACTAGCAGGATCCAAGAAATCTGTAGTATCCAAAAGAGTAGGGCAAGATTATTATAAGGGAAAAGATGTTCTAAAAGAGAATGTCTTTGAGAATTAAAAGACATTCAAACATTTTATAGGAAGGTTTTCTTGTTCCCCCCAGTGAGTAGTGCCCCTCTCCTCAAATTATGTTGATTTTTAATTATCTGTCTACCTACTATATCTTCCAATGACGTGTGAAATCCTTGAGGGCAGGGATTGTTTAGCTTTTGTCTTTATATCTTCCACACCGTGGAAGTGGATTAGCCAAAGTATCATGTATTCAACTACTGAGGCAGCTAAGTGGCAAAATGGACAGACTATAGCATTAGACTAAGACCTAACTTTAATCATGCCTCAAACACTAACTGTGACCTGATAGAATCAGGTTCTTCATCAGTAAAATGGAGACACTAATAGCACTTACTTTATAAGATCATGGTGAGGATCGAGAGACAATATATGTAAACTACTTTACAAATCTCAAACTCCTGTATAAAGGTTAGTAATTATAGTTGCTGTTTTAATAGAGAGAAAGGGGAAGGCAGTCCCTGCACTGAAAAACCTGCTTCCAGAAAAGCACAATGACTTGTAATCGAAGTGCCCTCCTTCCCAATTTGGAGTATTAATGTATATTTTGTAACTCTTCCTGGTCTGTTAATTACATAGTAAAAGGAAGCCTTTTTGATTGGCTGAGGAGTCAGAATTGGAGTACAATTGAAAAGTTCTACCAAATCAGAGTGAATCTTAACTCTGGCTATTTCTGACCTGGCTCGAGAGAGGACAAGGTACTTTGGGACCTCTGGGTAAGAAGGGACCTTGAACCCTTTCTCCCCTACAGCCTGCATGACACTGAGAACAAATGATCCTGCTGGGGTTTCCATTCTTCCCTGCTTTTGATGAAGGAGAATGGAAATACGCGTCACCAGAAGTCCGGGAACTAGAAATTGCCAAAAGCGAAAGGTTGAGGAGTGAAATCCCTAGCAACAGTGGGGAAAGCACTTTGTTATTTATTAATATTGTTGAACCTATCTTTATGTAGCAAGATATTACTTAACCCAGAACGTGAGATGGGGCCATGGAGACTGCAGAGATCCCTCAAGGAAACTGGAGCAAGGAATGCTCACATGCTAGATTTTGTTTTGGATCCTAGACCTATGCCTTGGGTCCACCTGCCCAATAGCTTGTGTTTTGGCTCTGCCCAAATTTTATTGAATGTTTATACTAACTTGCTGATATACAACTCAGGCAACCTACTTACATACAGGTCACTAACCTTGTACCCTAGTTTGAACTCTATATAATATAAACTTCACAGAGATTCAAGAGGAAGTCATACATTTTTTTCAGTTCTCTTCTGCCAAATGACTTAATAAAATTCTTTCTAAAAACCATTTTAGGTCTGGATTTTGTTCTCGACCAACACACCCTGCTTGATCTACCCCAGCAGCAGCAGACATGAGACCCACTCATCCATTAACTCTGCCACATTTGGAAGTAAACTTAATGGGACAAATATTATAGAGAAATTACATTAAGTCTGAGTCCCCTTTCTCCAGGAACCAAAGTAGTTTAAGGGACATGTGCCCCAGGTGTTGGGGGGGAAATGTTTGCACTTCTGTTCTTACTATATCTTTATAGTAAATATCCTTTTGTCAAAGCTAGTTGTTGTTAATTGGTTAAATGGCCCTGAGATGCTCATCACTAGAGATTAATAGCTAGAGGAACATACCAGAACTGATGATATGAGAAAAAGTCACCCTAAAACCCTCAGGGATACCCCTAGGACACTAAAGGGATAATATATATGAACTTGCTGTGGAAATGTGAGTTTGAAGTAACTGCTACATGATGAAAGGCATGAGAATGAGAGCAAGGAGGATGACTGCTCTTTATAATCATTCCCTGCTCTGACATAAATTATACTTCCATTCATTTATCTGAAAGGAGTATTAATTTAAACTTTAAGGTATTAAAGAAAATAAAGGCTAAGTGACTTGCTCAAAGTCACACAGATAGAAGTCTGAGGACAGATTTGAACTCATGTCTTCCTGATTCCAGATCTAGTACTCTTATCAATTGAACCATCTAGCTATCTCCTATCATTGATAAAGTGTTATTCAAAGGCAAGCTTTAGAATTATTGAATTTGTTGAAAAATCAGTTACTCTATCACTCCACTTCAGCCTCACAACATTGCTAAATAAATCCCATTTATGGAATAGATACTAATTTTTAAAATAATTTAAGGCAACCCTAATCCTAAATAATTTGAGAATAACCTAAACCAATCCCCATAATATACAAATATGAAAACTGAAGCCCACATATTATTAACAGTAGCCCTAGGCAGGAGTATGTTTGTAGATAACCAGTTCTCTGGGGAAAATGAATTCATGAAACACTTTTAAGTTTAATTTGCCTTATTAACACTCTCTCCATCATTTTAAGTCCAGACAATCAACAAAACAAGGTGTAGCATTTGCCAGTTTCTGAGCTGTAAACACTCCTGCTAAACATTTAACAATGGACCCACGTCTCCACACCCTCAATCCCAATGTTCTTTCCACTGTACCACACTGCCACAGTTGATGTGGCTGTCATGAAACCACTTTCTTCCTATTGATGACCTGACTGGTTGTTGTCCTTTGTTCTCAAAGAGGACAGAAATGATATCACTATGTTAGAATCAAATTCCAGGGACTGATAAGACCAATACGAACTCAGAGTGCTCTACCACAGGTCAAACACATATAGTGCATGGCAACACTTAGGGTGGCTTCCCTAAATTTGTACATTTCATGGGTCTTTTAAGCTACTTCAGTTATGCTTTGTTTTAAAAGCACAGCACCTTCTTTGATAAGGGCACACCATACTGGCAGTTCTGTATGAGTGTCTCCCATGTCTCACAATCAGTTACAAAGTTCTTCAGAGAGACCTTGAGAATATTCTTGTATTACTTCTTCTGACTTGCCTTGTATGAGTTTTCCATAAGATAGTCCTTGTGGCAAGCATACATTTGGCATTTGAATAACATGGCCAGTTCATCAGAACTGTGCTTTCTACAGTAGAGTTTGAATGCTTGGCAGTTTAGTTCAAGAAAGGACCTCAGTGCCAATATCCTATCCTGCCAGGTAATCTTCAGTATTTTCCTAAGATGATTCAAATGGAAGCAATTCAGTTTCCTGGATGGCACTGGTGTTCTGTCCAAGTTTCACAGGCATGCAACAATGAGGTCAGCACTACGGCTCTGTAGACTTTCAGTTTGATAGTCATTTTAATACTTCTCTCTCACACTTTCCTTCAGAGGCTCCCAAATACTGAGCTAGCTCTGGCAATGCTCATCAACCTCATTATCAATGTGTACATCCCTGGACAGTATACTGACAAGGTAAGTGAACCTATCTATCCGCAGTATTCAAAACTTCTCCATTTGCTCTAACTGATGGTACCATGTATGTCTGGTGTGGTGCTGGCTGATGGAGCACCTGTGCTTTCTTCATGTTAAATGTTAGGCCAAAATTAGTAAAAGCAGCAGAGAATCAATCCATGCTTTGTTTCATTTCAGCTTCAGAGGCTGCAACAAGTACACAATCATCTATGACCAAAAAACTCATATACCAACTCTCCCTTCACTTTAGCCTTGGCTTATAGCCTTTTCAAGTTAATTAGTTTACCACTAGTATGGTAGCTAACCTTGATGCCATGCTTTTCCTCATTGAAGGAGCCTGACAACATTGCTGAAAATATCATGCTAAAAAATATGGGAGCAAACACACAGCCATCACCCAGAATCCAGGCAAATATGCCATCATGAAACTGATGTAAAATACTGATGAACTTCTTCAGGCAACCAAATACTGACATAATTTTCCATAAGTCCTCACAACTGACATTGTATATAGACCACTGCTCTACTTCTGGCATTTCTTCTGGAGTTGCTGGGCAGCAAACACCACATTGACTCTTCTTCAGCCCTTTCTGAAGCCACATTGGCTCTCAGGTAGGTGACATCTTACAGAAGGAGGATCAGCCTATTAAGGGGGACTCTGGCAAGAATCTTGCCAGCAATGACTAAGAGAGAGACCCCCTCTTTGATTGTCACAGGACAACCTATTCCCTTTTCCTTTACAGAGATGGACAATGGAGACATCCTTGAACTCCTGGGGGTAACATCCTCTTGCCATATAACCTGAAAAATTTTAGTCAGCTTTTGTATGAGCAATAGTCCCCCTACCTTGTAAATCTCAGCTGGAATAGAATCAGCACCAGGTGCTTTGCCACATGAAAGGAGCTTAATGGCCCTCAAAACCTCTTCTTCAGTTGGAAGTTCAGCTAAGGAAGGATTGACTTCAACCTGAGGTAAACGGTCGATGGCCTCAGCATTGATTGATGATGGTCAGTTGAGAACACTATGGAAGTGTTCAGCCCATCTCTCTAAGATCACGTCTTTATCGTTAATCAACGGTGGCTCCATCAGCACTAAGTAGTTGAGATGCATCATATATTTTTTGGCCCATAAATAGCCTTCAGGGCATCATAAAAGCATTTTGGATTGTTTCTATCAGAGCAAAGCTGCATCTCATCTGCCTTCTTACTGAACCAAGAATCCTGCATCTCTTTAAGCTCTACTTCTAGTTTACTTGTGATGGAGTTAAATGCTCCCTTCTTAGAGATGGATAAACTATCTTTCTGGTAAACCCTGTGGAGCTCCTGTTTTTCATTTAGCAGTTTCTGAATTTCCCCATCATCTTCTTCAAACCAGTCTTGATGTTTATAAGTGTTCTGACCTAGATGAATAAATGCAGTGCTGTATACCAGATCTCTGAATGTTACTCACTCCTTTTCTTTCCACTGCTGCCAAGCACGTATTGGCTCAACTTTCCCTTCAAGCTAGCAAGAAACTGTTCCCACTCAGAGAAGTGCTCTACTTAGAAGACATGGAGTCTTCTGGTAATCATCTTGCCGTGGGACCTTGAAATGACCTAATAATGCACAGATGAAGGAGGAGACTGAGTAGAAAGGATTTTTTCCTTTTTTGTGTTTATGATCTTGTGCAGTGATTTCAGATTCCAATTTCCTGTCTGTTTTTAGTTTATAGCATGTAGCTATTCTCTCTATTACCATCTAATTCTTGTTTTCCCTTAATTTAACAATTCCATTAGCAAGCATTTATGCCATTCTTATTGTTTAGAGATACAAAAACTCCAGGAGTTTTCCTTCTACTGGGAACTTACAATATGTGTTCAGATAAATAAATACAAATTATCTACAAAGTGATTTCAGGAGAAAGAGAGCATTTTCAACTAGAGAAAGCAGCAAAGGGCTTCAGAATATATTTTAGAAAGTTACAGATGGCCTATGTTCCCCCAGGAGACTAAAGGAGTGGTGAAATGAATAATAAGAGGAAGAGTTTCTATGACTTCCACCTACAAGTTCACAGAAGAATCCTTTGTTGTTGCTCAGGAGTTTTTTGATCAAATCTAGCTCTTTGTGACCCTTTTTGGGGTTTCCTTGGCAATGATACTAGAGTAGTTTGCCATTTCTTTCTACAACTCACTTCACAGACGAAGGAAATTGAGGCAAACAAAGGCTAAGTGACTTGTCCAGCGTCATACAGCTAGTACATGTCTGAGATCAGATTTAAACTCAGGAAGACGGGTTTTCCTGATTCCAGGTCTGGTGGTCTATCCATTGCATTACCTAGCTGCCTGAGGTATCCTTTAATGCTATCTCTGACCAACTTCTGATCCAGAGAAACCTATGCCATATTGTTTTTTACAGTTAGTGAATGAGGGACCTGGAGGGAAGAAAACCTGAGTTCAGATCCTTCCTTGGACACTTACTGGCTGTGTGACCTTGGGCAAAGCAACTGACCTCTGTCTGTCTCAGGTTCCTTATCTATAAAATAGGCATAATAATAGCGCCTACCTCCCAGGGCTTTTGTGAGGATTAAATGAATAAACATTTGTAAAGAGCTTTGCAAACCTAAAAGCACCATGCAAATACTAGCTATTATATTTTGAATTACTTCTATATATCCTAGCTATTAGTACTTCTTCTCTCACCCTCATTTTGTGTATATTTTAAATTAATGTGTCTGTTTCCTCAAGTAGAAGGTAAGCTCTTTGAGGACAAAAACTCTTTCATTGCTTGCCTTGGTAATTCTAGCACCCAGTAGGGTGTCTCATCTACAGCAAACACTTTTCAAAAGCTTGCTGAATTGCACTCAGTTGAAAAACACCTAAGAGACACTTATAGCCCAACCCTCTCATTTTACAGGTAAGGAAACTGAGGCCTAAAGAAGTGAAATTACTAGTACAAAGATATAGAAGTAGCAAATGGTCCATCCTCTGACTCCAAATTCAGATTTTTCCACCATACCATTCTGTTATCACAGATTTAGTAGGCAAATTTACACAACGCATAAGGTTTTTTAAACTGGTACAAAAATTAACACTTCAGATCTCTTCCTTATTTCTAAATCACATGAGCCCATTTAAAGTGAAACAATATATTACTAAAAAGCTATTAAAATGAATGTTAATTGCTCATAGAAGTCATTAATGTGAGGAAAATTAATAGATCCCTTGTTGATATCAAGTCATATTATAAAAAATGGAAAGAGGTTGAAGATTTAGTTGGATCATGAGCCTAAAAAGGTAAAGATATACTTATTAGTCTTCTATCTTACTTTAATCATGCCACGGGTCTTCTAAAAAAAGTCTTAAAGTCTTCTAGAATACATAAAAATAACCAAATGAAACTCACAAAGTGATTTTTTTTTTCTTTAAAAGAAGTCATAGAATATTTCCTATAAACCTATGGCAATGATTAAAAAAATGATATATTCCTTCTTTTAATCCTCTTCTCATCTACAATACAGAATTCTATGGTACCTATCAAGGAAAAAGCATAACAAGATAAGACTGCTTTTCTTAACGTGGCCCATTTTGGACTGGTGAGTGAACAGTTGTCTTTTAGAAAGCTGAATGCAGCTGTTTCAAATTACACTTGTTTTGACATTAAAAATGAGTAAACAAACCAAAAATAGTTTAATATCTTGATTGGTACAGTTCCGTGATGCTGAGCAACAGTTTGTGGCTCTCAGGGCTTACATTAGGAGATGATGAAATAAGAATATATCTGCACATATAAAGAGGAATGATTCTCAAATACAATGTAAATTTATTGTAAAATATTTAGATTTAGCTATAGCATGTTCAAGCCACAATCTCAGCCACATAATAACATAGCCTAAGAGGCTAGATAGATAGTTGATAGATAGACTAAGTAAATAGAGGGTAGGTAGATAGATATGAGAGAGAGAACAGAGAGAGAAAAAGAGAGAAAGAGAGAGAGAGAGGTAATGGAGATTTAAAGGAGGTATTAAGGAATTTCCCTGTGCAACCCAGTAGCATAGGGTTCCCTAAGCAACCTGATATTAGAGTGTAAATAGCCTAATGACACTATAAAGGTACCTGGCAAAAAATCATCCATGCCCTTGTGGTGATTCAACAAATGGCAGGCTGGCCCCATTGAATCTGTCATAAAGTCAACTTTACAAGAGAAGAACCCAGCTCTTCAGATCTTTAAGAGCTCACTTGCAGCTCTTGGAGAGTGTAGCACACTAAAGACTATTTCCTCCTCTCATCATTGGAAATAGCAGAAGCATATGGCAGCATATCATGCAGAAGTATCCAATTTGGGAGTTGAACCAGGTCACTGAGAGAAGTTGAGAGTGTGGTGTCTGGAGCTAGGATTCTGCTCAAGAGGTTGGAAGCATCTGCCACTTCTCCTCCATTGTGGATTCTGTGCCTTTCTGAAAGGGCAGAGCAGTACCGGAGGCCAAGATGTCAGCTAACCCCAAAATCAGAGGTAATGGTAACCAAAGTCAAGCAATGAAGAAGCATCCATCAGAGCCTAGTCCAACGGAGTCCATTGGGACAGTATTTGACAGGGACTGTGAGACCAAGGTCAGTAGAAGCATTGCAGGGAAGGAGGAGAAGGCATATTTATATAGTGCCTACTATGTGCCTGGCACTGAACTAAGCAATTTTTTTCAAATATGTCATTTTATCCTCACAACTCTATGAGGTAAACATCATTACTATCTCCATTTTACAGTTGTGAAAACTGAGGCAAAAGAGGGTAAGCCCAGGGACACACAACTAATACACATATGAGACTGGATTTGAACTCATGTCTTCCTGACTCCAAGCCCAGCACTCTATCCTGCTCTACCTAGCTGCTTGATGAAGAATGAAGATGATGTTTTTGTATATGTGGAAATAAGTATTTATTAAGTGTGTGGTGTCTTCCAGGTTTGGAGTTTTTAAAAAGGAAAATAACACAAACACGTGTGTATTGAGATTACTGTTAAATAACTAATTTTTAATATTGGAGGGACACAGGATTTATCCCTCTCTGAAACCTAATCCTCTACCAGGTCAAGCCTAAATGACTTTACTGATAATGAGATTGGATTAACTTTCTCCTTAATCTTGTTCAGATCCTACTCAGGTGGGGAAACCCATTGTGTTCTCAGATTAGGGTGGGAATAAATTCTTTTATTAGATTGCCCAAGCCTGCAGGTGTTTTGGAAGTAAATGATGTGATCAAAGTCACCAGTCTCCTCATTAGAATAGGTCCACCTCTCATTATAATATTCATGTTCTCTCTTGTTAACCAATCAAAATCAGTTGCCACCTTCAGGAGCACCCTCTCTTCTAAGAGCAGATAAACACTGAGTGGGTTCCATGAGGAGTCTTTGTCATTCAAGAGCATCACTGAGCCTTTTTATTTATGCTAACATGATTAATAAACTGATTAATTACCCTGAAATTATCTCTTGAACTTTTGTACAGTGTATACAGATTTTGAATTCATGTCTTCATAACTGTAGGCTCAGCAATCTATCCATTACCTATCTATACTTGGAGGAGAGGGGAGAGAGAGAGAGAGAGAGAGAGAGAAATAGAACAACTGGTGGAAATAAGAAAATAAGATAACAGAAGTAGCTATGATCTCTCAAGTATTTCCCATTTGGTCTTAGACTCATTGCCATATCCTCTCCAATCTCATCTTTCTTTGTTCTACTTCTCCTTGGGAACTCATCACATTCTAATTTGTTCTATGATATAATTATTTCATGTGCATAATTTATCACCTTACCAGATTTTAAACTCATGGAGAGAATGATCTCTGATATTTACCTTTGTTAATTAAGGCAAGTCACCTTAACTCAGACCCCAACACTTGAGATCACAATTTATCAGATTAGATGGTTAGAGAGCAAAACCTTGAAGGAATAAGACAGAGGACAAGTAAATTGTGATAAAGAAAACAGATCCAGAGTATGAGGCACACTCAGAGGAAAAAGCTGGATACCATGCTACTATGAGGGTCCTGAACAACCAATGGACAGAGTATAGATTCCAGAAGAGAGACTTTTCCTCCTTTATAATTTGACTTAGTTCTAGCCATAGTGTCAGGCCTAAAAGGGTCCTCCCAGACTTAGCTACCTCAACTATCTCAGGGAGTGGGTATATGACCCATGAAAATTGCATAGAAGGAAATACCACAGCCTCCTTTACTTGAAAAATCAAGTCATTCCATGAATTAACATTAGGGTGAAGACTAGCTGATTATAAAGTCCCTTAAAAATCAATTTCCCTAACTCCAGAAGAAGAAGATTATTCTGTCTCTCTCACAAAAAGCTTTTTAAAGAAAGTATTTTGCAAACAGCACCATATACTTACTTGGGTGGAGGTGGAAGAGGAGAAAGAAAAAGAAATTGAGCTTTGTGTGGGGCATATGGAATGTGAACTCTGGACATGGATATGGATCTTTATCATTAGTAATTGTTCTGCTATTCAGGGGGAGGGGAGAGATGAAGCTAGGGTTGAAAACAATTCAGGATTGACCAGAGATTAAAGCACTAATCCCCAGGGGGTGGAAGATAGGATACAGAAATACTGGAAGGCTTTCATTTTCCTCACCCTGTGTCCTGGAACCACCAGATCAAGAGTTGGCAACTTTAGATTAAACATCATAACAGCTGGGATGAGGAAACTATTCGCAGAAGGGCCACCGCAAAAGTCATATGATGAAAAAATGCCAGAAGGATAAACACAAGGGAATCCCCCAGGAAAACATATCTGGCCACTGGGTGGGTATTTGCTCTGTCTCATATTTGATGAGCACTGGGATTTTTCTTCCTTTAGATTCAGAATTTTTTTTTTCCCT
Source organism: Potorous gilbertii (assembly GCA_028658325.1). Taxonomy (NCBI): domain Eukaryota; kingdom Metazoa; phylum Chordata; class Mammalia; order Diprotodontia; family Potoroidae; genus Potorous; species Potorous gilbertii. The sequence continues at coordinate 171,200,327 of CM053769.1, read as the reverse complement.
TTCAGAAACTTGACAGTTTCTTAGAAGTTTAATCAGAACTAATACCCACCTCAGTATTACTAACATTGAATGAATGAATGACTGAATGAATGAATGAATGAAAAAGCATTTATTAAACATCTCATATTCCAGGACTCTTGCCCCTTGTATCTAGGAATAAGAACACAAAAGTGAGACAATCCCAGCCCTAATGGAGGTTACATTTATGTGGGAAATTACATCTATGGGGTCAGGAAAAGACTTTACCAGGGAAAAGAGTTTTGTTCTGGAAGTCACAAGGCTAGTGAGGGAAGCCGTAAGTGGCAACTATCACAACTTTTCTAGAAGAAATGACGGTCCTTCTTTGATTATTGTTCTCATAAAAAAAAGAAAGAAAGAAAAAGGTCATAGGGAAGCAATGGAAAAGCAGAAGATAATATGGCAAGGGCAAATGACTGGATAGATGGGATAGGAAGCATGGCATAAAAGCCATTTAGACATAGAGCTGTTAGGAGTGTTTGCACTCATTTACTCTCCAATGAGTACCACACAACCCTAGGGTAGGAGTTCTAAAACTAAGTAAATTAATCCCCCCAGGGAGAAGAGAAATGATCTCTGAAAGTCCAGTCCAGAGGAAAGTGCTAGTCTAGGATAGGGTGAGGAGAGGAGGGGACAGAAGAAAGGTGGATGTGGTGATCAGTAGCAAGACAGATGACAAAATATCCAGGTTGGATGGCTGGATGAATGGCTTTAACTCTTTAGCGAAGTAATTCTGGTCAATTTACTCATCGATGGGGCAGAAGTCTGATTATCCACAGGCTATAACACTTTCAGTGACTTTAATAGTTAAGGAGAGAGGGGTTGGCGGGGAGGAGGAGGTAATTCATGTCTCCCTTGGACAAATGCATAGTGATTTTCTGCAGTCATTTCATTTCCACTCCCTAGGGAAACACAAAGATACCATGCAAAAACCTTAGGAATTCTCCTGAGAGAAAAACAATAGCCCTTATTTCATTCCTACACCATAATGCTATACACCCTGTTTCCACAACCTTTCTAAGCACTGCTTCCTTTATTCTCCAATACCTATATTTCTGGCAACTTTTTCCTGGGAAGAATTATAGCCTATGAAATGAATGTATGTGGCCCATTTGAGCTGGGAGGATTTTTATACCAATCAACTCTCACAAACGAATCTTGAATCCTAGAGGAAGGTTACATCTCCTCTTCAGGATCCTCCCTGAGGAATCAGTGGAGATTCTTTCACTTCACTGACTCAAACCCTGACCCATATGCTTTCTTCTTTAAGATTATTAATTGAGAATCGCTTAGTCAGCCTTATGCAGCTTTTAGAAAAGGGTATTTACCGAGCTGATATAGTAAGAACAGCTGGTACAAACCATCCCCTCTCCAAAATCCTCCCACAAACACATACAGAATCTAAGAGAAAATGTCAAACTTGGGGAGTACATCCGGCAAAGGGTTGCTGGAATCTTTTCCTCCCTTTCATAGGATGATCGGTAAGTTTTTCTTAAGCATGGTGAATCTATATTTGGTTCCCAGAGCACACACTGCTGCCATCAATGCTGTCCCAGGGGATGATGCTAGGACAATGGGGGGAACTCGAGAAGTCCAACATCCTCTGGACTCATTGAAGCTTACGCCATCCTCCTCCACTGAAAAGAAAAGGGGGAAAGGAAACTTAAACCAAGTCCAAAGCTGAGTCCTCTTCTTCCCCTTGAGACAGTTCCCCTTCAGGGATTTTCTGGAATGTTCTCTTTCTTTCTCCTGGCTCACTACTCACTGAAACTCTCAGATTGCAGTTAACTCAGTACTTTTATACCAGACCCAGAGGACAAAAATGAATCTGTCCACCAACTGAAACAGACTTTTGTTTGGTGTCATTTTACTTCATCCAGTGGCTTAGACCAAAAGCTTATCAATTGATCACCTAATATTTTCCAGGCATTGTACTAAGCATTGAGGTTACAAAAAGAGGCAAAAGACAATCCCTGTTGACAAGGAGCTCACAATTTAATAAAGAAACAACGCACAAATAAATATCAAATATGTACAAACAAGCGATATACAGGACAAATAGTGACTAATATCATTATTTTACTTTACACTTTACAAACAAACCTTTAATCCCCACAACAATCCTGCAAGGTTGGTGCTATCATTATCCCTATTTTACAAATGAGAAAATTGAAGCAAACAGAGATTAAGTGACTTGCCCGGGGTCACAAAGCTACTATCTCAGGCCAGATTTGGACTCTGGTCTTTCTGACTCCTGGCCCAGGACTCATCAACTGTGCCACCTAGCTGCAAAGATGTGCTCCTGTGCAAGAATTGTGTACTCCTTAAATAAGTTATGCACACTCTCTCCCTTGTGTCCCTTTAGGACATAAGAAATAGAGCTCAAATTTTATGGTAGATTTTAGGCTAGACCTTTAAAAGAACTTAATCTAGTGTTGAGACATTGGTAAAAATTATACCTAAGATATTTCTTCCTATATGTGATATTATGGAATATTAGTTTAGATATGGTCCTACCTGGAGGGAAAAAAGTTGTCTCTCAGAATCATTTTAAACACTCAAATTATGAAAAGTGAAAAACAAAAAACCAACACCAAATTTCAACCAAAATTTCCTTTTTCATACATGAAATACACATTTGACTGACATTTTTCATGAAGTAATAGGCTGTTTTCTTAAACTAAATTGATTGAATATTTTGGCATTATGTACACAAAGACTATAATAACTATGAAAACTAAAGAAGAGAAAACTATAACCTGGAGTTCAGGCCTAAAGCATTTTGCATGAGACTCTCTCTCACTGGTGGAAAGAAGAATGACTTCATGAAAGGTGGAGTTTGTGTGAGAGCTTTGGAAAATGGAGACTTGGTCATTCCACCTTTGAAAGAGACATCCCATGGTTCCAGACTCTCTTTGGGGACAGAACCGTGGAGATGAACAAAAAAATTTTTTGGAAACAGTAGATATGCAGAAGAATAAAAAAAAAATTTTTTAATTTTCCTTAATTTCCAGTTTGCCTTCCTAGAGACTCTGAGGAAATTGTTCTTGGACAAAGTTAGTGCCTCTATCTTGGTTGAGATGAGATAGGTCTCTCTCAATAGGAAAACTCATTCACTTGGTGTATTTTCTTGTATATTCTAATCTGTGTGTTGGGGCTATAGCTATAGCATATAACTTCTCTAATTTCTGTGTGCTGTTTGTTTGGACAAATAAGTTTACTTGCTATTTATTTTTATGGTGGCCTTCCTACTGAGTTCTCCTTTCCCCTTTTAAGGGATACTAAACAGGAAATTGGTTTGAACCTAAAATAGCCTATGTACCTAAACTAGGAATATTTAGGAGGACAGATGTCATTCTAGTCTAGTACCCTGTCTCTCAGAGAATAGAGCAGTGAGCCTGATGGCCCCTTTTCTTATTGTCTTCCAGGCAGTAATCAAATCTGCCTTGGAGAGGGGCAAGCAAGATCCCAGAGATATCTATCTGTCAGTATCTCCTCCATAAGCCGTAATCCACGTGAATATGAACATTTTAAATGGGTAATATATACTTCCTACATAAATAAAAGCTATCTTATGACTGGAAGAAATTAATTAAAAGAAAATAAGCCCAAATGTACACCCTTCCTACCTCTGTGGAATGTTTTCAAACTCAAAGTTCAATTTATCTTTGCCTTATATTTTTGAAATTTTAGTACTCTGCTTTGATTTTTAAGTTTTCTTTTTTATAAGCTTGTTTGGGGATTATTAATATTACTTTTATAATTTTTCAATGAATGCTTAATTCATCAGTCCTTTTCTCTCTTTTTGTTGTACTCAGAGAGACAGTCAATCATTCTGGCTCTTGCTGATTGGCCAACAAACAGCTTGGTCCCAGCCCAAGCCTCATTTGGTCTTTGTGTGAGTTTTGATGACTCAGAGTGTAAACAGCTATCATTTCCCTTGTGGTCAGAAACTCTTAAGAGTCTTCCCCTCCCACTTTGATTTTTTTTAGTAGGCAAACTACACCATCTTTTGCCTTAAATCACTGAATGGGTGTTGCCTCAGACAAACTGAGACCAGAGAAAGACCTTATCTTAAAAAAGCCAAGGTCTCCCACTGCCTCTGGGGTCATCTCCATTGTCCTAATCTATGTCTTGCCACTGGACTCAGATGACCCTGGAGAAGAGAGTGAGGCTGATGACTTTACACAGCTCTGCCTCACTTAAATCCAACTCACTTGCAAGTCATGATATCACCCTCCTGATCTCATTGTTCCTGTTTGAGAACAAAGGACAAACAACAATGACAAGGAGCAGAAAGTTTCAGTTCCGTAATTAGTCAATTCCAGCTTCAGTTTCATAATTAGTAAAATGAGAATAGTAATACCTGACAGCATTGTTGTCAAGTTCAAATGTGATAATGAATATAAATTGCTACAAAAATGTCAGATGTCATAAACTTTTTCCTTCAATGACTAGTTGCATTCCATGTATTATGGAATATTGTCTTAATCTAATTGTATTTAATATAATTATTAATTCTGATACTTTCTTTGACAATTCTTTGTTTAGTATTTTGTAAGTTAGTCTCCATCTTTTGTTTATATTTCCTCATTGGTTAATATTGAATCATGGTTTCAGAAGGATGTATTTAATATTTCAGTGATAATACATTTACTCAAGAGTTCTTCAAACCTAGAATATAATTTTAATTTCTGTAAAGGTATCGTTGATGCTAAAAAGTGAGTCACTTTGGCCACTTCTTGGTGCAGAGTCAAGATGATGAAGTAGAGAAAGCACTTATCTGAGGTCTCCCAACATTCCCCTCCAAACAACTTAAAAACAACAACTCAAATCAAATTCTGGAGTGACAGAACCAACAAAAGGTCAGAGTGAAATATTTTTCCAGTCTAAGATAATTTAGAAGGTTGAAAAAAAAAAATCTGTGACATGAAGACAGAGGCTGACCAAGAACCCACATAGATGAAATACCAGTGGTGAGACTAGGTGACAGTGAGAGAAGCAACAGCAGCTTTGGGAGCTCTTAAGCCAGAAATGATAAGGAGACCTTGAAAGACATTATAGGAAACTCCTGTGCTACTTCTGGATAATGGATTAGGTGCTATTTAGCAACTTCATTATCTATATGCACTTCTGACAATGTGGGGAGAAATAGAAGAATGGATTAGAAATAAGAATCCAATAATATGCTATTTACAAGAAACACACTTCAAACAGAGATATACAGACTTAAAATAAGGGGCTAGAGTAGAATCTATTTATGCTTCAACTGAAGTAAAAAAATAAAACAGAGGTAGCAATCATGATCTCAAACAAAGCAAAAGCAAAAATAGAACTAATTAAAAGACTAAAAAGGCACACAGATAAAAAAATAATATGAAAACTACATACATAGGCATCAAGTGGCATAGCATTTAAATTCTTAAAGGAAAAGTTAAATGAATTGCAGGAGAAAATAATAAAACTACCTAATGGGAGACCTCAACTTCCCCTCTCAGAGCTAGATAAATCTAACTATAAAATAAATAAGAAAGAAATGAAGAAGATGAATAGAATCTTAGAAAAGTTACATTTTTTTCCCCTACATTTTTTCTCAGAGCTAGATAAATCTAACTATAAAATAAATAAGAAAGAAATGAAGAATAGAATCTTAGAAAACTTACATGAGAATAAAAAGTTTACCTTTTTTCTCAGCTTTACATGGCACCTTCACAAAAACTGACCATATATTAGAGTATTAAAAACTTCATAACCAAATGTAGAAAAGCAGAAATATTAGACCTTAATTCAACAAAAATTGTATTTAACCATGGACCATGGAAGCATAGATTAAAAATTCATTGGAATCTAAATGATCTAATCCTAAAGAATGCCTGGGTCAAAGAACAAATAATAGAAAAACATCAATAATTTCATTAAAGACAATGACAAGGATGAGAAAACATTCCAAATCTGTAGGACACAACCAAAACAGTACTTAGAGGAAATTTTATATCTCTACATGTGTACATCTATAAAATAGAGAAATAGAAGATTAATGAATTGAGCATGCAAATAAAAAAACCTAGTAAAAGAACAAATTAAAAATCCTCAATTAAACACCAAAATGAAAATCCTGACAATGAAACAAGAGATTAAAAAATTTAAAGTAGAAAAAAATATTAAACTAATAAATAAATTAAAAGCTGATTTTACAGGAAAAACAATGAAATAGATAAAACATTGCTTAATTTGATTAACAAATAGAAGAAACCAAATTACTAGTATCCAAAACGAATGCACCATGGATGAAGATCAAATTAAAATAATTATTAGGAGTTATTTTGTCCAATTATAGACCAGTAAATTTGACAAGCTAAGTGAAATGGATATACATATATATGTACACATACACACCCACACACACATATATGTACTTCCCAGACTAAAAGAAGAGGAAATAGAATGTTCAAATAAACTCCACCTTAGAAGAAGAAGCTGAACACACTATCAATGAGCTCCCTAAGAAAAAAATCCCTAGGACCACATGGCTTTACAAGTGATTTCTACCAAATATTTAAAAAACAATTAATCCAAATACTGTATAAACTACTTGGAAAAATAGATAAAGAAAGAGTCCTACCAAATTCCTTTTATGACATGAATGTGGTTTTGATATCTAAACCAGGGAGGGCAAAAAAAAAAAAAAAAAGAAGGAAAACTATAGACCAATTTCCTTAATGAATATTGATGCAAAAATTTTAAATAAAATACTAGAAAGAAGATTATAGCATTATATCACAAAGATCACATACTATGGGTGGGATTTATACCAGGAATGTAGTACTGGTTCAATATTAGGAAAACTATCAGCATAATTGGCCATATCAATAACAAAAACAACAAAAAACGTGATTGTATCAACAGATGCAGAAAAAGCCTTTGAGAAAATACAACACCTATGCCTATTAAAAACACTAATAAGCACAGGAATAGACGGCACTTTTCTTAAAATAATGTGTAGTATCTATCTAAACCAATAGCAAGCATTATTTGTAATGGGGATAAACTTGAAATCTTCCCAATAAAATCAGGGGTGAAACAAGAATGTCCATCATCACCACTATTATTCAATACTGTATTAGAAATGCTAGCTACAGCAATAAGAGAAAAAATAAAGGAATTAGGACAGGCAATGAGGAAACAAAACTATCACTCTTTGCAGATATGATGGTATACTTATAAAATGCTAGAGAATCAACTAAAACACTACTTGAAACAAGTAACAACTGTAAAAAAGTTGCAAGATATAAAATAAGCCCAGTGAAATTATTACTCGTTCTATATACTACCAACAAAAACCCAGCAGGAAAGGACAGGAAGAAAAATTGCAGACAATACTTAGGAGTCTACCTGCCAAGAGAAAACCAAAGGTTGTATGAACAAAACTACAAAATACTTTTCACACAAATAAAGACAGATCTAAGCAACTAGAGAAATACTAATTGGTCATAGGTGGGCAGAGTCAATATAATAAAAATGACAATTCTACCTAGATTAATTTACATATTTAGTGCTGTACCAATCAAACTACCAAAGTATTACTTTATAGAGCCATAAAATCATAATTACAAAATTCATCTGGAAGAACATAAGATCAAGAAAATCAAGGGAATCTATTTTTTTTTATATGAAGGAAGACAGCCTAGCAGTTCCAAAGATCAAACTGTATCATAAAGCAGTAATCATCAAAACATCTGGTACTGGCCAAGAAATAGAGTAGTAAGTGGAATACATTAGGTATAAAATGTTGTTATTTTTATTATTCAGTTGTTTAAGCCATGTTCAATTCTTTGTGATCCCATTTGGGGTTTTCCTAGCAAAGATCCTAGAATTTCCTTCTCTAACACATTTTCCAAAAGAGGAAACTGAAGCAAATAGAGTAAAGGGACTTGCCCAGGTTCACAGAGCTAGTAAATGTCTGGGGTCAGATTTGAACTCAGGTCTTCCTGACTCCAGGCCTGGTGCTCTATCCACTATGACACCTAACTGCCCTAGGTACATAATACACAGTGCACAGCAGTAAACGACCACAATAATCTAGTGTTTGATAAACCCAAAGATACAAGCTTTTATGTTAAGAACTCATCATCTGACAAAAATTTTGGGGAAAACTGAAAAGTAGTTTGGAAGAGACTAGACATAAACCAAACTAGGTACCATATACCAAGATAAGGTTAGAATGGATAAATGATTTAAACATAAGGGTCAATATTATAAGTAAATTAGGAGGGCATAGAAAAATGTACCTGTCATATCTATAAATAAGAGTTTATGACCAAACAAAAAATAGAGAGGATCACAGGAAATAAAATAGATAAAACAAAAATGACTACATGAAATTTAAAAGCTTTTGCATAAACAAAACTAATGTAGCCAAAATTAAGGAAAACAGAAAACTGATGGGAAAAAATTTATATTGTTCCACTCATAAAGGTGTCATTTCTCCAATATATAGGTAACTAAGCCAAATTTACAAAATATAAGAGCCATTCCCCAGTTGATAAATGGTCAAAGGATATAAACAGGCAGTTTTCAAAAAAAAGGAATTCAAAGCTTTCTATAGTCACATGAAAAAAAATGCTCCAGATAACTACTAATTAGAGAAATGCACATTAAAACAACTCTGAGAAACTACTTCCCACCTATCAGATTGGCCAACATAAAAAAGGAAAATGACATATGTTGAGGGGATGTGGAAACATCGGGACATTAAAGCACTGTTGATGAAGATGTGAAGTAGTCTAGCCATTCTAGAGAACAATTTGAACCATACTAAAGAGTTATAATACTCTGCATGTCCTTTGAACTTGCAATACTACTTCTAAGTCTGTGGGAAAGAGGCCTATTTGTACAAAAATATCTATAGCAGTTCTTTTTGTGATAGCAAAGAATTAGACATCAAAGGGATGCCCATCAACTAGGGAATGACTGGACAGGTCATGGTATATGTTGTAATAAAATACTATTTTACTATAAGAAATGAAAAGTAGAATAGTTTCAGAAAAACCTGAGACTTGTAAGAATTCATGCAAAGTGAAGGGAGCACAACCAGGAGAACATTGTACATATAATAGCAATATTTATAAATGATTATCTGTAAAAGACTTGGCTACTCTGATCAAGACAATGATCCAAAACAATTCCAAAGGACCCATAATGAAAAACACCATCCATCTCCAGAGAGAGAACTGATGAACTCTGAACACAGATTGAAGCAAGCTTTTTTAAAATTTTCTTTATTTTTCTTGCTTTTTTTGCAATGTGGCTAATATATAAATGTTTTTCATGACTTCACATGTGTAATTAATATCAAATTGGTTGCCTTCTCAAGGGGGGGGAAGGCTGAAGAGGAAGGACAGAATTTGGAACTCAAAAAATGTTTTTAAATGAATGTTAAAAAATGTACATGTAATTTGAAAATATTTAAAATAAAAATAAGCATATTATTTCAAATTTTAACTCAACAACCTTCAGAAGTCAGTTTTTCTAACTTGCTATTCTGATCCATAACTTCCTTTTTGTTCGCATTTGTTAGATTCACAAAGGTCTTTAAAAAAAGGCACATTGAAGTAACAATTACTCCTTTTACTGGTTAGCCATTTTTGAACTTTATTTAAATGCTAAACCAATCACTACAAGTGTTTAATTTTAATATTGTTTAATCATTTATGGTGCATTTAAGCATAATGTAGCTTGCTTCTTTTTCTTTTTACAATATTTCTTTTTATTATGTCTTTATTTAAAATTATACTTTCATACATTTCCTTTAAAAATTCAATTGAAGAGTAAATTATTTTACTCCAGCCTCTCACTTTAACTTTGTATATGTCTTTTATCACTGTTCTTGGCACACAGTAGGTACTTAATAAATGTTTATTGACTGATTCATTTTACAATTTAAGTGCTTCTTGTGTGCAGTACATTGTTAGGTTCTATTTTATAATATATTTCACAACTGTCTTCTGTATTATGGGTGGGTTTAGGGTATTGACATTCAGGGTTATCATTATTAAGTATATTTTCTCTCTCTCAAGTCTTATTATAGGGTTTAAAAAGTAAGAAGTAGTAAGTACTGAAATTTGTTTTGTTTGAAACATCTGATCCCCAACTCCACCTTTACTTGAAGACATTTCTTATGCCACCTTTTCTCAGTCTAAATCCAGATCCTATTACAATACTTTTACCACTGAAATCTTTTTCCCTTTTGTAGTGAGAATACATTTTTTTGCTTTGATGTGTGACTCCATTTTGTATTCAGCCAATATTTTGTGATGAAGTGTTTTGATGTCTGTTTTTGTAAGCTGTTTTTCAATATTAAAATAGGAATAAGGGTAATTTAAGTTGGTAAACAGCATGTGTGTATTTACAGAGAACTGATAAAGATATGGGACCCTCAGATAGGACAGACCACCAACTGGAAAATTTGGTTTAAAAAAAAATCATCATCAGCTTATATCACAAGGTACCAATCAAATTAATTGGTAAACAAATAAGGTAATAGCCATCAATCAAAACTCAGGTGTAACCATTTAATGCCCATAACTGAAACTATAAGAAACCCGCTGGAGGCCTCAGCTTTCACACTGTTCCTAGACCATGACTAGGACTGACTCCTGTATTCCAAACTCCAAACTCCTTAAACTTTAGTAACTCCACATTTGATTGAGAGCAGTGCTAAATGACTAATGGTGACCTGACTTGCCAGGCAATTGCCTCTCAGAGGGAGATATATTGCCTCCAGCTAGGCAGAGAGTACTAGAAACATGCTTACCAGAAAGCCCTAGGAGTCTGATTAATGATTAATTTCTGGTGGGGCTGATGTTTGTATTGTCTAATACATAACTACAAACTACTATTAGCATTCTATTGGTTAATAAAGTGTGATAGAATGCATTGAGAAGTATGTCTAATTAGTGTTTCCACCACATTAGTTAGCATGCAAAATGGTAAATCAGTTTTGCCTGTGTACTATACATTACACACTTCTCTCATGAGTCCTATAAACAGGAATGGTTCAGGTTCTTCCTTCCCTCATTTGCCATCTCTTTTTAAAAACCCGATTCAAATCAAATCTATAACTATTTATGAAAATTACAATTAATAAGCAAAATATAAATTACCTTTATTTATGGCACTCAAATCGTATACCTTCCCTTTTTTGACCTTCCTCAGATATTTCCACTTCTCTTTGCTTCTCAAATGATCACTTAGATAATGTGCTATTTATAAGGAACAATATATTTGTCTCATTCTTCTAGTATGTAAATACTAACTAACTACTAAGACTTTCTACTATTCCCTTTTCTCTTTTTTGTTTCTATACTCCATCACTCAGTGATCTCATCAGGTCCTGAGGATTTACTGATCATCTCTATGTAGGTAATTTCCATAACTATCTACCCCTAGTCTCTCCTAAGCTACAGCCCCATTTGCCTTTTGGAAATCTTGACATGTCTATCTCATAGGTAACTAAAACTTAACATGGCCAAAACAAAACTCACTATCTGTCTCTTCTCAAACCTGCCTCTCTTGCCAGTCTTCCTATTACTGTTAAGATTACCATTATTCTCCCAGTTGCTGAAGCTCCCAGCCTTGATGTCATGTTGAACTCCTCACTCACACTCACCCCATACAGCCAATCTGCTGTCAAATTTTGCTGCTTCCACCATCACCACATCTCTTGTAAAAGTCTTTTCTCCATTTGCACAGCCAAAACTCTATTACAATTGTTACATATCACCTAAATCAGAGCTTCTTAAACTTTTTCCACTAGCAACCCCTTTTTGCCCAAGAAATGTTTACACAACCCCAGGCATATAGGTATATAAAATAAATATATAAATCAAACATATACTGATAATAAATCATAAAGAAATTTATTTTAAAACAATTCTTTTGTATAAATATAATTTTACTATTTATTTGTTAAAGATGAAAGCAAATTTGCATACTAATGAGATGGATGGGCTTGCTTATTTTTACAAAAAGAATTAAATCTTGGTAGAATATTTGATAAGCAGCACTCAGAGAGCATCTTCAACATTTTTCAGAGTTGATCGATATTTATAATAGTCAATGCTGAGAACACCACTTCACAGAAATACCTGGTATAACATGACAGAAATATGTTTAAGGCTATTTCAGAAATTGTTGGAAATTTTGTCCCAAACCCAAGCCGAAATTCATTTAACAGTTTTGTATATTTGTATATTTGCAGTTCATGACATATAATAGTCTCAAGTCTGAGCCAAAGTGTTTCTGGCAAGGTTCATTGGTGTTGCGTGGTATGACGGCATGCACAGTGCAAAGTGCACATGTTGTATGTTCAGAACTAAAGCTGCAGTGAAGTTATGAGATGCAACCCAGGCAAGCACTGACAGAAACATCTTGGATCAATTACATGTTTAATTTTGAACTAATTTTTGGCCATTGAAGGTTCAGAAACCTTTCACTGTTGCCAAATTTTTCACGACCCCACATTCAGTTATTTGACCCCATGTGGAGTCACAACCCACTGTTTAAGAAGTGCTGAATGGGTCTTGAGTGGAAAAAATTTAAGAAGCCCTGACCTAGACTACTCAATAGCCTCCTGATTGGTCTCTCTGCTTCAAACTTTCTTCTCATTCGAATTCATGTTCCATTTATCTGGTATGGTGATTTTCCCTAACAATCCACTTAATAAACTATAGAGGCTATCAATTATTTCGAAGCTCAAACAGGCCATTGCCTATTCGGGGCATTTAAATATCTTCAAAACATGATAGCTTTCTTCCTCTCCAATCTTAGACTTTATTCCCTTCCATGCTCTCTATGATTCCCCCACTTGCTATTTCTCAAACACAACATTCCATGATTTTGAACTCATTGTTCCTTGTGCCTGGAATGTTCTCCCTCCTCATCTCTACCACTTAATTTCCCTGGCTTCTTTGAAGACTCAGTTGGAAATGTAAGATGAGAAGTCAGCAAAGAAGTTAGAGCAAGGTAGACAGATTTAAGAACTGTCAGCAAAGAGATGGAAATTAAATCCACAGGAGATGATGAGATCAAGTTGCCCTTCATTCTTTAAGAGGACCAAAATGACATCACTATGTTAGAATCAAGCTACAATGGGTCCAACTGTGGTTGATCAGACCCATGAGAGTTCAGAAAGCTCTACCCCAGGTCAGGCACAAATAGTCCATATGAATATTTGGGGTGGATTCTCTAAATTTACATATCTCATATTTCTTTGGAACTATTTCAATTCTGCTTTGCATGTAGAGCACAGCACCTTCTCTGATGAGGGCACACCATGCTGGGTGGTCCTTTACCTGTGTCTCCCATGTCCTGAAATCAGTTTCAAAGATCTTAAGAGAGACCTTGAGAGTGTCCTTGCATTGCTTTTTCTTAGCACCACATGAACTCTTTCTCTGTGTAAGTTTTCCATAAAATAATCTTTTAAGCAAGATCATTGCCAGAAGTATTATAAAGGAAGAAAAGACAGCTCAGAACAGAATCCTGAGAGACACCTACAGTTAAAGGATATGATATGGATGAAGAGCTAGTAACAGGAATGAGGAATGAGCAGGTAGGAAGAGAACCAGAAGATAATGGTATCCTGAAAACCTAGAGAGAGGGAAGTATCAAGGAAGAGAGGACAATCCAGAGTGTCAAAGATCTCATAGAGGTCTAAGAGAATGAAGGTTGACCAAAAGCCATTGGATTTGGCAACTTAGAGATCATTTGTAACTTTGGAGAGAGTAGTTCTGGTGGAATGATAAGGCTGGAAATTGAAAAAGGTTAAGAAGAGAGGGAGAGGAGAGAAAGTGGAGGCATTTAGTTACAAAGGGTGAAAGATATAGGAAGGATGAGGAGAAGGAAGAGGAAATCCATTGCTTTTGTTTATAGAGAATTCAAGTCTTCCAATTTTACTGGCTTTTGTTTGGTTCACTCTTGTTTTGTTGCTGCATCTCTGATTTGGGAAATTTTGTCTGTATTTTTTTTAGACTATCCACTGCTTTGTTAAGATTTCTATTCAACACTATTGATTTGCTTTGTATTTTCAAATTCTTTAAGAACTTCTATTTTTGGTTACCATTTTAATTAATTCTTACATTAAATTTGTAACTTACTCCAAAAATTCCTGGAATTATTCCTTCTCATTTCTGAGGAATTTGTTCTTGTTATTGCAATTTTATTCCTTTCTTATAGACATTTCTCTTCATTTTCTACTTTTACTCCATAATATTTACTTATACTTAGGGATGATTTTTTTGTTTACTCACTGCTTTCATCTCTTTACTGATTTTCCTTCATTGATTTTTAGAATATTTCTTTTCTTTCCCCTGGTTTTGTTGCTGATTTATTTTTTAGCTTTATTTGGTACATTTCTTGCTGTTCTGGAGTAATAAAGAGAATCTAGATCTAAACTTTCAATTCCCTCCAACCAGTCTTGGAAAATGTATAGGAATCATGGATTTAGATCTAAAAAAGGCCAAAAAGCCCCTGAATCCAACTCCCTAATTTTATAAATGAGGAAACTAAAGCATGGAGAAGGTCAATGACTTACCCAAGGTTAGGGCAGTAAGTAGCAGAGGCCCGATTTCAATTCAGATTCTCCAACTTCAAGTCTTTCTCTGTGCCATGCTGCTGTCAATATTTTTCTCTATCTTCTGTTTTTCTATTTCACAAATGTGTATCTTTTTTTTTTTAGTTTAAGGCAGGTTCAAGACAAGCCTCTTTTGTCCCAACCATGTGTTTTCCAAAACAAAGCAAGTTAATCAAATAAACTTTGTACAAAAACATTAACTTAACTATGTTACAGAGTAAATATAATGTTCTTTTGACAGCAGCAAGTGTACATACACCATATACAATCTGACAGTTAAATGTTGAGGTATAAACCTGAACTTTTCAATTTCCAGAGTCTTAATGTTGATTCCAACTTTGTAATATACTAGGGTTTTTTTTATTTCTTTACTGTAGTTTAACACAATACAAAAGAATGACACAAATCAAAGTTATTGAAGATACTAAACTTAAAGTGGGAAATATAAGTAGGGAACAAGTATATTTCACTCAAAAAGCTCAGTCATATGTCATCTATGGTTCATTCCATAACCCAAGTCCTCATCTGGCTTGTCTTTATTTTTTCCAACAGTTTTCTGGCAGATTAACAAACTAAAATAAATAGGATTTTTCCACTATCTAATTCTGAATTTGGCAGGAAAACTCAATGATGAATCCACTCCTACCTCAATAAATGCTTTATTTTATACATTTAGTTCACCCAAATCTAGAGACTAGGGCTGAGAAGAAGAAGAAAAAAAGGAAGACTTAATTGTGGAGGGTATTTTCACCACGTGCTCTCTTTGAAGTAAGTCTTAAATGCAAACTCACACCCAATATATGGAAATGTAAAAAGGCACAATCATTTTCTATTCTGGACTCTTTCCATTCCATCTGAGGAGAAATCCCTTAAGCCTTGTCACGTAACAAAGAATATTCTTTCATATCCTGAACTAGTAAAGTAGGCATGGAGTCACTCACAAATGGCAGGTAGGGCTACAAGGTTACTGCCTCATTTTACCCTTACCTGATAAATAAGAACTAGTCCACAGCCCCTGACTTTAAACTAGCCTAGCCCCTTTAGGGTTGAATAGGAACTTGGAGATCATCTAGTGCATCACTTCATTTTACAAAGGATAAAACTGATGCCTTTAAAGGTAAATTCACCTGCCCAAGGTGACTCAAGTAGAAAGCAATAGACCCTGAATTCAAACATAGGTCTCTTGACGACAAACACAACATACTGTCCAAACAGCCTATATGTCCTCATTACACAGATAGCCCACTGCTACCCCAAAGGCAGTGTTGGATTGATTATAATTCCCAGAGAAAGAGGTAGACATTGAGACAGGTGAAAGAGTAGGGAGAACAGGGCAGGTGGCAAAAAGATGACACGGATGAAATGTGAATTATGGCTTCATATTGTGAACCATGTGAGTTTTCCCTCATACACTCACCAATCACATTAACTCAAACCCAGGCAAGGAAAGGGAATTCCAAAAATTAGAAGGTTAAATGTCCCAGGGTCTGCTTTCCAGAGGCATCAGTGCTAGAGCAAATGGCAAGAAGATGTCTAGGTTAGAATACAAAATATGACTAAGACAAGTTAAATATAATGGGCCACCTGAGTTTGTGCTCACAGACCCACAAACAAGATAGTGGTGATTTCCAGTGACATATACTTTGTGAGATGACACAGGGAACTCCTAAGTGGTCCCCAGGGACTTAGGCTACACTGAAGATGACTGAGAACCCCAATCTTTGGATATATGTGAAAGAGAAGCCAAGAAGCCATGAGAAGCTCAGAAAACCCCCAGAAGTCACAGGGAACGACTGACATAAAGGACCAGAAAGATCAGCAGCACCTATGAATGTGGACAGTGACTTTTTGTTTCTTCGCCTCTCCTCTTTGTCTGCCTCTCTACAGAGGACTTAAGCCTAATGTCTTCTCAAGGCAAAAGATATCCATTTTCTCATCACTTTCTTTATCTTCCTATGTATAAATGTTTACTATGTCTCTTAAGCCATCAACTGTGATAAAGCTACTAACCACCCAGTTTGCTAAGCTGTGTGAATTATGATTTGAATTAAAAAAAAGGAGCAATTGAGGTTGAAGAAAAATTAATTTAAAACTATAGTATTTTATTAGAGCAAAATCTCTGCCTTAGGATTCAAACTAAGAAAGATGTCAATTCATTTCTGCAACTTCTCATAGCAAAAAAGACATTCATTTCTATCAGGATTTTTCTAGACAAACGAGTCTTATAAACAGTGGTGGTATCTAGCTAACCACCTGCTCTGGCACTGAGGCAAGCAACTGTCATTTTCCCTTACCAGGAATATGTTCATGAATTTTTAACAACCAGCTCTCTGAAAAATAAAAATATGCATGAGATACACTTATCAGTCTAATCAGCATTATTAGCATCTTTCCATCCCTTTTTTAAGTCTAGCCAATCAATAAAATAATAAATTATGCAAGCCCTGATTTGTACCATTTGTTGATTTCTGAAGCATAAATATTCACATTGAAAATTTAGCAATCTGCTCAGCTGGAGCTGACTTCAGCTGACTCCTGACTGTGACCCAATTTGAAAGGAAAGCTTCTTGTTGGGTTTTGGGCTGAGTTGAGGGTGGGTTGACAAGGTGGGCAGGCTGAGGGAATGGCTGGAGAAAGAGCCACATTTTAAGAAGGGTATCCTGGAGAGCACAATGGTAGCAAGGGAATTCGAATAAGAGTTACTGACAGTTCTGCCTCCATGGTCTCCATGTGAGCGAGGGCTCAGTCAGGGAGCCCTCTTCAGGGCTCTTGATCACCTTAATGAGGTAATAGGAGAAGTCATACAGCCCTTACGGCTACAGAGGAATTTCAGCTCAGATCTTCCCGGCTATGGGTCTTCTGTTACAGAGTTGTTCTGCCTCTCAAATTAGAAAATGTATAAAAACTCCGTGTAAATGGCAGTTATTGCTGAGAACAGCCCGCGCATCCAGAATTGTTCTTTACAGAAGAGTATCCACATGGTATGATTGATTGACTGAGTAATTGCTTCATTGTGTCCCTCCAACGCAGAAATTTAAAAAAAAAACAACTGATTTAGCACTACAGAAAAAGAATTCTGGCAAGACGAAAGTTAAGATCCCTAACCTGACAAAAGTAAGGAATGGAATGATGATAAATCCCAAAAGATAGAAGCCTGAGCTTGTAACTACAGAAAGAAAAAGAGTATAATAAAATGTTGTTGAACACCCACTTATGCTAGTGTCTTCCCGATTCCCCTGGCTGTGCTAAAATACACCTGGGGTCCTGGTGTAGGCACTTACAGGCTCCACCTCCCTGGGCTCAGGATCTCCTCCCGATTTGCTGAGGTGGGGCTGTCTAGGACAGCTCCAGTCTTGCACTGGTCCCCTACAGACACAGCAAGAGATTCTGTCCTTGAAGATTTTCCTACCCTCTATCTCCTTTTCTACTTTTTCCCCTTGACATCAATGTCAACCTTCTTTCTTTACCCTAGTCCCTGATAGTAGGGTGGCTCTTCTCACCAAAGCCAAATTCTTCATAGGTGCTTTTAATCCCATCCTCTCTCATATCCTCCAATATATTGCCCTCTCAGTCATCTCCCATTTCCCTCTAATCTTCAATGTCTCCGTATTCCCATATCCACCGGTTCCTCTCTTATAAAACAGACTCAAGTCTCCTCTATCTTTAAAAAAAAAAAAACTTCTCTAGACCCTACTATCCTCTCAAGCTATCATCCTATATTTCCTTTTCCCTTTACAACTAAACTCCTTGAAAAAGCTGTTTCTATTTGTGACCTCCACTTCTCCCTTTTTACTCACTCCTCCATCTCTGGCAATCTGACTTTTTAAAACTTTTTGCCATCTGAATTCATTGCTGAACCTACTCAATAGATACAGTTGAACAACTGAGGAAGAAAAGGACAGCATTCAGCTTTGTAATTCAAATCAGTTTTTAGACAATTACGTCAGACTTATGATGAAAAATGATATCCACTTCCAGAGAAAAAACTGAGTCTGAATACAGATAGAAGTGTACATTTTTTTACTTTATGTTTTTCATATTTGTTTTTACTGTGTTTCGTTTCACATGACTAACATGGAAATATGTTTTGCATGACTGCACATATAGTACCTATATCAAATTGCTTGCTTTCCTAATGAGGGGGGAGCAAAGGGAGGAAGGGAGCAAATTTGGAACTCAAAATTTTTTTAAATGGATGTTAAAAATTGTTTTACATGTTATTAAAAAAATAAAATATTCAAAACACAAAAGATAAAAATAAAATTTAATTAGGGGAAAAAAATCTGTTCCTACTAACTGAGTGACCCTAGGTAAGTCATTTAACCTCAGCTTCCTCAACTGTAAAATGGGGGTGATAATACTCAAAGGAAGTGAACCTCTTTTGCAGGATTGTTATGAGAATCAAATGAGATAATACTGTATTTGCAAAAGTGCTTAGTATAAAGCTTGCATATAGTAGATACTATATAAATATTTTTTAATCTATCCCCTTGACCACCCTCTCTTCTCTTTAGACATTACTCTATGCTGGTTCTTCTCCTGTCTGACCTCCTTCTCAGTCTCCATTGAGGAATTTCCAACAAGGTCACGCCCACTAAACATAGGTGTCCCACCATGTTCTGTTCTGGAACCTCCTCTCTTCTCTCCTTACACCAGTTCTCTTGGTGATCTCATCAGCTCCCATGGATTCAATTTTCATCCCTGTGCTAATGATCATAGTCAGATCTATCTATCCAGCCTTAAGCTCTCTGCTGACCCCCAATCTCTTATTTCTGACTGCCTATTGTATACCTCAAAATGTGGATATGCTAGGTGTCTTAAACTCAATGTGTCCAAGATTGTATTATCTTCTTCCAAAACCCTTTCATCTTCCTAATTCCCTATCACCATCAAAGGCAACACCATCATTTTAATTGCCCGGGCTCACAACCTATATATTACCTTTGAGTTCTCACTCTTCCATATCCAATCTCTTGTCAAAACGTGTCTATTTGACCTTCAATATGTCTCATATATACCCTTCTCTCCTCTGATACATGCTGGTGCAGGCCCTCATTACTTCATACCTGAACTATGGCAATAGCCTGCTGATTGGTGCACCTGCCTCATCCATTTTCCTGTCAGCTAACAAACTGATCTTCCTAAAGTACCTATCTGATCATGTCACCATCCCCATTCAATAAACTCCAGCAGTCACCTATCATCTCCTGGATCAAATATAAAATCTTTTGCTTGGCATTCAAAGTCCTTTATCACCTGACATCCCCCCACCACTTTTTGAGTCTTCCTATACCGTCTTCCCCCATATAAATATACTCTATGATACAGTGCCACTGGTCTCTGTTCTTTGCACAAGATATTCCATCTCTCAACTCCAAACATTTTCACTGGCTGTACTCCATGCCTGGAATGCTCACCCTCTTCATTTCCACCTCCTGGCTTCTCTGGCTTCCTTCAAGATGAAGCTAAAATCCCTTCTTCTAGAAGAAGCCTTTCTCAATCCCTCTTGAAGCCAGTGCTTTCCCTCTGTTGATTATCTCCAATTTTTCCTACACATAGCTTGTTTATACTGAGGTGGGTTTTTTTGCATGTTGTCTCCCTATTAAACTGTGAGCTTCTTGAAGGCAGGGATTATCCTTCATCATTCTTTATATCCCCCACACAGCATAGTTGCCATCAAGTAATAGTTACACTATAAATACTTACTGACTACTGTCTGATTGATTGTTTCCTAGCAACAGCATCAAAAACTACATTTACTAGAAAAAGTCAGCTCAGCCAACAACTTTCCTTTTGAGCTGACAACTGCTCTGCCCCTCCGTTTCCTCATATATAGATTGCATTCCTCAGGGGCCATTCCCCTAACTCATATTTCAGGCTGAGTTCCCGAATAGTGCTTAATTATGACTCAGAGGTCTACTGGTAACCTTGAACTCCATCTGGATTGCCCCGTGCATAAGTGGAGATACTTTGGGAACATTTTAGGTATTCTATGGTAAAGGAACCCATAGGAAATTTTTGTCTGGGAATCAAATGTGATCATATGTGATAGAAATTACTTAGAGATATTTTGCCATGTCCTATTTGGAAAAGGACATCTAGAACTAGTCTATCTGGACCTATCGTTGTATTACCCTATATCCTGAAGAGAAACATGGGAGAACTTTTACCTGGGACAGTTTGGTTTCTCACCTCAGGATGACCGTCCCTAATCTCTATAAGAAGAACTCCACATGTTCAGTGAAATCTTAGTATTGGCCTTGCTATTAGCCTACCTAAAATCTAATTAAACATATGGCCTATAATCAAGGAGAAGGCTCATAAGCAACAGGGGTAGAATCTGAACTATTTAGGGTTAGTGCCTAGAGAACCCTGAGACAAATAGTCCCTTTGATGAGCCAACCTTTGATGTCAATGAGAGTTAAAGGAGTGGTCCCATAAGAGCTGCTACCCATAAAAAGAGAATATTACCTGCCTCACTTACTCCACAAATTTATTGTCAGAGTAAATTAAATACAAAAGTAAAAATGTTTTGAAAAGTAAACTACACTGGTGTAACTTATTTTTATCATGTCAGTAGTCTATAGCTTAATTTTATGCTTACTTCTATGCAATATTAAGTTGTATCTATAATATAATTGAGGGAGTTTTAGTATCATGTAGGAAAAAAGAGGGAAGAGAGAAATGTTCCAATTTCAACTGATCTTCCTCTTACCCCGTCTGTGGAGTTATCATTTCCCACAAAATGCAAAATATTATTTATTGATTAAGGAGTATCCTTGTAAGTGGTAACAATGATAGCTAGCACTTTTATACAGCACTTTAAAGTTTGCAATGCACTTTTTAAATAACCTCATTTTTACTCTCACAACAACTTTGGGAGGGAGGGGCTATTTTTATATCCATTTAACAGATGAGGATATTGAAGCAAACAGAAGTTAAGTGACTTGCCCAAGGTGACAAAGCTAGTATTTCAGGAAGGATTTGAATTCAGGTCTTCCTGACTCCAGATCCAAGATTGTTTTCACTGTACTACCTTGTGGTAGTTAATATTAATGTTAATAGAATGGGGTCCAGAATTTTTATTGGTTTATAGCTGATGTCCAGAATTTTTCACTTAGACAACATCTAGGCTTTTCAAATATCTTCAGATATTTCAAAAAACAAAGAAATACCCTTAAAAAAAAAACACCTCATCATACAGTAGGCCTACAACATTCAGGTACAAACAGTGTTTATTTCAATTTTTGACAACTAAATCAGGGTAGAAAGAGTTTCTCATTTTTCCATTATGCCTTTAAGTTTGCATAAGTATAAAAAAAAGTGTCAGTTCCCTCTTGAAAACTCTAAGTTTTATCGTAGTCCTTAGATGTTTCATGAAATTTCAAATCTCTTTGAAAGCTGAGAGAAAAAAACGTCTCTTTAATTACCATTCGCTGGCAGGCCTGTCAAAAATGTCTTGGCTTCATGCCAAGGAGGGGAGGTTGAAAAGGCCATAAATCTGAGTTTCTGTTGCATAAACAATATGATTGTTTACTGTGACTTTTAGTTCCACAGTTCTACCAGATTCTCATGTCTGTCTTTAATTATCAAAGTAATACTTAATAAATTCTGAGTTGGTTACGACTTTTAGATAGCCTATTCCCAATTATTAAGAACTACATTAGAAAATTGGCTTATTAATAGTTTTAATGCCCTGATAACTTCAAAAGGCTTATTTTTCCATATCCCACTCTAGTATAAGTAGTAACTGCCATATTTTCTCCCAGGCAAACTACTTCATTTTTATCTCAGCCAGCCCTCCTTTTGGAAAAAATGTTCTGTATGCTAGATCGGGGATCATGCAAAATTTTTCTGCCACTGAAAATCTGAGAAATAAAATAAAAGGTTTTTAATTGATTGCAAATAACTTGTCTTTTGAAATCAACTTACTAGCAATGTCATTAGTATTTGTATGAGAACAAGCCCAACTCATCAACCTGGCATAGAAGCAACTAGGAAGAGTAGTCTGGGCTAGAACACTGAACCTGGAGTAAAGAAGACTTAAGCCGAAATCCTGTCTCAGACATTTACTAGTTGTGGAACTCTAGGCAAGTTATTTTAAAACTCTCTAAGCCTCACTTTCCACATCAGTGAAATGTGGATAACAATAACTGCCCCATAAGGTTGTTGTGAGGACCAAATGAGACAGCATATGAAAAGCACTTGGCAAATTTTAAACCTCTATATAAATGCTATAATGAATAGTATTGTCATTTCAGTGCCATGAGCAATAGATTAGGAGTCCTGAGATCTGTGTTCCAGTTCTGGCTTAGCTAGTTACTAATTGTGTGACCTTAATCTCTAGGGGTCTAAGCATACTCACTGGTAAAATGGTAGGATTGGGCTAAGTGATCTTTTATGTTCCCTTCCATTTATAAAATTAAATCTCTGCCAAATTACTAGCTCATATAATAGCTTAATAAATATATTAATAATAAATTAAGAAGATTTATTTAAATAATTTCAAAAACCATCATATACTGTAGTTATTTTTAACTCCTCAAACTCTGGCTAAGTAGAAAAGGCAACATTAATGCTATCTTAAAGGAGATACAAGACAAATCTTTCACTTGACGAACTCAGGAGGTGGGTTAAGTGACACCTGTGTGCCCTCTAGTGGTAAGTTGAAGTATTTCAACTACTAAATTGAAAAAAACCCCTGGAAAGCTTCATAATTGTACCCTTTGAATTCAATGAATTAAAGAAAATAGATGGAGAACAACTAAGGCTGAAAATCTTGGCTGTGAAACAGATTAGGGAAATTTTTCTGACTGTCTCTTCCAAGTCCAGCGTTCTAGTCCTGCTCTACCTAATCGCTTCTATGCTGTCATATTGTGGGTATCATGAATAAGAAGCAGAAGCATTAATTACAAAAATCAAACTATTTGCAATCTATTAAAAGCCTTCTATTTTATTTTATCATTTTTTCAGATTTTAAATTGTAGAAAAACTTTCATGGTCCCATATTTAACACACTAATTTTCTGTAGGGATTGATAGAATTCCAGGATCTGCTCTGAGTTATGCTTGCTGTTCTTATTTCTTTCTCAATGTTGAAACAATAAGCCTCATGCCCTTTGATCCAGCAATACCATTAGTTCTGTATCCTGAAGAGATCATTAAAAGAGTAAAGGAACTATATGTGCAAAAATATTTATAGTAGCCCTTTTTGTGGTGGTAAAATTTTGGAAAGTGAGGGGATGCCCATCAATTGGGGAATGACTGAACAGGCTATGGTATACGAATCTAATGGAATACTATTATGCAATAAAAATAATGAACAGGTAGATTTCAGAAAATCCTGGAAAGACTTGTATGAACTGATGCAAAGTGAAATGAACAGAATGAGGAAAACACTGAACACAATATTAGCAACATTATGTGATAATCAACTATGAATGACTCAGCTTTTCTCAGCAACAAAATGATTCAAGTACAAAGGACTTAGAATGAAAACCCTATCCGCATCCAGATAAAGAACTGGAGGACTGTGAATGTAGATTGAAGCATACTTTTTTCACATACTTCATTCTTTTTCATTTTTTTCCTTTTTATCTGTCCCTTCTTTCAAAACTGACTAATAGTGAAATGTTTTACTTGATGCCCTTTATAAAATTTATCAAATTCCCTTCCCTTATCAAATGTATAACTTTTATCAAATTCCGTACCATTTTAGGAAGAGGGAAGGGGTGGGAGAAAAGGAAAAAATTTTGGAACTCAAAATCTTGTAAAAATTAATGCTAAAAATTGTCTTGATATGTAATTGGGGGAAACAATAAAATATTATTAAAAATAAAATAATAAGCTTTTTTTAGTCTGTGTATTATTTAATAAATTCAAATCAACCAACATTTATAAAATGTCTAAGAATGTTTAACATACTGTGTAAGTGATAAGGGAGATTTAATACTAAATCAGGGATGGACCCTGACTTCAAGGTCTTTATAATCTAAAAGGTAGATTGTAAAATTAAAGAAATGAAGATAAATATAATATAAATTTAAAGGATCAAGTTTCTTCAAGCCAGATAGCCCAAATCAAGTTCATTCATTAAAGTTGTCTAAAATAGAATTCAGAAATCAAGTTTAGAACATTATAAAAAAAAATTTAAGATGTAACCTGATGCTACATGTTGAGTATAGACTACATATAAACAGTAATTTGATTGTTGAAACATTACATGTGAAATTCTTGGAAGAAAATGCTAAAAGATGATAAGTAAGTAAAATTTGTTTGAAAAAACAAAAGACCTAGAATATCAAGGGAAACGATGAAAAGAAGCAAGAAAAAAGGAGAAACAGAACTTATAGACCTCAAACTATATTATAAAAAGGAGAGCTTGGAAGAAGATAAATTAAAAAGTGAAAGATATGGAACTGAAACCAGGAATAACTCACAAAGCTAAATATAATTCAACAAGAGAGTAAAATTCTTTCAAGCATGTCTGATAAAAAGACTGAAGCTGAGTAAAATCTTTGAAAGACAATTTTTACAACTGGTATCTCTAATAAAGGCCTCATTTCTAAAATATATAGAGAACTGAGTCATATTTGTAAGAATACAACTCATTTCCCAGTTGATCAATTGTCAAAGGATATGAACAGGCAGTTTTCAGATGAAGAAATTAAAGCTATTGTTAGTCATATGAAAAAAATGCTCTAAATCACTATTGATTGGAGAAATGCAAATCAAAACAACTCTGAGGTACCACATCATACTTAACAGGTTGGCTAATATGACAGAAAAGAAAAATTATCAATATTGGAGAAGATACAGGAAAATGAGGACACTAATGAATTGTTGATGGAGTTGTGAATTGATCCAACCACTATAGAGAACAATTTGGAACTGTACCCAAAAGGCAACCAAACTGCATACCCCTTGAAACAGCAATATTGCTACTAGGTCTGTGTCCCAAAGAGATTGCAAAAAGGGAGGAAGGACTCACATGCACAAAAATATTTATAACAGCTCTTTTTTTGTGGTAGCCAAAATTGGAAATTGAAGGGATGCCCATCAACTGGGTAATGGCTGAACAAGTTGTGGTACATGAATGTAACGGAATACATTATGGAATTTAAGAATACACAATATAAGAAAGGATGAGCAGAAAAACTTGTAAAGACTTACATGAACTAATGTTGGATGAAATGAGCAGAACCAGGAGAACGTTGTACACAGTAACAGCAACATTGCGAGACGATTAACTATGATAGACTTAGCTCTTCTCAGAAATTCAATGATCACAGACAATTCCAAAAGACTTATGATGGAAAATGCTATCCAGATTCACAGAAAGAACCATGGAGTCTGAATTTATAGATTGAATGCTAGAAAGCACCTTAGAAGACAGCTAGTCCAACCTCCTCCAACAACTAAAGAAACCAAAATCAAGACAGGTTAAGTGACTTTCCCATGGCCACATGAGGAGTATCTGATGTGGAATTTGAATCTAGGTCCTTTAATTCCTTATAATTAGGGGAGAAAAAAATAAAATCATTTTTCTCTCTCACTCCACCTCATACAATTGATTTAATTATCCTGTTTAGCCTCCCACAGCTCCATGAAATCAGTACAGTGTAATAAATAATCCTTCTCAAAACACATTTTTTACTAAATTGGTAGTATGAAGTTAGATAGTACAATGGATGGAATAATAGACTTGGAGAAGAAAAAACTGAGTTCAAATTCTGCACTTACCAGCTGTACAACCCTGAGTGCTAAGCCTGGAGTGAAGATTTGAGTTCAGATCCAGCCTCAGACACTATCTATGTGAACCTGGTCAACTTGCTTCATCTGTTTGCCTCAGTTTCCTCACTTGTAAAATGGGGATAGCGATAGTACCTACCTCCCAAGGTTGCTGCATTTGTAAAATGCTTAGCAGTACTTGGCATATAATCGGTGCTTATTAAATATTAGCTTTTTATAACTTGTTACAATTATTCTATAATCTATCTAAATGGGGATAAAAATAAAGTCTAACTCCCAGAGTGGTTTTAAGGATTAATGAGATAACATTCATGAGTTACTGAGCAAACCTTTAAGCTCTACCAGCTATTATATATTGAAATCCCTTTTTATTGGAGACAAAACCAATTTCAAGTATAGTAAAAACCTGATTTTTAAGAATACTGATGTTGCAATTGGACTGATGCTCATAGATGTAAATTGCTTTCCTTGCCTCTAATCTCTCCACTCTCTAATCCACCCTTCACAGAGTTGTCAAGGTCATCTTCCTAAAGCATACATTTGACCATGTCACTACTTTGAACTAAGAACTTTTATTGGCCCCCTATTGCCTCTAGGATAAAATTTAAATTCTCCAATAGTCATTTAAAGCCTATCATTCTGATTCCAGCCTATCTTTGCATCATTTCTCTTCACATCTGCTTTAGTTCAGTCAAACTTGTCTACTGACTGCTCCCTCAACTCAACATTCCATCTCCTCCCTCCGTATCTTTGCAGTGGCTGTCCTCTGTACCTGGATTGTCCTCTGTTCTCATCTACATCTCTTAGAATCCTTAGCTTCCTTCAAGGCTGATCTCAGGTCCCAGCTCCTACAAGGAATCTTTTCTTTCTCTCTCATTGTCAGTGCTCTCAATTCAAATTATTTTGTATTTATTTCTCTGCATATGTGTTCTATACACCAATAGAATGTTCGTTCTTTGAGTGCAGGGAAAGGGAAGGCAGAAGGAAATGATCCTTTATTAAGTGCCTATGATACCCTAGGCATTGTGCTAAGTACTATATACAAACATCTCATTGGATCTTCATAACAACCCTGGGAAGCAGGTACTTATCTCCATTTTACAGTTGAGGAAACTGAGGGAGAAAGAAGTCAAATGACCTGCCCAGGGTCACACAGCTAGTAGGTTTCTGAGGCTGGATTTAAATTCAAGTCTTCCTGACTCCAGACCAAGCATTCTATTCCCTGTACCACTTAACTGCCAGTGGTTTTGCCTGTTTACCTTTGCATTCTAAATATCTAGCACAATGCCCTTACACACAGAAGATGCATATTAAGTTCAACTGGATTGAAAATTGAGGGACAGACAACTTGGGGTCATACAGATTAGTGGTAGGAGACAGGAGGCAAAAGGACCAAAGATAGGAGATGCTGATCATAGAGAAATGGTATGGAATGGGGTATAAGGGAAGACTTAGGAATTATTAATCATATGGAGGAGTTGGCTAGAAAACATTCCTAAAATCAAGAAAAAAGGGGGCCCTATAGAGGACCAAGAAGACTGAGCCTGTGACTTTGCTGCTCTTTCTGGCTCACTTTTTTTTTTCCTGCTGCAATCTGGAGGGCAAAAATTGCAGTATCCCCACAGCTGGGAGGTGGGGAAGAGGGCTCCAGGAATCAAATTCGTGAGAGAGGAAGGACTCCCTTCTCCCTTCTTTTAACTCTGGCTCCAAGAAATTGGCCTGGAGGGTGTTTGTCTCTTCTGTGTACTCTTTTTGCTCCATTTGAGCCAGGACAACCATGGAGCCAGGATTGTAGGTAGGATTATACAGCAGCCAGCCCAGCAGGGAAGCCCTGAGAAGCCAAGGTACTTGGGACTTAAGCTTAAGGAAGGTTTTGGAGTTGGAACCAAGACTGTGCTCTATAAACTGAGCTAAGCTAATGGACCTCGTCTGCTTACCCTTCCCAGAGACTGAAATAGTGCAAGGAAGGAAGGGGATTATGCCTTCCATGGGTTGAAGGGGTAGGTGTATTTGTAATGATACTTTCTGAAGCAAATATTTCTGTGTAAAAGTTAACTTGAATGTTAGTGGCTAAATGAAACTGGGGTGCAGGGGACCGCCCCACCATTGGAGGAACACCATCAGTGAGGTCTAGAGGTATTTACAGAGAGCCTAGATACCTTCAAATACCCGTAAGGGTACCAGAGAACCATGGAGAAAGAGTGAAATGTAACCTACTTGGCTTTCAGGTGGTAGCGATGGGGTACAGACTCTGGGAACATCCTTGAACTCTCCTCGAATCTTCCCACTTAATCTGGCCTTTCCTACTCAAATCTGTTACCTTTATGGTATGGCCCTCCACTGTCTATTTTCCTCTTGATTGCCCCACCTGCTTCCTACCCAAGCCCTCCATTGTCTGATACCTCCCAAATTATTCCAGCTATTTCCCACCCTTGATTACATCACTAGTTACCCCAGTCTCATCAAGATCCTCCCTAGACCCTCCTCCCAGACCACTAGACTACCCCCAGATCTTTTCCAAGGTCTTTCTGTATATAAGTGCCTCCATGAAGGTACTTAGATTCAATCCAACTCAAATTCTGTCTATCTGTCTATCTGAGATTCTATCTGGCCTGCTTGTTAATACAAGCATTACAAATGCTTGGGCTCCTTAAGAGTCAACCCAGTATAGTGAATCTTTAATA
Organism: Potorous gilbertii; assembly: GCA_028658325.1. Lineage (NCBI taxonomy): Eukaryota > Metazoa > Chordata > Mammalia > Diprotodontia > Potoroidae > Potorous > Potorous gilbertii. The sequence goes on along the minus strand of CM053769.1, from coordinate 171,171,246 downwards.
AACTTTGTTTTTCTTTGGCTTTAATTAAGAAGACTCATGTCGAATTCATTCAAGCAGGACTCTCAGTATTTGGGGTCCCCAGCACCCTGAACCTCAACAGTAGGAGCCAAGGTATTTTTCCCTATAAACCTGGGGCACACTTTCCCACAAATATACTCACCATCATAGGGAGAATGAACACACAGGGTACACATGAAGTAACGTGGTGAGGGAGTATACGTAAAGAGACACACATATAAGGAATACATGTAGCTGGGATACATATGAAAGGAGAAATTCATGACTTCAATGCCACAGAATTGCTGTTGTCTTTTGGACATTCTTTTTGTCATCTAGGTGGTGCAGTGGATAGGAGTGCCAGATCTGGAGTGAGAAAGACTCATCTTCCTGAGTTCAAATTTGGTCTCAGACACTTACTAGCTGTGGGACCCTGGACAAGTCACTTAATTCTGTTATTTGCCTCAGTTCCTCACCTGTAAAATGAGCTGGAGAAGGAAATGGCAAACTGCTCCTGTATCTTTGCCAAGAAAACCCCAAATGGGGTCATGAAGAGTTGGACACAACTGAAAACAACTGAACAACAAAATTCTTCAAACTTCTCCTGATAGGCCTGCTTCCCACTAGTCTCATTTGTTAAGGGTGAAGTGTTGCCAATGAACATAGTCTCCCCTGGACAAGTGATCTCCATTAGACATTTCTCCTTGTTGGTCTTTCCACAGTGTTTCTTTCCTGGCCCCTTGGTTACCACTGGCCACTGATATGTGTGACTTGAATCTCTGCTTGCAGCCTCTAGCTTTTACTAAAGTCACTACCTCAAGTCTAATTTCTGCTGGACCGAAAGAGTAGATCTGCCATGGTCTTTCATTTTAAAGTCCATTAGTTTTTCTCTTTTAAAGAAAAAGACAAACAACCATTAAGACAGCCATTCATCAGACTCAGGGTGAAGGAAATACTCTGGTACTTGAGAAAAAAAAATTCCCAACTTTTATTCCCCTCAAGAAGTCATTTGTTTCTTTTAGAGCATTGACTAGAATCAGCATTCACCTCCAAAAGATTCTTTGCCCCAGACAAATCCTAGATCTTGAAAGCAATAGGATCCTAGCACGTGACCCATTCCCCCTCCACACAAGTTCTTTAATCAGTCAAATAGTCACTCAACAAATATTTATTAAATGCCTACTATGTGCCAGAAACTGTGCTAAGTGCTGGAGATACAAAGAAACCAAAAGGCAGTTCATACTCCCAAGGTGCTCACAGTCTAATGGGGGAAACCATGCCAGCAGCCATGGATAATAATACATACACAAGATAAATTAGAAGTAATCCACAGAGAGAAGGGAGATCAGGAATAGGGAAAGGGAGATTTTAGCTGGGACTTAAAGGAAGCCAGGGAAAACAAGAGACAGAAATAAAGAGGGAAAGGGCAGAGAGAGTCACTCTCAGCTCATTAATGCTTCCAGTCTTAATTCTGGTTTTTGAACTGTATTTCCAGGTCACTGGGTTGCCTCCCTAGCTAAGGACCAATAATTCCTTGTGACTGTCCCATTCCCAATTGAGAATCTTGTGTTCTCAGATACATTTTGGAGAACTCTGTCATAAAAAACCCACAGAACTCTCTGGGTCTAGTTTCTTACAGAATATTTTTGGTGACCAAACATGCATGTTGTTAAGTTGTATAAATGAATCTAAGAAAGTATAAAAGCTAAGCCCAAGAAGCCATTGGCTTTTCCACCTAGTTACATTCCTGAGCTTTCCTATGTATCAGCAAAGTCTATTCAGACCTTTAGCCTAACTTATATACTAAAGTCACTCAAGATAAAAGAAAGGAAAGAAAGGGAGATGATCTCACGATAGAGAAGAAGAAAAAACCTACGTCAATGGAAACAAGGTCAAAGCAAACCATCTGTGAAAAAATTGAATTTGATCAAGTATCTAATGCCAAAACCAAATTAGAACCATCCTAATGAGAACCAGGCATTAGGCCTAAAATAAAATATATTTCTCCCTTTCATCCTGTTCTTTTTCTTTGGGATTCATGGAAATCTATTTGCAGATCAACTCTGAACACATTTTCAGCAAACAAAGAAGGAGGAGGAAAAAGAGGAGGAGGAGGAGGAGAAAATGATAATATGGAAAACTAGAGGGAAGAGTTAGGAATGTCTAAGAGGATTCCGATACAAATTTAGTAGGTCAAAGGGATTTTTTTGTGTGTGTATGAACTAAATGGTTCTTGAAGATTGTTTGAAAGGCTAAGGAGAGCAAACAGTGAGCTAAAATTGGTCATTCACCCCAACCCTACATTTCTCTAATGTCACTACTGCTGTTCCCCCCTCACTTTTGTAGACCACTAGTACTAGGATTGGATTTAAATGAGGCAGAGTTGCACAAAGTCGACAATCTCATTCTCTCTTCCAGAGTCATTTGAGTTTGAGGCCTGCTAGTTACCCTCAATTGGTTTAGCCCATCTGTCAAAATAGTTTCATGGGGTATGGTCATTGAGCATTCAAGAGCTTCTTAGTGCCACAGGTGAGAGTTGAGTGCCAGGTAGACACCAAAGGTAGATGAGCAGACCTGAAAATCACTCAATAAGCCCTCACACCAGAGGTGCTAGTTCCCCTTGAACACCCCATGCACATTTCTGGGGTACATATGTGGAAGTTCTTAACAAGGAAGACAAGATGGAATGGAAAGAGTAGAAAGACTTAGGAGTCAGAAGATCTAAGTTCAAATCATGCCTTTCTGGTCCTTAATATCTGAGTGACTGTGGGCAAGTCATTTAACCTCCCTGGGCCTCAGTTTCCACTTCTAGTCCTATAAACTATTTAATTTTTAAAGAAATGGTGACAAAGCATATTGTATAACTTTAAACATCTTCCAATTAAAATGACAGAAATTTGTACATAACCAGCTAAAGGGACATGGTTTAAGTAAATCATAGAGATGGTAATGTCACCTTTATAAACAATAGCTCATTTACTAGCAAACTGAGTCTGCCCAGTTATAGAGCTCTGTGGTGTCTTTCCATGCTCCAGATACCTTAACTGTACTTTTGTACAAAACTTGGTTATACTAAAACATTCTGAACTTGAATAAAAATCATCACCCTCTTCCATAAGCTCAAGCTTATTTATCAATTCTCTTCTGAAGAATTCTTTGCAAGATCTGACGAAGGAGAAGAAATCTTCTAAGCCCTAAGGTAGAAAATAGGGTGAGGAACAGCTTACATGTTGTACTTTGGCTAAAACAAGAACCGGCCTAGTCCAAATTCTGATTAAAGACATAATTACTCCCTTAAGGAAACACAGAACAACTGTAGAAAACAACAAGAAAAAATTGAAATAGAGTATGACGTTCATGCTGTGAACCAAACCAAGTCAGCCAAAAACTACCCTAAATTTTAATCCACATGAGCTACAAATGACAAACAAAGTTTATATAAACCACAATAATTTTAGTTAATTTGACCTTGCATGTGGCTCAGTGTTGGCAAGAATATGCTTTTCTGTTCAGGTACTATTCATTCATGCTGACTTGAAAGGAACTGCTGTGTTTTGTACAAAGTAACAATAATTCTACTGTCCAAAGACAATTCACTAACATGAACATAAACATAACATCACAATGGGAGCTCAGTATCTTCAAATATACTCAAAAGTCTATGATGACCTCAGTCTGTTTATCTTTAAAGTCTGTGATTATGTCACCTTTCAAAATATATGTCAACATCTAGAATTGATCATGAGTAAAGGCTAGTCCTGACAAATCTATCATCTATTTTAATGACAAGAGTAGTAGTAGCATAATATTTAAAGCTATAATAATGATGGAAGGCAGTATGATTTACAATAGCGGACACTGGGTGGGAATTCAGATCTGATTTCTGATTCCAGCTCTAACTAATCTCTCTACCAACCGATGTCCCTACTAAGGGCTCTCCTTAGTAGAAGTTGGGGCAAGGTCTGGTCCCTACTCTCAGAGAAATGTAAAGGGAGTCACACTGCCACAGACCAGATTGGCCTGCCTCCAGAAGCAAAGCTAAGTGTTAATTCCCAGAGTACTAAGTTTCAGAACCTCTAGAGGATAGGGAGGGAGGAATTGGTTCCTAGGCCAAAAAGAGAAGATCTTTGGAGATCTAGCTTAAGAAGGGAAGGGTTAGGGCTGTGCAGACCCCACTGAGATTGCCTACTTCTTTTCATTTCCATTTTATACATTGTATTCCCTCAGAAGAAAGTTAGCTCTTTGAGTATAGGAATAGTCTTTTTTATCTTATATAACAGACCACCCTGGCCCTCACTGCCTGAAGGTCAGATATGTTAGATTTCCCCCTTCCCTGAGGGTTCTCTAGTATCTTTAAGAGAATTAGAGGATGTCTAGGCTCTTGACAAATGGCCCAAGCCCCCATCAATATGTTGTTCCATTGTATGGGGTGGTCCTCTCTACCTCAGTTCTATTTAACCACTGAGATTAGTCTTTAAATAGAAATATTGACTTGAGAAGGTATAATCACAACCTACAAACTTACTCTTCCTACAAATGGAGTATACAAGCAGTGGTCCTTTGTACTACCTCACTCTTTGAGGAAGGAGAAGGGATTAGATTCATACTTTAGCTCAAATTCCATTGAACCTAGTCCCAATTCCAAATCCAAAATCTTCTCAGGCTCAAGTCCCTGGCTTCTCAGGACTTCCACACAAGGCTGGTTGGCTGTACCATCTCACCTCCAATTCTGATTACAAGGTCATCATGGTTCTAACTCCCCTGTGGGAAATCACTTCCAGCACCTGCAACTGAGGAGAAGAAACAACACAGAACAGAAACCAATACTCTCTTGTCCCTTTCTCAGAGCTGGGATAAAAGAGAGAGCAGGGGGGGAAAAGTCCTTCCTCTCTTACCAATTCAGATGATAGTGCCCATGGGAGTGAACCTTCACCCTCAGGATACCACAGTAGATACGAATGGCCAAAAAGAGAGCACCAGAAAGAATAGTGGAAAAGAGAGTGACTGACTCACTCTTGATAGTTTCAAAGATGCAGGAAGCAAATCAAAAGGGGCTAACCCCACACATGTGGCAAAGGTTGCATGCCACCATGTTAGGCCACCTGGACATTGTCCAAAGACACCCCCCCCCCCAAGGGTGCCTCTGTAATGGATGGGCTGGGCATGTGCAAATAAACCTAGGTTATCCTTGTATTTGTATCCTAGAACTTAACAGTGCCTAGCACATAGTAAGTACAATAAATGCTTTAGCTAGCTACATCTAGCAGCAGCTAGGTGGATAGAGCACCAGTGCAGAAGTCAGAAGGACCTGAGTTCAAATCTCACCTCAGACATTCACTAGCTGTGTGACCTTGGACAAGTCACTTAACCCCAATTGCCTCATCCTGGGTGATTTCCAGTCATCCTGATAAATATCTGGTCACTGGATTCAGATGGCTCTGGAGAATAAGTGAGGCTGGTGACCTGCACAGCCCTCCCTCACACCTATGATAGCAGGTCCCCCTGTGTATGTTGGGGTGTTTACTGTTACAAGCTCCAAGCAGTTTCAATTTATTAGGGAAACTGGTCATCCCTAAACAATGGATCCAAGACTCTCCTCTGCAGTCAAGGTTGCCTCTAGCCTGGGGATTTGCCTCTTTTATTGCATCTCATAGATGCCAAAAATAGGTTGAGGTGGTATTCAATTATTTGATTGGTCATTTCTGAAACAGGGAACTCCACATGACTGGTCAAAGGGAAATGTCCATCAATTACCAAAGTGTAGTCATTAAACTTTCCACATGTCATCAATCACAAGTGTTTAGCCAATGGCTAAGCAACAGGATTCTGAAACTTTCAACCAGTAGGTTAAAAATATTAGGTGCAAAAGAACAAAGTAAAAAGGACAACTGTGGTTTTTTGGAACACAGCAACTCTCAGAACACATTCATACAGGGTAGAAGGGTTTACAACCCATCTCTATCTCTATCCCTAACACACTTAATACAGGCCTTTGCAATGGAATACTACCGTGCTATAAGATATTATGAGCTCAATGATTTTAGGAAAACATGGAGAGACTTGCACAGAATAATGGAAGTGAAATGATCAGAACCAAGAGACGATTGTTCTACAATAAAATCAATATTGTTTTAAGAATGACTGAGCAAATAAGTTACTTTGACCATTATAAAAATCCAAATTAACTATAAACGATATATATATGAAGAAAAGATGCTATCTGTCCCCATCCACAGAAAGAACTGATGAACAAAAGTATGTATAAAATAATTATATAAACATAAATATATGTGTTTATATTTATATTATATATATGTGTGTGTGTGTGTGTGTCTAATAGCCATCTGGAAGGAAGGAAGAAAAATATTTGCATGATAATTTGGTTGTATATTTGAAAGAAATGTAAGTTGAGCATTGTAGATTTACAGTTTCATATGTAATCATCTTTTCTATTGTACTGTGTTGTGGAAAAGCTTGTTTTATTTCATAAATTAAAAATAAAATTTAAAAAATAAACTATAAATCTATGTAATATAAATCTATCAATTAAAAGCAATATAATAATCAATATGTAGGTATTATCAATTCATAGTGGGTTAATTAATTCCAACTTAAATAATTCTTGTTCTAACAATTAAAAATATTTCTATTCTATATACCTTAAGTGTAGACAGTCACTGATACCCATAAAACACAATGAACTGAGTAGATACTGATCAAATTGAGTCAAGGTATCAAAATTATCCTCATAACAGCACATACCTCAAAGTGCAGTATAAGGATCAAATACGATAACATATATATATAGGCAGGGAGTCTATCACTTTCTGCTACTCAACAGATCTCAACTGAGAAGAGACAAATCTTCCTCTGATCTAGTACCTTGCATCTTCCATCTCCTGCTTGGAACAGGGTGTTTCCCAAGGGAAAGTAGCAAGGGATTGGGGTGGGCATCTTCCATTTGTCCCAAAGTAATGACTTCTGTCTGTATTATCATGAGGCAACTCCCGCCTCCTGTTGCCAGTCTGTTCCCCCAATATGGATGTAGAGAACCTCTGGTGCAAAGAAAAGAAATCTTGTCTTTAGTATCAGGCCTCCCCTGTCATGCCTGTCCCTTGAGGGAAGAGGAACAGGAAAGTTGGTGGGGAACAACTTCTTTCTCCTGTCATACAGGTTCAACCTCTGTCCTCCTGTGCCTTTTTTCCCCCTTAATTTCTACCCTTCAGAGGGAAGAGGAATAATGAAGCAGGGCCTCCCATCTGATCATCTGACCATGTCTCTCCAATTTCATTCTGCATTTGCCTCCAGTCCAATCTCCATCCTCCCTGGGGAAGTGAAGAGTTATCCTCCACTCAATGATGATCACACCTAGTCATACTCTTCACATAGCAGTGATTGATTCTGAATCCCTGCAGGTCATTATCCAAGCACTGTTCCCCACTTCCTAATTGTTTATTCCCATCCCTCTCAACCTTTGCCCCAAAGTTTCAACCAAACACTACTCTACCCTCCGGAATGCCTATTCAATAGGTAAAAAATGTGTCATCATCCTTAACCTTTTCCTCTCCCACTCCTTTCATTTACTGAAAACTGGCTCCCTCCAGATGACACTCTCAGGTTTTCCCTCTACCTCCATCACTTAGTAATCTCTCTTCCTTTGAGGTTCAAGCTATTCCTATCTACCACCCAATAAAAATTCTGGTAGATGTTGTCTTCAGACCTCCACATCATTCTCCTATCTTCCTGAATGAGTTTTTACATTGCTCACAATTTTGCTTTTCTCCCCAACTCCTGCTTCAACATACATGTTGATTCTCTTTCAAACTCCTTAACCACTTAGTTCCTCAACCTACTCACTTCCTATGACTCCTTCATCCCATCTCAGTCACACACCAAGATAGTCATCACCCACAAATATATCATCTCCCATTTAAGGATTCTGAGATATCCTTATCTGACATAACCTACTGGCTTTTCACCTTTCCCTCTGCCTTCCCTTACAATAACCTACTTTCATCCTCACCATGACATCTAATTCCTTGACCCCTCCATTCTCTCCTAGGCTGTTGTCTCACCTGCACTGATCATTCTCTCCTCTTTTCCCCGTCTTAGATACTTGGTGAACCAATTCAACTTACACAGTCCTCCTCTCTTGAATCTCTAGCCCCTTTATCTTATCACCAGTTATACCCTGTCAAGTGCTAGCCTTGGATCTTTCCCACCATTAGTCATCTTTGCTCCTTTATACAGAAATGGTGCCAATTCACATTGGCTTTCTGAGGTTGGTAGCTTGCCCACTACACTGGGGTCACTCCATCTGGTGGCACTGTTGAGCCCTGGGTTCTGAGGCTAGAAGTCTCACAGCTGGCCCATCGAGCAGATGGCCTGCTGGGCCAGGAACTTGGAGTCTTGGTTGTTGATCTGTGCTGGGGCTATCAGTGTCACCCTATCTTGCCTGTGCTCTCTACACTTTCCCTTTTACTCAAGCGAAACAGGCCATTCCTGAGGTGCTTCTAAGTTGGACTGGAAAAGTCCTTCAACCTATCTTTTTGTGGTTTCTATCGCTCTAAGACAGACCAGCACAACTCCTAAACTTCTGGCTGAAGACATGTTAGATTAGAGACAGGTGCCATGGTTAGTTGCAGGTCTGATGACCATCAGAGGAATGGGGAGTGGAAAGCCTACATCTTCCCCAGCCACTTGAAATTCTTTGGCGGGTTGCAATTGGCCCAAGAGCCTTATGTCATCCAGACCTATTCCAGGATTTGTATAGAGACTTGATTTAAAGTTGTCCAGGGGAACCGGGGAAAGCCCAGGTAACTCCTGTCTTTTCTCTGCCTCCTCAGAAGCACTTTTCTAAGTTGCAGTATTGGTTCCGTTGGTATGATGAACATTTCCACAACCTTTAAAGTCTGTAAACTGCTTTATAAAACTTATCTTTGGGGATCACCGAAACTAAGCCAGTGAGGTAGGTATTACGGGTGTTATAGCCTTTAAAATTTTTAATTTTTAGTTAACTTTAAATTTCAAATCAAAATGTAAAACCATTTAATTTTCTTAAAAAATAGATTTTACACTTCCATTTTGCATAAGCGGAAACTGCCGCTCAGTGAAGTCAAATGACTTCCTCATGGTTACACAGTGGGCAACTGTGGGGTAGCATTGCAATTCAGACCTCGCGAAGAAGCAGAGCATCGGGTCACAGTTCGCCTTACACGAAGTTTGACCCTCTCCGGCCTCCGTGGCACGTAATCCCTTGGAGCTCCACCCCAGCCGCAGAAACGAGACCAGCGGCGCCCTTTCCCGCCCCCGGCCTGCTCGGACCAGCCAATCAGGAGGCGGCTCGGAGCAGTCCTCCGCGGGGGTGTCATGGCAGCCTCCACACGCTGCTGCTCATGCCTGCGCCTGCGGCCGCTGAAAAGCCGGCCCTTCCTCGGGCCGGGCCGGGCCCAGCGCCTTCCCTCGAGACAGGCAGGAGCGCTCTGGGGAAGCACCAAGCCCAGGACCGTGACCGTGGACTTGGGCAGCAGGTACGGGAGCTCCGGGACCCCCTGGCGCCGCCGCCGCGGGCCCGGGGCTCTGCTTGCGCAGCCGGGCGGCCCTCTCTCGGGGACGCTTGCCCTGCCGGCCCTTTCTGGGTGGCCCTTCCCCTCCCAGTCCTCTCGGGGTCCCTCCGGCCCCGCCCCCACCCCTCTGGGCCGGGTAGAACCATTCAGCTACGGAGAGCTTCATCTTCTCCTCTCTGGAGAGAAGTCTTCTAACTTCGCTGAGCCGCGTCTTCCCGTTTTGCAAAATGGGGTGCAGTGTGGGGAGCGCTGGAGACTGGAAGATCCGGGTTCAAATTCTGCCCGTGCTCCTTGTGACCCGTGGGCAAGCAAGCCGCGTTCCTAGGCTCAGCTTCCTCATCTGTAAAAACGAGGGAGTTGGACGGGATGGCCCCCGAGGTCCCTTCTGGCACTAAATCTGTGACTGCTAAATAGCATCTTCCTCGCCAGGCTGTAGTGAAGCCGGAAGAAATCAAACCTAAGCCTGAGGTGGTTGTGGGGATCAAAAGCAAACCTTAACTTGCTATGTTAATGAGAGCAGCCCTTAGCACAGAGCTTGGCATAGAGTAGGCGCTTGGTAAATGCTTCTTCATTGTTTACTAAGCTTGGAATTCAGTCATGAAATATGGTGGAATTTTGGATTTCTTACGTGGAATTCTGTTTTTTATCAGCCGTGTGGGCTTTCATAATTTCCTTTTGTGTAGAATGAGGGAGTTGAACTACCTTATTCGAATGCTCTTTCCATTTCTTAATCCCCTAATTCTTTCCCATGTTGTTTCTGCCCTGTGCTGTTTGCTCCAGTCTCATGGTATCTAGGATGCTGCCTCAAAGTTTCAGGTGACTTCTTAATTGTCAAATTCATTGATTTTTTTTCTCAATCTGTGTTCTTGATGTTTCTGCTCTGTTGACAAGGTTCACCTCCTATTGCTTCATCAATCAAGCAGTCAGACAAGTGTCTATCTATTGTACTTTTACTGTTTACCAATCCCAGAGATAGGCCATGGAGGGATACAAAGGCAAAATTAAAACAGTTGCTGCCCACAAGAGCTTACCTTCTGTGGGGGAAAAGCGTGGAATAGTGTGTCTGCATGTTAGACACAAAATATATACATATCAATACTAGGCAGTTTGGGTCATGGTAGGAAGCACTGGCATTTGGAAAAGTCTCATATTGGAATTTGAAATTAAACTGATCCTTAAAGGAATCTAGGAATCTAAGAGGTAGAGATTAGGAGGGATTACATCCCAGTCATGTTCAAAAAAACATGAAGATAGATTACTGTCTATAAGGGACATAAGTCTGATTGAACTGTAGAGTGTGTGAATGAGTATAATGGGTAAAAAGTCTTTAAGGGTAATTTGGAGCTTTGTTTCAAAAGACTTTAAATGCGGAGAAATGTGGCAATAGAGAGCCACTGAAGCTTCTTTTGTTGGGGAGTAATATAATCAGATCTGTGTTTTATGAATATCATTTAAGTGCCTGGGTAGAATATGGATTGGAGGGAAAAAATTGGAGGCTGGGTGACCAATTTAGGAAGTTTTTTTTACAGAGCATCCAGGTAAGAGGTAACAAAGGTCTGAACTAGGGTACTTGTAAGGGGAAAGACTGTGACAGTATGAAGATAGAATTCTCAGGACTTGGTAACCAATTGGATTTGAGAGAGAGGAGTGAACAATAGAGAATGACTTCCGGGTTGTGAACTGGAAGGATGGTGGTACTCTTGATAGGAGTAAGAAAGAAGGGACAGAATGGTCAGTAGACTCATACGCAAAAGGACAGGAAGGAAGAGGATTGTTAGATTTAGCAATCAAGAGATCCCTGGTGACTTTGGATAGGACAGTTTCAATCAAGTGGGAAAGAATGAAGCCAGAAGCAGCTTTGTGGAAGAAAGATAGTTTTATTTTAGACATGTTGAATGTAAGGTGCCTTTGGTACATCCATTTGGATACATCCAGTAGAAAGTTAGTGATGAAGGACTGGTTCTGATTTAGAGTCAACTGCATAGAGATAAACCCTTGGAAGCTAATGAACTCACCACAAGAGTATAGAAAGAAAAGAAGACCCAGGAAGGAACCACAGTTGAAGAGGAAAGGGAAGAGAAACATCAATAATGGTCCAGCAAAGGAAGCGAAAGAGTAGCAAGGCTGGCAGGAAGAAAGAGAGAGCAGAGATTGAGAGGGTGAGCAACAGCGCCGTGCACCAGAGAAGTCAAGAAAAATGGAGACTAAGAAAAGACCCATATTGGAAATTTAAGGGAGAACAGTTTCAGTGAAATGAGAGGAAATAGAGTTGGAGACTGATGAAACCTGACCTATGGATCCTGCAAGCTGTCATGGATGTGTGTACATGCATACATACATATACATAGGTAGATAAATAGATATAGAGATATCTCTTCCCTTTCACAACCAAACTCCCAGAAAATGCTGTCTACACTCGTTGCCTCCCTTTGCCCACCTCCAGTTTTCAGTTTGAGCCTCTGGTTTTAATTCTCTGCCACTTGATAGAAGCTGCCCTATCTAACGTCACCAGGGCTCTCTATTGCTAAATCTAATCTCTTCTTAATCCTCTTCCTTCTTGACCTCTGAAGTATTTGACATTACTTAGTACTCTGTTTTCCTAAAGACTCTCATCCTTGGTTTTCAGAACACTACCCTCCCTTAGATATCCTTCTACCATCTTCCCATGAGCTGCTCTGTAAGATCATCATCCATCCTTATTGCAAGTGTGCCAAAGAGCCCTGTCTTGGGCCCTCTCCTCTCTCTGCTCTCTCTTGGTCAACAGATGCCTACTATGTTCCCCCTTCGAGGGATACAAAGAAATAAACGAAACTATTCTAGTCTCAAAGAACTTACATTCTCTCAGAAGATACAATGAACTTAAATTGATACAAAATAACACTGTTTACAAGGTAAATTTTTGAGAAGAGGAAACTGGCAGGGGAACAAGAATGGCTTCATGTAGATGTCACTCAGAGAGGGGAGTATTAAGGAAACAAAGGATTCTAAGAGCCAAAAGTAAAGTGGGAGAACCTTCCAGGCTTAGGGTACAGCCAGTAATCTCCACACAGATGATTTGAAAAGCCTCAAGGTATAGTAGATAGCAGTGAAGTTGGGAGTCAGGAAGACCTAGATTCAAATACTGCCTAAGATACTTCCAAGTTATGTGACTTTAGAGCAAGTAACAACCAATCTGGGCCTCTGTTTTCCATAGCGGGTTTGATTCAATGGCATCTGAGGTTCTCTTCTGGATCTAAATCTGTGATCCATCTACATAACCATCCTTCATTTGTCTCCTGAGCTCCCATTTCCGCACCTCAAACACCCTCAAGACATCTCCGTACATGTTCCAAAGTCATCTCAAACTAAATATGTCCAAAACAGAACTCACCTTTCCTCCCAAACTTCCCTCTTCCTAACTTCCTATGTCACAGGGTTATCGATTTAGGATTATTACAAACCTTAAAAGCTATAGAGCCCATCCTTTTTTTACAGATGGGGAAACTTGTACTTTTTACAGATGAGGCTGAGAGGTTACATGGCCAGTAAGTATCTGAGATGGGACCAGTATATATTCAAACTCCCCAGACATTCACTGCTTAACCCTGGGCAAGTCACTGAACTTCTGTCAGCCTCAGTTCCTCATCTGTAAAGTGGGGATAATAGGAGCAGATGAGATAATAGTTGTTAAGCTCAGTACCTTGCACATGGTAAGCACTATATAAACGTTAGTTATTATTGTTATTGTATTATACCACACTACTTCTGGGTTAGTATGTCACCGACAAGGTTTGTAACTTTGAAACTGTCTTCAGCTCCTCACTGTTACTTTCCTCCATATCCAGTCATTCTACTTGTTACATTTCTGGCATCATATCTCATTTTTCTTACATCACAGCCACCCTAGTTTGTTGTTCAGTCATGTCTGACTCTTCCTGACCCCATTTGGGGTTTTCTTGGCAAAGATAGTGGCATGGTTTGCCATTTCCTTCTCCAACTCATTTTACAGATGAGGAAACTGAGGCAAACAGTGTGAGATGACTTGCCTCTGGTTACACAGCTCCTGAATGTCTGAGGCTAGATTTGAATTCAGGTCTTCCTATCTCAAGGCCCAGCATTGTATCCACTATACCACCTAGCTGCCCAGATCAGACCAGACCCTTAACGTTTCCTGCCAGGACTATATAGTAGCCTCTTCTTAGGCTCCCTGTCTCAAGTCTATCCACTTCTAAATATCTTGCACATAGCTGCTAATTTGATGTTCCTAAAGAACAAGTCCAAGTATGTCACCCTCTTCTGCTCAAGAAGCTATAGGAATTTCTTCTAAAAATCCTTTGAATTTCCAATTCCTACCATTTCTTCTTTGAAAATGTCTATGGTATGGACCCATTCATTCCCTTTTACTCCTACGGCTACGTTCATGCCAGAATTACAATGGTATTCCTAACAAGTCTTGAAGTATCTAGTCCTAGTAGTTGTAGGATTAATCTTTGTAAAACTCTACACTATGGGTTCTTAATCCTTCTGCAGTAAGGTGAAGAATATAGAGCCTTTCTCAGAATGTTTTTAAGTGTATAAGAAATGCATAGGCGTATAAAGGAGATCAATTATATTGAAATACAATGATCAAAACAGTGGCGGGGAGGGGGCGCAGAAATTCTGAAGTTCACAGACCCCAGATTAAGTACTCCAAATTACATCAAGTATAATCTGCTAACAAACCTACAAAGGTTTCTTTCTGCATGAAGTCCAAATTTCTCTGCCTGGCTAAACATCTTCACATTTTGGCACCACCAACCTCACTTCTCAATATGCTCATAATACAATCTTTATTCCAGCCTCCTCTCTTCCACATATTATGGCACTTTCTTCACGTTTTCTCTGCCTTGATTGCCACATAAGCAAAGCACTTTGCAAAGCTTAAAGCTCTCTAAAAATTCTATGAAAACTATATAAAGTGCTATAATTACTCATCATTTAATGAATACCCTATTCTCTTCAAGAAAACTTTGTAGATTCTCTGTGTCAGGGCTGTCAATTGAATTGATAACTCATGTTCTTTTGGTTTTGTTTTAAACAGAAAACTGGAAATATCCTCTGGAAAACTGGCTAGATTTGCAGATGGCTGTGCTGTAGTACAGGTAAAACATTATGGTAAAATTTTTAGTTTTTAAAAAATAGTTACTGGACCTGGTTTTAATTTCTTCCACAATAATGACTATTTTAAATTGATAATGTAGGAATGTAGGTAGTGAAAGTCAATTCAGGAATTATCTAGTTTATTTCTAATATTTATATCAAAACTATTCCAGTTCTTTGACATTTCAAAAACAATTATTTCACTACATTAATTAAGTTAGATACTCTAGTATCTAGTATCTTATGAACCTTTGTGCAGGAAGTTTTACTGCTCTATACCTATATCTCTAGTTCTGCTTCTAATGATGGTAGAGAAAACTGTACTAGGTTTGCTTATTTCAAATTGACTGCTCTTGTTTCAATCATTGTTGCATATCAGGAGTCTGCTTTTGGCCACTGAAGATTAGTTAAGGTCGCTGTTATGAAAAAAAACTAATCTTTCCTTGAGTTAATTGAAGTAAAGTAGGAATTCTTTCTCTTTTTTTTTTAAATCTTTCTCATAAATAATTGGAAGGTATTGGTATATTGATAATTCCTGGTGCTAATGCTACTTACTATTGTTTGTTGTATTTTTGTGTGTGTTTCTAAGTCAGGTGAAACAGCTGTGATGGTTACAGCAGTCAGTAAAACAAAGCCTTCACCCTCTCAGTTCATGCCTTTAGTGGTAAGTACCAGATAATTTGTCTGAAATTGTGATAGTTTCTAAAAACTACAAAGGAAAATAATGGGGGAAGGGGGATATGTCCATGTTACTTAATACTTTGGACAAAGTATCTTGGCCAGAGATGAGTCTGGGTCACTTTTTTAAGTGGGTAATTAAACTCATGATGGTAAAAGGCTATTTATAGACACTAATAATCTCCTTACATATATAGTAACAAATTTGCAAAGACACAGATTTTGCTTCAGCCTATAAAAACTTTTCATAAGTAGCATGATGAAACAGTAGAATCTTAATTGTCCTAGAAGGGCAGCAGGAAGACTCATCTTCCTGAATTCAAATGTGGCCCAGACACTTACAGCTGTGTGACCATGGTTAAGTCACCTCACACTGTTTGCCTCAGTTTCCTCACCTGTAAAAAGGGCTGGAGAAGGAAATGGCAAACCATTCCAGTATCTTTGCCAAGAAAACCCCAAATGAGGTCATGAAGAGTCTGACACAACTGAACAGTAAGTTGTTCTAGAAGTTAGCAAAGTAGGCAGTAGGAATTAGAGATATTTAGAGAAACATTGGAGAACTTCATTGGATGAAACATTAAATTAGATAGCCTTTAAGATCACTTTCAGCTTTTAAGTTCTATAAAACCTTCATCTTGTAAATATAAAATAAAGTAGCACTGTTTTTGCTCCAAAGAATAAATTGCTATCTGTCCCGGGTAGATAATTATTCATAAGGCAATGGTAGGTGTTAAGAGTTTGTAGTAGTATGTAGCTTCTGTTGGAATTCATAAGAACGATTCCATTTTCACTTAAGGTTGACTATAAACAGAAAGCTGCTGCAGCAGGTAGAATTCCCACAAATCATCTTCGAAGAGAGTTTGGTTCTTCTGATAAAGAAATTCTCACAAGTCGAATTATAGGTAAGATAAAAATTTTTAAAAACTACATATGATCATTTAAATTACTTCTTGGAGTCTGTGGGGTGAGGGAGGGTAAAGAGAAGATAATACTAAGGTTACAAACCTGGGAGCCCAGAAAATTTGGAAGAGAGGTGGGGATAATGATTTCAGATTTGGACATGTTGAGTTTAAAATATCTCTGGAACATCCAGTCTGAAATGTCCAGTAGGGACACAGGGAAAAGATGAGAGCTTGATATAGAGATCTATGAATTATGTATGTAAAGAGGCTAGTTAAACCCATGGAAGCTAATGAGGTTCTTGAGAGAGAGAATGTAGATAGAAAGGTAGAATAATGTGAGATTGTGGAATTTTTGAATGGAAAGCAAATTTTATTTAGTAGACAGTAAAAAGCCACTGGAGATTTTTGAGCAGAAGAGTGATGTGAACATAAGTATTTGTAAGAATGATTATTCTGACAGCAATAGAAAAGATGGATAGAAGCAAAAAGAAAGTGAATAAGATGTTTTTATCCACCATGTTTTTCATTAGTCTTCACTTGAATGGTTTCCCAAATTATGTAGTATTTATCAACTACATTAATTCTGTAGATTGATTCCTAAATATCCTTTAGTATTCCTGGATATTTCTGACTTATTTCATAAGCTGGTGATGTTTGAAATGTCTTAAGTGGAATTTCTTGGAATGAGTGGGAGGGATGTAAAAATGGCTTTAGTATTGTCAGGCTGATAACTGTAACCACACTTAAGTGGCACTGGCAATAGTTAATGGAAGGATTTTCTTTTGCACTGGTGCAGTTTTTATGACTTTATCCCCTATTTCTACTTTGGACTAATGACTTTGGGACTGTAACGAAGATAAATTCCCCTTTCCACTGTGTTTGGTCTTTGCCAAAAACTACAAACTGTATTTTCTCACTTCTTGGCTGCTTGTAAGACCATTATGGTACTTGTGCATCATACTTCTGGCAAAGCATTTAGGCACCTACATTATTACCAGGGATGGGATAAACATATATAAGTAATATAATTCTATTCATTTGTGTTCTACTTAACAAATAAGCCTAAGAAAAAAGGAAATTCTTCATATTGAACAACTCCGTTGTTATTAGTCACATTGTTAATACAAAAAGTCTACTAATTATCACTTTAATGATAAACCAATATCCCCACAAAGCTATTTTAAAAACTCCTTTTTCTCCCCCCAGATCGTTCAATCAGACCTCTCTTTCCATCAGGTTACTTTTATGATACACAGGTAAGTTCTGTTTAGTATATTTTTTTAGTCAGTATTTCTTAAGTATTTGCTGTGCAGATCATAAGAAAATAGAGATTCTTCTTGGTAGCATTACTTTTTAAGCTGAATGAATAATGAATAAGTACAACATTCATTCCAAATAGTAATTGGAGATTTACTGAAAAGATGTTTTGATCAATAATATTAACCCACATGTCCGTAAACTTACAAAATGCTTAAAATTCAAAATAAACACTAGGAGGCATTGCAAGAATTATTTTTTTCATTTTACAGATGAGGAAATTGTGGCTTAACCGAAGTTCCATAATTAATGTGTCAAAAGTGAGATTCAAACCCAGCCTCTCTCTAAATTCAGTGATCCTTCTTCTATACTACAGTGCCTCTTCAGTAGAACAATTTTTAAAGACAGTTTTTAAGATACAATGTAGAACATAATATAATTCTTATTTTCCATTAATTAAGTTTTCTAGTTTTCCCTGGAGAAAAAAAATCTGCATCACATTTTTGGTTACAAGTAAATTTGTAACTTTATTTTTTTTTTTAGTAATGCAATTTATCACTAATTTAAGTAACATCCCAGTAGCATTTGTTGAAATGTCCTTGAGTTTCTCTCCTAGCACAAAAAAAAAATAACCTTAATTTTAATTCTTGCCAAGTTAGAGTGAGTGTAGAACAGTAAGAAAGAAGTTTAATGTCTTCCTTTAGAAAACCTCTTCATAGTACATTTATGTACAAAAGGATTTCTTGTCTCTTTAAAAGTATATATTTTGATACCCCATACTGAATTCAATCTTTACATAATCAAAATACCAGTGAGTTCTATAGATTTGTCATAATTACAATAGAATTATTTGGCTTAATAGATGTCTGGTATTTTTTTAGTCTTGTTTCAATCCATCAGTCAGTAAATATTTGTTAAGCATTTATGTTCCAAGTAACATACTAAGCATTTGTTTACTCTGAGTCTAATTTTTAACTTTGTTTTTATCATATAAATCTCACTATAATACTTAGCATAGCACCTTATCTGCAGATATTCATACTTTCAATATATATTGGTTGGTTGGTCTAGTCTAATAAAATCATAATTATCAGTTTGATTCCTCTTTAGTTTTTCTGTGTTCTTTGCCTGTAGAATGAATTTCTCAACCTAGCTAGATATGTAAAGTATATGGCCCTTTGTCACAAGGGTAACCAATGATTAATTTAGTGCCCAGGACATTTCTATTAATGATGTAAATAAATTAAGTGGCACAAGTTCAAGCCTCTTTTCATTCTCTGATCTCAGATAATTTTTATTGAATTTTTCCAATAAACATCTTTTTGGTACATTTCCTTTTTGAATGACCAGTACTCATCTGACAGTTGTTTGTTTTGTACAAATGGATTTCTACTGCTTTCTTTTCCCATCCTTTTCAAGGGTGTTTCAACCTCAGGTAAGTTTGTTATTAATACTATATTATCTACTCAGTTATAATCAGTTACAAAAGACCTGTTATTTGTTATATGATTTTAATACATAAATGGTATTCCTCAATGAAAGTTTTCCTTTTTCTTTTCTTTCACATCAGGTTCTTTGTAATCTTTTAGCGGTAGATGGTGTTAATGAGCCTGATGTCTTAGCAATTAATGGTGGTAAGTACAAATTTAGAGATTTTTTACATTAGTATTTTAGTTATACCAAAAGCTAAAAAAAATTTTTTTTATCTTGCTTGTTTTTAGCTTCTGCAGCTCTCTCATTATCAGATATTCCTTGGAATGGTCCCATTGGTAAGTCAAGATTTGAATATAAGGAATATAATTAAGGTTACTTTTACAAAGTAATATGTAATTTGTACAGTTATATGCCTATTGTGTTCACAGCACTATATTAGCTGAGGGGGTACAAAGATAAAAGGTTACACATTCCCTGCCCTCAGGGGCTTAGAGCACAAGAGAGAAGTAATCCATTTTTCACATAAGTATAATATAAAGTAGAATGTGATGGGAGCAAAGGAGAGATCAATTCAAAGTACTCTTAAGAAAACTGAGGAGGGTAGAAAATATTGTCAGATAGGAATAAGGAGGGGCAGAATAAAGTAGATAGGATTTTACAAAGGGTGTGCTACCTGAGCTGAGCCTTAAAAGCTTAAATGGATTTAGACAGCAAAAATAAGTATATATTCCAGAAACAGGAAATGGACTACATGAATTCACAGAGGAAGGAGAGTTGGCATGCTGAGTTCAGGAAACAGCTAGTAGTCCAGTTGAGCAGAGATATAGGGAAGCTATATAAAAAAAAGGCTAGAAAATTAAATTGGAGTCAGATTATAGAGGGTTTTTAGCTAGAAGGAGGATGTAGTCAGTAGTTTTAAATGCTCCAGAAAGGTCATGGAATAGAAAACTGAGGCAAAGCTATTAGACTTAGCACTTAAGAGGTAACTGGGACCCTTTGAAAGATCAGTTTCAGTTGAGAATTGTTCTTGCATGCAACTGGGAAATAAGAAATACAGGTAATAGGGTATAGAAATCTGTCTTGCCCTTTAAGAAAAGAAAGAAGATGGGGATAAGGGAAGGGAGGGCAGATTGGGGGAAGGGGTAATCAGAATGCACGGTATTTTGGGGTGGAGGAAGGGGAGAGATGGGGAGAAAATTTGGAACTCAAAAATTTTGTGGAAATGAATGTTGAAAATTGAAAATAAATAAACATTAAAAAAAGAAGGAACAGTTTTAGTAAATGGTAAGATTAGAAGTCACATTTCAAAGGGCTGTAGAGCAAATTGGTGGTAAGGAAATAAGGGCAGTGGGTATAGTTGAAGTGGGGAACCTGCAGCCTTAAGGCCACATGTGGCCCTCTAGGTTCTCAAGTGCAGACCTTTGACTGAATCCAAACTTCACCCTTAATAAAGGGATTTGTTCTGTGAAGTTTGGATTCAGTCAAAGGGCCTCACTTGAGGACTTAGAGGCCTCCAGGCCACAGGTTCCCCACCCCTAGTCTAGGCACTTAGAATTGAGTAGAAGACATAATAGGACTAAGGTTTGAGACAATGCCAAGGTCAAGGGAAGTTTGTTTGTTGATTGGTTTTTAAGGCCAGAGAACTAAGCATATTTTTGAGCAAAAGAGAGTCAATAAAATATAGCTTGAAGCGGGAGGGATCAATGAAGAAGCCTTTTGAAAGAGATAGAAAGGAATGTGTTCAGAGGTGCAGGTAGAAGAATAGCCTATCTTGACAAGAAGAAATATCAGTTTGTCTTCTGGAACTAGATCATAAGAGGAGAAAATAAATAAAAATGTAGAGGTTTGGAGATGAGGCCTCTCATAACAGATAGGCTCAGACTTCTCAAAAGAAGGTAAAGTCATTTCTGAGATGGTGACAATTATACTGAAGGCTTTAAAAAAGCAACTTAGGAAGAGCAAAGATGTGTGATAGGGAGCCAATCAGAAGTAAAGAAAAAGATTGCCATATAGTAGTGAGAGTGAATTTGTCATGGACTCATTTGTGTCTCCTCTTTTGTCCAGCAGCTCCTGCATAGCCAGAGGAAAATTAGATAGCGGGGATGACACATGATTGAGTATTATCAGGACATATTAAAGGACAGGGAATAAAGAATTCAGATGTCAAGCAATGAGTGTCCAATTGGAGTGGGTCCCAACTGTAAAAAGAGGGCAATAAGGCCAGAACAGAAGTTGTAAACTAAAACAGGGTAGACATTGAGGAATTGGATATTGTGAGGACAAAGAGCAAGTTTAGGAAGGAGGCAGTGGGAAAAGTAGAATCAAAAGTTGTGATCCAAAAGGGACATTTTAGAGTTCAAGATTTTGATGGTAGTAGAACAGTTGCAGATGGTGGTGAGGCATAAGATGTGAATGGCAGTGACAAGAGATAATTTGAAATCATCTCCATTGAAGAACTTAGGAGGTCAGAGTATTAGAAATTATGTAAGTAGCAAAGTCAGCAAGAGGAGGACAGTAGTTGGACTGAAAGAAAGTTGTAAGCTGTACTTATAGAGGCAAGAGTGAGGATAACTTGAAAGTCAATGGGTAACAGTAGTAAGGATCCAGGAAGTGTGCTTTAATCAAATGATATAAACTTTAAGGAGTGGGTTTCTAAGAAGATTCTGTAAGTTACATAAAGTATGCAAATTTCTGGACCTGTGGGCATTGGGAAAAGGAGGTACCAGCATTGGAGAGTAGTATCTTCAGAAAAAAACCAGTTATCTAGGAGTTAGGAATGAGAAAGATGAACAAGAATTTGATAACAGTAGAGTGCACAAAGGCAGGGGCTAGTTGAAGAGAGTGGACCAGGGATTAGACTGAATTAGACAGAAACAGGAATGAAGAGATAGCAGGGGATGAGGATTTTGCCAAGCCAGACATCAGCTCTGAATCACAGGGATTAGAGGGATAGGAAGCAGGAATTTGTTAAACAATGAGCAGAAGATTATCCAAAAAAGGAGAAGCTTGTGGATGAAATCCCAAAGTTGATGTTAGGATGTGGATGTGAAGTAGGTCTGTATTGATGCTATCTCTCATGTAGAGCTGCCTCACTGGCTTAAGTATAACATTTCAAATATTGCTTCTTTCAAGCTTGCTGGAATCAAGTTTCAAATCTAATAATAAAATCATACTAGTTTTCAAGGTTTTTTTTTCCTTAAGTATATTTACTTTTTGTCAGTTTTTAAAAGACAGCTTATTTGTGGTTGAGAATTGGGCACACAGACTCAGAATAATACAGTGCATATATAGGGTTTCGTTATAATAATACTTGTAAGAAAAACTTCCAGATGTTAAAACTGTGGATAATCATTGGGTCTTTGTTTGTTTGTTTTCAGAAAATAACAGGTTAAAATATTTTTGATATCAATGATTTTGAGTTTTACAATATCATTAATAATTGAAGTCCTTTTTAGGTGCAGTACGAATAGGAATAATTGATGGAGAGTATGTTGTTAATCCAACCCGAAAAGAAATGTCCTATAGTACTTTAAATTTAGTAGTCACTGGAGCTCCTAGCAGTCAGATTGGTAAGTAGTTTGGAAATCTGGCATTTTCTTATAAGTTCACAGTTTTAAATCTAAATATGTGTACATTTTTTGTTTAATTATTAAAAACTTTCTGGGAACTATTTCTAAAATTATTTTTTAGTCTTGGAAGCAACAATTTAATACTGAATTGTTTTGTAAATGTAATAGTATTTATTTGTCCATCGTATTCTCTCCAACTCTATGGAATTGACAAAAGAGGGTGGTCTAGTATAAGGAAGCTTAATTAGAAAGATGAGATGTGAGTTGATCTTGAGTCACCTGGGTGCCAGTATAGGAAAGGCATTGGTAAACTGGAGGGAGCTAAGACGATAAATGGGCCACAAGATTATGCCACATAAGTATTGTTTGAAGGTACTTCAGTAAATATTTATAGAATTATGGAGTGGGTTGAATGGAATATAATAGCTGCCTTCAGGTATTTGAAGGTGTATTATATGGAAAAGCAATCAAAACCAGATAGCAGAACTACGAGCAATGACTAGAAGTTCCAAGTAGAATAAATTGCTTTGGGGAGGAGGGACATGTTGGGTCCTTTCTCACTAGAAATCTTCAAGCAAAGGCTGGATGACCACATAGAGATTTTGTGGAGATCATTCTTGGACAGGTACATTTATAAAATGATGACTTTTGTTCTTTCACAATCTGAAATCAATTTTGCACTCTTCATTCCTCAGAGCTAATGCTTTTGTTCAATGACTGTACTCTAGGATCTAGGGAAGATGAAATTGTCAGCCGTTTGTCCCAAATTCCACATCTACATCATGGTTTAATGTTCTCCTCTTGGCTATACACTAGGGGAATAAAATGCTCCTGAATCTTTCCTTCGTGATTGGCAGTCCATAAATTTCCATTGGCAGTGATCCTAATGATTCTAAAATTTTTGGTAATATCCTTTGTTTTTACATTACCTTCTTTTATGAATATATCATTTCGCTTTCTGCTTCCCAGAGTTATTCCTTACAACATAGAACAAGAAAGGGGTAGAGGAGATGCAAAATCAGGTTAACAAAACTGAGTGACAATATATTCAGTGTTCCACATATATAGTCCCCCTTTTCTGAAAAGAATGAAGGGAAGTAAATTTCTCTTCAGCATCAAGTTTGGTTATTACAGTCACACGACATTCCGATTTAGTTTGACTGTTCTTTGTTTCACTTATTTACAATGTATAGTCTTCTTGGTCCTGCTTTTTTCACTTTCTGTCATTTTATCTAAGTCTTTCATTCTCTGGATTGTGCATTTTTTTCATTTCTAACAGCACAATAATATTCTATTACATTCATTCACCACAACTTTAGACATTTCCCAACAAATGAACATATACTTTAAAGTTCTTTGCTACTTCAGAAAGTGCTGCTATAAATATTTTTAGTATATGTGGGACCTTTCTATTATCTTTGACTTGCTTGCTCATATGACTACCAGTTAATCTCTGGGATAAAGGATTAAGACATTTTAGTCACTTTTCTAACATAATTCCCAGCTCTTCCTTTCTGTTGATCTTCTGTGATTGAAAAGGAAAAGGAAAAATAAAAGATTCAGAAATCTCCTCCTCCTTGACTGTTACTGAAAGGAAGATTAAAGCTTTTTTCTTGCTCTCTGAAAGTAAAGGACTAGCAACAGAGAAAATTAACTTAACTACATGAGTCCTAGAGTAATTCACATTAACTCTAAGTAGACCACTTTCATTAAAATCAATCTATATCTAATGATTTACATAAATCTCCCTTTTTCAAGATGCAGTATTTTATTTTGTGGGTTTTTTGTTTAAAGGGGGGAAAACCATGTAAATTTTTTTAAAAATTGGTAGTAGAGAAGGTCCATATGATAAAAACCTGAAGTTTTTAGGTTATAAGATTAAGGCTTCTCTGTTCCTGTGCAAGACATATGCAGAAATCTAAAACCTAGTGAGTTGGCCATTCAGATTAAATATCTTTTAAGATATTTGTACTAAACTTTATCTTATGCAGACCACCTTTAATTTCCTCTGTTCATTTTCTGGGAAATTTATAGGTAAACCCCATTGGGAATTTAAATGGGAGGACCACATAGTTCGTCCATACTTTACTAATCCACACTTTAGTTAAGGAAAGGATTTAGAAAACTGGCTGTGGTATTTGGAACTAAAGGCAATTGTTTTGTTAAATTTATGTTAGGTCATGACTCAAAAATTTTTTACCAGTGTTATGTTGATTTTAAAAGTAAATATCAGTAGTAATGGATTTAATGGAAATTTGGCTCCCTGTTTTTTATTTTAATAGTGATGTTGGAAGCTGCTGCAGAGAATATATTACAGCAGAACTTTTGTCACGCCATCAAACTTGGGGTGAAGCACACCCAACAGATAATCCAAGGGATACAGAAATTGATGAGAGAGGGTGGTAGTGTTAAGAGAACCCCTCAAAAGCTATTTTCTGCACCTCCAGAGATGGTGAAATTTGTCAATAAGTAAGTACATCCATTCATACTATACAGATTGTGGAATTAGTACCAGATTTATTTCCTTCTCAGAAAAAAAAAACTCTGTAGAAACTATAGTTATATTTATGCAATCTTAATCATTAGCCAGCACTATTCTGTCCTAATAGCCATTGTCATAAATTTATTGTTGTTGTTCACCTGTTTCAGTTGGTGTGCCCCATTTGGGTCTTCTTGGTAAAGATACTGGAGCGATTTGCCATTTACTTCTCTAGCTCATTTTACAGTTGAGAAAACTGAGGCAGAAAGGGTTAAGTGACTTGCCCAAGGTCACTAGCCCAAGGTCTACTGATAAGGGTTTGAGGCTGGATTTGAACTCAAGTCTTCCTAACTCCAAGCCCAGCTCTCTATCTAGTTCAACACTGACCTCTTTGTCCTATTATCATAAATACCCATTCTCAATCTTAACCAAAAAAAACATTTTTAAGGGCAAACACATTTTGCCTGCAAAATGGCCTGTACCCAACCTCCTACCCTCTCTACTCTTCCCCATACCAATAAGCATGGAGTTCTTACAGAAGGGTAGATGTGGTATTGGTAGGATTCAGTGGCACCCAAATTTCTGCTCCTCCCTATTGTGGTTCAGTAAATAGAGTAGGTTCCCCCAAATGCTTTTTGAACTTTCAAAAGGAATAAGAAGAGGAGGGTGTAATGCTGCCTGTTTGTTTCAGAGCATTTACATGCTGGGCATTCATGACTTATGAACTGCCTTTAATTAGCATGGGAATGCAGATTTGTTGTGCTTTGAACATAGTAAGTGCTTAATAAATGTGAATTGAATTTAACTGAATTAAAAAAACTTATGTTAGTAATTCTTTTAATGCATATAAATTTAAGAAAGAAATCTATCATAGAGGTTGATTTCACCAACTTAATAATAAGATACATTATTATTCAATCATTTGCAGCCAGATACAAAGTATAACTATAAATAAATACTTGACTAAGAACTAAATTGTAACAACTCACCAGATTTGTTTGCTTTATTTTAGGAGATCACTCACTTAAGAACCACTTAAAGTGACCATCCAACTAAGACAATAAATGAAAAGCACTTTACAAAACCTAAAAGTGCTATATAAGTGGCAGCTGTCATTATCTCACATTCACTCATATTAGTTTAAATGCCATGTTCTTGTTCTTTTTTAAAAATTATTTTTTCAGATTTATTAATTTTATATTTATTCCTTCAGTCCTTGCAGGCCAAGTGTGATGGCAATTCACATTTCCTGTAAGGCTGAATCAGTGTTTGAGAAAGTGACTTTTAAATACACACACACACACACACACACACACACACACACACACACATACATATGATATTAACAAGTGATTACAAATGGTACACCTTATATATGTTTTTTATCCTTGAAACAGACATGCCATGGAAAGGATCTATGCTGTTTTTACAGATTATAATCATGACAAAGTAAGTCTACATGAAATATCTTCCAAGAATACCATATGTAAAAGAGTTCTAAGGACTCTTATACCATATTTTACTTAATAGTGTTTGGGAATTTTGCATCTGCTTTTATGCAGCGTGTGTTTGTGCACGCATGTGTGCGCGCGTGTAAAGTGTTTAATGCTTGAGGCATTTTCTCTAGCTGTCCCCTATGCCCTGACCTCCCTGACTTTCCTTAAATTAGCCAATCTTAACCCTAGTGCCTTCCATCTGTTAATTATCTCCTAATTATCCTGTATGTATCTTGCTTTGTATATATTTGTTTGCATGTTGTCTATCCCATTAGATTATAAACTCCTTGGCAATAGGGACTACCTTTTGCCCCTTTTTATATCCCCAGTACTGGCACATACTAGCCAGTTAATAAATGTCTCTTGATTGAGTGATTGAAATATCTTGAAACTTTCTTTTTTCTTGATGTCTCTCATCCCATTCCTACTTTTGTTAATATCTGGGTGTGTGTAAATGTATCCGAATGAATGTCACAAGGAAGATTTTGTTTTTCTTTGCTAGCTAATCTTTGAAAAAAAGATTCCCTTTATAGAATCCCAGAATTCTATGTTCACTTCATAATTTGATCATTGTTATGTAGCAACATAAAAATATTTCTGTTATACTACTAGTAATAATATTTACAACTGTAACTTTTTTTTAGGTTTCCAGAGATGATGCTATTAACAAGATAAGATTAGATGTTGAGGAACTACTAAAAGGTACTCTGCTATTTTTATTAATGGTTTTGATTTATTTTGGTGACAATGAAATTTTATAATTATTTGACTATTGTTAATCTTTATTTGCACAAAGGTCTAATCCCTAGGTAGATAATTCTGTACTTCACAGTTTGGAAATTCCAGGTTTATTTAGAATTGTTTTCTTGAGCACTTTCCTTTGTCCCCCATATCCAGTCAATTTTTTTTTAATAATAGCTTCATAATAATGCCTGTGTTCTCTCCCTCTGTCACCACTGTAATTCAGGCCCTCTTTATCTCTCATGGCCTTCTGACTTTTCATCCCTTCCTTCCCACTATGAATTCCAAGTGAATCTTCCTAAGGCTTATCTTTAACAATGCCACTCCATTTAAAAAAAAAAATCATCAGTGATTTCCTACTGTCTATCAGGTAAAGCCTAAACTCTAGGCCCGGCTTTCAAGGCCTCCAGTCTGGCTCCAGTCCGCCTGATCTCACACTGTTTCCTTTTGATTGCACTTTCCAAACAAACTAAACTGCTCAATGTGCTGTTTATAATTTGTACTTCTGTTGGGATACTGAGAGACTCCCCCTTAATATCTTAACAATATTCAAATTTGTATTATAGTTACTTATGTAAATACCTTTTCACCTCTACTAACTTGTAAACACATTGAGAGTAAGAGTTGTTTCTCATTTGCCTATCTTATCTGTGCCCATTTATAGAAGGTACTTAACAAATATGGAATAAAGTACAAGTTTGAATTATACAGAACATTTGCTCCCTGGAATCTAAATTGTGCATTTAATGTAAAAATCTGTTGTACCACTTGAACATAAATTAAACAACATAAAATATTAAATTTCTTCCAAATAGATATCCCATGGTTTGATTTACTGGGTTTTCAAAAGTAGAATATTGTTAGAATAATTTTTATCAGGTCACTATCTGTCAGAATTGAGGCTATCACCTATAACTGCTATTGAAAGATTCTTAGGGGGCAGCTAGGTAGCTTAATGGTTAGAGCATTGGCCCTGGAGTCAGGAGGAACTTAGTTCAAATATGACCTCAGACATCCACTAGCTCTGTGATCCTTGGCAATTCACTTAACCCTGACTCTCCAAAAAAAAAAAAAAGAAAAGACAAGAAAGGAATAATTCTTAGAATCCTGTTTTACTAGGTCTTATGTAGCTTAAAAATTAAGAAGTCTTTTATAAAGATTTACCATTAATACAAAACTCTGTGTGTGTGTGTGTGTGTGTGTGTTTGTGTGTGTGTATGTGTAAAAACAACTTTTCTCTGACACCTTGGGGATACAAAAACAATAATACCTTATTCTAACTTTATTTTACTTATATCATCTAAAGTCTTTACCTAAATTCGGCACAAAAGCTGAAAATCTCAAGTTAAAGCATAACATTGGAAATGATTTCTTAGAATATTTTGCATAAATAATTAATATATGGAAGTTTTTAAAATGATCACTTTTTGTCACTTTATTATACTAGAACAAATGAGCATTTTGAGATTATATAAAATTCTGCACTTGTTTTTTTATTTTCAGTCAATGAGCATATAGGACTATTAGCACAAAGGGAACTTATTGATTCCCTAATTTATAGGTTAAGAAAAATTTACTGAGACAAGGAAGTAGAGATGACTACTTTTAAGGTGACTAGTAATGCCTTTTCATAATGTGACTAAGTGGAATTTACTGGTAAGTAGCACAGCATAGGCAACCCTAAAACAGCATTATTCAGCTTAAAAGGATACAAGGTCCCAGGACCCAATACGTAATAATGCAAACAGGACCTAAAACATTTAGCACTTTGTGATTCACATTTATATTTTAGGTATGGGTAGTATTATGATCAAAGCTACAGAGAGAGAGAATGTGATAGAAATGCACACTGTGTGAGCAGTTTGGTCTCATGGACAGTACAATAGAGGGTAAATAATGTTAAGTAAAACTGAAAAGAGAGTTTGGCATGGGAACGTCATATTCAGAGCATACTCTCTGCATTGGGAAAATAAAATCCTACTTTGACAGATGATCTACCTACAGAAACCCAGCCTTCTGAGTAGATCTTTTCTTCTGATTTGTCTTCTGCCTATAGAAAACTTTCCAGAGGCCGATCCATATGAAATAATAGAATCCTTCAATGTTGTTTC